>JAFEMN010000044.1:0-703632 GCA_018801565.1 Epichloe coenophiala
GAAAGCAAAGGAGGCCCAGCGACTGGCAGAGAAGCTGATTACGCTGGCCAAGAAGAATAATGAGCCGTGCAGAAGATCGGCTCAGGGAATTCTTTACGTATGTCACCGATCTCACAAGACGGATCGGCCATGTCCCGCAATGAAGTCTGATGGTCAGCGGGGAGGGATTCAAAAGCCAACTAATTATTACCTGTCGCAGACACCGCATATCCTCCTGCCTAAACTATTTGGCGAGCTACGAAACAGATATCTCACCCGAGAAGGCGGCTACACACGCGTCACCCGCACAGAACCCAAAAACACGTACGACCAGGCAGAGAGCTCCATCCTCGAATTCGTCGACGGCCCCAAAGATTCGCGGTTCATGATGACCGCAAAGACTATTGCGAGAGACCGTCTTCTGGGCCGGGAACCTACGGCGTTGACAATGCAAAACGCGAAGAAGGTGACGCAGTTTAGAGGACAGAAGGATCTGGACGACATGGTGGAGAGATTTGTGGCACTGCAGGCGGGAGAATCACCAGTGACGGCGGATTATACGGCGGATGAAGGGCATAGTAAAGAGGCGGCTGAGATGGCTGATCGGGAGAGCGCCAAGGTGAAGGGGCTGATGGGTGATGGTGCGCCCGAGTCGGCGAAGAAGGTGATTGACCTGAAGAGGTAGGCTGGCGAGCTAGACGGGTGACTGGACTATGGAAATGAAGAGGATGGCTTAGAGCAAGCGAGACGGGTCGCGCTGCCGTGTACAAAAGAATTAAAAAATATACGTTGTAACTATATATCAAGATCATGACAATGAACAGCACGTCTGAATGGCCGTCTCATTTCTTTACCGCGGACTGATCAAAGCTAAGATGGAATTTCATATGATGGAAGATGCTGCCCAATACTATGCAATGTAGTTTTTTCCCCTCACAATGCCAAGATATGCAATCATACAAATTCGAATGTATCACCACGTTCTTGAAGCATCTTGGCCACCCTCTTCGACCCAACGATTCTTTCCAACTTCATCACATCGTATTTGGAAAACATAACCCTGGCAGTTCCCTGGCCCGGCTCAATTTTGAGATCCTGCTCGCTCTTGCCCAAGAACTCACCCGCAATCTCCCGATAAAACATGTGATTATCCGGCAGTCCGTAGAAAATCACACGTTGCACCCCGCGGAATTGGTACCGTCGGAAATGGTGCGCTCGTTCCGTATACAAGAGCACCCGATGACGACCAGATAAGAAATGCGAGCGGGCCCGCGATGCATCACATCAGTGTATTCCGAGATGGCGCCAAAGGTGACATTGCTCATGGTCGCCGAGTTGGCAAAGTAGTTTCGGACACGCACAAAATCCAGGTAGGATGGGATGAAGAGCAGCGTTCCTGACGCGTCTTTGGCCCTCTTGACGAGGGTGGGCACGATGGCCGAAACAAAGTATTCGAACCTGGCATCGGGGTCCTTCTGAACCGAAGGGGACTGAAACCGGGAAAACGTCTGCTTGGCCTTGATGCCCAGCTGCTGGATCACGCCTTGGTACTCGGGCTGCAGGCGAACCTTGCCAGCCCAGTTATGGCAGTACAGTCGTTGCAGTTCCGCCAACTCGGGGGTGTTGAACGCCGACAAGACGATGGTCTGTCTAAAGTACTTGGCCCAGTCCTCGAGGTACCACGTTCGAAGACGACTGAAGTCGCAACCGTGGGCATCCTTGGGCTGCAAGTTGAGATGCTCAAATATGTACTCAACGTGTTCCCAGTTCTGCATGAGCAACGCATCGGCCTGGTCGACTATGACCATCTCGATGGAGCTCAGGAAGTCATAGTCGGGCTTCTTCTTTTCCTCCTCGGAGCCAATGGCCATGCGGAGACCGAGGGGACTGGCGAATAGAATGTCCGAGTTGTAAAATTGGGAAAAGTACTTGATGGTCTTGCGGGTGAACTTGACGCCAATGCGGAACATGTCGTCGTCATTGCCTTCGAACAGATCTTTGAAATCTTCTGGTCTGTCTTCACCAAAATTGTTCGCCTTTTCAATGTACGACTCGTCGAATCTCTTGCGATTTTCTTGTTGAGCGGGATCGCACAGGTCCCTGATGATGTTGACCATTTTGGCGCATGAGTTTCTTGTCGGTAAAAGGAAAAGGACCTTGGGACGAGTGAAACCCTGGTCGCGTAGCTCTAACTCTGTGTCTTCTCCATCTCTGGCTAGCTTGTAGTTGTTCTTGATGACACGGTCTCGTGTTCTAGAAATTGTCAGCGAATTGGTTGCGAAGTGCGTCATGTTGGCGAAAGAAGATGAACCACTTACTTGAAGACGTGGTTGAGCGCGTGCAGACAAGCCGCTTGTCGTAGCTTGCCTGCATTCTTCACCGTCCTGTCGCAGTGGAAAATATCCCTGTATCCAAAGAGAAACGGAATAATTGCCCTTTCGGTAGCATCCAGCGTGTTCATCTTCTTGGCTGCCATCTCCTGTAGTTTCTGCTTCAATTTCAGCCCCTCCAGCCCACAGGGTTGTGTTACTCCCGCTTTACCACTGCCGCTGCTGCTAGAGTCCCCAGAATCAACTGCCATCATAGTCGCACGTAATGTCTGAATGAGAGCTCTACTTGTCGTCCAGCTCTCATCCTTGATAGCCCTAACGGCTTTGTTGACTTGTGAGTCGTCCGGATGTGCAAAATGTGTGTCAAACGGATCAGATAGGTCTTCGTCATCTTCAGAGTCAGGCTCATCCTCTTGCTCTGCATCTTCCGCTCCATCAGCTTCGTCAATGTCCTCTCGCTCCTCGCCGTCACCGCCGTCACCGCCGTCCATTTCTTCGTCTGGTGAATCAGTAGTCGCTTGTTCTGAAGACATATTGTGTTCCAGCTTTCTCCGCTTAGCTTTGTGAGCACTAGAATCGTTGAACCTTTGTAAGAGCGCCATATACGGGCGCACAGCGGGCTGTCCCTCCTCTTCTCCAGAACCGCTATCATCGACATTCTCATCTTGCTCGTCATGAGAGTCACCTTCAGATTCAGATTCGGGCTCTCTATGACAAAGTTAGCCACAGATACTACACTAGGTTCGAAACGTTTTTCCGCAGAGAAAAGAATAGACTTACTCATCCTTGTCAGCTAAGCGATCACCGTCAAATCGCCGTGTTGGTCCCCATCGACTTGAGCCTCCTCGTCCTCTCCCTCTACCTCTACCTCTCCCACCTCGGCCCCTGCCTCCACGGCCACGAAAGTTGCCTCCTCGTCCACGAGGTCCCATTCGAATTGTATTTTATATCAAACAATATGAAGAAAACCACCCATCGTCGGGGGGGGGGGGCGGGGGATGTGAATCAGCAAGGTAAAGAAGATTACATGTGAAGGAACCGGCGGGACCCGCTAAAAAAGTTGAAACTTCACCCGCAGCCTTGCATGTGCGAGCTAGAAACGATAGCCTCGCCCAGCCACACTCATGGTGGGGTTAAGAGCCGCACTCAGCCACAACTGTTTTCTTATCGTGGCTTATCAAAGCGCACACAACCCCAGGGCGGAGCCCAGCCAAACTGGTGCAAATCGAAAAATCAGCGAAATTGGCGGGCATCGCGAAAGCGCCCAAAAAAAAAAAAGAACGACCCAGATTGAAAGGTGTGTCCTCTTCCTCCATCCCCCCCTTTGCCAACCGCCGCCTACGCTCGTACGCAATACCCCCTACTTCTCGACCGACCGATCGCTCGACATATTGCCCAGTATGGCCGCCGCCGCTACGGAGTGCTTCATACATCTTGCGCGTCCTCTGACGCACTCAAATGCTGGCCTCCAGTCAAGCATTGCCCCGCTTACCGTCAACATCCAGCCCCAGGTACGATGCCATTTATCCCCCCCTCCCCCCTTGGCGAGCAAACACGATATCCACCGAGGTTGTTTTATCACGAACAAATCGAAGGACATGCGCATCATCTCTGTCATCCATGACGACCCAATAGCAATTCCAAGCAACAATAGAATACATGCTGTTTTCAACCCATGACGACCCTGCGGGCTAACTGACCCCCCCAATCCTTCAAAGGCCGTCTTCTCCGTCCTCGACCACGCCGTCCGAAGAGACACCCGTGAGAATGCCCAATCCACCCGTGTCATCGGCGCCCTCGTCGGCACCCGTTCCGAAGATGGCACCGAGGTCGAAGTCCGCTCATGCTTTGCCATCCCCCACACCGAAGAGGAGGATCAAGTCGAGGTGGACGTGGAATACCAGAAGAACATGCTGGCCCTGACCCTCAAAGCTTCCCCCCGCGAGGTCCTCCTCGGATGGTACACCACCTCGCCCGAGCTGAACAGCTTCAGCGCCTTGATCCAAAACTTCTTCGCCAGCGCGGAAACTGGAACCGCCCCCCACCCCGCCGTCCACATGACCATCTCCACGGAACCCGGCGAGGACATCCAAACGAGATGCTACATCAGCGCTCCCGTGGCCGTCAACGCCGAGCGAGCCGCGGAGAGCTGCCTGTTTATCCAGGTCCCGCACAAGATCCTATACGGCGACGCCGACCGAAGCGCCCTGGATGCTGTCGCCAGCGCGCAAAACAACGAGAACCGATCTGCCCCGCTGGTCTCTGACATCGAGAACCTCGGCCGATCAATCGAGCAGACCCTCGGCCTGCTGGACCGCGTCAGCGAATGGATCAATGGCGTCCTGGACGAGGAGGAGGAGCCCAACACCGCCCTGGGCCAGTACCTCATGAGCGCCCTGTCTCTCATGCCCAAGGTCGACGCGTCTCAGATCGAACACGACTTCAACAACCATATCCAGGATGTCCTCATGGTCAGCTACCTGGCCAACACGATTCGCACTCAGATCGACCTCTCCCAGCGACTGGCAGTCGCCAACCTGACCAGCAACGACAAGGACGGTGAGGGCAAAGGCGACGGCGACAGGGGCCAACGTGGGAACAAGCGCGGCGGTCGAGGCGGTGCCCGAGGCGGAGGTGGTCAGCAGCGAGAGCCTCGTGAGCCACGAGAACCAAGGGAGCCCCGGGAGCCAGCTGAGTAAATCTAAATAATTAGGCACAAAAAGATATAAACGCCCAGGAAGAGACATTTCCTATCATGAGGTATGATTGTGTTTATTACGATGCGAGGGCCTCTCAAAATGAGTAGACTTGCACTACTTTAAACAAAGACCAACCGCAACCAGAATCAAGAAATGCACAAAAAAAAGGAAATGAAGAGACCGCGATACGCCAAGGGTGACCCGTTGGCTGGATAAAATCCTATTGACACGGGGGAAGAGGCAGCAATGGGGGGGTTTTTTTTTCTGTTAAAAGCAGGGAGGAAACAAAAAAACTGTTTGGACCTGGGCACCGTGTTCTGTAACACATCATCTTGGCGTTGTGGGTTAGTCGAACTTCCATCGACACCTTGAGAACTTCCCGCTTTTTTCCACCTTGTCTTTTAAGAACCAAAGCAAACTTATTACATCTGAAGAAATTTAAAATAAAAAAACGGGAAATTTAAAATCACTATACAAATCTGTTGATCGAAAGACGAAGAAGATGCGGGCTATTAATGATGTGTGGTGTTCCATCTGGTCACAAATATGTTTACTCCATGAGAAAACAAGAGAAGCGTAGAAAGATCTTTATTTCTTTTTGTCATCCTATCCGCCAATAACGCCAATAAGAGGTAATGGACACACACACACATATATATATATATGTATGTCTTAAAAAAAAACACATGCGATGAAAAGAAACCACCGCCGTTCATGCCCCGTGACGCCTTAATTTGCTGGACTGACTACCCTCGAACACCGTATGGATGCACCCTATATTCCGGTCGCTGGCTTTTGTGGTAGAGTCGTCGGGTTCCCATATGTAGGTAGGTGAGTATACATCTGGTTCGATCCCTGGGAGGTTGGAAGCGGGGGTCTTCCCGGGATATGACCTGGCGGGATCTGGGGCAAATGTTGCTGGGGAGGATGTGGAGGAGGCGCATGCGTCATGGCTTGCATTCCTGGTATCGCGGACATAGCTGGCAGCTGAGGCTGTTGCAAGTGCGGTGAAGGAACATGTGGGATCGCATGGCATCCATGTACTGAGCTGCTTGACCCTTGACGTGCCATGACATATCCTCCTCCGTAGACCTGAGACTGCGGGTAGGCACCATATGCCAAATGCGGTGGTGTACCGATTTGAGGACTACCATGATGAGATCCAGGGGCAGTGAAGGGAGGTTGAGGTGGCGGCACAGCGGGCATGCCGTTCCCTCCAGGCACAAAGGACTGTGTCTTGGGATTGAAGGCATGATTTCTGTTATAGCTTCCCGGAATCGGGTGTTGGCTTTTAGGATCATGAGGATTGATATTGGCCGGCAACTGGCCATATGCATAGGGAATGCCAACGTGAGGTGGACTTGTTGACGCCGGCGCAGGTGCGCGCGTGGGGTAGGAAGGTTGGCTATACCCTGGCTGCGTCCAAGCTTGCGGTACAGCAGGGGCGTTTACTGGAGTACCATAAGTCGTCATCGGGCTCCCGTTTAATGGATAGCGTTGCTGAGGAGGTTGTTGGGGATACTGCTAGATAAGAAATTTAGCACAGTTCGTGGCCGCCAAGGCTGACAGGCAGGCTGGTGCGTAGATATATGATACTTACTTGGGACATCCCGTAAGCGGGATAGTTTGAAGTTGGAGCCATGACAGGCACATTAGGGTAACTGGGAACTTGTTGCGTATAGCCAGAAGCCATCTGAGCGGGATAAGATGCTTGAGGCTGGGGACCGAATTGGCCTGGTGCTGAAGAAACATACTGCGCCTGAGACTGGGGGACTCATGTCTGTTGCTGAGGACCCCAAAACGCAGTGTATTGGTTTCTGGAGTCGAAGCTGTCCGAGTCATCACGACGCTGCTTGCCAGTCTTGCCGCGTTTCGTAGTGTTGGGTCTGTTGGTAGCGGAGACTGAGCTGGTCCGAGACATGCCAGTTTCTCCATCGTTCTCTGGGTAGGCATGTCAGCTAGCGGTTCTCGAGAAAAAAAAAATCCGGATGAAGATGGAAGTGGCTCTTACCAGGGATACTATCTTCAGAATTTCCAAATATGCGTTCGCGGGCCAATTTATACATTTCTTCACGCTCTTCTCGTGATAGTCTAGCCGATTTGTCAGTTGTGGATTCTTGTCCTCTCATGTTTTGCGGTGTGGAGCGAGGCATACTTTTGGCTCGCGGCTAGCTTATCTTTTGCTTCGCTGCCAGATTCAGATCCCGGTTTCGAAGCGCCGGCGCTCGTCAGACCATCTCCGTCTTGACCACGACGCATGATTTTCCTCGGCAGAACAGCGGGGGGGGGTGGTGTGCTGCTGTCGGGGGCGATGGGTTGGGGGGCCATATTGGCAAGGGAGGGAGGAACACGGCAGAAGGGCGTTCTAAAGATTCGCACCGATCCGATGTGAGGCTCGTAAGAATGAGTCATATGATAGTAGTCGGCGAGTTTATGCGTCAACATTCGGCAAAAGGAGTTGGACGGGGGGAGGTCCATGTATGGTTCCCTGTGGGGTGAATTAGCAAGGTTGTAGCTCCCAAGGTACAAACATCATCGGGGACAGCGACAACAACTACCACGTACTTGGAGTCTTGTACAAAATCTATCACGTCCTTCTCCAGTCTCAATAGAAAATATCGATCTCGAGGGGTTGCCAAAGCATCGAGAAGCTTCTCATCGGGAGCTTGACGATATATGACATTCAAGACATCAGGAGACCCATCCGCACTCAGCGCTGTAGCAGTGCTGAGAGCGGGAACGCGATCCGACGAAGCGCTGGGGGGGGTGAGGATACCATGTGGCGATGCAGCCATGGCTATCTGAGCAGCCCTACGGTCAGCCAAATCCCCTGACAGCGCCGCCCTGGTCCTCAGAGCTACATCAGAGCTCATGCGAGATCCGGCAACAAGTGAACCGCGAATAGAAAAGGCATCGTCGTCTTCTGCGGCAGCCTTCACGCTAGCACTGTCATCAGGACGAAGCGACTCCTTCTCGTCCAGGGCAAATGTCGTTCCGGAAGTAATGCTCTTTCCATCCAAACTCGGGGGTTTGGTGCCTAGTTCAGAGCTAGAGTCGCATTTCTGGGACTCGTCTGATCCGCTCTCTTTGCTCAAGTTGGATTTCTGGTGCTCCGGTATCGAGCAACGGCCATCGACGACAAGGCTAGGGACTTTTGACGCAAGACTAAGATCATTGAGAGATGAAGCTATGACAGCAACTCCGTTTGATTTGGCTGCCGCGTGTCGCCTACTGTCGAAATTGGACGACCCGTCGGCTATGACGGCCGTTGTAGAGGGAAGACCGTTGGTCTTTACGCCAGAAAGCGATGCGGGAGACATGTCTGTCTTAACAGACGCCGCAACCTGAGAACAGTGGGTGAGAAATAGATTGGGATGCAGGGATGAACGAAATAAACGGGGTGGAGAAAACGACTTTACCTTCGCGAAGGACGGCTTGGGTATATCCGGGGACACTTGTGTAGTGGCCATGGTTGAAAAGGAGAAGAGAAGAAAAAGATCCAGGAGCTGGAATATCCAACCTGAAGGCAACGCTGATGATGATGGTTGTACCAATCGAACAAAGAATGAATCCAGACAGCGGTCGCGAAAAAAAAAAAGATGTGTCAAACCAGACCTGAGTCGCAGTCTGGTCTGGTGATCAAGTCGACAAACAGGAGTGACAGGATTTATTTGGAATATATCAAAAATCAGAGAGCAGCATCGATTGACACGAGAGAACAGAGGACATTCAGAGTGTTGGTGATCATCGTCGTGACGAGCTAAAACCTGGCTTCGAGCATCGAGTTGGAGATTTTGGATTGGGTATCATTCAGTGGGTGCGCGACGAAGGCCGACTATCGCAGCACAGTGACTGGGCGCCGTTGTCGTCGTCGGTTGCGTACGGACTGAACTAGATAAAGAAACGCTTCGTTAGTATAAAGTATTCCTAAAGAATCCGCGGTGAGATGCGGGCGCAATGGTATGGAAGCAGGCGATGAAACTTTTCGTTGGAGGGGAGTTTGAATGGACGGTGGGGGCAGGACTTGGGGACTTTCTTGGGGTTGGCAAAAATCGGTAAGGGAACAAGAACTTACTGCAAAGCACGCCAGTGGAGTTCCAACGAACCCAGGTCGCAATCTGCTGGGGGTCCGGATGGCGATTCGTGTCGATGGGGAAGGGTCGTGCCAACAGAACGGGTTCTGGAGCAGCGAGAGAGGAAATGAGAAGAAGAGGGAAAAGAGAGGGAAAAGGGAAAAGAAAGGAGGCTGATAATTATGGACGCCCGCAGTTCAAGGTACGAGCGACTGTGAGGCGAGCACTCATGTGCGGAGTACATGCAGCCTAAAGTTCGTTCAATGTTTGTGCCGTCAGTGCACAGTGGATGCCTGGGTCGCCCCGTCCTTAGCGCCCCCGCCGCTACACTACAGCGCCACTACAGCGCCACTACAGCGCGCACACCCGCCAGACCAGATTGCCAGACAGCCGGACAATGGAAATGTGCTCCTGAAGTCACTTTAATACGTCCCAGGTCCTTGGCGCTAGATACATGCGAGTAGAAAGAGAGCTAGTCTGCAGACCCAGTGTGTTCGGGCATGGGTTTCCATCGGAAATGATGGAATTGTGCCCTGGTTGCATTTGTTGCGACGTTGACGATGTTCAATCTCGCCGCGCAGCAATCTGTCTGACGATCACGTGAGCCATCGCTTTGCCCGAGCTTGGTGCACAATTGCTGTGAGAGGACGATCCACCAATGTCAAACAAGAGCAAGATTCCATCTGCATTAAACTTTTCAGAAACTAAAAAAAAAAGTTTCTCTATATGCAGTTGCCCTAGACTTGCAGAATCAAGAGCCGAAGAGACAGCACATTATTTTACTTGAGCCAACCACCCCTCTATTGCCCATGTACGCATACAGAGGCCGAGGCGGCGGGCCATCCCGGTCAACGCCGTCCAATGTACAATGTCAGAAGTGCTTGAAGCGAGATATGTGAAATCCTGCGCCAACACCGTCACAAACACAAGTAACTAACTAGTGTAGCACGCCACTATTCTTATGAGTGCAAAGCTTCGTCGCAAGAGCGACCCTATGTATCTCGTCCTTCGAGATCGCAGCAGTTGCGGAATCCCAAGCTGGTACCCAAGCTGACGAGTGACACGCCAAATCCCCTTGAGAAGAAGTAGGTCATGGACCCCGAGTGCTCTTTTTACATTCCGTCTGACCTGTGCTCTCAGAAAGGGTGTAGCCGATGAGATTCTTGCCAAACAAGAAGCTGAGCGCACCAGACAGCGAGAGCTAGAGGAGCGCGACGAATCTGACCTGGCGCCTTCTCCCAAACGTCCCCGTTCTGTCTCATCTGAGTCCGTGTCTACTACTTCGACTGCTGCTTCGAGACGTTCGCGATCAGCAAGGCGGTCACCATCTCCACAACTGCAGATGCGCCGCAGACGTAGCCCCTCGTTCGATGACGTCCCGAGGAAGGCCTCGCCGCGGCGCAGCATCAGTCGCAGCCCGTCACCTGACGGGCGCAGGCGTCGCTCACCATCAAGAGACAGCTTGTCACCGCGAGACGACTCCGGAGAGCGCCGTTATAGAGACCGTGAACAGTCTGGTTATGACAGCAGATCACAAAGAGGACGGCGCGGCAGCTTTTCGCGCCCGGATGAGACTGACAACAGGCGACGAGTCTCCTATGGCTCACAGTCTCCAGAGCCGCAAAGCAGGGGGTTGGACCGTGGTGGTCGAGGAGGAAGATCGCGGAATTACAGTCGCAGTAGAGGAAATGAGGATTATAGGGCGGCGCCACGCCAGCGCAGCCTGAGCCCGTTCAGTCGCAGACTGGCGATGACACAATCTATGAACAGGGGAGGCAGGTGATGGGTATCGAAAATTTGTATTTGCCTCTTTGAAGATGTTGTATGAGACACCCGTGTCTCTCATGACCAATGTGAACTCCAAATAATGCCGTTGAAAAACAGCATCTAGAATACATCAACTGTGTTACGCCAACATGGCTTCATCTTCTTGTCTCTCCCTCCTCTCCTCCTCCTCTTCCTCCTGTTCTCTCACCCTCAGTCCTTCCACCAGGGCTATACCGTCCATAGCACCAACGCCATCCCCATCTATTCCGGCACTGTCAACCGATGTTGAGCTTGCAGCAGCCTTTGGCGCGCCACTGATCCTTTCTCGCACCAATCGAGCTATTGCATTGTCTGTTCTGACGTTCAAAATATCTAGTTTTGACTCCAAGTTCCGTTTTAGGTCCCAATTGGGTTTCTTCGGTTGTAGCTTGAGTAGATCCAGGCCTTTGTCGTCCTGGGCTTCCTCGGCCGCTTGTTGCCTAATCTTTGATTCCACCTCGGCAGCTTGTTCTTCTAGTGTTGGCTTTTCAAGGTACTCGTTCGGCGCTTGGTCGAAACCTAGCTTGGGGCCCTTTGTTTCTGGATCATAGTTGCGACCTGAGAGGTGTGGTTTCTTTACTTGGACTTCCGAAGGCTCTGATGGGAGCTGTTCTGTTGTTCCTGCGGTCGAGACCTCGTCGTCGGGCTGCTTTCGTTTGAGGTTTCTGAGTGCCGCAAGACGCGATTTGCGGTCATCGGAGGCGGCGCTCAACGTATTGAAGGAGGACATGACGCGCGAGGCTGCATGTGCGTCGTGGGGGAATGCACGGGAGCGATCTTCTGGTCTGCGATCGGAGCATTCGGCGGCGGGAGAAGATGTGGTGAAGACTTGGCCAGAGGCTGAATGGAGGAAAAAACAGCCGCCTGCACCTGCCTGCACCTGCCTGCGTTGGCGCGCTTGTTGCGGCTAATACAGCGGGACGGGACCCTGGAGAATTCCATCTGGAGCTTTTTCAAACATTGAGACACTGCGGACGCCTCGACCCAGACCTTCATCAAGGCTGCCCCAACATGTGCGCATCGTGATTAATCGTGATGAGCGCAAGGTCATGATATAAATGGTCGCTCAAGATGCGAGCGATTTGCCTTGGTCGAGCCGGCTGCGCACGGCTGCGCTTTGCCCATGGAACCCCAACATGGCTTCGATCCGCCACGAAAGAGTCGCAGCAAAGTCTTTTTTCAACATGCCGTCGCAGACTATCGCCAGACCATCAGTCAAACTCGAACCCGTCCTCATTGGAAAATCATTCTCGAGAGGAATCTGATTTTCTGGCCAGCTTCGTCGGGAGACAAAGAGGATTGGGTCAGTCATCACGGCGGGAGACAAGACAGGACAAGTCCACGACTGCACAGCATGCCTCTCATGGCGACAAGCACACTGCCATTACCAGCTCTCATTCATCTCACTTCAGCGGCAAACAATCATCGTCTAGAAAGACCCGGCCGCGAGGTCGTTCCCAGTTGAAGCATAGCCAAGGGTTCACCCGAAAACGATCCCAGACCGACCGAGACTCATGGGCGCAATGGGGCTATCTCCGACATCAAAACTCTGGAGAAGAGCTTCTCGCTGTCCGGAAAGCCTTCAACGCATGGAAGAAGAGATTCTCCAAGATCGGGAGCCAACCGAATCCTGATCGACCGTGGGAGAAAGATGCCGAGTGGTTGCTGGAGCATGAAACCGTGCCAGCTATGCGCTCTGCCTGGCATGAGTTGGACATGACGACTCGGAAAGAAAAGTGGCCGCTGCTCATGCTATCAAGTATGTGCACAAGCCCCCAGAGAGTGCACTCCGTTCTTGAGGCGACGATGCACCCGCTGCCGCCGGGATACGCCATCAATGACGTTCTACTATTCATTGCTCGCAACCTGCGCCTCAACAAGGCGAGCACCACACGAGAACGAGTTCTAGAGGCGGAAGAAATCATGGGCTTTCTCAGTAGGATCATGACCGAAACTTGGAAAGGCCGCATTCCATTCACACAGAGGGTGTTTGGCCTGTTTGCCAAGGCTTTGCCCGGCGACCAGGCACACGAACTATACACCCTGCTCCGGAAAAACGGGTACAACCTGCATGCCAACACATTGATTCAATTCGCCAGCAAGTTGGCTGGGGATGCGGCGCACAAAGAAGCAGCCTTCGAAATCCTTCAGGGACTTTCGGATGCCGGTGCAGACCTGAACGAAGCTCGGCCGTCGAGCGTCATCACATCACTGCTTCATTGCAAAGCACCAGAAGAACGTGGTTTAGAATGTAAACACAGCTTCAATGCGAAAGATGCGCTCCAGTGCTTTATAGAACGTGGCTTTACGCTCAACGCCATAGCATCAACTGCGTTCCTGGATACTCTTTGCCAATCGGGCGAGGTGGAAGAAGCCATCAGGTTGGTTTCGCTATTTGCCGAATCCGGTGTCCAACTTGACAAGAAAACATGGACGACGGTCTTCAGGGGCGCCAAGGGTACCTTGCGAATGGAGCATATCGCCAGGGCCCTCGAGCTTGCCAAGATTGCCGACGTACCCATCGTGGACGTTCTCAACAACGCGCTCCACAGTGCGTTTTTGTTGTCCGAGGTGGAACGGCGCGAGAAGAGACATCCAGGGACGCCGGGGCCGGCCGTCTTCGCCCCGTTGCTACGGATTTATGCCAAAAGGTTTGATCTAGAACCACTGCAGTGGTGGCTCCCCGACTGCCTACCTCTTCTCCTGGCACAGGGTGCCGGCTCGGGACAACAACAAGGCCTCGTCCAAGATGAAGCCACGAGAAGACGTTGGGATTTCGAACTGACGATTATCCCCTTCACCGACCAACTCTTCTCCGCCGGCGAATGCACTAAGCTGCGGCCGTCGTTGACTACAATCGCCATCATGCTGCGAGCCTACATCCGGAGCCTGCAAGAGCCGTACGATGTGGTTACGTACTATGAGTTTTTCAAATCAAGGCTCGAAGAACAGAGCAGAACCCCCTCGCTCGCGACGGCCTCGCGGCTTGTCACGAATCAAGGAAGTCTCATCCACGACACATTCATTCTCGCCATGACGGACCACGGGGACTTTACGCGGCCGGCCCTCGAGATCTTTGGCGACATGCTCAAGGATCAATCGCGCACGCCCAGCAGCGACACGTCGTCGGCATCTCGAGTCCACCCCGCCCCGACCGTGTTGACATTCACGATTCTCCTGCGGGGTTTGATGAACGGCCGCGACCGCCTGCTGGCCGAGCAGATCCTTCAAATCATGCGAGAGCATGGCGTCAGCCCGAACCTCGTCACCTGGAACACCATTGTCAGCGGGTACGCGTACATGCAGAACATTGCCAGAACGGTCGACACGCTGCAAGACATGGAGGCCACGGGGCTCAAGCCAGACATTTACACATTCAAAGGGTTCGGGAGGCTGAGGGACCAAGGCAGGGCGTTGAAGATCATGGACGGGATAATCGACGCCAATAGACAAAAGATGGCGGGAGGGGGAATCCCTTGAAACCAACTCGATAAGCATGGAACAGATTTTCCGCAACATGGAAAGCAGACATGCTCTATTATATTCGCCGCATCCATCTCATCGTACGCACGTGTATCAAAGTATATAGATCGGACACACGGCCCGTCGTGGCTGGGTCTGCATCGGGATCAAGGCGCCAAGCCCCGTTGCTATTCGCGCGGGGGGGGGGGCGGGTTTCTCTCAACCTTCTTGCCATTTTATGTTGGGCCAATGGGTTTCGGGAAAAGCATGATTCTGCTCCGTACAGCTACTTGAATATCATTTTCATAGAAATTGGCGTGTATCAAACTTCATGATTCTTTTCTGTAATCAACTCTAACTCGTACCATTTTTTTCGTAAGCTACCATGCTCTGGGTCAAAGCACCAGCAAATCAAAAGCACTGACGACATATCCATACTTATGTATACTATACTAAACTAGAGTGAATCGTTCCCTAATTCCCTTAACTTCTGGTCAAACAACAACAAACATCCGCGGTAACAACTTTTGCTGATTCACAAGCGCACATCATGTCCAATGGCAACAGTAGCTAAATTGCCCGGGCAGAACGACGCTACCAAACAGAAACAAAATAAAAACAGATCAGAGCTGCTGGTATTATACAAAGAGTAACATGTCGGTCATACACATGGGTATCAAGACACGGAAATTAGTCAAGGAAAATGGCTTCACAAGTTTTGAAGGACCCGAAAACAAAAATCGGACAAAAAAATCGAAAACAAAACAGAAAAAAAATAAAAAAATCACGTTCCTATGCCGCCGATGCCTCGTAGCACACGGGCTGGATTGCCAGCCACAACAGTAAAAGGTGGAACATCCTTTCTTGTCCGTTAGCCCACTGTTTTTGACTTTCAATAACAAGAGGTTTCGTGACTAACCTTGGTGACAATAGATCCAGCGCCTACAGTACTTCCTTTACCAATGGTACGACCAGGAAGAATCATGGCGCCACCACCAATCCAACAGTCTTGCTCTATGGTGATTCCACGGCCAAATTGAGGGCCTTGTCCACCTTGACGCTTCTTGGGATCAATGGGTAGCGACGTCGTGAAAATGCTGACATTGGGTCCAATTACGCAGTTGTCGCCAATCTTCACCTCGCACACGTCGTTAATCGTACAGTTACGTCCCAGAACAACATGATGACCGATCGAGATGTTGTAGCCGTAGTCACAGGTAAATGGCGTCTCCACTGCGACATGTCGGCCTACACGACCGACGCTGGTGACAGGGGAGGCTTCGCTAGGCGAAACGCGAACAAGATCTCGGGGTTGTAAAATCTCCAGAAAGAGGCGAGCTCGCTCATCGGGGGACACGCCATTTGTTGGTGGCGACGTCAGATTATTGAACCTCCAGCACGCAGCGGCACACCTTTCCCTTTCTAGACACAGTTCCTTATCAAAGGGGTAAAACTTTCGCCCGGAAAGCATCCCCTCCTTTTGTGTTCTTCGTTGAGGGTACTGAGAGTGAGTTTGGGATTGAGGCTGAGGCTGAATGTGCGACTGTGAGTGACCCTGTGAGTGAGCCTGAGCCTGAGTCTGAGCCTGAGCCTGAGCCTGAGCCTGAGCCTGAGCCTGAGCCTGAGATTGAGATTGAGAATGAGAATGAGAATGGGCTTGGGAGTGAGATAAAGCCAGCTGAGCAGCAGCCTGCACATTGCTTGATGGGGCCGGCGGGTGAGGTGTTGGGCTGCTCGTTCGTGTCGGGCGGAGAATATTGATCTGCGGCAAGTGATTGCCCGGATGAGGCGTCTCGGGTTCATTTCCTCGATTGAGGTCATGTAGAGGGGGCACTCGCTGATACTCTTTGGTCATCCTTTCGCCAAAGGAAGGAGGTTGTGTATTGGCACTGATGGGGGTAGGGAAAACGTTACCAGCCGTGTATGGGATGGCCGACAATTTATTCTCGGGACTCGTAGCAGACGCGGCGCTCGTCATTGTTGATATTGTCGACGCCGTTGGTCGGTCATCATCGGTCACCACCAAGGGTCGGCCTTGTGGCGGGTCTATGCGGAGGATCTGGCCACGATAATGAGGAAGCGGCTCCCGCTTTACGGGCTGCGGCCCATATGCACCATGCTGCGGCATCCCATAGGCTCCAGGTGGAACGTAAGAGGGATCCTTGGACTCGAGCGGTACGGCAGGTGCCTTCGTATCAGGTTTGGGCCAGCCGGCACCTCTCTGTGGCGGATATCCAGCACATAAGAATCCTCCTCGAATACAATTTATGCCTGAAAACCTTGATGAGCCGAGAGTACAAGAGGGGACGCTGAGCACTAAAATGAAAGGATCAACAACTCACATTCCGGTTTTGACTCGTCACATTTTTTCTTCCTCTTGCGGCACGTCAAACAACCAGTTTTTGTGCGGTTACTGAAGTTTCGTTTCCGCTTTTTGGGATCATGGTGAAGAAGAGAGTCTTGTCGCTGCTCACTTCCATAAGGGCTGCCGTGAGCAGCTGCAGACCGATCCTCGGCATCAGGGCTCGTATTGGTATAGTCGCTATGATCCATCTGGCCTGCTGCTCTGCGCAGAGTGTCTCCTATCTGGTCCTCTGTCTGGCCACGAGGTGACGTTGCCGAGGTCTGTTGCGAATCATGGCCATTCCTCTCTGCTCGCGAATGATGCTGCGTCGGCCAGAAGCTGTCTTTATCTTGCCAATCTTCTCCATACTGCCTGCTGCTTTCCTGGTGGGGAGTTTCGTGCATCTCTCGAGATTCGTTTTGTGATTCGATTGATGTCGCCTCTGGTGTCTGAGCTTTCGCAGATGCAACTTCATGCCGCAGCTCAATCGAGTTGGATCGTTTGCGCTTCTGACTCGCATCTGCATTTGCGAAACGTCCTGACGAAACTGGTGGCCGATCAATGTTCTGTATCGACCAGCCATCTTTGCGGAGCGTAGAGGTCTTGGGGGATCCCTGGTAGTGAGATTTGTCGCCTTCCTCCAAGGTGTCTGCTTTGATGCACTTCTCCGCGGGAGATTCCGTAGCTTTCGGAGAGCCTCCGTTCAAAGCTGTAAACGCAGACATTCTTGAAAAAGTGTCAAGGCCTAATCGGTGCAGAAAGTTTCCAACTTCTGATTGCGCTGAGTAGCAACGGTGAACGGACGGCGGGACACCCTTTCGTGAGACGGAGCTCTGAAGGCGCAATTCGTAATACAAGTCGGGGATCCAGCCCACGGCTTGAGAAGTATTTGACTCTCAGCTTTCCTTGGATGACCCCTTATGCTTAATCAGGCTTTTTTTTTTTTTTCCCCGCTGTGCCTAGAGCCGTTGTGATGAGCCTTTGCCTTTATTTTAGACTTTCCTGGTAGACCTGCTAGTCAGGAAAATCGAAAGGCAGAGGATGAAGCAGGCTTGGAGAATACCAATGACAAAATTATCGCATTAGTCAGAAAAGCCCTTTGAAAATTGGCGCGTTGATTGTTAAGATTCCTAGTCAGATCGGTGCATGAACAGTCCTTCCCCAGACTTCCAAATGATGACGAGAGCAAAGGGCGTCGTCAAGAGGTGTGGAACCTCGATTAGTTTGTCCGAGTTTCTACGGTATGAGGTGTAATCGCGTAAGACCAGGGGGTTCGCAGCTGCTCGCGGGAGGGAATGGCGAGCTTGGGTCGGAAGATGATGGTTCAGGTCCAAATCCCAGGAAGATCCGACACTTGGAAGGATGTCGTTCGAAGGTTGACGAAAGATAAAAGGTGGAAGGAGGAGGACGAACATCCAGGTTGGCAATATGAGCTAGAATGGAGATGGGGGTACGTTTCGAGAAAAGTACTTCCGCACTCGCACCGCACTGTGCCTCACTCTTCTCTTGAGAAAAAGAGAAGGGGAAAAAAGCAGGCAGGTGCGCACAGAATTGTACACAGGTACGACCCAAGTCCGAAGGCAAAGCGGCGTCTGGTGCGTGCGAATTGCGCAAGAAAGAAAGGCTGGGCTGGCAGTTACGGAGCACGAGCGAGCGACTTTGTCGACCGGCAGGGCGCCGAGTCGAGAGACGATCGCTAAGCCCGGAAGCCGCGCTTTTACAGTAGTTCGCTAGTCTCGAGGCGCACAAGATGGATTCGATTCGATGGGCTCGTTGGCGACCTCTGGCGACCTCTGGCGACCTGTTGTCCCCGTCCATCCCTTGCCATGTCGCCCTGGCCACATGTATGCAAAAGCTCCAGTTATTAGTCTGTCTATTTCGTGGCCCTCGACCTCCAAATTATCGGGCGGCATGGCGCTTGGTAGGACCACGACGGCCAGGGGTGGGATGGGATGGGGTGGGGTGGGGTGGGGTGGGGTGGTGGTGCCCGCGGGACACTAGTAGGAGGGGCCTGGGACCAGGACAGCATGAAGCCCAAAGGCCAGGAGGGCGTCTAATGTTGTTTTGCGCAGCCCGGGGGGTGGGTTGCGGGGGTGGGGGTGCCAGCAGCTGCTGCTGCCCATTATTGCTTCTAATTAATATGCTGCCTGCAGGTTTGTGGCAGGAGCAATGGGCAGGCAGGCAGGCAGGCAGGCACAGACATCAGACAGAGACACTGAGAGCCAGACCATGGCAGCGTCACAAGCAGTATTTGTTGGTCGATATGATGGGCATACAGCTACTGCTCTGCTTGCTGTGATGCGAGTCCTTCTTCGCGTTCTTGTTCTTGTTCTTGTCCCACCCGGATCTGGCGGGCTGGCGGGCTGGCGGGCTGGTGCTGCGCCGGGACGCAACGCGTTATGCTGCCGGATTTACGGAGTACGTCTTCCCTGATGTTTGCCCGGCTTAAACGAATCCATGTTCAGAGTACGAGTCCATATGGAGTCAATGCGAGCAAACGAGGCGGCTTGTCTGTCTGACATTCCATACTCAAAAGTTAATGCAGTGAGCCGATAGCTGCAATTGGTTGATCCATTCTGCTTTCTGGCCTCTTCTCGTCAGCTCTTGCCTCCTAGCATTGCAGCATTCGTTGGCATCATCTACGGAGGAAAACACCTTCTTGGCACACTGCAACAAGTGGTACCATGCTCGAACGAAACGACCCAACAAAATCACCCATGTGCTCCACCCGAGTAACCCGTACTCCGTACAAGAAAATGAATCGCACGTTAACTATTATACAACGAACGAGGTGGTGCGATACGATGGGCCGTGTACCTGGAGGCTGGCTCGGCCGAGAGCTGGGTCACTATGTATGCATTACACACGATTCAGAGAAGCCTCTCACACTTTTTGTGGTGGAGGCTTCACAGCGATGATGAGTATGCTTGGAGCCGCGAGGCAATGGGGCAATGGGGCAATGGGCAAGCCATGACGAGGAGAGCAATACCCGTTGTCGAGGCACATACGTACAGTCTATACTCGGCATAGCTCTGGGAAAGGCGCAATGGGGACCATTCTTGTGTAACTGACCCCGAGCTCTGTCTGGGTCGTCGTTGGTTGTTGCCAGTTGGGCATTGCCAAACCAAATAAATCCCTTTTGACAAGTCTGGTGAAGAGTCTGAGGACACTGAATGAGCATTGAGGAGGACACTGAGCAGGGTGAGGGAGTTGTTAGTCACAGGCTCACAGGCTACAGCGGCGCTGGGCTGGGCCGGGCGTGACCGCAGCAGGCGGTGTTTGCCGCGACAAGGACCAAGGAAAGGACCCAAGCTTCCCCACTGCACACCCACTACGGATTACATACACCCAGTTTTAACGGGTGATTGCACTGCGCGGCGCTACTCGTTTGCTCTGACGGGGCTAAACTAGTGCCGCTCGCCAAAATCACCTCGGCCATGCTCATTGCTCATCCCATCAACATCCCCCGCCATCTTGCGTCGGGGTTGCTCTTGCCATACCACCAGAAAGGGTCCCTACATACGCAGCCTGTCCCGACACGCGCCTCGATGTCGTGCACTTCGTCCCCGTCATGCTCCCCTCTCCCTTGCCTGGATGCTTGAGTGCTCTCATCCAGACGCCAGACGTTGCATCTACTCGCACGACGCGGAGTCCACTTGTTGGAGATTTGTCCGCTGATGCAACCCAAAGCGGACCCGAGTCGGAGTCTCCAGGTCGAAATGGAACCCCAGCCTCAGTCCGACACGCAATTCGACCGAATTGAGGCACGAAGCCGAGTACAATCAATGTTACATGTGGCATGAAAATTCTGTCGATAGAAGCCACTCTTCTTGTATTACGGAGTAGCACGTCCGCATCTTTGTGTACCTTTGTGTGGCTAGGCGCCTCATCTGGAAGGGAGCTTCGGCTATTATGCACTTGGACGAATATCCTGTAACCCATTCCATTAACGAATGCGACAATGCGATGAGGGGGACGCATGCCATGCACTACCGCGATAGACGAGCGGACGACGACACTATTGGGGACTCGTGTCGGCAAATAACACATTATAGCGAGATGTCGTGCACGAACGAGTAGTCGGGATCATTTTTGGTCAATCAGACAAGACCGGTCCTGCGTAACATGGCTCTCCTAGTTGGAACTCGTCAGTAACTCGTGTCACCTCCCAAAGTGCAGCTGGTTGTCACCAGTGTTGTCTCATTCGAGTAGTAAGTAGAAAGGCAAAAAAGTCTTGTCAAACACATACACATGCGCCACACAGCACTTGGCTCGAGGACATTGTAATACAGCACGACTTCGTCTGATGGTTTTTCTGCATAGTGTTCCGTTATCACTCTGTACCTGCGTTGTTAGACCATGGCATGCTGTTTGAGAAGCGCATCCATTCCGCCGTTCTCGTCGAATGAAAGCATGGTCGGCATGGTCGGCATGGTCGGCGTGCCTAGCTGTTCCAGACACGCCAGGCACAACCATGGCACTACGGACGGAGCACTGTCCAATGACGACGACGACAGACAAGCCGTATTACTCCGTTGTGGACATGTACACATGGTGGGGACTGTTTGTTATGTATATTACATATTATTAACGCCGCGTCTACGGACGTAAACACCGTGCATTTTTGCCGAAAGACGCCAGCTCCGTTTCTGGCCCGAATCCAGCAAGCAGCCATATCATCCACCAGTCTTACTGATCACAGTTGAGCCCCTTTATTGTCATCGAGACAACTTATCGCTCAAATAGTCATACTCGATCGTGGCTTTTTTTTCGACTCAAGTCACTTTCATCCCTCATACTTGCAAAGGTGTTTGGATCGATACGGATGAACCCGCTTGCCTCCGCCGAGCCTGCAGGAACCTTGTACTGTGAGTGAGGATCCCCGAGTACTCCGTACGCGACTCCATACAAAGTGCCATAATCCGTACAAAAGTGCCGTACAAAGTGACAGGCGAGCCGGCCAGCAGCCGACAACCAACAAATTGATTACGGAGTACGGATTACGGATAACATTATAACACAGTTTGCTTCCAGCCCAGGCTCTGGTGCGCTTGACGCGAAGAGAGAGCCACTCACACCACCATGAACAGTGGCTTGTTAGCGCCGCAGGGGCCACTTTGATGCTACTACATGTACATAAGCGGTTTGTCTGGTCTGATTGGCCCTCTCTTTATTCTGCAAACTCACACCCCCGACGGCGTTGGACGACTGAGACGTGCTTGGTGCTCCCTCCCATTGGCAAACCTACATGTATTACCACGGAGCTGCCTCGCCAGGTGCGCGTGGCTGGCTCGTCTTACATGGCTAGCCGTAGAGTATCAATTTTCACGACGAAGCACACGAAGCACACGAAGCACACACAAGGCGGGTCACCGTGGCTTGAAACAAAACGAGTCTGGTCCGAGTGAAATCAAAGCAGTCTTGTTGTTGTTGTTGTTGTTCGTACTCGGTACCTTGCACCCATCTCAACGCCGGGCAAACACGGCGCAAGACAAGACAAGATGGTCAGGTCAGAGTGAGCGGGTAGACGTCGTGAACTGCTCAAACTTTTTGGCTCAAGCTGCGCGACTTCCGTGCCTATTGTGGGACTGCGCAGATTATTGCTTCTTAGTCCGTAGGGACGGGGAAATTCCGCGTCTTGTCCATGTCTGTGCCGGCCGTTTGGAGACGGTATGTGAGCGACCGACCAACCCGGCTTGGGGCAGGCAAACCGACACAAACGTTTGAGGCGACGGACTCGTTTTCTAAGCAAGCTCATCTTCAGACTGGTTGTATTAGTGCCACGAAAGGTGTTCTAGTGGGCTTCTCTGGGATGCTTTTTTTTAGACTTCTTCTCTTGTGAAGAAACTTAAGGCACGTGTTCCCGGAGTCGTCCACCTTGCGCTGGCCCGGTCGAGAGGGCGAGTGTGAAAGTGTGCAGCAACAGTAATATCGCTGCGGGCGACCGTCCTGCTGGACCATCCATCAGATCACAAAGGAAGCAACAATACAGGAATAATCCGTACAGGACCACGAGTGGTGTCGAAGGCGCAATCCCCAGAGAGAAGGCGGATCCGTGATTCTCGTCGGCCAACTTGGGTGCTCGAAAAATGGGTCTGCACCCATCATCCTGCACCAGGGCGCTTGAGGTATGGAACAGGAAAAGGCTCTCGAGGTTCGCCGACAGCAAACAGCATCGGCAGATCCAACTTTTTACTGGAAGCGCGCATGGGGGCAGGGGGGGTGCCACGGCGGGGGCCCCACAGCCGCTGCGATGCTGCCCTCCTCGCGCATCCTTCAGCGACAGCGACCCCTGTTGCCCAGCTCGCTCCTGCCTGGCCTTGCTCTACGGATTATGCGTGGACCGCGCCTGCACAACCTGAGAACTCGGCACCAGCAAGCATTTCTTGTGGACACGACCACAACAAGGAAGGCGCCAATACGTCAAATCCATATATTTAGCACTACGGATTAATGGCTTCATGAGACCATCTACGGACTACTCCGTATGTAGGCCATCTGAGATGACTTTTTTCTCATGCATTGCCTCACCAGCCAATCAAAACGCCTCAATGCCAGATAACCGCCGTCCCTTGGCGCTCAACCGGGGGGGGGGGCACGTATGTATTCCGATTCTGGAAGCTTTTGCATCATTTCGATCGACGTCCCTGGCTTACGAGCAAAGCTATTGGCCTCGGATCCCGACAGCGGCGGCAAGCATATCTCAAGACGTCCTCTTGCATCCGAACCTGCAGCTTCCTCAGACTTACTAGAATCACCCACCGCGTCGGAGTGCGACCACGTAGAAGTCGGCCAATGACCTCGACAAGACGTCCCAGACGTGATGCAGAGTGGCGTCACGATGGCTTCTTTCTGCTTGCGTTTTTGGAAGCGCCAAGGCTTTTGCCCGCCTGCTACACGCACGCCATCCTCAAAGTATTCCATTCCCCTGATCTGGCGAGGATACACTTCTTGTTCAAGAGGAGAAAGAATGTGCTTTGCCGACATGAAGACTTTTACATCGAGCCGGTGGGTTGCCGAGCGTGCCCGCCAGAGCTGGCATCTGGCATCTGGCACCCATGGAAATAATGACCCCTTGCGCCCACGCGGGTGCGGGTGCGGGTGCGGGTGCGGATGCGGATGCGGATGCACAAGCGCTGGATCCGGTAGTCCGTACGGAGTATATATTTATAGAGACACCGTTGCTACAATTCGAAAGTGACGCTGCGCTTCCCGCAGGTATTACATGTGCCGTACGGAGTACTCCGTAGACTGTACGCATTTAGAACGTCTGCCTACTTGAGGAGCCGACAACCAGAGTCACCTACGAATCTTGCCTCCCATCTCAGCCAGACCAAACCAGACTCTGTACAGGCAGTATTTCATATTCACCCGCCATTCACCACTCATATTTGCTTGTTCCCGCTCCCTGGCCCCCCTTCCAAAAAAATCCCAACTCCTCCATCGTCGTCATACCGAGGCCAGCAGCCGCCGAGGCGCACGCACCACTGCCCACATACATGGTCATCCAAACACACAAGCCCAAAAGGGTATCCCATCCGCCCTGTTCATAAGCCTTCTTCCCTTCTAGTTTCATCCAGCAACGTCTTAGTTCCTACTTCATCCAGACACCCGCATACGTCCAGCGCCTCGTCAAGCCCCCTCCGCTCCGACCGGACGATTCATCGGCATGCCGGCCTCGAAAATTTGTCTCAGAGTCGATTTACAGCGAAGACGCACCGCTCATGCACAGATATACAACACAGCACCAATATCGTAGGACTAGGACCATCGAGGGCCGTCGGCTCAGGTTCACATGCGAGTTGCGGTCGTGGGGAAATGCAGTCTCCCAAGGGAAAAGTCATTTGATACTAGACTCGAGGCACGACGCGTTGATTTTTGATTCCAAAGGTACGGTGTACGCGCCATGTGATGGACGGACGACATCACTTCTTCTGCCTCTTGACGCTCTTATCACTGACGGTACTGAATACACTTGCGCTGCGCTTATGCGCACCGCTGCTACTTCCCGGTCGGGCCGTCTTGTCCGCTTCACCCGCTTTGGTGGCATCACCTTGTTCGTGATCCTGTACTTGTTCTTCTGTTGCTTCCGCAGATTGTGCAGAGGGGTCATCGGTCTCGTCTGCGTCGTCGGTGGTGCTCGTTGCTTTGCCGTCGGGCTGGTCTATGGAGATGGGTGCATCTTTGTCGCCGTCTGCCTTGGCGGCGGCGTCATCTTCAGACTTCCTTCCAGAGTCAGCGTCGGCTGGTGGAGGGGGTGGAGGGGGTCCGTGTAGCTTCTCCCGCTCTGCCCTCTTGGCCTCTTCGACTTTGATTTCGGCGTCAAGCTTGTCGGATACTTTGCGGGCGTCGAGGAGGCTGTTTACTGCTGCGAGGAGCTGCTCGTACTGGAGGGTCGTGGCGGCGGTTGGCATGGCGAGCTTGGCGGGGACATCTAGTTCGTTGAGGGTGTTGTGGATGCGCAGCTGTTGTTGGTTGGACTTGTGCGAGAAGAGCTTGTTGATCTTTTCGGTGCGGAACGTAGGGCCTGAACCGAGGCGGTCATGGTGCGTCACGCCGTAGACGGCTTCTTCTTGGCTTGTGAGCTTTCTGCGCTCGGGGGGCTGCTGCTTTTCTGCCTGTTGCTGCGCCTTCTTGCTGGCAGCTGTGGGAGTTGACGTCGCGGCGGTGGACTCGCGCGTGGCTGCGGTTGAAGCGGCCACGCTATCGCGTTTGCCTGATTCGGGGACTGTTGACGGGTTCTGAGCGCCTCCTTGGGCTCCTGATGCTGCTCCTCCTGTCATCGTCGTCGTTGCTGCTGCTGCTGCTGCTGTTGATCCCGGTGCCGCGCCGCCGCCGCCGCCAGATGGGGTATTGACACCGTCGGTGCCCATGATGGACTTTCTCTTTTTGGACTTGTCGACGCTCATGAGGTTTTGTAGTAGCGTCTGCATGCCGGCTGACGACTTGAATGTGTTGATGTCTGTCTCTGCTCGTGGGTAGTCGAGGCGGTTGTACAGCTCTCGCCTCTCCTCGTTGAACCGCTCACTTCGCGCCAAGATGCGCTTGATTTCGAGAAGCAGCGACTCCTCCTCGCGGGCCTCCTCCTTTGACCGTGACAGCGTGTTCATGGCGAACTCCTTGCGCAGCTTCTCCTGCTTAGGGTTGAAGTGGGCCATCAGCTCGTGCAGCGCATACTCCTGCTGCGTCATGTACTGAACTGGTTTCTGGGCCGCCATCATCTTGGCCGCCACCTCGTAGTATCTTGCCTTCAAGTCCTCCATTGACCGCGGTCGCGTAGCCGGAACAACTGCCTTGCTCTCGTCGCCGTCTGCGTCGGTCTCGCCATTCGTCGCCGACGGTGTCCACTCGTATCTATCCCAAATTATGGGCCAGCGAAGATCAAATTCGCTCGCCATCTCCATCAGGTAATCTGTTTCTTCTTTCGTCCAGTCCTCGTTCTGCAGAGACACAGAGTATTGGTCCCCGCTGTACCGGGGCACTTGGACTCTGACGTTAAACTTGGCAAATGTAGAGTCCTCCAGCTCTTCGGCTTTGGGTGTTTCCACATGGCCAGGCTGCTGGCCCTCGTGTTGGAGGTTCGAGCCTCCTGTTTGTGGTGCCTGGTCCACTACCAATGGAGCATCCTTCATGTCCTTCCGCCTCCAATGCCTCAGAACTAGGCTCTGGTCGTCGCGTCCCGAGTTTCTGAACGGCCGGAGCTCCCACCTCGCAGCGGGTTTCCGGCTCGCAAATCGTCTTTTCTTGAACCGTGTGCTTTGTGGGACAATAGCAATGGGGTTGCCGCCGCCCAGGTTGAGCACTTCGCGAGCGAGGCCCTTGACATTGGGCCGGACCGCAGACGTCTTTTGTTTCTTGGACGGTCGCGGTCCGGAGGAGTCTCCTAGGTTGAGGACATCGCGGACATCAGAGGATGTCATTTTCGGGGAAAACGAGCAGTGCGCGTCACTGGATAGATTAAAAACGATTGTGCGGTGGACGTCTCTATGTTTTTTTTTTCCCTGAGAAATGTATCGGGAATGGGTTTATAAAAGGTCATCCATCCGCGTCATGGCGCAAGGGCTCGTGGGGCGTAGGAAATCTCCGAGTTGCATTCGAAGTCGATGCGCGCGTCGATATTCGATGACGCCGCTTGTCGTCGTTCCTGTTTATTTCTTCAGCAAAATCAGCCTGCGGTCGAAATCTGGCTGGAGTGGCATGCTCGGCCGCGAAAAAGAACGCTGGTCACTCGCAAGGAAGCAACGCGCACGTGACCCCGATGTGAGAGAAGGGGTCCGCAACCAGAAAGCTAGAAAGCACTTTGGCACCCCCTGACACGGGGGGGGCCCGTCTTTTGAACGTGGCAGCTTCTGGTTGTGACTTGTGAGCAACACGTGCATTTGATTTCTGGTGATCGCATCGCAGGGTCGAACAACGTCCCATCCATCCATCCATCTCCTTCCCATTCTCCTTCGGCATTCCATCCCTCCGACAATCCCTCGGAGGTTCGGACCCGTCGACAACCTATAGAACACCGAGATTTTCCCCAAACGTTGCAGACGGCTCCCACGGAGAAAAAAATGAAGTGTTTCCTCCCTCTCCTGTCGCTGGCCTCGGCCGCACAGGCTCTCTATTTCTTCGTCGACGGCGCCACGCCCAAGTGCTTCTTCGAGGAACTTCCCAAGGACACGCTCGTCGTAGGACACTACACCGCCGAAGAGTACGACGACCGAGTGAATGCGTGGCAACAGCACAGTGGAATCAGCATCTTCATCTCCGTCGATGTACGTCGTATCCTCTTCTCCACAAATGCAGTCTGCTTTTTTCCCATTCGCACAACACGCTTTCAACCACGGAACAAGACGCCGTTGCCAAGCATTGACAATGACTAATCCCTCTGTGACCCTCCAAAATAGGAAGTCTTCGACAACGACCACCGCATCGTCTCCCAGCGAGGCTCCTCCTCCGGCCGCTTCACCTTCACGTCCCACGAGTCGGGTGACCACAAGATATGCTTCGTGCCCTCCTCCACCAGCGGTCGCTCGTCATGGCTGTCGTCCCACGGCCCCAACGGCGGCATCAAAATGAAGTTGGACCTGGCGATTGGCGAGTCGGGCGCCATTGAGAGCAGCGACAAGGACAAGTTGCAGGATATTGCTTCAAGCGTCAAGGACCTGAATGCTAGATTGAACGATATTCGAAGGGAGCAGGTTTTCCAAAGAGTACGTATATTCCAGGTTCCCTTGTTCCTCCGGGAGGGGGGGAACCCAGGCTCTTGCTCTCCTGACGAGTCCCTATGCTCACATTCCGCCCAGGAACGCGAAGCCGAATTCAGGGATCAATCCGAAGCTACCAATTCCCGTGTCATTCGATGGATCATCATCCAGCTCGTTGTCATTGGAGTCACCTGCGCTTGGCAACTTTCGCATCTGCGATCATTCTTCATCAAGCAGAAGCTCACATGAAACAAATTTTTGCTTTGGAGCAAAAGGGCGGTCTAGAAACCATATCCATAACGTTCTCTGCAGATAAGACCTGGAGACGTGTTGATCTAGTCAGGCATTTTATTTCTTGTGCTCGAAGGAATCGTCATGTAATATGAACGGGTGGGTTCTCGGTGAATTTTTCAAAAGGAAACAAGATCCAAAATGAGGAGAATGAAGGCTGGTGTTGGGACATTGCACGATTATGAAAACGGATCGGTAGTGTAGTCTTTCAATGAATGGTTTCGAACATGAATTATCGTGCTTTATGATACAGCCTGTCATTAAATGGTGCGGTTTGTCCATTCGCGCATGCACTGCACTGTATTCATCATCCATGTAGCCGGACTGCGCTATCATCTGCATTGGGTGGAAAATATTCAGCACGTCACAAGGCCATGGACTTGGCACCAAGTACTTTGAACTCTTTATTCCATTACGATGTATACCACAAGAAAAACACCAGACCCGGCCTATATGTTCCCACCAACACGCTTCACCTTGGTATTCGCCGTGCTCGCACGCTCGCTTTGCCTGCCGGTGACGTGGCACCACGTTCTGGCAATGCTCCGCATACAGAATAGCCACCCACGCCCTTCTCTGACGCCTTCCTTGCGGTGGGATAAAATATAGCTTGATGGAGGCTCCTGCAGGCTCCTTTATTATAGAACGTCGCGTGTCTTGGCAGTAGAATGATGTTTGAAAGTGAGAGTGACGTGAGGATCGATTATCGAATATGTCTGATGTCGATGAGGGAAGACAGAGAGAAATGATATGGAAGGCGAAAACGAGGACAAAAACATGAAATTGCGCGCATCAACCCAAAATGCTACCTGTGTCGTGACCGTCTTGCGCCGTGCTTCGCCGCACACTGGAAGTGGCTTAAAGTATGGTTTCGTTGTGGAATGCTTGACGTAAAAGTATCAAGTGTAGAAAAGAAGAATGGGAAAAAAAAAAGAATAGGAAAATTTGTCCCGGCCCCAATAGCTTCTCCCTTTGGGGCCCAGAGGGGGAAGGGGGGCCGCCTCTCAGTAGGACTGTCTCTGATATTTTTGTTTCCTTTTCTTTTTGCTATTATTGGTCGTAGGGTGAGGAGCGCGCAGTCCAGATGTGCATTCGAACGTGAGGTGCGCCGTGGTTCGGTCTGAGTACTGTCCGCGGTAAGGATGCCGGTAAGGATGCCAATTTTGTCGGTTTCGTCTTCGTCGTCGTCTGTCGGTACTCTGCATTCGTCGCCGTGGAAGCGCGTTATTGGTGGTAGACGAAAGAGGGTCCGAGATTTCCATGCTCGAGCCGTTTTCTGGATTCAAGCTGAAGTAGTCCTCCGCCGTAATGCCCGACGTCGTCGTCAAATTTCTCTGCAGGTGATGGGCAGAATGTGGTGTTTTCACGCGAGGGCCGTCGACGTGGACGACCTTTGGAATGCTGTCGTAGCACTAGATACAATAGCAATCCCGAAATCCCACGGGAGGCATCTAGCCACAACAGATTGTCTTCATGAATTTTTGGAACCCGCTGGGCTGGGGCTCTGCTGATCGGCTGTTAGGCTGGCCCGCTGCAACCATGGGACTCTGCTGCTGTCCTCTCTGGGGCAGGTTCTGGGCGCTGTTCTGGAATTGAGCTTGAGTCGAGCCAGCGGGGGTGCCCAAATCGCCTCGGAGACCCCCAACTCCGCTGATCCTCTGCGCCGATATGGCGCCTGGGGCGTTTGGCCGATCTCTCTTGTTGCCCATTTGCTTGATTGGTGAAGGAGGGGGGGGTTGTGCGGCGTTTAGGCGGGCGACAGTAAGATTCTGTGCTTGCTGGTGAGAGTTGGTATTCCCAGGACGATGGCCACTGTGCAGTTCCATTTGAGAGGGGCCGGGACGAACGTTTGGGTTGTGGAGGTAGCCAGGTCCATGACTCTTCATTGAATCCCATCCCTTTCCCGAATCCTTGTTAATCTTCATCCAATCGTACTCGCCGTCTTCGACCTCGCCCGTGTTCTTCAGCGACTGAGTGAAGAGCTCGCGGAGGTAATCGTAGTCCGGGGTATCTTCGAAGCCCAAATTGCGGACATAGGTCAAGTATTTGGAAAATTCTTCGGGAAATCCCTCGCAAAGGTCCTTGATTGCGGTGGTCTGTTTCTTCTCGCCAATCTTCTCATATTTTTGCTTGTTTGTGGCAGCCTTGAGACCTTGCCATGGAAGGCCGCCTCGAAGGAAATACATGAAAACATGGCCGAGGGCTTCCAGGTCGTCACGTCGTGATTGCTCGCGTCCTAAATGGGTATTGATGCTCATGTATCGCGCGGTTCCTGACAAAGACTTGCGTTCTCTGTAGGCAATGTGGTGCCTCGTCTTGGGGTCGCGGTATTGTTTGGCCATGCCGAAGTCAACGACATGAATCACGTTGGAGGCCTTGGTGCCAGGACGGCCGATCAGAAAATTGTCGGGCTTGATATCTCGATAGATGAGGTTCTTCTCGTGAATAGTTTGGACCCGGGACAGCATCTGCTTGGCAACCATGACGACCGTTTTTATGGTAAAGCGGCGTCCGCAATGGTCGAAAAGATCTTCGAGGGAAGGACCAAGCAAATCAATGACTAGTATGTTGTGAAGGCCTTCCTGGCCAAAGTAGTAGACGTTGGGAATGCCGGCTGAAGTCATCGTCAGTAAAGATGAAGAGGCTACCTTGGTCAAGAACGGTAAGACTTACGACATCCGACAAGGATTTTGTACGTTCGGTACTCATCTCGGAGCTGGGGAGCGTCACTCTTGCGAGGTTCCTTTGGGCAATTGTCAGTAAACAGCAGAAACGACAGCATGGTGCGGCGTCATGATCACCATGTGGATTGCGTACGAATTTGATGGCCACTTGCTGGTTGTTCAACAGATTGGTGCCTTCGAAGATGACACCGAATGAACCCTCTCCGATCTTCTTTCCAACACGGTAGTGGACGCCGACGACATTGGACGACGACGAAGCCATGATGATGGGTCGAAAAGGACTGCCTTATGGCAGGTCTCGTGCGTCGGCGGACGAAAGGTGTTGTGTCGAAGGGAGTGAGTCAGCAGACAGGCGGGAAAAAAAGAGGAAGGTGAAAAAAAAAAATGAAAAAAAAAATATGTTGCGTCGTCAATCAAGGCGGTGGACGGCAACAGGAGCAGCAAGGCTCCTAGGAAACGGGGAAAAGGGGTCAGTCTGACGAAAGGCTATTCGTTGCGATGGCGTGCGTCGGAGCGGGCAAGTCAGCGACGACGGACAAGAATAACCATTTCCGAGACGCCGTGCAGAGAGAAAGTAGCTAAGGGGGAAGAGTGCCGGGTTGGAATGCAAATTAAGTCTGCCTGTGATGCCGTATGCCGTTGGAGGAGGAGCGGGCAATGCAAAGGCGAAGCTTGGGTCTTGGGTCTTGGACAGACGAGGGAGACGGGTTCTGGCAAAAAGTCTCTGGGACCAGCAAGAGACGGTCAGGGCAGCGTGGCTGGCCCAAGTGCTGGCTGGGGGGCTTGCTGGGGCTTGCTGGGGCTTGCCATCTCGGTGGTTGGTTGCATACATGTGTAATATCAAGTCAACAGCAGGGATCAATCAATCTGTACATACGGAGTATATACGTATGTACATGTACGGTGGCGCTGGCCCAGCCAAGGAGCCACCTGGGGCTCACTTGTTCCGGGCACTGGACCGCGCTGGGCTGCACCGGCTTGCTCTGTCCAGGCAGCCTTTAGCGCCGAGCTCAACTTTACAACTCTACAGCAGAACGACCCAGGCACCGTTCTGAGTCAAGCTTGTAATCCCGCATTCAAGCACCTTTGATCATGAAGAAAAGAGCAGCAGCAGAAGCCGTCTCCCAATGGCTTCATGAACCGCACGAAGCTGCCTTTTTTGCAAGTTCGAAATCAGCCACCCGACTTGCCACTGCAACAGAGACGGAGCGCCCGTTTCCACGTCTTCCTTCAATTGCCAGCACCCGCCGATCTGCGCCCCATCGGATCAGAAAAAGCATGCCCCAGTGCTTATTACGTTACGTTCATGCTGATGATGGGGAGGTGTCCACTGTTGGGAGTGTTTTTGTTTTGGCCACCAATTGGCAAGCAAGCACGGGTTTTGCCGAACTCGTCGATCAACGAACGACGCGCAAAGCATTCACAACAGAATAGCCGTACATAATCAGCTCACCCGCGCCGCAAGGATCGTTGCGATGGAGCGGTAACCTCCATATTTCCATATTTCCATACGGTCAACAGGTGGCACTCTCCGTTGCCAACAAAAACTACACTAGCAAACTCAAAAGGTACTGGAGGTATCACCGAAGGTTTCAAGGTTTACGGACGTACGGGTACCTGAGTCCAGGCAGACGCGTCGGCAAGTCTATCTGATAGATCGCCGCCCCATCATCGCTCTCTTTCTCGGAATAAGTTTTGTGGGTATGCTGGATGCGGGATATTGAACGTATGATGCATCAGACCTTCATGTGCTATCGCATGATCACAAACCACCACTGCGTGTCTACGCACCCGTCATAGACATCTCACACCCGCTGCAGAGTGTCAAATTAGGTATAAACACCAGCTTGCCAGCCTCCTCTGTTGGTCTTGTGTTGTTTGTTGTTTCGCAATCAACAAATACCGCTTGCGGGTCGAAGTGCCCTTACTCGCGCCTCATGCTCGTGCTTGTGCTTTTTCATTGCAAGCTGCCTCTTCTGGTGAAGAGGTACGATTGTGACTGTTATTGTTTCTGTCATTGACGCCATATTCCTGCACTTCGCATGTGGTTCCTGGTCTCTTTCTGGTCTCTTTCTGATCTCTTCCTGATCTCTTCCTGATCTCTTCCTGATCTCTTCCTGATCTCTTCCTGATCTCTTCCTGATCTCTTCCTGATCTCTTCCTGATCTCTTCCTGATCTCTTCCTGATCTCTTCCTGATCTCTTCCTGATCTCTTCCTGATCTCTTCCTGATCTCTTCCTAGTCCCCTCTTGATCCAATGCTAGCACGATGCGGCGACAGGCTCGGAATCAACCTTGCTACGGCGAATGGTTGAAAAGGCTGGTCATCGCTTCTTACTGCGTGTTTCTCGGAATAGTAGCGCGCTAGTCCTCGATGTGATGCTCGGGCTAAGTCTTTTGAGGGCTGGAATTGGCCTTGCTGGCTTGCCGGGAATTGAGCATCGCTTCGGATTCCAAGATGGACCTACCCTGCAGTTTTTGTTAACTTGGACGACAACATCACCATCTGTGAATCTGGCGGTGGGGGTGGCCACCTATAGGTCTTTATCCATTTATGTCTTCGCAATGAACCAGACAGCATCATCGATGTTGGCCATGAATTCCGGTTTAGCAGCGGGGAATGGAAAGAGCAGGCGGGGAACCCATATTAGGTAGATAATAGCATCCCAGTACAGTAGCTACCGCCCTCCCCTTACTTTGCGTAGCTACAACCAAAAAAACACTATAACAAATCAAACCACCAACTTCCCTGCATTCATTCGTCATTTGCCAAAGCAACTCCCGAGTTGAAATTTCCCAAAGATGTCCAAGCCGGAGGATATGCCGCCAATGACGTATCGGTTCCTGGGCCGCTCAGGTCTCCAGGTTTCTTCCATTTCCCTGGGAGGATGGCTCACGTACGGCGGCCACGTTGACAGAGGTATGCTCCGGTTGATCAGAAATCCGTTGTAGATGACGAGGTCGCTGTGGAAAAAAAATTGCCGTGGCTGACCGTTGCCCGCGACAGAGGGCACCTTTGCTTGCATGAAGGCCGCATATGATTGCGGCGTCAACTTCTTTGACTGCGCCGAGGCTTACTCTGCTGGGGAGTCGGAGATTGTCATGGGCGAGGCCATCAAGAAGTTTGGCTGGAAGCGAAACGATCTCGTCATCTCGACCAAGGTGGGGGCAAAGCAAGCAAATCCAGCGTGGTTCAATTTTCATCGTTGCGCAGTCTCATGTTTTTTGGTGAAGCCCTTTTTTTTTTTCACTAACCGTCATATACCAAAAGGTCTACTTCGGCCAGGCCTTTGGCGACAACATTGTCAACAACAAGGGGCTTTCCCGAAAACACGTCATTGAGGGCGTCAATGCCTCCCTCAGGCGCATGAAGCTCGAATACGTCGACATCATCTTCGCGCACCGCCCCGATCGCTATACGCCCATGGAGGAGACGGTCCGAGCCTTCAACCACATCATTGATCAGGGCAAGGCCTTCTACTGGGGCACATCGGATTGGAACGCCGACGAAATTGCCCAGGCGTGGCGATACGCCGACAAGCTGGGTCTCATTGGCCCCGTCACCGAACAGCCTGCGTACAACATGCTTCAGCGTGAACAGGTCGAAACTGAATTCGCCCATCTGTACCGCGAGAACAGCCTCGGCCTGACGGTCTGGTCTCCCATGCGTCAGGGCATCTTGTCTGGGAAATACAAGGACGGAATCCCCGAGGACTCGCGGTTCGCGCAGACGAGCCACGAGTTCGTCAAGGGGTACTGGAAGCGCACGAGCCAGGACACGTGGAACGGCATTATCGAGCAGGTCAAAAAGCTGCAGCCCATTGCGGACAAGCTCGACATGAAGCTGAGCACGCTGGCGCTGGCGTGGGTGCTGAAGAATCCCAATGTCAGCACGGCTATCACGGGAGCCAGCAAGGTGGAGCAGGTGTATGAGAATTGCAGGGCCGTGGCGGCTGTGGACAAGTTGACGCCGGAGGTAATGGATGAAATTGACGACGTCTTGAACAATAAGCCTCCTGCTATTGCGATGAGACAATGAGGGCTGGAAGTTGACCAAAGCTGCGTTGGTTGGTGTTTGCAACATTCCCTTCCCCTCAGATCACACAGTGACGCCACATGGGGAGAAAATGCCATTGAAGATTGAGTGAGTAAATACGGGAGTACAATTCGTCTATGCATACTCTGTAGAGCCGAGTTGTTTCACAAGCCATGTCCTAGCATAATCCAGATTGTTACACTATTAATACTACTGCCTCTGCTGCAAATATGCCTCATGTACGGAGTATTCCTATTCCTATCGGCTACTCCACCCGGCTCACTCGGTGCAACACGCCTGCCTACATGGAAGCCCGGTTTGCATGTTAACCGGTTTGCATGTTAATACTCGACGGCTCCGCGAAATGAAGTTGCAAACCTGCCTCTTTTCATCAAGCCAACGCCAGAACAATCCAACATCACCACCCACCATGCCTCCCGCCAACATCCAGAAATGGTTCCCGTGGACCAAATCGCCCCTCATCTGCAACGGGCCGATGCTCAACGTCGTGACGCCCAAGCTGGCCTCGGAAGTGAGCAAGGCCGGCGGCATCGGTAAGAATGGCTCACACCCATTCCATTCCATTCCATTCCATCTTGACACGACACGAACCGATTACAACATGCAAAACGCACAGTTTTCACCGCCAGACTTGACGAGCCCCGCCACTGATTTTTTTTTGTCCGAGCAGGCTTCCTCGCATCCGCCTTTGACGCAGCCCCCTCGTCAGCGCACCTCGGGAAACTCACCTCGGACCTGACCGAGTCGCAGGCGCTCCTCGGCAAGACCACGTCGGGCCTGATCAACGTAGGCGTCAGCTTCATCACCGGCCACGAGAGCATAGCGCACTTCCGAGAGACGGCGCTGCCCATCCTGACGCGGCTCCGGCCCGCGGCACTGTGGCTCTTCGCCCCAGACGACACGGTCAGGCCCCATGGGGCAATCATCCAGGCCGTCAAGAGCCTGGATCCCGCGCCCAGGATCTTCGTGCAGGTGGGCAACGTGACGGCTGCGCGGGAAGCAGTCGTGGACGGCGCAGACGTGCTCGTCTGCCAGGGCATCGACGCCGGCGGCCACCAGTTCAGAAGGGGCACGGGGGTGGTGAGCTTCGTGCCAGAGGTCAAGAGCCTCCTGGAAGACGAGTTTGCCGAGAGAGACGTCGCCGTCCTGGGGGCGGGCGGTATTGCTGACGAGAGAGGGGTCGCCGCGGCCATGGCGCTAGGTAACCGCGATATATTTTCTTCTCCCTTCTGTTCAGCACTTTTTCAAAACTACTCGCTCGCCCTTTGATCTGCGCGGCAAGAGGGGGTGGCTAACACTGGTAACCTAGGCGCGGATGGCGTCGTCATGGGCACAAGGGTACGTGATATATATATCTTTTACTCCTTGCCGAGAACTCGGGCATGTTTCTGCGCCCCCGGTCGCAGGTTTTTTTTTTTTTTTTGTTTCTCTGACTATTCTCCCAACAAAAAACTAGTTCACTGTCGCCTCGGAATCCTGCTATCCCGAGTTCCGGAAACAGCTCGTGCTGAGCACCGTGGACGGCGGCTCATCAACCCTCAAGTAAGCGAGCCAATCTACGGAAAAAAAAAAAGAAAAAAAGAAAAAAAAGAGGACAACTTCTAGATTCACTAAAAACCTACACACGTATGCGCAGATCTCCGTTCCATGACCAGATCAACAAGTCGAGTCTGTGGGGGCCCCTCTACGACGGTCGAGCCATCATGAGCACTATTCATGAGCAGTTCCTGAAGGGCGCGACGCTGCAGGAGCTGCAGAGGAGCTTGAACGAGGACTACTCTGCTGATGAGGCGGCCAAGCTTGTTAGCACGTGGGCGTAAGTTGACCCTATCGACCGACCGACAAGCCTTGCCGTGATACGACCACTGACTGACTTGTTGTTCGTTGCAAACCATAGAGGGACAGGGGTGGGACTCGTCAAGTCCGTCAAGCCAGCCGGTGAGATTGTCACAGAAGTGCGTGAAGGCGCCAAAGAGAGGATTCGGAAGCTTGCAGGAAATTTGTAAAATTGCCCTCAATTCTCACGAACAAGGACAGTACGTAGTGTAGTGCACGGCAGTTTGACACAAATGCGCGTCATCACCACAAACAAGCTTCTTTTCAACAATGGCACTCTGGTATTTCGTCTATGCTCCTGAAGCACGTGGTACAAAACGACATGATTACCCTCGTTGTATGTTACATGAACACGTCCAGTCCACCTTTCCAAGACAACCCCAAAGGCAAAACCCATTTACAAGTTAGCCTTGGACTTGGCCTTCTTCAGGATAGGATCCAGCTTGGTAGCCTTCATGATGTCACCCTTGACCTTGAGCTTGCCAGACATGAAGAGACGCTGGGGGTTGGCAGAGCCCTCGATGAGCTTGCCGAAGTCTTCTTCGGAGAGGAGCAGGGTGACTTTTTTTTTTTTTTTCATCCAGTGTCAGCTCATGTGTTAAGCTTCCACCTTTTGATTTTTGATTTTCCCTTGGGGAAATAGAGAGAATGCTCAAGACTCACCAGTGGGCTTGCCGACACCCTTGCCAACACGACCAGTCTCCTTGAGATCGACGTGCCAGCTCTCGCTCTCACCGGCCTTGTTCTTGAGGGTGAAGGCAAAGACGCCGTTGCCCTGCTTGATGGCGTCCTTGCGCTCGCTGTCGGAGCCGGAGAGCACGCTGTCGATGGCGTCGAAAGCGCTGGAGGAGGGGAACTTGTCTGGATTGAGGGAGTCAGCATGGTACTCAGGCCCCTGCGATGCGATGCCGCTGCTTCTTTCAACTCTTTGTGCGATTCCCTTGTGTTTGAAGATTTTTTTTTTCTTTTCTTCTAGCATTCTTCGGGTCGTCGCAGAGCATGTGAAGGCGGCGTCGAAGGAAAGACGTCAGATGTCCAATGTGAGACGGAATGGAGATGGTACGCACCGTTGGCGAGACCCATTTTGGCGGTTGAAGTGAGGGTAAGGGCAGAGGCGTTGGACAGGGATGAGAACTGTTGATTCGGAAGAATGAGTTTGGAGTTATTGTGAAGGACGGGCGGATGGGGAAAGAGGATCTGAAGTACTCCGTAGTACTGGATGGAGAATGGGTTGTAGGACCGGAATCACTGGACGGCATGTGATGGTTACCTCGGCCTGAACCTCATGTGTTGCTGGGCTGGGGGATGGCCCGGATGGGGGGCACAGGGCAACAGGAGCGAGCTGGGGGCGAGCTGGGGGATGGGGCACAACTTAACAAGATCCACAGCCTTGGCGCCTCTTGTGCTGGATGGCCCTCGGTACTCCGTAGTGCGGAGTAGTCGGTATTATGAATGCATTGTATTACGGATCCGTACACAATTCCCCCTCATTGCTGCCTCCAGTGCCGTAGTTAGTTGTATGTACATGCCGGGCCGGACCAGGTCAGACTCAGCCAGCAATGAATGGTACGGAGTAGTTGCAAGTTGACGCAACCAATTGATAACTGTGTGGAGGACTGGTCCGGACTTCTCCTGGCCGTCCGTCATAATATTGCCTGCTGAATGAACTCGCACGCGACAAATCCCAGTCGGGTTCGGGTACGTACCCCCGAGCCTAGCAATCCCGTCCGCTGCGTCCTCAGCTTGTTCCCCGTGCGTCGCCACTCACTAAACCCTTGTTGGAAACTCATTCGACCTCGATTTCTTTCGTTTTTTCGATGTCGACTTCTCACGTGCGCTGTGTCGAATGCCCAGATCTATGAACCTGCCAGATTCTCAACTTTCGCTCTCTACAAGAAAAAAATCTACAAGAAAAAAAGAAAAAAAAAGCTAGGATATGGGAGTCATAATACAGTGAAATGTGTTGGTGAATATACATCATAGATAGGTAGTCGATGCCCTTTTCCTTCGCCACGTCCTTCTATCGCGACCCGACTTTTCGTTTATTCAACATGCGTCTACTTCGTACAGTCAATCGCCTGCAAACCGCGATTTATCTCCCACCATATGCGAGAGTGCATGCATGGCTCTCTCCTGTCCTGCCTTCAGTGGACATTATAGTTCCCAGACTGGAACCCCAAAATCCCGCTTCTGGGGCCAGTGCTCCGGCCTATAACAATCAATCATGTTAGCAAAGGTTAGCAACCGACAACATGTGGGCAACCGGCCGGACTCATCAACGACCTCTTTGCACCCATGCCTCAGGATTGCCTGGCGAGAGGGGGTGGGGGGACACAATGCGTGAACGTACCTCGTCAGCAACAACGTAGCCATTCTCCTCCTCCTCTCGGAAATATCCTCTGCGGCCGTCAACCGCAGCCAATCGCCCAGCCAGCTCCTCAAATCAGTCTCACTCTTCCCCATAACATCAATGCCTCGCTCTGCACACGCAATGCGCAACTCCTCCGTCTCCAAGCCCATGGGGCCACCGTCCTCAATGAGATTCTTGTCATCGCCCTCCAGAAAAGCCATTCGTAGTCGCCCCTTGATCTGCCACATGCCCGGGGGCGTGAAGCCCAGACGATCCCACATCGTCCCTGACAAGTGCAAGCTCCTGAGGACGTGTTTTCTCGCAACGGCCCGAGTTATGCGAGGACTGAGCACCCCGTGGGGGAACTGCGTCTCGAGCTCATCAAAAGCCGTTCGCCGGCGCTGCTCGGCCTTTACCAGACCAGAGTACTGCTGCTTTGGTATGCGACAGGTGAAAGGCACCACACCGTCAACATATATGACTGCCAGGGCGGTAAATTCCCCAATGACGAGGAGCATGAGCCCGAAGAGCGGGAGACGGAGCATATCGTGTCGCACGCGCCAGAGGAGCACCCAATCGGCGCGGGAGAAGGTCTCGGGAACGTAGTGCGGCTTCCAGATCGAGGGCCGGTCGTCTGCGGGTGTTTTTTCGAGCTTCTCCTTTAGTAAGCGTCGATTCGCTAGCACCGCTTTCAACCCATCTTTGTAGAATCGCAGGTACCCCTTTCCGAGCTGGAAGAGGTATTGGAATGTCGAATCGGATGTGCTTCGCTGGGGGACGTCGAGAAACGGCGGTCGTGTCGAGGCTGGCGGGTTGAGGAGGGGGCTTTTCGTGACTCGGGTCTCACGATGGCTGCTGGGTGTGTTCCTGCTGCTGTGGGCTTGGCGTTGGTGCTGACTGATGAGGAACAAGGAAATTGAACAAGGCCCGTGGAGTTGTAATTTCGAGGTCGAGTGGTGGACGAGGACGCAGCTTGCGCGGGAGGGTGCGCAGCGCCGCCAGGGAATATGCGCACTCATGGCGCTTGATTTCCTTTTTTAAGAGTGCGCTTTATGTGAAGTGAGGTGGAAGTTGAAATATGGGAGACGTCAGAGGCTGGGAGCTCCGATTTGGAGTTTCACGCTGGATCTGATTGGTTCGGTGTGGGGCATCAAATGGCTGGGAACGTGTCAACGAGTCATGGTGACATGCCAAATCGCTTGAAAACAGTCAAATCAGTCTTGTTCGTACGTACTCCGAGCTCCGTATAGTTTGCTTGTGCATTGTTCAAGCCATCTATGGCTCCAGCTCGCAGCTGTTAGTATGAGTGCCGAACATCAAATATAGCCCACCTTACTCGATTATCAATAAAAGAAAAGAAATTGAATTTCTACGAAATTAGTCAATCTCAAGCCAATATCTTCATCACCAGTCGACCAAGCTAGTATCTCATTCGAAGTGGTGAAATTCCCCTTGCCCAGGCTGTCAACACCTCCCAGACTACCTCATTGCGGTGACTAATAATGCCGAATTGCCGATTCTGGAAGCATACCCACCTTCGAGAAATCACGACATCGACCACCTTTGCTAGTTTGCCATGGAACGAAAAGTCTTTGCGGCATTTCTGAAATACACATGGTAGGAATACCCATGGCTCATTGAGTCCAATTGATTGATTTGATTCATAACGACCGAAGCAAAGATGGTGCGGAATGATTCATGGGCTCGCAAGTGCCGCTCGCCTTTTTTTTTATAAAAAAAAAAAAAAACATGCGGCTGACAAATGATAAGGTCCATGCGGAGGCGTCCAACTTCGCCGACGGCGTCACAAAGGATGATGCGTATGAGCAGGTGCTGATGCAGGCGGAGGGTTTGTGTATAGACCAGCGTAACTGGGTGAGTAAACATCACGCGCGCTTCACACGTTGAAGAATACTGTATGTATTAATTTGAGAGTAGGTTTGGTGAGCACAGCAACTCCATGTGGCATGTGCTTATGAGACTCAATAATCTGACTCTGCCGTCACAGCAACTTGGCCAATGCTGCATCTCTGCTTTGGCACGCGTACAAATCATTACTAGCTCCAAGCAAGGAAGTCAACTGGGCAGGTACGACTCCTTCTATCTTCAAAAACGCGGCTTGTGGATGGGGTTGTCCCCCGATACGAATCTAATCGTCACCCAAATTGACATAGGTTTCTACGTTCTTGACCCATCATCTACAAAAGCACAACTCATATTGGGTCCATTCCAAGGCAAAGTTGCTTGTCAAACCATACAGTTCGGCAAAGGCGTCTGCGGAGCTGCTGCTGCCTCGCAAGAGACGCAGTTGGTTGCGGATGTGGACAAGTTTCCGGGTCACATTGCTTGTGACGGCGACAGCAAGAGCGAAATTGTAGTGCCAATTATGGCAGAGAAAGACGGTGAGAAGAAGGTGGTGGCTATTATTGATGTAGATTGTGCCGTTGAGAATGGATTTGACGAGCTGGACAGGAAATATCTCGAGGAGTTGGCGTCGTTGTTGGGCAAGAGCTGTGATTGGTAAAATAGGGGAGACTAGGCCTTCATGAACTAACGCATCGGAATAAAACTAGAACAAACATTCCATAGCACTTCCCAACGCTGTGATAGTGTGATACTACTATGGTTGTTTATCGCGATCTTGTCTCGACCTTGTGCCAGAAACGAAAATGAGATGATGTGTGCCTCATACATTCTTGGCACAGGAGAATGACGCTGTGAAATGAGTTCTGAAAGGTCTTGTCTCAAAGCCTCGACTGACTCTGTTCGAGCACTGAGACAGCTGTTGTGGCCGTGGCGACGGGCAAAGGCATCTATCTATCTTGTCTCAGGGGATCTCCAAATAGGCCTGTTAGCAACCGTTGCGACGATGGTTCATGTTTGCCTCTGTCTTCCACACCTCGATGAGCACGCGGCGCGCCTCATTGGCCAACGACAGCCCAGCTCGCTTCTGTGTGCCGCGAAGGCGACGTCAGCAGCGACGCCAGCAGTGACGCTAGCAACGCATCGAACACGCCAGCTTCGGGGCGCTGCAGCAACTTTGACGGGTCGATCGGATTTCCTTTGCAGGTGTCAAGGCCTCGGAAAAGACGTTGCTGGTGTGTTGCATGGTCTTGAATCATGCTTTGATGCCAGCTGGGTTTGGGCATCGTCATTTTGGTTAGTGCTCTGCTGCTTTGGCGATGGACGATTTACCCCTTGGCGTCGATATCTGGAGCGTTGAAGAGTAACTCCATGGAACAAAGTTATCGGTTGGCCAGGGGAGGGAGGGTTAGCAACTCTAATCTCACTTCGGCCCTGGATCTGGGATGATGATCGAAATCGAACTTTGAAATGTGCACAGGCCACAGGCCATTTCCAGGGCCACGAGCCACTCATGGCGGCGCTTCATCTCACCAGCCACCTTGTTTTGACGGTCACCCCGCCCGGCCAGCCTTCCCGCGCTGGCTCGCTGCCCTCTTCTACATGTACGGAGTAAGTTCTGCCTCTGTTTCTCCCTGTTCCAGGCGCTTGCAGGGGATCTGATCCACGACCCCAATCCCAGCGCAGCGCCGCATCCATTCTCCCAACCACTCGATCCACCCCTGGCACTTCTCCTGGCGCAACCCGAGCTCACTCAAACAGCTGATTATATGTATGCACAGCTTCCCACGACGAATTGCATTCCAGCGGGCAAAAATACGTGACACCCTCTCTTCTCTGCTTCCCTTCTTTCTTCTTCTTCTTCTTCTTCTTCTATTTCATTGTTTCCTGTGTGTGTCGAGCTTATTGTCTTAGCCGTTTTCGACACGATTCGGCTTATTCTTTTCATATCTCATGATTTCAATGCGTTGCACGAGTGTTTAAACTTCGCCCTCGCACTCTTACGCCCTCGCCGCTACCTTGGACTGATACCATACGCCACACGTCCTTGTAAACACAAAGAAAAGTGACGATAAATCGTCATTAAACTAGGCCAACCGTATTCACGCCAAAGCTCGCCAAAGCTCGCCTCAGCTTACTAAACAGGTCTTTCGGCCACGCCACTAGAGCGTGCGCGAAGCTCAGTGTCAGCATTCATGACAGCCAAGTCAAAGACATTTGCCCTCAATGGTGGGCACACCGCGGGCATCTTCGCTGATATGACGGTTGATGGGCCGGTCATTGGCACCTTGGTGGCTGTGGTTGACCGGGCGAAAAACCTGCCCAACAGAAAGACTATTGGAAAACAGGACCCGTATTGTGCGGCAAGATTGGGGAAGGAGGCCAAGAAGACGACGACTGACATTCGAGGAGGCCAAACACCAAAATGGTAAGTCATCTTTGCAATTTCATCGGTACAGCAGCGAATCACCGACGACATTGAAATGCGACAAATTGTTGACTAGATACAGGGACCAAGAACTTCGCTTTACGGTACACGATTCACCAGACTACTACCAACTCAAGATGTCCGTCTTTACCGACGACAAGAAGACCGACTTGATTGGAGAGGCTTGGATCGATTTGAAAGGCATAATTGTTGCTGGAGGCGGCCAAAATGATATGTGGCAGGGCCTGACGTGTCGGGGCAAATATGCTGGCGAGATCAGAGTAGAGATTACCTTCTACGACAGCAGGCCGCGACCAGAAAGACCGGCTGCCAAGCAGAGGCAACAGGCTGCTACAGAGCCAGATGCTGGTGCTTCGTTGAGGCAGAAAACACCCGTCAAGAGGCGTCCCCTGCCGTCAGATCCTGTGACGGGCGAGGCACCCGCTACTCCTCCTACTGCGGTTCCCAGCCCTCAAGAGCAGCTTCGCACTCCTCGATCCCACGCTAAATCTGCATCGCACTCAGCATATATCCCAACTCAATCGCCGCTCCAGTCTGTAGAGTACAGCACGCCTCCTCAGGGCGCCAGACCGCTGACGTCAAGGGATCCTTATACCCCATTACCACATTCGGCTCATCGTCATGGCCATCGCGCAAGCGAGTCACATGGAACACCTTCGCGGGCTCAAGATGAACGCTATGGCGAAAGGAATCAGGCGTCTCCTTATGACTATCAGGAACCACGCGGCTCACAAGCTTCCTTTTCCGAAATTCATGAGTTGCCTGATGATAGGGGAATACCGTCTCCCTTTGACCATGAGGGACCCCCTCCACCCCCAGCACATCGTTCAAGACAAAGCAGCGCAGGCCCTGATGCAAATGCAAATCACCACTATGGACACTATGAAAACTATGAAATTTCTCCGCAAAAATCGCCGATGCCGATGCCGATGCGAAAGGACGTATTAAAGAGCGAGGCTCACAGGCACTCAATATCGTCGTACCCCGGCCAGCCCCTCTTCAAGGCATACGAACCATCAATGTCGGCACCCATGCAAACTGCTGCCCGACATGATTCGCCTTCTGCACAGAATTTGTCCCGCAGTCCTTGTCATAGCCCCAGCTACTACAGCCTTCACCACAGGTCTATGCAGCCCACGGTTGAGGATGTTCCAGACTCACCAAGCGCATCGTACAGACAAGACGGTTCGCGCGTGGCAGCATGTCAGGATGAGCTAGGCTATTACCCCAACACCGGGACATGCTCCCAAATCGTGAGCCGCTCTTCTGGTGCGTCCGGCCAGCACCGTGCTGGCCATTCTTTACTTTACGATCCTCAGGAGCACCCCGACTATGCTGCCCTCACGTCGTCAGTTTCACCACTGTCTGCTACGGACTACCCGAATACGTCGTCACAGATTTCCCACAATTCACAACCGAGCCACCACGTGCGCCCTAGCTGGCACAGTGAACCTGAGCCTTTCCGTTTTCATCAATCGCCAGGCTATGGACCGCCAGAAGTCCCTCCATCATTGTCACCAGGTTTGATGTGGCACTCTCTCAAGAGTATTCCGAAGGCTTTTACCACGATCGCCGGTATGACGAGCGGTATAGTGCTGCTCAACATACGACTCCTACGCGTGGACGACATCACAGTGAGGGACCCCCTTCCTACACCGATTCACCGTACACCTACACACCACAGTCTTGTGATGGACGATCTGTCGTGACGTATTCCAGCCGACCAGCTCAACAAGCGACGAGAGCCAGGAACTCCTCAAGCCCCACTCGCAACCCGCAGCACGCGATTCGCAGGAAATCCGTGAGCCCAGCGTCGCCATCAGCTGAGAACAAGAGCTTGACTGATACTCCATTCGGTCCAGACTCATATGATGCGTTCAACACCAGCATGACTTCACTTGAAGCAGTATCTACTCTGTCAGAGAAGACGGATCCCAATGCGAAAATCATAGGGCATGATGGTCGAGAAGTTGACCTCTCTGACTATTTGCCCATGGAGACGTGGGCCCCCGAGCCCGAGCCCAAGGGCAAAGCCAAGCAGGCATCACCGGAGCCTCGTGCCAGGCCATCACCTTCCGGGGCGCAGCCCATGCCGCGGACCGGTCGGAGACCTCTTCGTATCAAGGTTCGTCCGGGTTCGATGCCCGCACTGCAACAATCTTCCGCGCTCCCGAGTTACGGACAGGCAGATGACATTCGAACGCCTCCCCCCAGCGGTCGCAATCGTCTTCAAAAGAAGGCCCCCCGAGTATCCTCCGTTCATGGTGGTCATTCGGCGTCCATGTCGAGCCCATTGCTCCCGATCTCGCCGGAAAATTGTCAGGAGAGACTGGTCCAGTACACTCCCACTCAGGGCCGTAACAGAGGAAGCTCTTATGACTATCCCAACGAGAACTACGCACCACACTATGGCACTGGACCACCGATTCCAGCCAAGGTCCCTCTAGCGATCATGAGTGGTGCCAATGGCGGCGTGGACTCGTCACTTATGGAAGAGTTGCAGCGAATTGACATTGGTACTGGGCGGTCCAGACGTCGTGGAGGTTATTAAAAGGAAGTAGTATGAGTCGTAATGATTTTGAGACGAGAAGTCTTGGTTTGTATACCACATTTACGAGTTTGGGGTGGGGAGGACATGGCGTTTTTAGAGCACCCGAGTATATAGACTGGGCACACATCAATCAGGCATGTAGGAATCGGATGAAATAGAACTAATAAACAGGATTTCAAATGAAGTCTTGACCAACCAAGTGACTGTATTTGAAAAAAAAAAAGAGGCGAGCGACACCGACGACGACTTTGTACATTTGAGCATCACGAGTCCAACACTGTCCATTATTGTCTTACATAATGAAATCGTGCTAGACAGGTTTATCCAGCTGGGGAAGATTGGCAGTACTGCGTTTACCTGTGCTATAACAAGATGGCAACGTACGCTGACCCGAAAACGAAAGGCAAGGAGAGGAAAAATACACATGGACTCCATACCAAAAGCTAGCATTGCACCTCACAATTGCTTAAGAAGCCTGCCAGCTGCTGCCAACTGCGCGCCGCGCCTCACACTTTGGAGAAGTTGATTAATAATCCGCAGGTCCCAGGATTCTGAGTGTGTACTCTGCGCTAAGCCTATTCTGGAAAGAGTGGATAAGCCCCGCGGCACCTTTCCTTTCTCTTCCTTCCCTTCTGCTTGTCGAAAAGGGCAGAAAAAAAAAATCACAGCGGGTGTTGTGCGGTGTGCAAGTTAAACCACCCATTTCAGGCCAGGCTCGCAAAAAGACGACAGAACCACATCTTCAGCACGCAAGATTGAGAAGCACAATGGCAGCGGCTCAGGTGGGACCCCTCCCACAAGTCAAGTTGCCTTCCGGCCCTTCGCCAGTCACGGCCGAGCAGCGATACTGGAAGACGTTCAAGAACCAGCTGCTCATCCCGTCACCGACAAGCTACCCCGTAACCAACATCTCCCACAACAGCAACTCCTTCGTCGTGACGACAGGCACGCGAGTGCAAATCTACTCGAACCGCACACGGAAACTACTCAAGACTATTACGCGCTTTGGCGATGTCGCTAGGAGCGGAGACATTCGCAGAGATGGCAAGGTCATCGTAGCGGGTGACGACACGGGTCGCATGCAAGTCTTTGATGTGAACTCTAGAGCGATTCTGAAGACGTGGATGGAGCACAAGCAGCCTGTTTGGACGACAAAGTTCTCGCCCACGGAGCTGACAACGCTGCTGAGCGCCAGTGATGATCGGACGGTCCGCCTGTGGGACTTGCCCAGCAATGAGGCGACGACGACGTTTGTGGGACACGGTGACTATGTGCAATGTGCGGACTTCATGCCGGGCACCATGTCGAACATGGTTGTGTCGGGGAGTTACGATTCCACGGTCAAGCTGTGGGATCCCAGGACAGGGAACAACTCTGCTGTCATGACTTTCAAGCACGCTACGCCAATTGAGGATGTGCTTTCGATGCCGTCGGGCACGACAGTACTCGCGGCGGCAGGAAACTCCGTGAGCGTGTTGGATCTGGTTGCCGCGAGGCCGCTACACATGATTACCAACCACCAAAAGACGGTGACGTCTCTGAGCCTAGCGTCCAACGGTCAGCGCTTGGTAACGGGGGGTCTGGAAGGCCACGTCAAGGTGTTTGAGACGACGGGCTGGAACGTCGTCAATAGCGTCAAGTACCAGTCGCCCATCTTGTCGCTGCAAGTTATCTCTTGTGGCGACGGGCCCGAAGCCAGCGATCGCCACTTGGCAGTTGGTATGCAGTCCGGCGTGCTGAGCATCAAGACCCGCCTCACCGGCGCGGGGGCCAGCCGCGAGCGAGAGCGAGAGAAGGAAATGTCTGCGCTTCTCGCGGGCACAATCGGCTCACATGACGCAAAGAAGTCGAAACGAAAGCGACGAATCGAAGCCGCCAGCCGCTTGGACCTCGTGGGCGAAGGGGCTGATGTGGTTATCGCCAACGAACCTCGTGTGTCGAGGAAAAAGGAACGACCCTGGCAGAAGGACCTGCGTCATGCCCGATACAGCAGTGCCCTGGATCAGGTGCTGGATCGTACATCGCTCGAGTACTCGCCCATCAATGTGCTCACGCTGCTGCTGGCGTTGCGTCACCGAAGCGCGATGCGTGATGCCCTCGAGCATAGAGACGAAGTCAGTGTTGAGCCGGTTCTTAAGTGGGTGTGCGCTCATATCTGCGACCCCCGGTACGTCAGCGTTTGCGTCGAGGTGGGAATGCATTTGCTCGACCTGTATGCCGAGTATGTGGGGGGCTCTGCCGAGTTGCGCGAGGGCTTCAGGACGCTGCATCGACGGGTGAAGAGCGAGGTTGAGAATGCCCAGGTTGCGTGTTTGACGAGGGGAATGCTGGAGAGCTTGATGGTTGGTGCCATGTAAACCGGTGGATGGGTAGATGGAGGGTGAAACACCGTGTACCTTTCTTTCTTTTTTTCCCTTCCTTCCTTGTCAGGATTTTCGCATTGCAGAGGCGTTCCGGGCGGAAAACGGTTGTATCGATTCGTGGGTCCACATGGAAGGGATGTGTTTGTGACTACCATGGTGGATGGGATGGTGGGTGCGTCGTGCGCTTGCGTTGCAATGCAAGTGATTGTCCGGTCTGTTTGTATTAAGCTCAACTAAATGTCCCGGGTATTGTAAAAAAGCCGAACCTCTTCCTTGTTTCCAGGTAGTTTGGGCATGATATGCCGACAGTGTTGTGAACTCTATGACATTTTGCGCGTGAATGTGTGTGCCTGCCTTTGAAGGAAGTTACAATTCAGTAGGTCAACGGCGCGGTACGGTACGTTGGGTATTCGATAACAACACCATGGAGTTTGATAAATCGACCTGCTTGAAGTTGAACGACGAGTTCTGACTTTTTGACCTGTTTTTCCTTGGTGCAGTGGTAATAATAAAATCGCGTTAGCCCCGTAACCCGTAAGTTGTAACCCACCAACAAGCTCCGAGCTCCAACCTCCAACCCACCGCCGTCAAGTCAAGTTCACGCCAACAACTTGCAACAACAAGCAAGCTTCTCCCCACGACAAATGCCAACACCTCCACAACCACCACGATGTCTCGCCGCCCAGCAAAAGGCGACTACATAGAGACAGTAAGTATCCTGCTCCGCGCAAAGCCCCCCTTCCTCGCGTCGCAGCTGATACTTCTTCTTTCCCTTCCCCCTAAAAAAAAAAAGAGGACATACAGATAACAGTCGCCGCAAGCCATCCTCATTCAGCACCCAAAACATCATGCTCGGCGGCAAAACCGTCATCCAGCCCGAAGTCATGATACGAGGGGACCTCGTCCGCACCGCGAATTCCTCATCGACGACCCCTTCCTCGGCTGCCTCGATGGCCGTCGCGATAGGCCGCTACTGCTTCCTCTCGCGGGGCGTCCTGCTCCGCCCGCCGGGGCGGATGTACAAGGGCGCGTATACGTACATGCCGCTGCGGCTGGGGGACCACGTGTTCGTGGGGCAGGACTCAGTGGTGCAGGCCGCGACGGTGGGGAACCACGTTCGGATAGGGAAGGACTGCATGGTGAACGAGTTTGCTATCGTCAAGGACTACGTGAGGATCCTGGATGGCACGGTTGTGCCGTCGTTTATGGTGATTCCGAGCTTCTCGGTCGTGGCGGGGAGGCCGGCTCGTGTGGTGGGGGAGGTGGCGGAGGGGGAGCTCGAGGATTTTGAGTTGAGGGAGGCGTATAAGAGTGTTGGGAATAATCCTGCTGGGTGAGATGGGGGTTGTGGGATGGGCGGGATGGGCATGATGGGCATGATGGGGGAAGGGGGAGATATGGCGTGTTGCTGTAGAGTTGGGTGGAGGCTCATGCTCGGTTCGTTGCGAGAGGAGTGAGAGCCTGTTGAAAGAGCATTGGGTTGCTGCGAAGTGGGTTGGACGACCCCTTGATATATGATACCCACGTAATGATGGATTCTTACGAATAAGCGAGATCAGATGATGGCTGAGTACTGCCGCGTTGGCGAATTCCATCTGCAACTGTCTTTGACTCGAAGACTACGAGACCACTTCTCCAAGGCCATTTTCATGCCTCGTGGCGTCTTTCTATTGAATAAGCCTCCGAGATCCTCTTCCCGACCATCTCACCACTCCAGTACGCCCCTGTCGCCGTACCGAGAGCTACAAAGGGCGCAGTGTGCTCTCCCGCAAACCAGACTCGCTGGTCTGGGAGTCCCTCTCTCATCGTCTCGACATCCTCATCGCCATGTTCTAAGCCGACTTGGAAATTGCAATAACTGCCGAACCCGGCAAGCTCGTCATTGGACCACTCTGTCGTAGAGAAGTCTACGGGCTGGCACTCTTGGGATGCTGCATAGTAGTTGGACAGTCGTGAGTAGTACGGATGGAAAAAGGTCTTGAGAAACTCCGTCCTGGCTTCTTGCGTAGTCAAGCGAGCCAATGTGCTCGTGATATGTTTTGACTGCTCGCCGAATGTATAGAAGAGAAGTGTTGGATGGGCATTTTGATCTTCTAGGCTGGCGAGTTCGACGGCTGTCTGGTGCCACTGGTGTGGGTTGGAGTCGGGCGCGTACTTTGGAGCGAGCCATTCTATGAAGCCACGGACTTTTTGGCCCTGATGGGACTTGAGCCAAAAGGCGTGTGGGAAGCTGATATAGACCTGGTTTTGGTCAGCCTAGTGAGCGAAGAGGTCGAGTTGCTTGGTTGCTCTCACCTTCTCCAGGCATCCGTAGCCGATGGAGTTGATGGCCTGTGTTAGTCGGGGGGGAAGAGCAGGCACAAAGGCGGACGGGTTCCTTTTGAGCCAGCCTAGAGGTGTTGTGACGACTGCTTCATCGAATGATAGACTCTCGCCACTGACGAGCTGTATCTCTACTTTGCCGCTTTTGTCTGATGGATACCGTATCTGCTTTGCTTCAGAATGAAACCTGATGTCAGCTCCGGCGAGGGCCGGGGCAGCAACGTGGCCGAGTATCTTCTGATATGTACCGCCACAAAACAGGTTTTCTGATGATGACGACGACGATCAGTGCTTATTCCAGAGAAGAAAACGCGGTTTCGCGACATTGTTTGTCCTACCTCCTTCAATGCATTCCTCTAGCCAGAAATATTTCAGACTTTGACGAGAAATCGGGCTGCCGACGAAGGAACCCCACATTTCAGCCAGATTCAGCACAATCTCTCGATTCCTTTCAAATTCAGCATCCGTCCCGGGAGTGATTTCCGGTATTCTTTCATGGAAAAAGTCAAGCAAGCTCTTGTTGATGTCAGTCTCGGCCCCCAAGTCGTTCGAATGCTCGAAAGCCTGCTGCACAACATCCCATACCGTGGTGCTGTACATTTTGCCTTCATCACCAGGTAACAGGTCGCCCGCAGAGGTATAAACCCCGGTGTTATCGTCCAATCTTCCCACCGGAGTATTGGTGTTGTTGGCTAGGTCAAGAATGGGGTTATCGTCAGTGCCGTGAATCCAATTGGGGCCTAGATCAACCAAATGACCGTTGGCGAGCATTTGCTGATGAACCCGGCCGCCAACGCGGTCTCTAGCTTCCAAGATGGTGACCCTGAACCCATTTTGGAGGAGAATGTCTGCACAGCGGAGGCCAGACAGACCGGCACCTACGATGGCGACATGAGGGTTGGATGCGGAGGAGCATGTACGCTATAGTGAACGGCGGTATAAGTGAATGATGCTCATGATGAGTTCGGCGTGGTACTCAATGAAGTGGGAAAGGAGCGCTGAAAAAAACCACAAGCGAATTCGATCGACAGAACAGGGCGTTGAAAAAAAAGCATGACGGGTTCCTGCTCCGGCCCACCGTCGGCGCCATACCTTTGTGAGATTGGATTCCGTCGGCGCCATGGCTGTGCCATCATCTGTCAGACTTTCACGGCTGGACCAACTAGAGAGCAAGGCCAATCTGAGGTCCTGGTAGATTCTGGAGGAGTTGCGTTGGGACGAGCTAGGGCGGCAATTTGAGTAAGCATCCATGAGTAGCAGAGATGCTGAGTTAAGCTTTGTGGGCGGCCGGGATTGGTGAACTTGCGCGCCAAATAAAGAACCAAAATCAAGACACAGAGCTGAGCTGTAAAGGCATCCGTACGCCTATCAAGTGACGGGCTCGATGTTTGTTGAGGCGTGGGCACATGATGGGCGTGTAGGCGTGTAGGCGTGCGGCATGGCCGGCATGGCATGAGACAGGCTGAGCTGTCCAAGGAAGTATGCATGAGGCTAGCGTAGGCGGAGGAAGGATCTGCAATCTACGAGGGAAAAGGATGCAGCAACGAGGAAACCGATAATGGTCTTGATATGTGTAATCTGGTGGCCACTTGAGTCGGGGTCATCGACGCTTGCGGGCTCCAATCAAGTTGGCGACAGGCAGATGGGGTAGTATGGATAGTGTCGCAGGATGCATGGCCAAGTCAGGCCAAGCCAGGCCAAGTCAGGTGGTGTTCAGTGTTCAGTGTTCAGTGTTGAAGTCATCACGAGCCCGCATCAATGGGAGCGCGGGCCCGCTGCAGCAGTCTGCAGCAGTCTGTCGTAGCTCCTGTTGACTCACTGAGAGTGCACAAGCTCTGGTCACACTGCCCCGCTGAAGCTCCATCTTTATTAGGTCCATCTTTAATGCTCATTAGTACGGACGTAAATGGCTGCGGACTAATAATGCTACACCCCACTTGTACATGTGCGCCGAGCTTGTTCGCGCCACGGTCGATGCCACCATCGAATTATTCGCTTTCGGCACTGCAACTTACGTCCCAACCTTGCCATTACCCGTACACGATACCACCGATACGAAAATGCAGACTGACTCCGACTAGGACTGGCTCTGTTGCTTCCAACTTCATCCAGGCAACCGTCCTCTTCCAAACACCCTCCTTGGGCTGGACCCGCAGTATGACTTGCCTCCCCGCGTCAGGCATAGAGCTGGTCATCTGGTAACGACTGCGCTTTTCTTCTGCCAGGGAATAGACCACGACTACGTCGGCAGAGTCTACACGGGCCCAACATTTGAGATACGTCCCGGTAGCCATCGCCATGGCGTCGCTATTCCAGTCCTTCCGGGGCTCCGGCATGCCCAAGCGCCTGCTTCGATATGCCCTCTCACGCCTGGACCTGCTTGATGCCGAGGCACTCGATATGGATAATCTCGATTTGGCACTGGGAAGAAACACCGTCTTTGAATTCAGAGATGTAGGGATCAAACTAAAAGTATGTTGGTCGTCCTTTCACAGAAGCGTTGGTTCTCACGTGCTAATGCAACTACAAATAGAAGCTCCAGAAGCTGCTCAGCCTGCCTCCCACGTTCGGTCTCGAGAAAGCCAAGGTCCTACTGCTTCGTATCACCATACCGATAGACTTCTATACCAGCCCGATAATAGTCGAAGTGGAAGGGGTCGATGTTCGCTTAAAAGTGCTGGGTGACGATGCCTCCAAGTCAGCCCAGGCATCGAGGACACAGCCACAAGATCCGACATCTTTCGTCCCTAATACGACCGACTTGGCGCAGTCATTCTTGGACCAAGAACCGATTTCTGAAAGGAGGCAGCTCGAAAGCGCCTTGGCGGCGGAAACCAACGATTTAAGTGCCTCAGTGGCCGTAAGTGACGATGGGAGTGAAGATGATTCGCATTACGGCACAGGCCAGCAGCTTTCATTACCCGGTTTCCTCACCGATTTCTTGCAAGGCATTATCGATAGAACCCAGGTCGTGATCAGAAATGTTGCGTTTCAGCTGGAGCTGGAAGTGCCGGCCGAGTTGAATTCGTCAAGACTGGAGCCAGTAACTTTTCAGATCACCATGGGACAGATCGCGGCAGAGGGAATTACTTCAGGTGCCGAGACTGGCAAAGATGGCTCACCAGCAATAGTCCACCAGGAAGGCAAACGACATTTGTCTCTCTCAGATATTCGAGCTTGTCTTGTATCCGAGACCGACGCAATTGCTGGACTGACTCGTTCAACATCAACGGCCTCGCCTTCTCTCGCCTCCTCGCCAGCCATGACACGAAACCTGCCTTCCCGACAAGCCACCTTTCTCTCCCAGGGGAGTTTCCACGAACAGCCCATGGCGGCCCTTCAAGAGAGCTTTCGCGAGCGGCTTTCTGATGATGCCGAGTCCGATGGTTCCGACTACCCTCTTGCTGATAGCGAGGATGCATTGGCCATTCCATACGATATGTCAGATGTGGAACGTGCTCTAGAGACTGATCCCGAAAACGATCTGGACGAACCGGGACCATCAACACCCCGAGCATCAACGTACCTCGGCATCCACGACCTGACGCAGTCGTCGGCTCTTTCTCATTCCTCAGTGGCTGATACCGACCGCCTGTCGCCCATGCAGTCGGAGACTACTAGCCGACTGCTAGTTAGAGGCATGGCTTCAGATATCCACGACATAGCAAATGCTGAGCACCATCATGAAGCTACTTTTCCCGATCTGGGCCTGTCTAGCCTCCACAGTGAGAGGACTCGCACTCCAAGTTGGCAACCTGGTTCAATAGCTGCGTCTGTGGACGACTTGACTCAGTCGCACTTGTACACCCACGAAGAAGCAGAGAGCATGTACATGAGTGCCTTCTCGCAAGCTTGTGAGCCTTCAAAGTTTCTAGGCAAGAAAGAATTAGTGCAACCCGAAAAGTCCGACGAAGGTCAAGAAACTGGGAGAGCCGACAAATATCATGAGGCACTACAATCTCGAATCCTTGAAAGAACTCAAGCCGTTGAGTCGTCCCCGCAAACGATGGATGAGAAGATGACCGAGGAAATTTTCCCGACAGCAGAAATGAGCCGGCCGGACGACGAGTCCTCTGTGGAGACGAAACCACGATCACCAGTGATGCCAGGAGCATGGGATGAGAGTACAGACGATAGCCCCAAGCCTACTGTTGCGGCGGCTCAAAACATCACCGAGCTAGTTCCAGGGTCTATTGATCAGGCCAAGGCCAAATCTGACACAGACAGCAGCCTGTCATCACCCGCTTTCAGCCGAGCGTCGTTGTTACCATCGAAAGAGGGAAATGCCCTAGACCCCGCTGATGATCTAGGAGACGATGGCATTGCCACCCCGAAAAGCCCGCCAAAGCTCGTCAAGGAGATACTGCGGCTTGACCATGTTTCGGTGTATATCCAATCACAACAACAGCATGTGCATATTCAGGTTGACCGCCCCGAGTCATAAGTGAGATCTCGCAGACGTTAGGCCAGTCCTCCATCTACCCACAAGCGCCAGGAGCATTTTCAATACATGGTTCTTCCTCTCCAAGAAATCCGCAGCCCCCGAACAACGACCCAAGCGACAGCACAGCTTCTGGACAATTGAAAGTGAAGCTCTCACCAATGATCATCAACTTCGACGCGTCTATCGCCTTTCTCTTGGCTATGGTTGTGGAGAGGCTGCTGAAGGCTGTGAAGAGTGACAAGCCACCTGCTGCAAACGAATCACCTTTGGTACCTCGGGACACCAAGTCGGCCCCTGGACCTCGCATTCAAGTAGCCGCCGAAGAAATAACCGTTAATTTCCTGAACAGATTAGGTGGGGTGATTAATCATTCGCCGCCTCACAGAGGTTCCTCGTCTTTTAGCAACGATCAAGAAGTTCTTCTGAACATGACACTCCTTGGCCTCAAAGCTTCGTCTACGCCCTTGGCCGAAAATGCAAGGCTCCCGATGGCAGCGAGCAGAGCTGTCTTGCCGAAACGAGGTGACATGCTCACCAAAATTGAATTAGAGAAATTCCGTTTCGGTTACGCTAGGGGCGATATACTATCATTCGACTGTGCCAGACAGATGAGCACCTCCATCAGGGACTCGTTCATTTCAACGGGCCATGATGCGGGCATCGAAATTCTTCAGTCTGGTGATACGATCAGGACAAGCATAGAAACGCTCCCGCTGGTTGTTCAGATTGACCTGCAACGTCTTGATGAGACTTTTGGCTGGTTTGGCGGCCTAAGTAGCTTTTTGAATATGAGCGCATCTATGACGTCTGGTCCTTCACCGACAACGAAGCCTGTGCATTCTGTGCCGTTGCCGTTGCCGAAGCCGAAAGGTGTGCATTTTGATACCCCCATTGATCCAAAGGACAAGTCAGTGTCCTCACAGAACAAGATAGATCTGCGAATTGGAGGAGCCTTGATCGAACTTGTCGGAAAGGACTGCAGCGTGGCTGCGGAAACAAGCGCATTGAAGCTCGTGAGTCGAGATGAAGGCATCGGGATTGGATGCAGCAGACTGCGAATGTCTGGCCCATACCTCAAGAATTCACTGGCCGACCCGGCCATCACTGCAGAAGTTGGAGGGATGAGACTTGAACTCCTCATGGCACCAAAACACACGGATCTCGAAAAGCTGCTAGAGCTCATCATTCCTTCCAAGGTGAAATTTGATCACGAGAATGATGAAGTCATGGTCGACACTCTCTTGCGCCAGAGGAGAAAGGGATCGGTCTTGCGAGCCACACTCGACGCAGTGAACGTGTCGATCAAGAACATTGCGCAGCTGTCCGCTCTTCCCGCCCTCGGCGAAGAAATAGGCAAGTTGGCAGCCGTGGCGAGATACCTTCCGGAGGATGATCGTCCTGGTTTGCTCACATTGATGCGAGTCCATAAACTGTCTGCCACCTGCGAAATTGACGAGAAGATTGGTCACATCGACTGCGAGGTTCGAGAAATTGAAGTGGGCCAAATTTCTGTTCCGTCCCTGTTGGCGGTTGCTGTTCATGGCATTCATGTCCGACGGAACAGGACGGAAGAACTAGTGAGCTCGAGCCTTTTTGAGGGTGCCGTGGAAGCACCGGCCCAAGGCCCGGTTCTCATGGTGCGCATGATTGGAGACGAAATCGAGCCCATTGTCAAGATGAAGCTGCAGGATCTCAGATTTGAGTACAGGGTCGTCACTATCATGGACTTCCTCGACCTTGGCATCGACGCTACGCCCCAAGATTTCGAAGCAGGTCTTGCTGCGTCAGTGGCAAACCTCGGTGACCAAGCACATAGCGCTCTTGCGCGACCTTCTCCAACTAACGCCGAGAAGTCGGCCCCAGCAAGCAGCCCAACTACCGTGGATATTGGGCTGAGGGACTGCGTCATCGGACTGAACCCATACCAGCTGCCTTCAAAGTTGGCCGTAGCCTTGACTGATGCACATGTCGAAGTCGTGCTACCTCAAAACAACCGAACAAGGGTATCTGTCGGTATCAACAAGGCATCCATTCTCTTGACAGATGATGCCAGACAAATTGTTGGCGCAGGCGACGGCGCATCTGGAGCGCCCAGGGCGCGCTCTTCGTTGTCTGTCTCTCGGCAAGTCGAAGAGATGTGTGCCCGTGGTTTTGTCGATATATGCTACATGTCATCGGCCAGCGTTGTGGCGTCCATGATTCCAGACCCAGATGGCGAGACCAGAGTCGAAGTCGAAGTACGAGACGATCTGCTGGTATTGGAGACGTGTGCCGATTCAACCCAGACGCTCATCACGCTCGCGAATGCACTCAAGCCCCCGACACCGCCGGCGAAGGAGAATAAATACAGGACCAAGGTGCTCCCGGTCCAGGACTTGCTTGCCTCCATTTCTGCCGAAGCATTTGGGCGACCAGAAGGTGAATATGATTTTGACCAAGACTTTGCTGGCGCACAAGAGATGGCTGGTAGCGGCTCCGACGACGAGTTTGGCAGCGAGAGGATGCTCCCCATTGATTCCCGCTTTTACGGCTCACAATCCGGAGGAGATGAGCTATTCGACGCAACCAAAAGCATGAGCATGTCTCAAGACGCATTGATGGAGGACACAAATGAAGGGGTCTTACTGACTGGGTTCGAGCACCCCCAAAGCGAGCTAGCAGAGAGCACCGGGGATTTGGTTATTCACGACAACTTTTATGACCATAATACACCAGAAGAACACACAGCCATGGTGTGGAACTCCAACACGAACTCATACGACCGAGCGCCAGTCAGCCTTGTCAAGCGGAGTCCGTTCAAGGTGTCGGTACGCGACGTTCATGTCATTTGGAACCTCTTTGACGGGTATGACTGGACAAAGACGCGTGACGTCATCACTAAAGCTGTCGAAGACGTCGAAATCAAGGCGACGGAGCGACAGGCTCGGCGATCGGGCATGCAGAGTTACGAAGAAGAAATCGAAGACGAAGAAACCATTGGAGACTTTCTATTCAACTCGATCTACATTGGAATCCCGTCCAACCGTGATCCACGGGACCTCACGCGTGCCATCAACGAAGGCCTCAACGACAATGCTACAGAAACAGAATCCGTCGCCACCACCACCATGACCATGAATACCAATCGGACTGCTCGGCGCACTCGTGCCAAGTCCAGAAAGCGGCTTCGTCTGAACCGCAGCAAACACCACAAGATCACATTCGAGCTCCAGGGAGTCAATGCAGACCTGGTTCTGTTCCCACGCGAAACAGGCGAGACAGTCAGTAGCCTTGACGCCCGAGTGGAGCACTTTGACATCTTCGATCACGTATCTACGTCAACGTGGAAGAAGTTTGCAACCTACGACCAAGACCATGGGGAGCGCGAGATGGGCACCAGCATGATTCATGTCGAGCTCCTCAATGTCAAGCCAATTCCTCAACTTGCGGCGTCGGAAATGGTGGTTCGAGCCACCGTGCTACCGCTCCGGCTTCACGTGGACCAGGATGCGTTGGATTTCATCACTCGTTTTTTTGAGTTCAAAGACGAAAAGGTACCAGTGCATGCTTCGCCAAGCGACATTCCATTTGTCCAACGAGCAGAGGTCATGGACATTCCGGTCAAGTTGGACTTCAAGCCGAAGAGAGTCGACTACGGCGGTCTTCGATCCGGCCACACGACAGAATTCATGAACTTTATTGTTCTCGAGGAGTCTCGCATGGTTCTACGCCATGTCATCATTTACGGCGTAGCGGGCTTTGACAGATTGGGCAAGACGTTGAATGACATTTGGATGCCGGATGTGCAGACAAACCAGCTGCCGGGGGTTATTGCGGGATTGGCACCGGTGCGATCATTGGTCAACATCGGTAGCGGCTTCAAAGACTTGGTCGAGATTCCCCTGCGAGAGTACCAGAAAGATGGCAGAGTCATCCGAAGCATCTCCAAGGGAGCTGTCGCGTTCGCCCGCACCACAGGCACGGAGCTAGTGAAGCTTGGTGCGAAGCTCGCCGTGGGGACGCAGTATGCTCTCCAGGGAGCCGAAGACTTGCTCACCGAAGGCGGGAAACCTGAGGGCAACTGGGAAGAGGACGACTCGGACCCCGAGGACAAGAAGCAGATCTCTCTGTATGCGGATCAACCAACAGGCGTGCTGCAAGGTATCCGTGGGGGATTCAGGTCGCTGACGCGAGACGTGAACTTGGCTCGAGATGCCATCATCGCAGTACCTGGTGAAGTCATGGCAACGCAGTCAGCAGCAGGTGCAGCTAAGGCGGTGTTGAACAGGGCACCAACTATTATATTCCGTCCCGCCGTTGGAGTCACCAAGGTGATCGGGCAGACGCTCATGGGAGCAACGAATGCGATAGACCAGGATAACAGGAGGCGTATAGGCGAGGTGAGTTTGGCACAGAATCACCCCCGGGCCTCCCTCTAATACAATGCATGTGCTAATTTGAATACAGAAATACAAGCATTGAGCATACATCAAATTAAGCAAAGGAAAGGTGTATGAGAAACGACAGACGAACAAGTTTTCTGCGGTTCTTTTGTGCATTAGGTTGGCGTTTATTGTCATCATCATTATTTTTGGCCTCGCAGCTTAGGCTGAATCAGAAGTTTATGCAACACGATAAGACTGGCGACACGAAGAGGAAGAAGAGGCGCCATGACGAACTTGACGTTTTATTATGTATAGTAACCGCGAACAAGATTGTGGAAGCATCTCATTACATTTTTAGACCCGCATATGGGCACGATCCCAAATACATGACGCAGAAGTTTTAATGTTGGGGAAAAAAAAAAAAAAAAAAAAAAAAAAGATAGTCGCAATTTTGTTTGGCAGTAGTTTTATCCACATCCATCCTTTTCCCTTTCCTTTCCCTTCCTTTCCTTTCCCTTCCTTTCCTTTGCTTCCCTTTCTTTTCGGCTCGGTTCTTGTCTCTTGTCATCATCACATCATGACCACATTAAACTAGGCATAATTTGCATACTAGAAATGATTGACTGACACCAAGAACGCGCCTGGTTCCTTGCGCCGTAGGTAAAGGAAGGTCAATCGTGATTCGTGACAATGACGGGGAAGCATAACCACATGACGCCATTTTCATATTTCATATGTCGGGGATGCCCATCTCCCTCTCCTCCCTGACCCTCCGATTATTCGCGTCAACCCACCACGCATGCGTGTCGTCAGTCCCCGTCCAGGCCCCCCGCTCGTCCAGCTCCTGCCACGGCTTGGGACTCAGTATGAAGTGCACGTTCTTGACCCTGTCGTCCCTCCAGATGGCGCCGTGCACGCCCTCTGCCCTCATCGTCTTGAGCGCATTGTACACGTACGGCAGGGCCACCCACCGCCCCCTGTACAGGTCGGCGAGGAGGTCCTGGTCCGGGAACGCGTACCCGTCGCCGTGCGAGTCGACGCGCGCCAGGATCTCGTCGAACATGGCGACCGACGGCTTCACCACCAGCAGCCCGCTGTTCAGGAGGCCCAGGCCGAGCGTCGGGTCTGCGCCCTTGGTCTGCGCCCTCTCCGGGTCGCCGTGCTGGGACGTGAATGCGCAGTTGGCCGGCACCCAGTCGCGCGGGTAGTGCTTCCTGCCGAGGGGGTTGCAGACGCAGGCGTGCGACGCGGCGAACAGCCTGGTGGTGGCGTCGAGCTCGACATCCATCAGCTCGTCCATGTTGGCGAGCACCACCATGTCCGCGTCGAGGTGGACGACGCGCGTGAACTGCCTGAGGCTGAACACGATGAGCTTGGTCCAGCAGTCGTTGAAGCGGGGGTCCTGCTCGTAGCGCTTGCCGGAGCGGGGGGTCAGCAGCGGCACGGCCAGGCTGGGGATGTGGCGCGCCGAGAGGGCCTGGAGGGCCGGCGGCGGCAGGGACGGCGGGTAGAGCGCTACGAGGGGGTACCTCGTCTTGACGGCGCGGAGGGAGTGCGAGAGCGTCACGAGCCCGGGGAGGTACGACGTGTTGGTGATGAGGGTGACCCAGACTTTTTTTTTTCCCGTGTGTTAGTTTGGGAGTTGGGAGTTGGGAGTTGGGAGTTGGGAGTTGGGAGTTGGGAGTTGGGAGTTGGGGAGCTTGGGAGCGAGCGAGGAAGTGGAACCTTTACCTTTGTCTGACTTGATGGGCGTGGACTCCGTGGAGGACGGTTCTGCCATGATGAGGTTTAGAGGGAGGAGGAGGAGGAGCACGGAGTCCTGGTGCGATACATCATCACAATAATATGTTCTGGCAATGTTGGGATGACGCTGGCTTTTTTTCCCCCATGAGATCGGCGGATCGAGTTGCAGAGAGCGGGGCTCTTCCACGTCTTCCACGTCTTCCACGTCTTCCACACACGGCAGGGATATCGGCATAAATCGGCATCGGCAAATCGATCATGATAAAGAGCCGGCGGGATGACCCGTGAATGACATTGCGCAGTGCACTTCAAAGTGCATTTTACTGGCCATGGCCACACAATCTTTCGTCATAGAAATTAAATATATTGCCCTATCCTGATCCTAGTGGCACTTCAAATGCCACGTTTCATAAACCTAAACAAGAACGATATCATCAACCGTGCACAAGCCTGCTTCTCCACATGAATGGCGTGTGCTTCCAAATGGGAAAAAAGTACGAAACAGAACGAGGGAGAAAAAAAAATTCTCAAATCGCCGCGTAGTAGGCATGCCACTGCTTCCTATTCATACATGGGTATAATCCAGAATCGATGTTTGCAAGCAGAATAAAACAGCACCTCGACGCCTCTAGACTCCTCGGAACATTCTGACGACAAGGAACCACATGGCTCCCAGGAACTTGAACGAGCTGAGAGCTGCCACGCTCCACAGAACAATCGCCATGTAAATGTTGGATCGATCTATTGCCTGCTTGGCTGGGTCGCCGCTTCCAGGCGTGATCTTCTCCAAGCCGCTAGTGGCGAGAACGATTGCCGCCAACGCGAAGTTGGTAATCATCCAAATCAGCACCACGCCCGTACGAACACCGCGGTAGTAGTCCATTTGTTTCTCCTGCAGCTGGACATTTGTGGGCGGCTTTTTGACTTCCTTGAACTTGGTGCTGAACAGGGCAACATCTCGCTGGTACTGCGCGTTCAAGTCGCCGTCGTCCGGCATGTCCGTGTTGGCTTTGCCCTTTTCCGTATTGACCGATGGCAGCTTCTCCGCCTTGTCGTCACCCTTTGTACCCCAAGATACATCGTGCGTGTTGCAGAACGCGTACACGTTGAGTACATTGGTATACGTGGGCGTGAGCAGCATGTACTGAATGAACGACGTGACCATATGCCAGGGATCAAACATGACAATGGATGCGATAAGCCAGACTCCAGAAGTCGACAAGGCAGAAATGATGAGCGTGTAAAAGACGGGGTTTTGGAAGAGTTGGCCGACAGTAAAGGCGTGACCACTGTTGAGGTCCTTGATGATGGCTTTGACCGCAATGAAAATGGCAGCAAACATGAGATAACTGTGGCCACAATGTCAGTTGCCCAGAAATTCCTAGGAAATTTTTGAGGCAAGGAGGATTGAGAGGGAGGACAAGAAAAACTTACATCATGATGACGGCCCAAAACCATACCATGGCAGAGTACAATTTTCCAGAACCAGCTGGACGATTTCCCATTGAGAGGACGAAACATGACACCAGGAAGACGCCATAGAGCCAGGTGAACACCACACCGAGGATTTCGCCAGTTTTGCCCAACAGCTCCTCGGAGCCGAGACTGGAGGTGAGAATCTTAAAGACCAAGAAGAAGTTGCCGATGGCAAACCACGCAAAGATCATGTTGATGGTGTTGAAGACAAATTCGACGAAGAATGCCATTTTCCGGAAGATGGAGTGGTCAGAGCGGAAGAAATCGTGGAAATGAGCAATAGCATAAATGGCAGCAAAGAAGGATCCGTTGAGCCAACGACGACGCTGCAGTACCAGTTCCGTCACCGTATCCGGCACATCAGTTTCACCTGTAGCAGACTTGACGTATTGCAGGATCCAGTGGCAATTTCGCTTCGTGACGAGTTCGAAGCAGAGGATTCGATCCTCGGCCAGATACATGTTGGACTCAAAGAGACCAGCAGTGCTTCCGCCGTGCAGGGTTTCGCCCAAAAAGTACTTCTCTAGAGGGCCCTTCCCATTTTCATCGTTTTGTAATGCAACGTATCTGTAGGCCGAGAATGCGCCCGGCAACACCGAAATAAAACCAAAGGCAGACTCAAGGGGCTTGTCCAGGATATTGCTCATCTTGTACTCAAAGTTTTGGGTTGCAACCAGCGGATTGATCAGATTTTTACCACCGGTGCCCAACATGGCTTTGATTTCACCGCAGGCACCACCGCACATAGGCTCCAGGTCAAACGCCTTCCACAAGTGATAGATGGAGTTGCTACCGGGCCGGGTACCAGCGTCAAGGAGTACACAGATGTTTGGCTTCAAGACTGGACCAAAGGCTTGGAAGAACCATCGGTGAGAATTGATCTTCTTCTGGTTCTTCTCCTTGAGGCAAAAGAGCATTTGTATGGGCTGTCGTCGGTGGACGAGCGTAACAACATCGCTTTTAAGCTGCAAGTGCGTTTGGGTCGTGTATTCGTAGATATGCGCGGTAACGTCCTTGCCGTTAACCTGCTGCTTTGCGATGCCTTCCTGATAAACGCCCATGCCAGACAAGAGAGCCTTGGTTCGTGGGTTAATCTTGGCACGCCCGTCGCTGACGACGCACACCACAATCTTCTTCCACGCATCCTTGCCCCATGTTTTGCTGTTGGGGCGATTGCACATGTACTCGATATTCTTGAACACACCAATCATGGTTCTCGCGAACAAGACATCGTCTTCGTTGTACATTGTGACCACAATGAACAGCTCCGTCTTACGGGGATTGCCGAAGAGGACCTGACGCAATTCGTAGTACTCTCTCTGAAAATCTGATGGGTCACACGTCGCGGCCGTGTATCGCATATGGGTGAATTCGTCACGTTCACCGTGCGGGACCTGCTGTAGCAAGACTGGTGGAACAGGGCAATCCAGCACCAGATTGCCGTGATAGAGCGCGACTTTTTTGACCGTTTTCCATCGCCTGATTCCTCCTGCAGGAGCTTGCTGCGGTAGTTGGTCATGGTATGATTCGTTGAGGCCCTGCTGATGCTGGTTCTCTAGCATGGGTCGACGGTCGTCAACATCGTACGCGTGAGGGTCTTGAGAGTGCTGCTCGTAGTAATCTTGCTCGTACGTTTGACGATATTCGTCTTGAAGTCTACTGGGGTAGACGTGTGCGTCGCCACCATATGACTGCCGTGGATGGCCTCCGTAGCCTCCAGATAAAGACAAATTATCCACAGATTGCTGCCACTTATCAGTTTGTGATGTTGTGACATTGTGATCTGCAGCAAACAGTGCATTTCTTACCGGTGGTCTAATGCTGAGATGATCGCTTGAAGCGTGGGAGCGTTGAGGTGCTGAAGTGAGTCGTTCCTGGCTCGGGCCAAAAGGATTCTGGTGATACTGTTGCATTGGATGCTCCAATGGTGAAGGGCTCCTGCCTGGGTATCGCGGGGCCCCGTATCCAGGCGGCATGTTACGCTCGTCTGCAATGGAGGTATATGATGTTAGAAAGAGAGACCGCGAAAGGGGAAAATGCCGAAGTGCAAAAGGATGCTCTGAAAAGATGATGAAGTGGCGGAAGCAAATCAATGGGCGCGAGAAGTTCTCTATGAAGGATGGGGTTTCGTCGACGGGCAGGTCTGGAGATTTGAGATGCAGGGATCCGGAAGGGGCAAGGTGACAGTCGCAGATTAGAGCATGTCGGGAAGTGAGACGCGATTGCTCCGCAGTAATGTGAAACTCGAGCTCAGTAATAATCAACAAGTCGAACAACTCACCTCCTGGTAATCTCCCGTATGACATTGTGGGCTAGCGATTCCACGATGGAACACTTCCGGGAAGATGGCGCCGGTTCGGCAGTGAAATGTGGTCTCGCAGCTGATATTTCGTCTCGCGATACTCCGTATACAGAGAAGACAGCGATATGGGAGAAGTGAAGGTACAGAAGCACGATATACCGCGGATATGTGGAAGATCAAACGGCGAGTTTCGGTGGTTGGTTTCTTACTAGTATCGACCCGGGGGAGGTCCTCTTGTCGTCACGAACCGGCTGCGTCTTGGTCCCCCACAGGCAAGAAATAAGCATACAACTCGGACCCGTACGTGAATCTGGCAGGCAAATCGAAGCTGGTGGCCAAAGAATAAAAAGACAAAGGGGAAGCGCACGAGAGACGCACGAGAGACGCACGAGAGACGTGCAGCAGTTTCAAGTTGCGTGAATCGTGGAGAGAAATAATCAAAATAATGGACGAGGCACTCCCTCGAGTTTCAAGTGGGTTAGCGGCAGGGGCAGGGGGGGGGCTGCTCTTGCCTTGCGTTGCCATGCCGCCATCCAAAAAGCTGCCCTCCGCCACGAGAATTACCCAATGATTGGTATGGCGCATGTGGCGGGGCAGCAACCCCGAGGTTGTTTGTTTTTGAGGATGCCTCACAGATACCGAAACTGCGCCTCATCAAGGTTGATGAGGTAATACTCCGCGCTTACGGCTCCATTGTGACATCAGCGTTGCTCCGAGTCCGTACGGACGTATCACGGAGTTAAGACGGCCAGCCATTGCCAAACATCTGATGACGTCGGCCCAGTTCGTTTTCGCGATAAATCGCTCACCCTTGCAAAGACGCTTATGATGCGAACGCATGATTCACGCTTGCGCTAAAACTAGCCAGTCGGCAGGTCGATCTGTTGGCGGCTTCAAGATTCGGCCAATGCCTCGGAAAATCATGTCTTTTCTTCTTTTTTCGCAAGACCAATCATCCCCCTCATTCCTGGTGGATGGATGAATGAAAGGAGAAAGTGGCCAAAAATAGCACTCGCAACGGCGCCACACTAATCATCACAGGATTGCACAGCCACCTGTCCACGTAACAACCCGATTTGTACATTTTCAAGCAATAATAAGCCACGCAATAACCTGCGTCCCTGCTCACCGTGAGCAGGAGCATCATTACCGCGAGTAAGTGCATCCCCTCGCGGCTATAGGAAACAGAGCCTAGCGCGGACGTTTGCGGCGACGATTGCGTTTGGTACTAGAATCCGCTTCGAAGCAGAGTTTCTGTATGATTTACCCCGTTTTGCCGACATCTTGTAGCTCAAAATGCAGCAGAACATCTCCCATCAGACTGCCGCATGCCTTGGTCATCCTGCTGAAATGAACAACAGCGTGAGTGATGTAGACGACTCATATGCAGTGGAGCTGCGTTTCATAGACCGATCAAGGGCATTACTAACTAATTTGAACAGAGGACATCAACAAAAATCAACAAAAATCAAAGATGCATTTGCCGTCTAGATCCCAGCACACCTTGCGGAGTACATCTTAGCATCCATGTAGTCGCCATCTTCAACGAACTTACCTTGAAGGTGAGACCAGAGAGCCGGTGAAACCTAGTCCTTTTTCCCTGAATCGGTATCCCGCATATTCGCTGCACCAACGAGGCCGTCGGCACGAACACTTGCAACAATTGAGCCTCTACGGATTAGACAGATATCTGTCCAAGAACATGGCCAGCATTGACGAGCGAGAGGCCCAGAAGGCTTCGTATTGCCGGCCGTCTCTTTCATCACTAATAAAGGATGTCGGGCGGATTTTCGCTGGTGCCCGACCAATCTGTCATCTGTTCAAAATGCCCCTCGATTCCTTGACCGCTAGTATTGTCCTTACTGCATGGCGATGTGGAATGAACCTGGTGCGTTGCTGCCTTGGAAGTTTGAGAGAAGTCGAAGAAGTAAAGGCACAGCGCTTGTGGAACGATATCCATCCCATCATCCGATGTCGGCTCGAGGATGCCTTGGAGCATCACAAGAGCGATGAAGACTGTGTGCTCTTGGTGGGAACCAGAAAAGAAGTTCTCGAGAGGGCTCTTCTAGCGAGGAGAGTCAACGACGCCGATGATAATCTCCACTGGGATCTCGTTGGGGAAGTGCGCTTTCACAATACGACTTATGCTACGTATGATCCTCGCATCATACCAAGGCGGAAGCGGCGCGTCGTTCGCGAGCCAATTTTGCCACGTGGGATGCGGAAAGAGGAAGAAGGGTATCAATCCGGACGCCTTGTACATGAATCTACCTAGGAGCTCTGGAGTTCCAAGAGTAGAGTGGAAATTCAAAATTGGCAGAAGTGCTAAAGCAGAACAGATGAGAACGTATGTGGATATTGTCTCTCGTGACGTTCACAAGCGAGAATGAACCCTCTCATTACAACCTAATCACATTGATCAGACGACGAAATTCTCACATTCACAACCTCGCACAAGCGCAAGAGTCATGACGACATGGTTACTTCTCCTTCAGTCCCATAAAGAGCAAACTACAAGAGATGCCGGCCAACCCAGTAGCCACATCTCGATGTCTCGATGTCCAGATCCAGCAGCCGTCTCCCCATCCAATACCCAAACAAGCGTCTTCGTCCCATACCATCGTCAGCACTTTCTCCCACATTCAAGACACAAAGACATCACTTACAGCAAGAGAGAACAACTGCCGAATAGCCGTCTTGACCTGCTCATTTATAGCATTGTCCATCGTGGCAGAAGCGAGCGCTCTCCGCGCAGCAAGACTTGCTGCAGCACTTGCTCGTACGGCAGCAGAACCATCCAGGGACGCATAATCGGGGGAAATCGTGGGGACAAGTACGTGCTTCGGCATCACCGCTAGCAGGGATCTTGACGCCGTCTTCGTTGGCGATTTGGAGAGAGGGCAGTTCGGCGAGTGCCATGCTGAGGAGGAAGAAGCCGAGCTGGAACTTCATTTTGGGAGGTGTGATATTGAGTGTGTCAGTATCACAGGATACCGAGTAGCTAGCAGGTCGGGTGAAAACGAGTGGACTAAAGAATAGGTATTGTTTATCTATTCTAGTCTACTAAAGGAAAGAAAGAAGGTATTAAGGGAATCAGGCCTCGTGCGCGATTTAAACAAAAAGGGGCCATAGAAGCTACGTGATAAGAGGCCACGCTAACTGCGATCGCAGTTGATTATATACACTTTCGTGGGTAAACCAATTAACCAAGCCAACCTCAAGGCCAACGTCACATCTCACATGGAAAAGAGCCCAGCGCGGCTCCCGTTCAAGCAGACATCTGAATTGCAGCAGACGTGGCCTATGCCCCCGAACATGCGGCCTGGCTGCGAGAATGTGACAAGTCACTGCTTTCTGATGAGGGAGTATCCTGGCTTATATGTCTGTTCGACCCAATGGAGAGATTTCCGGTATCAGCGACAGCGTTGAGGTGGCCTTTGGAGACGAGAAGATATATGCAGCAGGCCAGATGGGGAGAAGCTGATGAGTATTTCATCAGTGCAGATGAAGTCGGCTACAAACTAATCCGTATTCGAAATCATTTGGGCATGATGCCGAATCTACACTGCAGATTTCCTGGAGAATCGTGCGGGTCATTTTCCCTACATTGGATCTGTCAGCTATACTGTTCCTTTTTGCATGCGAATGAAGCGTTTACTAGTTTCTGAAGTAGTGTCTCTGAGCATAGACAGAGGCAAGGACTAGACAGAGTAGACACACACAACTCGACAAAAAGCAAAAAGCCGCAAGAGCAAGTGCCACCCGCCCGCCACCGCCACTCTACTAGGCTTAGCGTCATGCCAATTGTCAATTGTACACACTGTACGGATCCGTACAGTGCCTTCCTTCCCTTACCGCCCCGCGCCGGCGTCTTATGGGTTTATCGCTGTCTGTCTGGCGTCTGCCCCCTCCACCGAATGGAATCGCGGGAGACCATCGGCTCCGGTCTTGGCTCAACGGCACCTGTAAGATGTCGCTATCCAGGCGCCCGGTGGAGATATTGCAAAGAGGCACTCACTCCCCATTGATGAGTCCCCAATGCCCCCCAACAATGCCCCAAAATGCCCCCCAAATGCCCCCAATGCCTAGCCCAACTCTGATGGGTCAATGCTCACATCGCATGGCAACGCGAGCTCTTCGATTCTCGAACTTGAGCATCATTTTCATGTTCTTTGAAATGGCTCCCTCGGTATCTTTCATCGTTCTTTAGAGCTTTAGCTAAGCTTTCCCCCCTTCCACATCCGGCCTTTCCTCTGAGCCTCCAGTTGTCGCTTGTCGCCGGCAGACGGATACACCAGCCACTGTCGTCAGTGGTCACCAGACTGCTTCGACTTTCCATTGACCAGGCAGCATCAAGGCTTTCGGTGGATAACGCGTCACTGCAGCTTCATGAAATAAATCATGGCTCGCTTCATTGATCTAGAGGATGACGGCGGCGACGGTTCTAGTCATCCGCCCGAAGATCTGGTTCGACAAGCCTTGCAGGCAGAGCTACAACCGCAGAATAAAAAATGTCCTGGCCTGCCATTCGCTCCCCCCTTCGAATCTACTTCTAATACATCCAGTTCCATCGGTAGAGCATTCCAGTGTTATCCGTACGTCTGATTGACTTCTACTTTCGTCTTCAAAGATCAATCGCTTTCTTGCTTGCTATTGATGGCATCATCATGTCAATTGCTGACGAGGTCGCCCACTGCTTGCAGCATCATTGCATCGATTGTGTCTTCCATCGATTCAAACACTTTAGACGCCCTTGCTCGCTCGTGCCGCTCCGTTCATAATGGCCTGATCCAATATCGTAGCGTCCTCTTGACTTTGACGCTGCATTGCAGAAACGAAGATATTCCCGTCAACACGGAAGAATTACTGCGCTATCGTGCCCGAGCCAGCAACTGGCATTACATGGAAGATGCCAGGAGCTACAATGGCAAGTCGGGCAGCTGTGCCCGTGACATGGTCGATGAGTGTCGAAAATGTGGCCAAGTCATTTGTCGAGTACGTCTTCATCTTGGTGTATTATGAGCAGCTCGCAAACAATTCTCAAGTCAGGCTTATCGCATCGATGCTAACGACAAGATGTACAGAACTGTGCCATCAAGCCACCCGCGCCGGTAGCGCTACGCGAGAGACATCGTAGACTTTGTAGAACATGCGTCAAAGCGCCCATTGCGGCACTTGCGATTCCGCGACTCGATCCAGATCTGCCCTTCACATCGGATCCTGTGCAGCAGTCGCTTTGCAAATGCGAATCATCGGGAGTTTGGCTCTGTCAGCCATGTGGCAGAAGCATTAGGGGAGCTGACACTGAATATCAAAGGTTTGTGAATCATCGCGATCCACTTTTTGTCCCAAAAGCAAGGACTGAACTGAGTCCTGACATTACTCGAATGTAGCATCTGGCGCTGGCGCACCCAATATGGGGAAGTCCTCGGCGGGCTGGGGACCGGAATCGGCGACGGAGACCGAGGTGTCATATGCGGTCGCGAAGCAGCCTGTCTTGCTGCCAGAGACCGTGAGCACGAAGTAGACTGCGACGCCCAAGACGCGCGTGATAGCGGCACAGCACCATGGATGAATGAACGGCCCGCCTGGATGACAACTTCAACTCCATCACCTCCTGCCCTCGCTGCGTCCGCGAGTCCAGCCGGATCACCTTTCGACCCGGCCACGCCCATAGGAGCACCCATAGGAGCACTCATTGAAGAAGAGCGCCATGAACGAACCCCTTCTCCCCAGCTCGGCCCTGGCTACGAGCGACACGAGATTGAGGGAATCGGCGGACGAGTCAAGCGTAAGCTCGTCCGAATGGTGCGCTTGGGCGCGTGTGTTCCGGAGTGGGATGACGAAAGGGGTCACGGGAGCTGCGCCCTGGCATCAGAGGTAAAGGGCTGCGCCCGAAGCTGGTGCGGCTGGTGTTGCCGAGTGATCCCTGGCAAGAAGGACCTACTTGATGACGAAGGCGTGTCCTTTCGCGGTTGCGGAAACCGCCAGTGCGCCTTGTAATGCATTTATGATGGTGTCATATGTTGGCGTTTTGTCTGCCCAAGGGGGAATGACTGTCTTTTCTGAATGGGTTGGAAACGTGTCCTCCGGCGTGGGATTTTACTACTTCATCGCCTAAATAAAAACGACAATGACGATTTCAGCGCATCCTCGCGAGTCCGGGAGATGGAAATCCCCGCCGGTAGCCGATATATTGCGCGAGACATGAACATCTGCCCCAGCGTAATATAATATTGCGTACATGAGATGCCGGGGGTCTCCCACCCATATTGTGAAAACATCTCCCCCCCATATTCGTATCCTACAAAACCGCCTCCCTCCCCTCACCCATGATGTGTAGAAAAGAAACAAAGTTGAGATTGTACGGGCTTGGTCCCCCATGGAGACCTCTCTCCACAACCCCATCACATCATGATTACAACTCCCCTCGGTAAACCATCTCCGCTCTCCTCTTTCGGTCCTCCCTCGCCTGCAGCTTCTTGGGGCCCCACCGGGCCATCTTCCTCTCCAGCTTCCCTTGCAACCACTCATGGTGTTCCTGCGACGCCGGCGCCACAATCTTGACGAAGACCTCTGAGCACTCAAACTTGGCAGCTAGTTTCCCGACACTCCACCTGATGGGGTCTTCAGCCCTCAACCTCCGGATCTCCTCTACGTCTTCTTCCTTGAGGTGATAGCGCGCCGTGCGGCGCTTATATCTCATCTGCGGGGGCAAGTCGGCGTCGGCGTCGGCGTCGGCGATGCCCTCGCCGTTCAGGGGGGCCGGCGCCCCAGGGTTACTCCGGATTCGCAGCAGCGCCAGTCGCCGGGGGTCGCCTCGCGGCAGGAAGATGAAGGGCGTGTGGGCGGGCGACGCTTCCGACGAGGGGGGATTGTAGATGATGCTGTCGGCGGCGGGGAAGGGCGCCGTCCGGCTGGGGAGGAAGGAGTCGTGGGGGGCGATTTTGAGAGCCCGCTTCGTTCGGGAGGTGGTTTTGTGGCCGCGCTTGGGGGGGGCGGCGAGCATCGCGCTGCGGCGGGCCGTGGTGGTGAGCAGCTGGGCTACGGGGCGGGCGAGGGATCGAAGATCCATGGTCTGTCTGTCTGGTGGCGTGTTATGACGAGCTCCGTTGTTTTGAGGACCGAAATCCCCTTTGATAGAGGGAGGATGGGTTTGGCTGGTCCACGGCAATTTTCTTGCTGAGAGGGCGATGAATGCTGTTGGAAAATGAAAGTTCTTGGTGCTGAAAAATTCGGATTACGTAAGACGTGCTTTCCTTTGTCGTTAAGGGGAGGGGAGGGGGGGGGATCCACTTACCTCTTGTGGTTACTTGTACTTTGTTGTGTAGAACTCAGGTTCCAAACAAGGTTCAATAGATGACCGAGGTGGAGGGATGATCAGAAGATCTAGTTGGTGATTGTTGAAGGAAGAGCTTCTGTCAGGCAGTACCCCGTTCACTCTGGGTCTCCGTTCTTGTGCGAATCGTGTTTGTTTGCGAAAGAGTCGCACACAGCACCACACCACCCGGCCTACGTGTACGTGTGTGCGTCGCATCATTTCTTCCCCCGGCGGCCTCCAACACGCGTGCAACTGATTGTAAACGGTTGTATTTGTTCTCAAATGGTCAACATCGGTACCATGACGAGACGAGCTTTTCTCTCTCATCCTCATCCTCATCCTCATCCTCATTATGATCTGTGTAGTGACATACCCGTGACAAAACAATCATGTCCACGACTCCAGCCGAATCTCACCCCATCAATTCAATCTCATCACATAATTCGTCTTTGGGCTCCCGTACCCCCCGGAATCCCGCGACCCCGAGCACGGCAAAGGAGTCATGTAGTCCTCTGGCGGATGCGAAATCCCACAAAAGTGACACCTTCGCCCGAGCCGCTCATCCTCCGTCTTCTTCATCAGCGGCGCGAGAATGTCGGTCCCGAACGCGGGACACTCCCTCAACACGTCGTCACACAAGGACTTGCACGCCTCAGACACCATGGCCGTTCCAAACTTTTGCAGCGCAGCCTTGATGGCCGCTCGGCGAAGCTCTCGGCCATGCTGCAGCTCGTCCGTTGTCCTCGTGTAGATCTCTCGCACGGACTGGAGAAAGGACTCTACATCCGTGGCGTGGTGGTATAGCGAGTTTCGGTAGAAGGACTTGGCGCAGTTTTTGAGGTCGTTGATCAGGTACTTGTCTCCCATGGCAAACATGACGGCGTGTAACACGGGGTCATCTGTGCCCCATTTGTCGTTGGGCTTGGGCGGCTTGGGCACGGTGTAGGTGCCCGTGTAGAGGAAGTCGATCATGCACTGGACTTGGATCAGGGAGAAGTCCTCGACGTGGTACGTTCCCTCGGACTCCTGGCATGTTCAGTCATCAAGCTGGTAGGGGGTTTGCAACGTTGGTGATAAGGGGGAGCTGATACCTTGAATGGGCCTGTGCAAGCTGCCATGAAGACTTTGGATTGCGAACAAATGACGGATTTGTGGACTGGAATCTTTGTCCCTTCGCATTCCAATTCGTAGTCGATAAAGGCGCCTTCCTTTCGTGCCCTGGGCATGTGAGCAATTTATAACACTGTGGGTTGGGGGAAGCAGATTACCTCACCAAGGCTCTATGGAGCCCTGATTGCTGGAAGACGTCCATGTCCTTTTCTGGCATGAGAGGCGACGCGTGTGTAGGATGAGTAACTGGGTTTCGGTGCTCCTGAGTGAGTATCAGGTTGAACGGCTACTTCAGTGGAAAAGAGACAAATTATATAGATGGACAGATAAGGCCTTCACGCGGCCCGACGAGTGATGCTCAACTGTTTCGTCGCATTCAAGCGAAGTTTGCTGTTCATCGGGCAGTCCTCTCACCACTTGGCAGACATGGGTTGGGATTTCATCCCATCTTGGGTGGAAGCATGCCGGACTGCTGATCGAGCCACATCTGAGGTAAGTGAATGGATCATGTACATCGAATAGAAGGAGACGGGATTGCATTCGCTTACTTGATGATGATGTCTTTCACACTTGTCGTGCTTGGTCGCAAGAACACCGGGAGGTTTCGATGAACCTATCATTTGCTATCGAGCAGCAACCTCATCCAACGTAAACGAAATCTTAGACAGACCAGGAGATTCAACTCGCAGATACAAATAAATGCATGTCTGCACTCAATGTCGGTTGGGCCGATCCCTGGCTACGAGCCAATCATGTACTGTGCAACCATTAAACAATTTCTCGGTTAATAGTTTTGCTCATCACCAATTTTCATCATCAACAGTGGAATGGGCCGACGACCCATCAAATTCATAGTGCATGAGTACAGTCTTTTTGGCATACCTAGGTACCGAACAGTTCTTGCCATGGGACAAAAATCCCTTCCAACAGCTCGCTAGCGAATTCGGGACAATCAGCAATGAGAGGATCATGGAGCGGTTTCAATCTCGGCGAAAGCAAGTCGTGCCCTAAATTTGCCCACCGCACTGTCTATTGAACATGGCAAACATGGTGACATGTAGCAAGAGATCTAAGAGGTGGCGGGGTTTGCCTTCATCTTCCGGATGCTCATCTACATTCTCTAGTATTCCAAGTGGATAAAGTCGATCATCACACGACTTCATAGTCTGTAAAGGCGTTGCTTTTCAACATTCTGAGTCACCAAACAGTCAGCCACTAGACGTCAGGACTCAGGAGAGGTGGCAAATAACTTGGAAGATGCGCGCAAACCTCACAAGACCCTCATGCGATTTTCGACTATGAAAGAGCTCCTTTTCGAGGTCCAGCGCGGGGTTAATACCTTAAAACGCTGTGGTTTCGGGTCAAAGAGGTGGCTCACTTCATCTTGCTGAGGAACCCGGCCAACAGCCAGACTATGTGAAGGAGAAAGAGAGATGAGAGCGCATCACACCTTTCTAAGAAGTCAGCTTTTATCTGGTAGGCGGCACCCTGTCAACAGCTGCCGACACCTGGTGTGAAATGAGCCAGCGAACGGCGGTCTCAATTCAGCCACGATAGGAGCTCTGTCCAAGTTCTTTCAACAAATGTCAAACATTCTCTCGCGAGCCGAGCCTAGTGCTAGATGAGAGTGTACACGGGCCCAGGTTGTTCGCGAAGTTTGATGGCGCGGACAGTTCTCTACACCAGCAGAGAGAATAAATGAATTGGTCAGAAATACCAGTTATCAACTTCGACGACCTTGGAGAATCTACCTAGGCTTTGTGTTCCCTGGGTCCAAAATCCATGCCGCAATGCTTATGAACCGTTCTGAAGGAGTCCACGTCTTCCGCAATGCGTACAGCCAAAGAAAAAGTCTAGTAGTTTGGAACATGAACGTGAACTGAATCGCAAGTCGAACAAACCACCCTACCCTTGCCAATATGTATGCCAACTATGTTGCCATAGTGATTATGGCAATCTTCACAAAGTCCTACGATTGTTTTATCTCCCAGGACTGAAACTACAAAGTCCACAGCAAACTCGGGATATTTCTTCATGAATTCCTCAAGTTGTGGTGTGGTCCTTTTGATCTGAAACCTGATGCAGCGCCAAGTAAGTTCATCAAGAATAGTACGGACAGACAGCTCGCCCTCCTGAGTGGCTGCATAGATACGTAACAAGGAAGATAATACTTGGTCATACTTGCTTTGGGCCAAGATTGTGCTATATCGACTGCGAGCGTCGACTCTGAGGTCCTCAATTTGGTATTTGTCCCCAATCGCGAACATGGCTTCATGGAAAGGCAGAGAATCCTGAGGACCATCGGGTGTGCCACAAAGTTCATCCTCCCACGGTACGTGGTAAAATCCCTCGTATAGGTATTCAATCATCCCCTCGACGGCACAAAGTGGAAAGTCATCAATCGCGTAGGTTCCACTAGATTCCTATCATCATTTAGTGACCCATGGGCGAGTCAGACGTCAAACCAAGAACTCACCGCAAATGGTCCTGTAATTGCAGCTTTGAACACAGATGACTGCGCACAGAGAAAGACTCTACGAACAGGAATCCGAGTACCTTTGCAGACTATAGTATAGTCAGTGAAGAGGCTTTCCTTCCTAGTCCTATTCAGTTGTGTAAGAAGATATTTTCGGGGAAGAAAAAATTTGGCATCAAATAAGAATTACTTCGTCAAGTGTGGGCCTAATCCGTCGTGAAGATCCATGTTTCTTGTGCGAATAGGCGGAGAGTTGGCCGAGAAATCAGCGACTTGGGTGCTCTCAAGTCCAAGGTCAAAGGATGACTTAAAGTCCAATATGCAGGCTTGACAAGATGAGCAGATTACGTGAGGTCTTGTAGCATCTGATGTTGATGTTTGCTCGCAAGAAAGAGGGTGTGCAGGCGAGAGAGAAAGTGTCGCAAGCCCTCGTTTTTTCACTTTCTGTTCACCCTTTCATGCTGGCAGTCAAGCACCCCCACCTTACTCACGCTCCAGACGATGACGCATCAGTCGCGTTTGTTGCAAAAATTCCATTCGTGAACGGCCTCATATTGTACATATTGGCGTCACCTGCCGCTCACACATCGAATATATCCCCGATGCCCACGCCGCCACCCCTACGAATATCCACAATATCCAGCCTCCATCCCTCCCAGTGTTTCAATCCTCGCTTGATTTCCTTGATTCGTTCTAACCGTAGCTTCGACTCTTCTTCTTGCGCCTTGCGGAATGCATCCTCATCAAAGTCGAAGTCCCCATCCTCCAGCAGCTCATGGTCGCCGCCACCGCCGGCAAGCGCATTGAGGCCACTGGTCAAGAACTCACCAAAGCCGTTGGCAGAATGCTTTCTCTGAAATGGATGGGACGTGGATCCCCCAGAGAGGTCCACGTCGTGAAAACCTGGGTTGGAAGCTTCCATTTCGCGACGCTTTTCAATCCATGCTCCGCTTCGCAGTTCGTGAATTTCGCGCTCGAGGCTGCGGATCTTCTTCTCCAGACGCAGCCTGTCTTCGTTTTCCAGCTCGTCTACTCCCTCGTCGTCTAGACCACCGCCGCCTTCCATGGACTTGCGGCTGCGGAGTTTCAAGTTCTCGCTTTCCAGCTTCTCGATCCTAGCCCGTAGGTCCTGGGCCTCTTTCTCCGCCTGCTCCTTTTCCCTTCTCAAAGTTTGGGACCGGGTGTCCTGCTCCTTGTGGATTGTCGTTAGTGTGGCTGCCTTTTTCTCGAGGGCATCGACCTTGATCTCCAGGTCAGATTTGGCATTGGCTGCCTCCTGAAGGTCATGCTCCAGCGTCTTGACCTTGGTCTCGGCACTTGATCGCTCGCTACCTTCGCGGACAGCTTTATCGGTTGTTCTTTCGAGGTTGCGCTTTACGTCCTGCAGCTCGCGTTGGGCTTTTCCGGCGGCAGCCTCGGCGCGAGCAAGCTTTTCTTCCAGAGCAGTCACCTGCTCCTTTTCCGTCTCGGCCCCTGTTTCTTGTCGCTGGACGCGCGCCTTCAGGGTAGAAATTTCTATTTCCATAGATTCAATCGTTGACGTCTTGGCATCCAGTTCGGCTTGAAGATCGGATGGTGGCGTAGCAACGGATATTGACGGTCGATGGCCATGACCTGAGCCTCGTGATACTTGTTGCTGCAACTGTGTGTTTTGTCTTTGTAAAGAGGCAATTTCAGATCTCTGCCGTATCTATCAGTTTTCATATCGAGTCACCATTGTTAAGTATACGGTGTATCCTACCAGCTTCTCAACCTCATCACTGGCTGGGCTCTTGGATGACGCATCGCCATCTGCTTCACGTAGCACAGAGAGCTCGTCCTCGGCCTTTCTCCACCTCTTCTCCGCATCTGACGACTCCCTCGAAAGCTTCTTGTTCTCCTTCTCCAGCTCCTCGATGCGAGAAGCTTGCTTCCTGTAGATTTCAGGCGCCGTGTCGCCATCGGGGCTGAACGGACCTGGCGACGAGGGTCCGGCGGTTCCAGCGCGGAATGATGTGGATCGCAACTTGGATTGTTGTGCTAGAGATGGTGTCTCTGAAGGTGATCCATGCTCCGCCTTTTCGTCATCGACAGCTTTCTCGTCGTCTGCGGCAGTATCTTCAGTCTTCTCTGTCTTATCTTCCGTTGCGATGGATTCTGATGCGCCGGCTTGCGCTTGCTCTTCCACAATGGGCGATGTACTCTCAGTGTTGTTATCCTCGCCCTTCTTAGCAGCCGTGTTCTTCATGCCTTTCTTCTTCTTCATTTGCTCGACCTGTGACATTCCAGTTAGCTTGACGCGGACCGTAGTAGAACGGCGCAAGCAGCAACGTACGCGCTTTCTGGCGGCGGCAATCCTTTCTTGGCGCGCCTTCTCCTCTGCGTCCGCCATCTCGAAGTCCAATTGTTTTTATTTGATGGAATTACTGCGCGGATTGTGGATAGGCTTGTTGATGTCGTTTGAGTGTTCTTGAATGGGGAGGGACGTGTCCCGCAGCTCTGCCTGGTCTGGATAGGTGGCCAGAGCTTGGTGCACTGTGTGAGCCACCGTTCGGCGTTAACAACGGTGGGGGAGGGGACAGACAAGATGACAAAAAATTATTTTGATGGGACAGATTTTACTAGTCCCTGCTCATCGGAAAGGATTAAGTTGATGCAGCTTCTGGGTACATATTGTCTCCAACATGTTGCAGCCATCCAGATGGATTGAGCAGTGGACTGGATAACCTGGGTCGCTCCTTCCCGCATTCAGATCATTCTCATGGACAACGAGTCACGCCTTGCCATCAGCTTTCCGGCAACATCCCCGCCATGCCCGAAGATGCTGCTCATTTACTCCGTACATCCCGCGCTTTCCAAGATTTGTTCTTATCAGACCAATGGACCACTAAGCTATGAACTGGACAGGAGGCGCGCACTCTCGAGCCAGGAGGAATGGAATCAAAGATGACCTTGCTCGACAGAAAGAGCATTTTGCCAAGGCGCGGATGCGTCGCAACGCTGCAAATGGAACCCCGGAAGACAACGAGGCAACTTCATCAAGGAAGCTGTCAGCTCGCCAAGTCTCCTCCTCCAAGAGACACGAACAAAGTGGTGGCACAACAACTGTTCCGGTCATGAGCGGTGGAAATGGCCCACAGACCCCTGTCACATCGATTACGAATGGTATCGTGAGGTCTCCCGTCCAAAACGCCAGGACGCCGCCGATCTCGCGCATTTCAGAGAACGGAGTTGATGCGACTAGCATTGCGACCAAGAAACGACGTCTTCTCGACCAGCCCGACTGGACGGGAGTGGCCGTGCAGAAGCCACTGCTTATCAACTACCCGAAGCCGTCCAAAAAGCTCCAAGAAAGCCATACGTCTCGCAACCTACGCAACTTTCCCAACAGAGGCGTGACTATAGCTAATTCGAGTTCTCGACCGGATAATATCATAGTTCAAGTGGGGAGCCAGGACTTCCGATAGAGTCAGAATGCCAACTCCCTCAGACATTACAAGAGCTCTCGGGACCATGTTTCCACAGGTTCTTCCTGTACCGCACGAAAACGAATCCCGAGCAAACTGTTGTCATCTGACAGGCATGGATCTCAGAAAGCGCCTAAACATTTTACAGATGCAATGTTCACAACCAAGTCGTCCAGCCTCGACAACCACTCCAGCTGCTCTTCGAGTTTGCAGCACATGCTTTGGTCAGATCAATCATCTAGTACGAACAGCTCGCTGCCACGGGTTGGCACCTCTCCCCGGACGATCTTCCATCCGCAGCCCTTGCGAGGCGCACGATCAGGGCTGCTCAGATTCAGGTCTCTCAGTCCTGAGCAGCCGTGGAGTGTGCTGGGCCAGAGAGGCAGCCAAACTTCGAGGGATGAAACTGATGATAGGACCATACGCCCGAGCGTCAAACCAACCAATTGCGACGGGCGTCTATCATATATGAGTTGTGAGCAGTCCAGTCCTCCAAAGTATAGGAAGAGTCATCGTTGCGGCGACTCAAGATCTGAGATTGGCTGCTCACCACGAATCCCTCAAGACCTTCCTTCTCGTATTACACGCCATCAGCGAAAATCTCCCGAATTGACTTCTACATTACTTGAGGATACACCTTCAGAATGCTCGCGTTTACCCTTTGTTGAGCAGAGGGCCTATGACGAGCAGACCGTGGCGGCTACTTGTGGCTCGATATCAAGGCGACCCTCGTCTACCACCGACAGAGCGGACGAAGATGCCTTGTCGCCCCTCTCGCCAGAGTTGCCCTCGGAGATCGATCCACAAGAGCTGCTGGACTTTCTGCACGAATTCGAAGAGGAAAGACGATGTTCAAAGAGGAATCAGATCAAACCAAATTCACATCCAACAGAGACCCATTGTGATGACTCGTCTTACTCGAGGCCGTCAGATGGAGTAGAAAGACAACGTGGCCAGCATCAAGTCCGCCAATCCGCCCAAAATTCCGCTGCCAGCGACAACGCTCAGCCCCCATCCAGTCGAAATCATGCAAGTCAACGCACCACGTCACCAGACGACTTGCACAACCTTCTCTCGGCAGACGACTCCATTCCCAGTCTTCTCGCCAAACCGCCAGACTCGGTGCCGGCCTCATCCAAATCCGAGTCTCGGTATCGTCCGCCCGAACTCTTCATTGGCCGATTCGTATCCGACTCGCAAAACCACACGCGGCGATTAAAGGCGCGCAGGAAAAGTGACCGTCTGGATATACGAGCACTGCCCAACTACGACGACGATTCCATCGATGAAGGCACATGATGTAAGAAGCGGATGTCTAATAGCTAGATGCAATCGAACCTTGTCACTCCCCCATCAACCCATGTAATCTGTGAACGTAATTACTGTGTGAAGGCCAATGCCGATTGAAGCCCAGCTAGATCTGAAGCACAGCCCCTTCCTTGCCCCCTCATCCCTCACCCTCTCACCGTAGTAGCACCGCCACCACAGGCAGTCAGTCTGGTGGCGGATGCAGGTAGAAATGGAAGCCTGGTGCTGCGAGGTCATGGTTGAAAGTGCTGATTGCTGTGTCAGAGACAAGTACTATGCTCGCTGTACTGAAATTCGTGATTTTTAAACGTGTCGTGTCAATTGTAGTGGTGTTCATTACTAATCAATGCAAGTTGTACAGCTGGTGTCCCAGAAGTAAGTGGTGGTGTTTGCCATAGTGCGAAATTGTGGTATTTTCATCTATATTAATACCATGGACTCTCTCCCATGTAAGCGGTGTTGTGTTACCAATCATGTGAATAGAGGTTTGTAAATACGGAGTAGATAGAGAATGCACAGAACGTCTAGTGCTGGCCCCACGACTGCAAAGCACTTATTGAGTTTTGTATCCTGTTATTTCAAGTCATAGGCAGCACCAGGCTAGCCTCTCACAGCAGCGATACACGTGGTATCTAGGTGAAAATTCGTCCTTGTTGAGTCGAGTCCCAATGGTCGATTCGACTGTCCCCGCAGCCTCGCCACGCAAGGGTGCACTGGGGGATCAACGACGAAGTTCCGCTCTCACCCGATCCGATCCGGCCTGGGTCTCAGCTCCGACGACGGGCGTCCTTCCTCTTCGGCTGACACATACTCTTGCAGTTGGGGCAGCCATAGCCGCTCCGGTCAATGTAGATCCTCTTCAGGCACTTGGAGCACCTCCACCAGGTCGACGAGACGCGTCTGTCTTGGAGCAACTCTTCGTTGACGCTGCCCCCTCGCTTCTCGATATCCTCTTTGTGGAACTCCCGCAGGTGGTCTCTGAAATGGTCTAGTCTGTAAAATGGGTCTTTTCTGCGAGAACAACGAGGATAGTCGCAGTTGAATGATACCTTCTCGGCGTCAGACGCATGGCGGTGTTTGTAGTGTCTGTCCAAGTCTGCTCTTCGCTTGAACGGCTTAGCGTTGCAGCCTGGGTAGAGACAGCAGACGGGGTAGTCGCGCCCGGTATTAGTTCTGAATGCATTAGTTGACTTCTGTTGAGGACGGGGAGATGAGGAGATGGACACGTACGAAGATGACTTTGTTACTCGGTCCTCGGATGAAGCTCCCGGCGAGGGTGTATCCGTGTCCATGTCCAGATTCGGACAGGGGCTGCACAATGCTGTTGCAGGACCAAATTGAGCGTAGTTGGGACTGGGAAAGCTTGATGGCGAGGGGGGACTCTGGAAAAGGTGCAGGCTGTTCATCACGGGCGATGCCGGCATGGGTGAATCGTAGAAGCTTCCATTCTCAGAATGGCATGCTTGTGATGACGAGTCTGCGTAGTCATACGCCTGTGTTGATTGGGAGGATGCCTCGCTCAGTGCCACGAATGGTGAGCTCGAGTCGCAGTACCGCCCGAAGGTGTACTTCATATTTTGTATATTCAACTCCCGGTTGTCCATGGCCCACGATCTCGGTGGATCGTCGTCGACAGTGGTTAAATAGTCTCTCACTCTGGTTCTGCAGGATGAATCCGGTCATGGGGCGCTCATTCGAGGATACAATGTAAAAGATGTCTTGGCTCTTCTGGGCCATGAAACGCTCTTGGCAGAAGGAACGACGACAAGGGAGATCAGATAGGCTCAGAGTCGTTTTTATACGTGCCACGAGTTGTCTAATCAATGGCAAAGTAGAAAGAAGACAGTTGCAAGTATGGACTGAAATTGAAGTTGGGGTAATTTCAGACGTCTTGTCAAAAAAGGGGGGTGGATTCGAGGTGGTAGGGCTGACACGACAACTTGAGTTGGTTTAAAGTAGAGTGAACGAGGGCCGGGGCTCAAGAAACTACACGCCGACCAGAAATGGACAAAGAGAGATAGGAAGATACGCAAAGCAAAAGTAATAACGACGGGGGTCTTCCAGGATGTGGCAAGCAGGTCTCAATTAGGGGACATGTAGTCTCTGTAGCATGTATAATAATGGAGACGGGCATGTTGTGATGGACGAGGTGACCTCTTTAAGGCTGTGACCCGGCCGAATGAGAAGAGGGAGTGGAAGGGGAACAAAAGCCTCTACGATGGCATAAAGTCAAGCGGTACCCGGGCTTATGGGGGTCCCGTATGAGTCAAACAGGTAATAGCTACTGCAGAACAGAGCCACGTACGAGCAAGACGATAAACATACCTGACACGCATCCCGCCCACACACGCGCGCATTGGGGGGGAACGAAGCAAATACGCTGCAAGAGCTGCAAAGACCCAACTGGCAGACTTGTAGGCTGCCGCGTCAAGGTGTGCACTGTGCAGTGTGGTGAGAGAAGAGCGGAATTGGAAGACAAAGACATGCAGATGACTAGAGAGACATGCAGATTTCCAGGAAGTCCGGTTTGTGTGGTTGCACTGCGGAATAAAAAGGCGACGGCCAACCAAGCAATTTAGCCTCATGGGGTGGTGTTAAGCCATCGTCATCTTATTATGTAGTAGGGCTGACGAACCAAAGGGCCGCGATAATGTACTCGGTACATGTATGTGCAGTGTACATCCGTCTCGACAGAAGCAACTCATGGCGGGAGAAGCAAGGTGACGCGTTTCCCGCTTTCAGGAAAGCCAATAGGGTGTTGCCGATGCGAGATGGACATGGGAATGTCGGAAGCCAAGGCGCGGATCCGTATGGTACATGTACATACAATACAGTTGGTATGGTGGTCAATGGCGAGACATGATGGCTGCTCTGGTGGACAACAAAGGGTTCAACGACCTCTTCATCCGACACTTGTTGTAGCTGAGCCTCGCTCCGTCGTCGTTCTGGCCACGATGTCAGTCTGGGTGCTGGTGCTGATTCTGGGCATTTGCGGCGCTGCTGCGATTCTGGGCATTTCGCAGTCGACACCCCAAAGTAGTCTGTCTGGTGAGGCTCGATTCTCTTGTTGGGTCTGTTACGACTCTCCCGTCCGTCGTCTCCTTGTCGTGCAGGTTGCAGGTGCGAGTTCAGGGCAGCAAGCTGTGTGAGCGTGAGAATAGACGAGGACGTGAGACGAGGACGTGAGACGAGGACGTGCGGGGGCCTCAGTGGGTCAGTGAGCCTGACATGGATCCGTCCAACGAAAAGCGCTTAGTAATCACCAGGCTTCCTGGCGCCGTATGTATGACAACCCCGTCAGACTAATCACGGGAGCAATTCGATCGTTGACCGGTCATCGAAATCGTCCACAGTACAAACGCTTACCCGGTAAAAGATTTTGTATTCCGAGACATTTCCCCCCAAAAGGACCTTCTCCTTGCCTCACGTCATCGCGACTCTCTTCTCGTCAAAGTACGGAATTGAAAAGGAAAGGGAAAGAGACGAATACGATACAAACACAGCAGGAGGTAAGCCGCAGAAGGGGTCAAGCATCGTGCCCGATTCCTTCTTCGTGCCGTGGCGCTTCAGTCAATATACACAAGACTCTTCAGGCCCACAGAGACAACAACAACAACAACAACAACAACAACACGTCGTTCAGAAGTTGTCAGCCGGAACGAACAGAGGCCTCCCGTGTGTGTTCCTGAGCCTGAACTTCCTGCACCGTACCTAGTTCGCCGTTTCGTAGCTCAAGTGTTTGGTTTGCGTGTGGTTGTGTAGGCAGCCGAGTCTTGACAGCGCTCTGCGTACATCACTTTCGACATTGTGCAACGGGCTGGAATGGTATCACATCACATTGCCATCTCACTACCAGCACATCAACGAAACGCATTTCTTTGACCAAGCTCAAGTTTGGCTCCATTCAACTGAGCTGTTTACAGGAGGAAAGAAGAAGTATTAATAAACCCTTTAAAAACCCGGCGTAGCATAATACTACAGCAAACGTGTCTCTAGAACACCGAGTCGAGAGGAGGCAGGATCAAAAAAAAATAGTAACATGAGCAACATACACATACTAGCGCCATCAAGGACCCCTTGCCACACCACGACGCTATACCTCGTCCTCGAGGAACTTGTAAGCAAACTTGAAGTCTGCTTTTCTTCGGTTCATCCTACATCGTAGTCAGTATTGTGGTATTGTGTTGTGCCGTGAAATCAATCCGCATTGTGTCTTGTCCCCGTTTTTGAGTCGGGAGAGGGAAGGGGGGGGGGAACCGTACCATGTGCTTTCGTAGTCAAAGAATCGATACGTTCCTTGTTCAAACTCCTCGGTGATGTTCTTGGGCTCTTCGTGTCGTTGGAACCACGTTTGATATTGCTTGTGGAACCGCCAGCTTTGGTCTTTCAGTGCCTTGGCAGCATGGTATTGCTGAGATGTGCCCTGGCGGTAGTAGAAGATGTAGAATAGAGTATCGGTGTCTATTCTTGAGAACACGCGAGGGTCGTCAAAGAGAGGTAGCTGCTCGCGGGGGAAGCCTGACCCTGTTTGCGGCACCGGGTTGGCTGGTCGGTACGTTCTGGGGGCTTCAATATCCGCCGTCTCTGGCAGCGACATTTGGCCGGCGTTCATCATTCGTAACGTGGATTGGGAAAGTGGATGCGCTTGCCGATTTCTTGACATCTCATAAGACTCGACAAGATCTTGCAGCGATGAAGGCAGGTGGTAAATGGACTCCTCCTCTGATTCCTCCTCTATCGGCTTTATGCCATTGGTGACACCATTTGTCTGACCTAAAAGACGAGGTGGTCAGCAATGAGAAAAGAGGACGCAATTCCCATCGGGGGTGGTGAGGGCGCGTTTGGTGTGGGACCTTACCTGCTGGACTTTCTGCAGATTCGGCAGCGGTAGCAGCAGCCGGCTGCTTTCCTGCTACTTTTGATTTTTTCGATTGCCGCGTGGTAATGGGGATGTCAAATTCGGTTGGCGGTGTCGCTCTCGATTCCGTCTGTGACACGGGTTGGGCAGCGGTAGCCGCAGGAGAGTTGGTCGCGCTCGCCCTTGGATGCACTGGAGGTAAAGGCGATATGCCCGCTGTTGAACCTGGTGGCGGCGGGAGTGGTGAAATGCCCACGTTGCCCTTGTCGCTTGCGGCAGCGGCAGCAGCGGCAGAAGCATACTTCAACCCTTCACCGGCAGGTCTCGCTGGTGCTGCAGCAGGCTTCATTCCCGTTCCACCTGGAGCACCGTTACCTATCGCAGATAAAGGTGTATGTAAAGTTGCCAGTGCGGGTAACGGTGACTTTGTTTGGGAGGATGTTCTTCGACCTGACGGGTCGGTTTCCTTCGGGACCTTCTTGGATGCTTTAGTCACCGATTCGGGTTCGGGTGTCATGTCCTCTTGCACGGATTGCGCATCTTGTGATGAGCCCTTCTCGTTGTCCTGAATCATGCCAAACACACCCTCGTCCTCTTCCAGGTCGAGCTCCTCGTACATGTCTTCGTCCTCCATGTAGTCCTCCGTCATGCCGTCCGAGACGTAGTATCGAATGTTCTCTTCCAATTCATTTACTTGCTCCGTCTCGACACCGCCATTTTCGAGAGATCTTCGTATGAGCTCAAGTTTCCCTTGATGCCATTTGTGTCGCTCTATTATACGCTCGATCTCGGCCATGCGTTCTGCTTTCGCCGTTTGGCTCTTGCCCTTCTTCATCGTCGCTTGTATCGATTCGCTTTCGGCCTCGAGTGCTTCGATCTGCTGCTCCAGCTCGTCGACCATGCTACTTAAGAACTCGCCAGCTTCGACCTTGGCCTGCTCTTTGGGATCTAATCTAGCGGCTGCTGATAGACCTTCTTTGGAGTAAGCCTTGGTTTTCATAGCTTTCTCGACTGCTTTGAATTTCTCCATTTGCTAGATAGTGAACATGGGCCAGTCAGTTTTTTGTGACCTTTGGTAACAGAAGGGTATTGGCGGCTAGAATAATAGCTGGGCGAAATCGAATCATATCGTTTTCGTTCGGTTTCTTTGTTTTAGTGTGAGCACCTACCGTTTCGATTAGTTTGCGATGATCTAATAAAGGAGCCTTGTCCTTGATGTCGTTGCTGGCAGCCCATGTTTTGATCTGATCGCGCAAGCGCTGGAGCTTCTTGATTTCGCGCTTGAGATTGTCCTCGAGCTTCTCCTTTTGTGCCGGATTGCTGGATTGCTCAATCTTCTCGTAGATGGCTTCGAATTCAGCTACCCCTTCGGCCACCTTTTTGAAGCACTTGTCGACTTCTTGTTGCAATTTTCTCGCCGCCATGGTTCAAGTCAAGGAGAGCTGCCGAGATTCTCTCTCCGTGCTCCTGATTTCGTCCGTAACAGCTGTACAGCCTCAAGAATGACTCGAGCGTTGAGTGGCGGGTTTTTCTTCGCGCCAGTCGCAAAAGAGGTGATTAGGGGATTCGGGAAGGGCAGCTCGGTCGCGCACGTTGTGTCGATGAGAGATAGCACCTCGAGAGCAAGAATTGGACGTAGTGAGAAGCTGTGTCAGGGATTGCAAGTCAATGCAGGATGTGGATGGTGTCGCCTGCTCCAACAAGTCTGGGATGTGAGGTTGATCTCAATCGGCGTGACAGATTGGGAGATGGCCAGGAAAAGTCACCCAAAGGTGGCTAGCTAGCAGCTCCACTGTACCTGTGGAGGCAACACCATTAGGTGAGGCATGCTTGACTTTTACAAAAGGCATTCTAAAATATCGGGTGGTAAGTATTATTTCTCGTGGCTCTTCATTCTTCATTATAAAGCCATAATCATGCCAATTGTATGTTTCTCTATTCTTCATAAGCTCGAAGTGGTGGTTTTCTTGCGACTTAAATATTGTCTGCCTTATCTCACGGTACAAGTTGATGGAACAGAACTTGCTAGGCAAATGCACGATAGACCAGGGGATCTCACATGACATGGGGACAGACCAACGCGTTCGGCCAGTCGGCCAATCCGTCCACAATGAGCAGAAGTCATTGGGCGTCGGCAACGGCCAAAATCAATCCACATTCACCTGACAAGTCTGCAATTCCCATATCCCATAAAAATTCAGGTCCTGAGGCCGTACGTACGTTTCCTGGACTTGCCTTTGAGAAATCTTTGAGGATACTTGGTCTTTCATTCTGCCGCAGATCCAGATGATGGCATTTGGCTTACCAAAATGAAAGGTGAGTGTAGCTTGTATGACCACCGGCATGCTCGGTGCCTAGACGTCGACTCCTCTCTGATAATGTTACCTGTTTCTCTCTATTCTGTAGCCATCATTCAGAGGGTGCTCTCGGCATCCGTGACCGTTGAAAAGGAAGTCATTTCGTCTATTGGGCGAGGAGTACTTGTCTTTGCCGCCGTAGCACCAGGCGACTCGGAGAAGGAGGCTCAGCAAATAGCCAACAAAGTCATAAAAATGAAGCTATGGGATGATGAGAACGGCGGTAGGGTATGTACGCATGCTTTACTCATTCTTCATCTCAAATTGTTTACATTATCCTGCTGGGCACTGCTGATTATTGCGCAGTGGAAGAAGAGCGTAATGGACATCAATGGGGAAGTGCTCTGCGGTATGCTCATCATCGAAGCTGGGACCTGGCGATATATTTTCTGACGACCTTGTGACATAGTCTCACAGTTCACCCTTCTTGCACAAACCAAAAAGGGAACCAAGCCAGACTTTCATGGCGCAGCGTCCCCAGACGAAGCCAGCCGGCTGTACCGATATTTTGTCGACAGAGTAAAGGAAGGCTATCAAGCGGAACGAGTGAAGGACGGGAGGTTTCAGGCCATGATGGAGGTGGCTTTGGTGAATGATGGACCAGTAAGCTGATACGTGCCTGTGCCTCGGATGCTGGCTGGCAGTGGTTGACAAACGGCAGGTTACTCTTGAACTGCAGGCAGGGAATCCGAGCGGCGGCTCAAGCGAAGCGGCAAGCTGAGTGGAGAAGATCAAACGGCAAGCATAAAAACATACATCGCGTTCATGCTCACGGGCAAGCCCTATTATAGTAGACCAGCACTATGCATTGGCAGCGCATGGACATGAGCATGAGCATGTGTACTCCATAATGAGCATACACATATCTCGGCATGGCGACGTTCGTTTCTGGATGTGATACGCGGCGAGATGAGTGCGTACAATGCTCGGTACCGTAATGCGTACACGAGCTTTATAATAACAAGCAAGACCAATGGTTGATGCACATGACCAGTCGTGCGTGCAAGCTCATAAGCTCATCAATGCCGTGGGTGGTGGGTGTGTCACGCATTCTTCTCACTGATCAGGATCAGGGAGCTAGAAACTTCCACCACTCGAAGCGACGAACCCCACCATCGCACATCAGCACCCACATCCGTTATCCGTTATTATCCTCACCTCGTGCCTCTCTGCCTCTCTGCCTCTCTGCCTCTCTGCCTCTCTGCTTGCCGGCGTCAGCTCGCATCCATTGTCTTTGTCGCCAATCCGTGCCAGACGCTTCATCCCTCGGTCGTACGCGAAACAAGCGCATTCATTCAGCAGAACCCGTAAGTCCAAATCTCCGAATCTCCAACTCTCCTCAATGTCATCTTTGAGGACCTGCATTGCCTGGTTTAGACACCCTTGGTCGATTGTGTCACTCGTCACTCGTCACTCATCACCCCCCTTCCTCTTGCCTCTTTTCACAGCTGCACCTCACGATCCCGAGAAGCCCATCCTTGTACTTTGGTTGCTAAGTCTTTGCGACTGGTCTCACTAACCAGGATACCCCGTATGGCCCCAAACGCAGGCCCCTTCCTTCCATTGCGACGTTTTCGTGCAAACTGTGCTGACTGACATGTCTCTTTTTGACCCTCCAGCTTATCTGCGCTGTCCCACAGCTGTGCTCGGTTTCTTCTTCTTCTTTCGAATTCTTTTTGAAAAGGAAAAAGGCATAAAAAACTAAGAGCAAGATCTATACCAACACAAAACGTTGCGTTTCTTCTCTCGGCCTTTCTTCCAAGATACCATAGACCATTGAAATTGTTTCATATCCTGCCACGCTTTTTTTTGATCTATTCCAGTTTGACCTTTTTCCGAGACACCACCAAACCACACAAGAAGTCACAATGGCAACTGAGACTCCAAACCGACCTCGTGTCTTCTTCGACATCTCCATTGGCGGCAAGCCAGCTGGCCGCATCACCATGGAGCTTTACTCCGACCTGGTGCCCAAGACGGTTGAGAACTTCCGTTGCCTCTGCACTGGCGAGAAGGGAGTCGGCAAGTCTGGCAAGCCTCTTCACTACAAGGGCTCCGTCTTCCACCGCGTAATTAAGCAGTTTATGATTCAGGGTGGTGACTTCACCGCTGGCGACGGCACTGGCGGCGAGTCTATCTACGGTAGCAAGTTCGAAGACGAGGCCTTTCCCCTGAAGCACGAGAAGCCGTTCTTGCTGTCCATGGCCAACGCAGGACCCAGTTAGTCGAGGAAGTTCTCCTTTGCAATCAAAATATTGCTGTCACTAACACAATGCCACCTGAAAACAGACACCAACGGCTCTCAATTCTTCATCACCACAGTTCCCACCCCCCATCTGGATGGCAAGCACGTCGTGTTCGGCGAAGTCCTCAATGGCAAGTCCATTGTCCGTCAGATTGAGAACCTCAAAACCGAAGCGGGCGACAAGCCTGCAAAGGAAGCCCTCATCGCCAACTGTGGTCAACTCACGGGTCAAGAGGCCCTCCAAGCCGATGTCAATGCCCCCGACGAGATGGGCGACCCGCACCAGGACTACCCCGAAGACGTCTCAGGCGAGCTGGACGCCAAGACCATTCTCAAAATCGCCACAGACTGCAAGGACTTTGGCAACAAGGCCTTCAAAGAAGGTCGACTAGACGTCGGTGTTGCAAAGTACGAAAAGGGCCTCCGGTACCTCAACGAAGATCCCGACCTCGACAACGAGCCCGCCTCGACGAAGCAGTCCCTTGATGCTCTGCGCTTCTCTCTCAACAATAACGCCGCCCTTCTGAGCATCAAGCTCGAGGCCTGGGACGACGTCATCCGCTACGCCACCTCTGCGTTGGCGGTCCCCGGCTCCTCAGACGCCGATAGAGCAAAGGCCCTCTACCGCAGGGGTGTAGCACATTCCCGCGGCACCAAAGATGAGGATAGCGCCCTGGCGGACCTCGAGGCCGCGCACAAGCTGGCCCCTAACGATGGACTCGTCAGCAGTACGCTCAGCAGTGTCAAGGCCCAGGTGACGGCCAAAGTGGCCAAGGAGAAGGCCGCCTTCAAGAAGTTCTTTTCTTGAGCGGGGGGTTTTTTTTTTCTTTACAACAATCTAAAACACAACAAAACAAGCTGAGTCTTAGTTCATATGTAAATAGATGTAATTCTGATAGATGGGCCGGGGTGCGGAATCATGAACCTTGCCATGACAACATTGTTCCAAACGTTCCATCTTGCTCTATTATCGTGTGGTGCTGAAAACCGAAGAGGATTCTTGTCTCGATGAGTACAAGTCATGCTAGTGAATGCCATATCATTGGTGAGCCTCAGCCAAATTTGCTTTATTCAGTCATGAATCCGTACGTTTACGTGAAGTGCCATGACTAGTTTCCCCATGGTCAAGTGATGAGACAAAGGTGTGTTGATACCCCTCCCTCTTCCGGCATCTAGTTATGGAGATGTAAGTGGCGCCCCAGGGGACATGACATGATGATTTCCGCATATCAACATATTTGGAACGTACATCGAGAGTAAAGTGACGGTGTGTATCTTGAAAATACCTGCGAGGTTTGTGCGCGTGGGGTCCAGATTGGGACGAACGGATCACGGGACGGAATTCTTGGAACATTCGACATTCACGAACTCTTTGTTGTTCACGGGCACATTACACCGAGAATGGCCACATGTTGAGAACGAAAAAGGTGCATATTTCGTCCACCCGTCCATTCACTATATACCATGCTCTTTCTCTCCACCCTTTTGGTATAGAAATACTATGAAATGAAGAACAAAGAACTACCCCAAAGAACGCTAGCCGCCTGCTGTGTTTCCAGAATAAAAAAGGATCCGCTTCACCATGACTTCTAGGCACCGATGAAACAAGAAGAAGAAAAAAACGTCATATCGAAAATAAAAAGGGGTTTCCCTCGAGACCGCAAAAAAAAAAGGGGGATGCAAACAGCCGGCCCAAAGACCATCTATCTATGTCCCTTTGCGTCGGGGCTTTCGGCTCGCCCACCTATCCTCATGATGCCATTCAAGATGGTTCGGCCGACCTTTCCGTTTTTACTCTTGGTGCTTCGTTCCATGCCACTTTCTTGGCGTAGACCGCTGGCTCTTCTTGTTTCTAGCCCGTCTCTTCCCCGGCGCCATTCTTTGCTGCGCCGGCGAGATAATGTTGTTTCGCCGTCGCTGCCAGAACTACCAGGTGGCCGATCACCATCGTTGGCTATCGCGGGAAAAGAGTATGGCACGCTGAGGGACTCGATGAGGGTGGCTTGTTCGAGAGATTCGGCGAGTTGATCCGCGACACCCCTTGAAGCGGCTTTGGCGGCTCGCGTTCGTTCCACCTGGGCTAGGCAGGCATCGGCTCGTTTTTGTAGCCCCACACACAGCTCGTTGAAGATGAGCAGTTCGCGGTCCGCTTGGCCCCTTCGGACATCCTCGGGCCCTGCATCTACCCAGAGCCTGACCAGGCTGGCCAAACTTCTGGCATGGTCAATCAAATAGGGTAAGCTGGGGAACCCTTCCTTGGCTGTTGGGCCCAAGCGGCCTAGCATGGTGATGGGCGTACTGTAGGCAGCCGGAGCGGTCTTCAAGCCACCGCGTTCGGCCGGGATCCCGCACACCTGGTCGATGTAGTCTCGGAAGACGGGTCGCTGTGTGGTGAGAAATCGATTCATGGGCTCCATCCACTCTTCGCGCTTGCCGAACGTGGACATGTTGGACATCTTTTGTAGCACTTTGGCAATCAATGTCAACGTTCGTTGCGCGCGTGGGCGAGGGTGGTCGCGCAAGAGGCCAAAGAGCTTAGGTGACAGGATGGCGGGACAGATGAAGCGTAGGAAGAGAAACCCAGAAACGGCAGTATAGGTGACAGTTCGGAGAAAGTCACCATAGCGATCCTCTGCCACCGCTCGAATGTACTTGAGGATATGTCTCAAGTCGCCTGGCAACGAGAGCGCCGACTCGGCGATGCAGCGCCAGACTTGGGTGGTGAAGTGGATCAAACGGTGCCAACGCTGGTCCATGTCGGCGCTGCCGGCGTGAGGGAGTCTGCTCGTGTCGACTTCGCAGTCTGGGTTCAGCTCGTTGATCTCGGTAATCTTGTCTTGAAGAACCTCTTCTAGATATTCCGTCCCTAAGCGGCGCATGTGGAATTCCAAAGATTGTGTCAACAACGTGTTGCCTCGAAAGAGGAGATTGGCTTCACCAGCGAGAGACTTGCCCATGTCTCTCACGAGTAGCTCGCGATCACTAGCAGACTCGATTGACTCGCTGGACTTGAGGCGACTGCTGAAGCGGAACTTCTTGATGGACGTTTGGCTACCAAAGCCGTCGATTTCATCCTCCACCAGGGCCATCAACCAGTCACCAGCCTTGCCAGACGCCTGGAAGATGTTGAGAAAGATCTCGGAGAGGCGACGGAGCTGACCGGGTAGGGACGCCGAGATCATGGTGGTGAGACCCGAGGGGAACCGGTGTAGAGTCTCAGAGAGCGGCTCATACTCCTTGGACAGCAGTGCTATTTGCTCCGCGTGCGAGATCTTGATGAGCATTGACCCGATTGTCAGTTGTCTGTCATCCAAGATCTGTAGCCAATCTTCGTGGTCCTTCCCTCGCTGGAGCTTATCCACGGCAATGTGAACTGTGCCATACAAATGCTCTTGCGTTGCTCCGAGCCGTCCGCCAGCACCGGCGTCAGGCGCAGCTCCAGCGACATCAGGCGTACCATCTGTACGCTTCAACACAACAGAAACCTCCTGCACTGTGTGTGGTAGATCGGCGAATTCGCAGTCTTCCCTCCAGTAAGGGTTCTTGGTTGCTTGCTTCGTCATTGTTCTGGCCCGCACTTCCCCATCAAGAATAACTTCGGCCACATAATTGCCAATCAAGGGATCCTGCTGCTCGGCCCGGGAGAGTTTTTCATGTGGTAGCACGTCTAGTCCCGAGGGACGCGCTCTAACTTTTGCTTCCGTTACTCGCACACCAATAGTCTTTTCTATTCGAAATGTTTCTCCATCGTTTATCTCTTCCTCCAAGTCGGCCACCTCCTGGATCGAGTCTCGGTCGTTGAAGTCTAGTTTATACAGCTCCGGCAAAGCAAAGGCTCGCAGTAGAACAAACCACACTTCAAACTGTACCCGATTGTCCAGCGCAAGGTAGACGGGACGGAAGATTGAAAGCCGTGTGGCTGTGCTGGCGTATATGGGGAAGATGGCAAGACAGAAGTCTTCATCCAAGACAGTGTGGTCCAACTGCTGGATGGCACACCGCGACAACTGCGACAGGTGAATTACGCACAGGCAGGAGTTGTCGTTCTCCACCAGAAGTTTCAACTCGCCATTGTCCTGGAGAATGCTGGAAATTCGCCTCCACGATGCGCCAGGTGATGACGAGTCTCGTGTGGACGACCGTTGAACCAAGTCGTTGGCGGAACCAGTGGGCCCTTTGTCCCAAAGCATGACATTGCCGACCTTGATGATGGATGCAGCTTTGGATCCGTCAGCAGATGCACCTGGCTCGTTGATGCCCGGCCCGACAATGCTGGCAGGGTTGGTGCCCCCTCCAGCACCGTCTTGAGCCTTGACAGCTGGGGGTCTTGTCTGTTGCCAACACAGGAAGGCTGCCAGCCACAGGTTCCATTCTTCATGGGCCAGCGGTCGGAGGTACATTTCAATCGTCGGGCCATTTGCAACGAGCTCGAGGCATTCCCTGCCGTCATCGGGGTGTTTGACGGGTAGAACGATACAGCCGCGCAAGTCGGATATGAGCGTCGCGAAGAACGGTCCATCCTGACCCGAGTTGAACATGAGGCAGCCCTTCTCGTCGTCGATGTAGGCAACACCGCTGTGCCAAGTCTTGGCACCAGCGTCTGACTGATACTCGATATCACCGCGCATTCGGCCTCCAAGTGTCTTCATCAACATGATCAATTTCGTGGGCTCCGGAGTATCTATGGGCAAGGGGAAAGAATCGACGCAGGGGGACGGCGCTGGTACGGGAGAGGAGGGGCGAGACGCTTGTCGCTTCAAAAGACGTCTGCTGGTCTTCCTCTCCTTGTCCTTGTCCTTGGACCTGGAAGGTGTAGGCGGTGTGTAAGGCTCTTGAAATCGGCTGTTGGCGGTCGATGAGTAACTGTTTGCTTCTATTGTCGGCACCGGCGATCTTTGCTCGTCGAGTTGCGCTTGGGACGTAGAGGAGCTGATACTGCAAACTCTGTGTCTCTGATCAACCACTACAGGTGCAGTTCGTTGTACCGACACGGCCGCGTCCAGCGTCCTCGTTCGAGGTCGAACACCACCAGCACCAGGGCTTCTGTGCTGCTGCATTTGAGCCGCCGGCTGAGACAGGGCCAGGGCCTGGGGCGAAACAGGAGCCCCGGGCGTTGTAGCCGTCGTTGACGTTGTTGCTGTCACTGCCGAGCGACATGTTTCTCCGCCACACTCGTCAAAATCCGTGTTGAAGACTACGCCCTGTCGTCTACTTGCACTTGCTGCTATGCCAATCGTCGAGCCTTGAAGCTGGTGGTCACGGAGCAATGACGTTGGCGCAGCGGCTGGGGTTCTCGTTGAAACGTCGCCAGCGAAAGCACTGGCGCCTAGACTCCTCACATCAGATGCATCATCAGGCGTAACAGAATGCAAAGGACCGGCCGAATCGGTGGGGTTTGGTCTGAATGCAGACCGCGGAGTCGATGCTGCTATAATGGCCGCTGCAGAGAGAGGATGGTCGGAGCCATCACGCGGTGTTTTCGTCGGCGGCGAGGGAGGTGGAACGGTAGGGTGAGAGGGGCTTTGCAGCTGTTCCCTCGCCCGTGGTTGTCGGTTGGCTGCAGAGTCACTAATGACCCCAGTAGATGTCGGTATTTGGGGCTTCATGTCTGATGGTGGCATGACTATGCCATTTCCTGCTTTGAATCAACCTTTTAGAAATACATTGGGAGCTTAATGCGCTCGAGGGCCGCGAGGGCCAGGACGTTCCCCGTTAAAGCCAGAGTCAGATGCTGCGGACTGCCGACTACTGACAGATTGTGTGTTTGCTTTGAAAGGGCGATCAGTTTGCACAATTCTTTGAGCGCGGATGGCACCATCGGCAAGGAGTTGATCCCAGCGTTCTGTATGTGCAAAATCAAAGGCGATATGCTGTAGATGGTCTGGCCAGCGTCTTGGCGGAAGTGACTCGCGGGGGGAGGGGGAGTCGACAGCGTCCGGGACAATGAGCTTGTTTCTGGAAGCTCAAGGTGTTCGAGAGCAGTGCTATGCAAATCTACCGCTTAATAGTAGCATGCGTAGCTTGACCGCGATATGTCGCGGGTATCTGAAGCTGTGATGGAGGGGGGTTCAGAGAGAGAGATTGGCGAGCTATCCGGAAATTGTGGATAGGTGGATGGATTGATCTAATCTGACAGCGACAAGGCCGGCAATCGGGCAATCGGGCAATCGGGCCAAAGGTAAGAAGAAAGAATCGGAAAGAATCAGTCCGCCGGTGAGACAAACAACCGACACTAGTTGGCTAGAAGAGAAACGTGGAATGCTTTTTCCCCGGGACTTGTCCAGGGCTAGCAAAGGTAGGTAGCTATGTACGGACTAGAGTCCCAAGCGTCTCGAAAGAAGCTCGTGCCTGCAACGGGCACAGACGAGTCAAATCGGGCGGAGTAAGACGGCCGGGATCTTCGGCAGCGGGAACAGCAAGATGTCTGGTGATGGGTGTCGGTGACGGTGACGGTAGTTGAATTGCGAACGAAAGTGAGAAGGGTGGGGGCAGTCGGGCACTTGGCAATTAGCATCATTATTAGTACGTCCGTACGGACTATACGCACCGTATTAGGTGGTGCTGCAGATCGGGCTCGCGGTCTGCATATCCAAATAGGGACGACAGCCCTGCCCATCTGCTATGACGGGACAGGGCCGGGCAGCAAGAAGGCAAGAAGGATCAGACAAGATGACAAGAGGGACCAGGCGTGCAGTGCATGGTGCGCGGGATCAGCGGGGTCCGGCCTCTGTCTGGCAATGCGGTCTACGGAGTATGTACGTACTGTCCGTAATAATACAGTGGGTGTAATAGTTGACCTCGGGCCAGCCAGCACCGCCAGTTGAGAGAAACGGGCGGGCGGAAGCAAGCCTAAGGCCTCAGGCAGCTTGTTGGGAAGGCGGCTGGACCCTGGTCAATAAATAAAATAAAATAAAATGGTCTGGTCTGGTCTATGTAATCCGTACGGATCCGTACAACTCACCCTCGTCCCTGTGGCACAAAACAAGGTGGCGCAGCCGTCTCAGAGTTTCTCACCTCATCTCATCTCCTCTTGTGATACACCAATGCGGCGGTATGCGTCACGCTTACCAACCGTGAATGGAGGTCTGACTTCTGTGACGCTTTCTGTCCATCCTTGCCCATGGAAGGAGGCCTTCGATTTTTTCCTCGTATCGGGGGTCCACGATAAAAGAGATTTGGGGGGCGGGGGCGCCACTCGTCGTCGAAATGGAAGCATTCTAGACTTGCCGTCGCGTGCTATCCGCACCTCATCTGCCCTTCTCGTCTCCGCGGAGTTGACTGCCGGCCCCCCGAGAACCGGGTATTGCGAACCAATTTGCCGGGCTCGCATCGATCCCTGATGCTTGTTCCGCATGCTGCCGGCCGGCTTTGGAAACCAACAACGTCCAGGGGAGGCTGGCTTGTCGAGAAGGAGAGGAGAAACGTGAGCGTGTTGTGTACGTCCGTACATATGTACGGATTAGTGTGTGACCACCTGATGGGGAAATGTCCATGCTTTCCTGACACCACTTGAGGTCGCTCTTGATTCACTTCTTCTGGTCTATCCTGGCCCGACGGCTGGGAAAAGCTCGCTGTTCCCTGTCTAAGAATCCCCTCCTCAATCCTGCAGTCGCCGAACTCCTGGGTGGAGGAGAAATATGCAATGTTCCTTGACTCCTTACCAGCTACCTAGGTAGGGTAGCTGCCTAGCTGGCTGTTCTGCCTCTGTCTGATTCTGGATGTGATCCAGTTCCAGTTCTCATCATCTCCCTGCTCCTACTCGTGATTGCAACTATTCTCGGTTTGTTGTCGCTTACGCAAATCGGCTCGCCTGGTGGTTGAATCATCATGTCTGACGACAAGGGGGGGGGGAATCAGTCGGGGCCAATTGAATTACAGGATCTTGCCGAGAATCTAAATGTCACTTCATGTCAGACATATGCGACACAGGTCATTGGACAAGGGGCATGATTTTCTCTTTCATCGATTTTTGAATAAAATTACCGATTGCCATGGCGGAAGACCCCATCGAGTTCGCATCGCCGCTCGCGTAGCTTTGTTGGGATTCCCGAAGCAAATTTTGAGAACAAAAGCCGCAGGATTGATCTGATAGCTCTTCTTGTGGGCTTCCTTCGACCGCAGGTACGAGGCACCCAGTTCGCCGACGGCAAGGTACAAGGCACCCAGTTCGGCGACTGAGAAAAACGCCTTCTTCTGTGCTTTGTCACGCTCTTTTCTCACGTCTCGTTGGTTGAATAATTCTCCGAATCACGCAGGCAGTACATAAGCTCTGAACGTCAAGTGGGGTGTTGATATCCCCAGTTATTATTATTGATGGCAACAGCCCTTGCTAGCTTTGGCCGTTAGTGTCTGATTTGTCGAAGGCGTAGGGGAAGGGGTTCTCGCCATGTTGATTAGGCGCGCCGAGAAGCAAGTTTGCTGTTATCTGTTATTGCGTAACAAGGTCTACCTCTGAGTTGCTGTAATTGTTCTTGTGTGTTAGTACTCCGTACTGTGGTCAAACAAGACGAAGGGGACCCATGAACCATGAACCATGAACCATGAACCCTTTCGGGGGAACAGGACAGAAATGGTGTCCTCATGTCATGTCATGCGTGAACCAGGCCCGAGTCAGATTTCCCGAATGCAGCGGGTCCAGCCGACTGAGCACTGTCATTAACACACATAATCCGTATATGTACATACATATGTACGCACGGTCGGTCTCATCCCGCCACAATAACGAAACTAAAGTACACACATAGAAAGAACGGGTAGGGTTAGTTCGGCTCGCGTCAGACACCGACCGATGAGACGGAGCTGACGCCTGGACCCCAACCCGTGCAGGGATTGAAGTTTTGAATCAAATGACCGATACGAGAAACCTGGATGATGAAGATGAACCGAATTATCCGCAAACGGCAACGGCATTCCGAGCTCCCCTCGCAACGTACCATCGAGCAGCGAAATAGTAGCTCATCATTGCAGCTATACCTACCTATACGTGGTGGACGGAATGGCGTGCCTATTCAGGTAGGTATCCCGTCTTTGCCCATGGATCGCAATTACCGCGTCTTGCAAATCTCGACGCCGGCACTGAACCTGAACACCTGATTCTGGTCCGCTATATGATATATGATAATAACAAGCCGCTGTTCAGCCCCTTCCCCCCCGGCTGTTCTGGCAAGCTGGTAGGGTTCGCTACTTGATCTTGCTACTTGTATGTTGCTCATGGGTTTGAGTGGTGAGTGGTGCACTAGTTTATGATATTCTTGGGTGGGCCATTCAACCATTCGCAACAGAACATGTTGGGGAGAATGCACAGGTCCTGGCTGGTTGGTATGCTTGTCTATGTGAATGTGGAAGTGAGTATCCAGCTTGGCAGGCACCTTTGCTTGATCAGTGCAACTAACTGTCATTTTTTGACCTTTTTTTAATTCCATCAACGGGCATTATACCCCGGCTAACTTGGTCACGCAAATGACATTCCACATCTCAAGCTCGCGTTACGAGCGCGTCTCCGCGACCATGTCAAACATGCTCTGTCTCGTTATCGATTGATACTGAACCGCATACGACATCGTCATGATTCCTACTCCATGACCACTCTCCTCCGGGAAGACCCCTCTGTTTAACACTATAAGCTCAAGAAACGGGCAAAGCAGGGCAAAGCAAAGCAAAGCATAACAGCACGAATCCCGTAAGTGTTCAACAAGTCTCCCCTTCGTATTGACTTCCTATTCACAAAAGCTGATGCGTCCTTGTTTCCGAAGGCCTTCAACATCAACAAAACAGATGAAAAATTTGTGCAAAGTGCCTAACATTTGTAACTTGCTTCGACGCCAACAGAACTAAAAAAGGTTTCTTCCAACTCCCGATTGCCCAAACATGTCGCAGAGTTGCCCACGCGTACCGCATGCATGCCCCCTGATAGATGAAATAAAAAAAAGCGAGTAAAGAGTTATTTGAGAAGAAAGAATGCATACATCCCTTAGTCCCCCGGGTAGTAGACGTGATGTGGGAAAATTAAAAAGACGAAAGACATGCACATAAGCAAATGTTTGGATTCGTTTTTGGGTGGTGTCCATGTCAGTTCTAACGAGAGCAAGGCCCGTCTGTAGGGCTTGTAGGGGTGCTTCTGAAGCTGCTCAAATCGGTACTGCCGGTTCGTCTAAGAGCTTGTCGCATCGTCTCAATGTTGAGGTCACCTCCTGGAGCCGCCAGATTCTGCCCAGACTTAGGGCTGCCGATCGGCATTCGCAGCGGGCTCATTTCAACACCTTTCATGCTACCAGGGTTGCTCGTTGGTGGGCTCGTCCCCTGTCCCGGGCTCGACACTGGAGACCGAATCGGTGATGGAGATCGGTTCATGGCAGCCGAGGGAAGCGAGGTAAGTCCGGCCATGTGGATGCTATCCCTAGAGCCTACTGTGCCAATCTGGGTGCTATGCTCGGACTGGACCACATCTGCAAATGAAATGAACGATAACCGCCGTACATCAGCGGATTCGAGAGAGCCGTAGTTGGATGCGGTATCGGGTGGATGTCCCACGCGATCGGCAAACGAAGCCAGTTCGGCGGCCCATTCAGAGGCCATCTGGTCAAATGGTGACGTGGCACCGCCCGAGGCTCCTGTGACAGTAACCGAAGCAGGCTGGTGCAACGTGTGTGTGACGATTTCCACAGCATCGGGATCGAGCTTCTCGTTAGTAATGGCCTCCGAGGCATCGTCAAGCACGGGAGGGATGTAATTCTCGGTTTGGATGTGCGTGGGGATCGCTGGAGAGCTTGGCTTCAGCACAGTACTGTCTTGTACATCTCTCTCGAAAATTTGGGAACCGCCGGGCGATGAGACTCTTGGCGAGTTGGAGAGAGCCCTAGTCGGCGAGGAAGGATACACAGACACAGCATGCTCGCCAGTGGGTGCTCGCGTGGGTGACTTGGTCGTTCTCGACGTTGTTGTGGATGCGTGAGACGCTTGTGATGCATCGGGCGGCGTGGTATCATTGGCATCAGTCTGCGACCTCAATTTGCTATCCTCCTTTTTCTTGCCGAAACCAAAAAGAGACCGCTTCTTGCCCTTGCTGCTCTTCTGGCTGCTGTCCATGGTGGAATGGAATGCGTTGTCCCCGACAGCTCTCGGAGCAGTATCCTCAACGCTGTTGGCGACGTCACTACCCCCCGGTACACGCTCTCCCCTCTTTAGATTTGGAGATTCAGCAAGGCTCATAGCAGACCTGCCAGCCAGTCGACACAGACGAAGCGGAAATAAGAAAAGATGCCAATGAGGGCAAAGCAGAGGTTGTGAGTAATGTGGAAGGTGCAGTAGCAAACCGTCCCCCTTGGGAAGTTTTTTTTCTTCCCCTTTGGTTGTTGGAGCTGGGAGCTGGCAGGGGATGACGACAGTGCCGAGAGCTGGTCAACGCGTTGCACAAAGGCTGTCTTCGTATTTTTGGTCTCGGACGCAAGGCAGTGCTGGTGCAAAAATGGATGGATGCCAAGGGGGCGCCGACAAGCGAGATTCAAGCTCGTCTCGCCATAAAAAGCCCCGTTCCTGGATAGGATGAGAAGCGAGGACGAAAAACTGGCGTGGTTTGACTTGCTCAGGTTGGATCAAAGCCCAGAGTCGAGGTGGACAGCCTACAGGAAAAGGAAGTAGTGCAGAAACAAGGCAGGGTGGGGCTTGTTGGGCTGCTGGAAATTGGAGACAGGAGACTGGAGTTGGCAGCCAACGACCCCTAATTCCAGACGTCCTTAAGGCCTGGGGCGGGCTGGAATTGGCGAACGGCGGCCGCAGGGGCAGGGGCAGGGGCAGGTGGCAGACAGCATTGGCGGGCCCGCTCCACTGGCAGCTGGCGGCCGGTTCGCAGCTGGTTCTGTAATCGTGCCACGCCCCACTTCTTTTGGTTATCGATCAGTGCAACGGACCAAATTAACGATAGAATACCTTTATTAGCCCTTTCGCACATAACGAGTACCCTTTTTATCACAAATAACTAAGGGTTCTAAGCTATTATTATTGATTTTTATAATTTTTTTTAGTATCATTAGTTATAGCCAATGCATCTAATTTATTATAACACATAATTATTACTAGCAATACTTAGCTAGTAAAATAATTAATAACTAAATTCTTATAGCTATAGTAATAAATAAGCTCTAAGGTTATAAATATAAGGGGCTATAAGGTTAGAGTAAAGTTTATAATAAACTTTATAGCTGCGTTAGCGCAAGAGTTATAATTTATAATCACAGTTAAACTTAAATTTATTTAAGTTTTGCTTATAGCATAAATTAACGTAATTCCCCCTTTATAACTATGTTTATTCTATCTCTCTATATCTCTTCTATCTTATAGCTTACTACTTATGCTTTAAAGCTCTAAGACAAACCAAACATAACTTATCCTTACTTATCTCTAATTTAATTCGTTATAATTACTAGGTAGGTTCTATATTACTAATTAACTAATTAACCCCTAACTAATTAGATAATAGTATAGCTAAGGGTAATAAAAAGGACACTACCTTATTTAAAATATTAAATAATATAGTAAAAAAAAGAAAAGTAAAGGGAAGGGAAGTAAAGATAAATCTAACCTAGAGATAATTAATAGTATTTATACTATAAGGGAAAAAATACTAAAAAGTAAAGGTAATATAAATAATAAGATTTATAAGGTAAACAAGAAGAAGATAAAAGAATAGGGTATTAGGCTATAAAATACTAAGCAGTTTTACCTTATGCTTAGGAGGGGGTTATTAGAGTTATTATCCTAAAAATTACGTAATCTTATAGAGTAAAATTCTAAGAAAAATACTATATATAAGAGTGGATCCAAAAGTGGGTCATTGGCTCACAAATTGGAAATACTACATTTGTAGTGTTTTTAAAGTGCTAAAATGTAGTGAAATGTAGTTTTTCTAATTTACGGCGCAAGGGCCCACTTTTAGACCCACTTTTATATATAACTACATCGTAGTTTTTAAGTTAGCTATGTTAAAATAGAAGTTTTATATCTATATGTATTTTCTAAGATTAGATATTAATTATTTATTAGAAAAAAAAAACTACAAGATGTAGTGTAGTGCAAAGCTCTAATAGCCTTTATAATATATCTTGCTTCCCTTTTAAGGTTAATCCCTTTTTAATATATAATCCCTTAAGCATTAGCTATAGAAAGCACGCTACCTATATTTAGTAGTTAATTCTTTATAGCCTTATATTATTATAATACTAATTTAGCTACTTTTATATGTGTTACGTGCTAGAATTGACAATTAGGCTGTCACCTTAGGATGTGGCCTGCCGTGCCAAGGATGTGGCCTGCACGTGACCTAGAACCCCTATATTAGATAATAGCTCTGACCTCTAGCTAGTTAAATCAAACAATAACCTTACATTTATTATAGATTACATTCCATATTGTAACAAGTGGTAGCAATTGCTCTCTAACCGCTGCGTACCTCTAGCGCTTTTACTACTTAATAATAGCTACTAAACTAACTAATTCGTTAACTAATCTACTAAGCCTATTAAAGCTATCCCTTTTACTAGGCTAGATAGCTTCCTCTAGGCATTATGCCTATTATTAGATTCGTTAACCTTTAATCTAACCATTAGAACTATTAACCTTCGTTTTAACTGTCAGATTTATTGATTTTTAATCTAACCTTATTAGATTTATTAACCTTTAATCTAACTATTAGAACTATTAACCTTTATTCTAACTATTTAATCTATTAACTTTAATACAACCGTTAATCTAACCGATTAATCAAAGCTATCCCTTTTGCTAGGCCTGATAGCTCCCTTAGGCATCGCTTCCATTGTCAGATTTTTCAACCGTTGAAGACCTTCGATTTGAAGACCTTTGATCGTGCGAATTCAATCAACCCGAAGACCTTCGACCTTCGGTCCGTTGATTTAGAGACCTTCGGTTCTTCGATTCTTCGACCTTCGATTTTTTGACCTTTGATCTTTGAAGACCCTCGACCTTCGATCCGTTGATTTTTCGACCTTCGATCCGACTGTCAAATCTGACAAATTCGTCAATTCTAATCCAATAAAGCTCGCTATAATGCTTCCCTTACACTAGCTAGATTAGTGTGAGCAATAGCAATTATAGTAGCTTTATAAGCAAGATTATTAGCGCTAAACCTGTGGTATTTACTAGAAGACTTTCTCTTTAAAAAATCAGGTCTTTTAGTATCTTAAGGACCTATGCCTAGCTAGTTAGTAATACTAATAGATTTAATAGTAGCTAGTTTAGTAATTCTAGTGGTAGTAAGAGTAGCATTAATAAGACCTTTAGGACCTAAGGGCCTGATATTTATGGCAATAGTAGTAATTATAGTAGTAATTGCAATAGCAATAGCAGTAAATTTAGTGGTAATAGCAGCAAATATAGGACCTTTAACAGAAGCTAGCAATAGAAGAGAATAACTTTTAGTAGCTAGAAGACCTTATTAAGGAAGTCTTTGAAGAACGTAATAATCTTTAAAGGCAGCTAGCCTGTTAAATTCGTTAGCCTATTTAACAGCCTAACCGAATTCGTCCTTTGCAACGCTTGTTGCCTGACCCTTTGCAAAGCTCGTTGCCTAACCCTTTGCAACGCCCTCTGCAACGCTCGTGGCCTGACCAAGCTATTAATTATTAGATCTATTAGCCTAATTAATGTGACTATTCGTACGAATCTAATAGCGACTTAGACTATTAATTAAATCATTAACCTAACCATTAACCTAACTATTAACGTAATTAATCCAATTAATCTAACGATTAAATTAACTATAATTCAGAGCGCCCTATTAACTTACACTTTAAATCAGATATATAATTCTATAATTATTCTAACCGCTATAGTTACATATCCCGTAGGTCAAGTTATTAACCTAATGACTAATTCGATGATAACCAATTCAATGACCAATTCGATGACCGATTTGATGACTAATTCAATGACCAATTCGATGACCGATTTGATGACCGATTCGATAATCAATTTGATAACCGCCGGACCTGACAACCTAACGATCTATCTGACTGAATTCCCTTGCAAGAGCCTGCTTCCTAGCTTGTTGCAAATTCGTTAGATCTTATTAGATAGCTAGGACAGCTATCTCTTTTTCTATAGTGCTCGCATTTATTACGTGCTAGAATTGACAATTAGGCTGTCACCTTAGGATGTGGCCTGCCGTGCCGAGGATGTGGCCTGCACGTGACCTAGAACCCCTATATTAGATAATAGCTCTGACCTCTAGCTAGTTGAATCAAACAATAACCTTACATTCATTATATATTACATTCCATATCGTAACACTTACCTCTAATTATAAGGCATTAGAAGATATATAAGTTATTACTTTATACTTTAATTAGCTAAAAGAGGTTATTTTGAATAAGGGTATTAGTCCTATAGATATATAGAATATAAATAAGACTAGCTTTTAAATTAGTATAGGAAAAGACTATATAGTTATAATAAAGAGAAAGAGGGCATATCTCTTCTTAATACCTAAAAATTAGGAATCTATAACTATAATTAAAGCTATTATAGCTAGCAGCTAAGTTATCCTAGCCTTCCTTATCCTTATAGGTTAAAAGCATATAGAATAGTAGTATTATATTAAAGAGCTTAATCTAAGGATAAAGATAACACTATTATTATCCAGATACACTAATAACTAGATTATATTTAAGTGGTTAAAGCACTTTAACGAATTTATAATATTTATTAGTATAAAATGCTTATTAATTCTTAATAGCTAGAGATTATATTACATAATTAAATTTATTAATTTCTATATAAATCTTAATATAATACCTTTTAGGCTGCCTCTGTATTTAATATATCTATTATAGCCTCTTAATATTATAGCCTTCTAGCCCCTTAAGCATTATTATGCAAAAGCTCTTAATATCCTAGTCTATAATAGGGCTATAAACATTATAAAGGTTAAATTCCTTAGTATTATTAGAGGCGTATAAAAATAAGCTTTTAAGGAGTCTATAATAATCTCTATATTTTATAAAACCAGAATTTAGCCCTTTAATCTATAGCCTATAATTAAAGAGCTTATTAGACAAGCCCTTATTTATACGCTCTCTCTAGAAGCGTTAATCCACAAATCTTCGGATTTTAAGACCCTAATAATATTATAGCAAATTAATAAGGTTACTATAGAGCTTTAAGACTTATAGTATAAAGAGAAAGAGCTTAATAATAAATTTAGCTATAATTTATAGCGTTTTATCTATAGAAGCCTTATTACTACTATAGAGCTTATCTAAATAAAAAGAGACCTTAGGCATATTGTTACGTGGCGGAACACAAGGGTGGCTGACATAAGGCTAGATTCGGACTTTATAAGTAAAGAATTAACTTACTTCTAATATCTTACTATATCCCTAATAGTAGCTTATATAAGTAAACCTAGTATAACTTTATAACTGCAAATCCGTTAGCCTCTCTAACGGATTCGCCCCTTATTATGCTAAACCTGTATATAATATTTAGTAGTAATTAGAGATTCTTTTATTATGCCTTTCTTAAAACCTAGAAATAAAACCCTATATCTAAAACTAACTATTTATAATAATATTTTATAGATCTTTAGCCTATATTTCTAATTACTAAAAATAAACTATAACTTCTTTACTAGTTTTAGGCTTTTAATAAAGTAAATCTAACTTTTAAGTATTAAAAATAACTACTTATTAAAATTAAAGAATAGGAATATTTAATTAAACTTATAAGATACGAATTTAATAATAAAGTACTTAAAAGATATAAGAATCTAATATATTAAAAATCGCTTATTTATTAGAACCTAATTAATTTATAAGCTATATACCTTACTTAGAGAGAAGTTAAATTATATATCTATAAAGCTAAATCTAAAGGATTTCTTAATAAATCTAATAGATTAAAAGGTAGTAAGGCATTAGAAAGATAATCTAAAGGAATTATTAGCCTAGCTTATAGTACCTAAACTACTAGAACTAAGAATAGTATAGGAAAGGATAAAAGTAATAAAGAAAAGGGGATTAAAAACTATTCTAAAAATAATACTACTATTTAGTATACTAAACCCCCTAACTAGCTAATAGAATTATATTTAGAAAACCTATAACTAGGACCCTTAGGGAATTCACTAGATTTAGGGGAACTTTATAACCCCTAGTTAGGACCCTTAGAGAACTTACTAGCTTTAGGGGAGATTTACACTAAGACTAGTAAATCTAATATTACTAGAATATTCTAGGAAGTAATAAAATAGTAGGAAGCTATATAGTAGGCTATAATAAATAAAGTAGTGTTAGGAATAGACTAGCTAGTAATAAGATTAATAACTAAAATTAGAAGCTTATAAAGTGTAAGTGCCTTAGTAAGTTTAATACCTTTAGTATAAAATACTACCTAGGGAATATTATATTTACTAAATAACTAAGGTTAGTATAATAACTATCTAGATATTAGAGTAGGACTATTAGTATAACTAATATATCTATAGTACTAATAGTTATAGTACTAGTAACTGTAGTACCTATAGGTATTTATATAATAGTAGGCAAATATATACTAAATATAGTAGTAAACCTTATATTTACTAGATTAGGAATAGTATAGTAATCCTAGGCTAAAGAAAAGAGCGGATCTAGTGCTTAATTAAGTTTAGGATAACTAATAAGTAAAGAATGTAGAATAGAATATAGATTTAATATAGAAACTTATAGATATTAGATACTTTAAGCCTTATAATAAACTAGAGAAGGCTAGTAAAGATCTTATTATATATAATAGAAAGCAGACTATTTTCTATAATATTGAATTATAGGTTTAAGCTATTAAAGACTACTTATACTATACTAATCCTAGCTAATAGGATATTATTTAGAAAAAGATCTAGATATTATTTTAAGGGGATATAATAGTATAGTACTAGTAATACCTTAACTCTACGGAGTAAAATACTATATTTAGTAATATATTATTAGTTTTTAAGGTAGTTTAGAAGGAATTTAGTATTTAAGTATAGAATATAATAGCATAGCTTAATAAAGTAAAATATACTAAAGAGAATATTATAAATAAGGTATTCTTTTATAAATTTATATTAAAAGTTTTCTAGTATACTAGAGTAAATAGTAAAATAATAGATTATTAGCTTTTAGTGTATTTATACCTTAAACTCTATTTAGGATTATACTAAATATATCTAGTTCTAACTATAACTAATATAAGATTAGCTTATATTACTATAGTAAATAATAAAAGATAAGATTTATATAATTATTTATATAGTAAAGGTTATTCTATATTTAGAAAGAATAAAGGAAAACTTAAAGTTTACTTTAATATAAATATATCTAGTAATAACTTAGAGAATAATAAGGATAGCGCTTAAGTAAATTAGAATAGACTATTAAATATATAATTTTAGTTAGGAAATTAATATTATAGGTATCTTACTAATATTCTTATTATTTTTGCTTTTAAAACCACTATTCTTATTAATTTTAGGTTTTAATTCTAGTTTAGGGGATTCTAATTCTAGTTTAAAAGATTTTACCCTTAACTATATTAGATTAACTCTTACTACCTTAATATCTTCTTTATTTAGTGTACTAATAGATTTATTATCTTTTAACTTTACTTTTACTTACTTTAATTACTCTTTTCTTATAGCTCTTATACAATTATCTTTAATTAACTCTTCTATTACTTATCTATGCTTTTATTACTCCTTATCTAGATCTATTACTATACTTATATAATTATTATTATTACCTTATTCCTTAGTTTTAACTATCTTTTAAATAACTTTAGCTACTTACTTAGCATTCTTATTACACCTCTTTATTAAATATAATAGTATATTCGCTTTATCTTATCTTATTCTTAATTAGTCTAAATACTACTACTACTATAATTATATAATTTATTAGATTAAGTATAAATATTTTTATAGCTAATTATATTATTTTACCTAACTTAAATAGTATTTGAAAAACTTTACCTCTTTATAATAGGTTATAGTTCCTAAATCTACTAAAAGCTTATTAATTTAGTAAATATATTTAGCTCTTTCCTTATTAGTTATAAATTATTACTATACTAAGTTAGTAACTATAAGCTTCCCTAATATCTAATTTTATTCTATTATAGCTAGTACCTAAATATATAGATATGCTACTTATATTTACTTATAAAGTGTTTAGTTATATATATATACTCGATCCTCCAAAAGCGAGATTCCTGGCCAAATGGTTCCTAGGCACAAGAAGACTTTAATACTACTTATTAGCGCAAGAGCTAGCTATAAAATAGCTTAGAAGGCCAGAGAAACTAGGTTAATTCTAGGGATAGATAGAAAACCACCTAAATATAGACATAGAATAAGAGATAGATTAGGTAATATAGGAGCGCTAGTAGACTAGAAGTAAACCTAATTTTATAGTTATAATTGTTAAAAATAAGACCTATTTTTAGCCCTTTCTAGTTAAAGGACCTTTCTATTACTAGCTTGCATTGCAAGCCTAACAGCTGCACTGCAGCTGTCAACGGTTGCGAAGGTGACCGTTAATGGCCACGTTGCAGCTGTTAACAGTTGCGACTAACTGTGTGAATGACTAATTCAAATCAATTGTGAATTAGCTAATTGCGTTATGGCTGCGAGTTGTGGCCACAACGCAGCCACTAGTAATTAGGTAAGCTAGGGTGACGTAAGCAGCTTACCCTATAGCTATCTTTAATAGCGATTTTCTCTTTAACTAGAGGTTATATAAAAGTCTTACATATAGCAAATTAAAGCTAGAAGATAGGGCTTTTATTTAATGTAGGAATATTTTTTAGACTAAAATTTAGTGTATATAGGTTACTAGTTTATATAGTAGTGAGTTGATTTTTTGGTTTTTATATACAAATAAATTTTACGGAAAATCAAAAGTAGCTCCTAAGACCCTATTAGTAGCGTAGATTCACTAATATAGTTAGGAGGTATATAAGAGGAAGAAGATCTTTTCAATCTAGCTAGATAGCTAGGCCTCTTAATCTAACAGCCGCATTGCCTATATAACATCACTAAAATCAATTCTATTGCTTTATTAGATATTGTAAAAGTCATCTAGATTGAATTCTATTAGTTAATAACTGCCATAACCTTCCGTTGCGTTGCGTTAGTTATTCTAACGTAGTGGCTCTATTAGTCCCTAACCATAGAGCTCACACCTGTACAGCTGTTGCTAGCTAGCAACTAGCTCCCTACAGTTCAATAATAATAGAGAATATTAATATTTAGAATAGTTATTAAATTAATTTTAACTATAAACTCTAGGTATCTATATCCTACTAGCCTACTATTACCCTTACTCTAAACTAAAATTAAACCACTACCTTATTCCTTCTTAAGGATAGGAATTATACCCTTTACTACCTTATTATAACTCTTTATAAGGATAGTAGTAAGTAAGAGATAGTTTATCTTTACTATATGTATATTAAGGTAAGTAAGCTAAAAGATAAGCTTAGTATATTATTCCTTAGTAAAACTAGCCTAGTCTAGGCTTATTACTAAGGCACTCTATTTCTTCTTTACCTAATTACTAGTATAGAGTTTCTTAACCTAATCCTAGAAGCTATCTAGGACTTATTAAGAAGGAAATTAAAGCTAGAATAAATCTATTACTAAGCTAGAGTAAACTTATATTACCCTTACTAGCTATAAAAGCCTAGGATTTAACTAGCTACTAGTGCTTATTTTACTAACTAGATAAATTTAGCTAAAACCAGGTGGATTAAATATAGACCTAAGTTAGAATAAAGGTAATTACTACCTAGTAATATTAATAATTTTAAACCTAATAGTTAAAATATATATTAGTAACTACCCTTACCTAGTAAGTTAGCCTTACTACTAAGCTAGAAAAAAACTAACTTACTAATAATAATATAGCACTAATACCTAGGATCCTAAACTAAGTAGGATTTATAAGAAATACACTAGATATCTCTTAGTTTACTAAGCTAGCATAAATTAGCAGTAAAGCAAGCCTAGAATAAAGGTAAATATAACTTATAAAGAGACCTTTTGTCACGGCTTGAACGTAGGGTTGAATGAACGAAGTAATGGCTAAGATTCTCGCAGTTACTACTAGGAAGATGCTAGCTAGGGGCGGGTGCGTAAAGGTTTTAAACTCTAACCTAGCACTAATAATATATATAGTCCTTAAGGAATACCTTGCTTTATAAGCATATAGCTATTTTATAGCCAGCTAGCCTCTTTATTATTTATATAGCCTAAAGGTTCTCTAAAGATCCGCTTTAATAAATATCCTATCTCTAACCTTTACGCTCCTAATATAATACTCCCCTAATATATAATTAACCTTAATTATAAAATAAGCTACTTACTTAGGGTATAGTTACTATAATAGAGCTTATAAAGAAAAATAAGATAAGGTACCTTATAACTAGATATATAGGTAAATAAAATAATAATAATAATATTACTAATTATAAATAACCCCCTTTATTATAGGTAGTAGTATTTAAATAGTAGCCTTTATATAGCTTTAATATAGTAAAATAAATATTATTACTTATTATATAGCTAGACTAAAAAAAATAGATAACTTATATTAATTTTTATATTAGTTTAAATAAATAGGGTACCTAATGCTATAGTTCTAGATAGTCTAACTAGAGGGCTTGTATTATAGTTACTATAAGTTTATAGCTATTAGGTATATATATAAGTAGCAAAGCTAATAGTTATTATTATAATTTATAGATTACTTATATATAGTATATTAGATTACTTAAAGGGTCTATAGTTAATATAAAAGAGACTAATTTTTCCTCCCTTTTATATACTTCCTTTCTCCTATAATAATCCTTAACCTTATAAGTTACCCTTACTTACTAAGTAGTAGCTTTCTTACTACTATTATACTATAGTTACTAACCTTTTTAGTCTCTAAATATTATTATTATTTATTACTACTTATCTTAGTTTTTTATCTTATTCTTAGTTATTAGTTTATTTACTTTTAGTTATAATTTATATCTAGTCTATTATAGCTAACTTATAGCTAGTTTACTATATCTAATACTTATATAGAAACTCTCTCTTTATTAATAGCTTCTAAAGGTTAAGCTATTAAGAAATCTCCTTTAAAGTCTCCTAAGAAGTTATCTCCTTAGAAGTAAACTACTTCTAAAATTTTAATATAAGTTTACTATATCTTTATAATATCTTTATTACTAACTTACTACTAGTAATATAATAAGTAAGAAGATTCTATATATATAGTGCTTTTAGTAAGTAGTAATATAGAATATCCTACTAAAAAATAGTACTTATAATATTCTAGGATATCTTATTAATAATAAGACCTTCCTTATAGAATATAAAGAATTTATAAGTATAACTTCTTTACTTACTTATTACTTCTTTATTACTAATATTCTAATAGGCTACTTAATAAAATATACTTATTACTTCTAAAATAATAAAAACTGCCTTATAGTATATCTTTCTTATCTAGAATTTACTTACTTATTACTAATATACTACTAGTATTTAGCTTAAATTATATAGCTTTATAATAGGCTATTTAAACTTATTAAAGCTACTCTAGAAAGTAGCTACTACTATTAGGATAAAGTAAGTATAATTCTACTACCTAGACACTAGATTACTACTAACTTACTAGTAGTTTATTATAAAAGTAAAGAAAAAGCTATAGAATACTATCCTATCCTATAAAAATTCTAATAAGTATAGATATATTTACTATACTTAAATAACTACTAATACTACTTATAAAGTAAAGAGTAATAAGTATATTATAATAGCGCTACTAAGTAATACTATAAACCTTAAAATATAGATTAATATTTTAAATAGTCTTTACTTTATAGCTTAAAATATCCTAATAGTAAGCTTTCTTAATATATATAGCTAATGCCTAACTAACTTACTAGTAGTTTATACCCTATACTACTAACCTACTTAATTATATTAGTTCTATTAAGCTCCCTAGTAAACATTAAGTCTATATATATAAAGAGAGGGATTCTAATAATAAAGATACTTCTAAGGCCTTTATCTCTATAGTTACTATAGCTACTATTATTACTAAGAAACTAGTAGTCCTAGTAACTAACTCTATTATAAAGAGGTAAGTACTTAGTAGCTATATAATAAATTATTTAAGTTATTTAAGTAAATTAACTTTATTTTCTAATATCTTACTATATTAACTTATAAATTATAACTATCTTATATTAACTTTACTACTTAACTATTACTTATAGTTATTAATAATTTCTCTAGTACTAAAATCCCTTTTTAATACCTAAGAATTCTCTAAAGTATTATAGCCCTTCTATTTAACTAGATATTTATAATACCTTCTATTATAATAGTATAAAATAATTCTCTTAACTTTAAACTCTTATTTATTATCTTTAATATTATCCTATAGCAAGGATATATCTTTTATATTAGTTAGGTTCTCTTTAAAAGGCTTAAGACTAGTAATATTAAATATATTATATAATTAAGTCCTAGGTAGTAACTTTAATTAATATACTAATCTATAACTCCTAATTACCTTTTTAATCTTATAGGGGCCTAGATATTTTATAGCTAGCTTCCTACTAAGTTATCTTAAATTAATATTCTTTATTAATAATAAAATATAATTACTAATCTTAAACCTTATTAAAGTTCTTTTCTAGTTATAATATTTCTTATACTAAGTCTATAAATTGCTTAAAAGCTATTTAATTATAGTGTGTTTCTCTCTTAGTGCTAAGACTTTACTTTTAGCTTAATTATTTACTAAAGGGATATCTATAATTACTTATTATAAACCTCTAGGATTATAACCTTATAATGCCTTTACTAGTGTGTAGCTATGTATTATATAATTGCTTATATTATACATAAACTATGCTAATAATAGGTTATTTACCTAATTAGTCTATTTAGTATAAGTAAAAGCCCTTAAATAATATTCTAGGACCTAGTTTAAATATTCTATCTAACTATTTATCTAGGGGTAAAAAGCAGTGCTAAGTAGCTACTTAGTTATAAGAAAATAATAAAAAGTTATCTAGAAACCACTAGTAAATATAGAACCTTAGTCTATTATAATACCTTTTAAAGCTCTATAATCTCTAAAAACATATTCTAAGAATATAGTTACTAGCCTATTACTAGTTAGTTATATTAATATAGGAATATAAATACTATATTTTATAAATTAGTTAATAATAACTAGAATTATATTATAGGTCTAGTTTAAATCTTTTACTAGTGGAAGTCTAATAATAAAATCTATTAATAATTCTTAAAAAGGGTAATTAAGCACTAGTAATATAGCTAGCTTACTATATAGTTTATAATACCTTAGTTTTAAAGTTTAATAACTTATATAAGTACTAATATATACCTTTATATCTTTCTTTATTATTAGCTAATAATATTAGTTTATAATCTAATAAAGAGTTTTACTTACTCCCTAATACCTAGTAGTAAGGTTATTATAAGTTAGTAATAAAATTTCTTTTCTTATTCCTAAAGGGATAAAAATATAATTCTTAAATATTAATAGCTTAGAGGGTCTAATAGACTATATCTAGGATACTACTAAATTACTGCTTTTAAGTAATTTTAATTAACCTATAGTAAAGTTATTCCCTTACTATACTTTATATAATAAGACTTAAATTAGGGGTTTTAATTCTAAGCTCTTTTCTAGAAAGTTAAAGATAAACTTAGAAAAGGTTCTTTTAAATAAATTAGATCCTAGCTATAATATCTCTATAAGTAATTAGTTTAATAGATACTTCTAGTCTTATAGGTATATAAATAAGTAATGTTTTTAAGAGGCACCCTTACTACTTACTAGTAATAACCTATACTAGTTTACCCCTAATAGTAGTAGCTAGTCTAATAGGAAAATTAAAATAACTAAGTAATAAACTAAATATACACTAGGTACTAGTAATACTACTATAGCTAGCTTATTACTTATTAATAAAAGAATTAAAAGTATTAAATAACCCTACTAATATAACTCTTCTAAGATTATCTAGATTATTAGGTTCTTTAGGAATATAGTTAAGTTATGATTTTTTAAAACCCTAGATATTAGTAGTATTATTATAGTATTATTATAACTAACTATTAGTTACACTAAGTAATGTTTTTATAGAACCTATAGTACTAATAGTATTACTAGGGTATTCCTATTACTTAGTATTTATAAATTTAGATAAAAAGGTAGGAAGTTATATAGTTACTGCTTTTGCTTTCCTTACCTTACTTATAAAATCTAGTCTTCTTAAAAGTAAGTTAGTAAGATTTAATTTCCCTATATAATATATAATCTTAAAGTTAAAAGAATAAAGCTTATTAAGTATAGTTACTTACTTACTAGTAAGCTTAGGCTTTATAGCTAGGTACTTATAGTTTAAATAGTCTATAATAACCTTAATTATATAAGCTAAATAAGCAAGGTAGTGTCTCTATATATAAAAAGCCTTTTAAATAGCTAATAATTTGCTATTAGGTATTAAATAGCGTAATTTAGTATTAGTTATCTTCCTTAATATAAATATAACTAGGTGCTAGTAATCTAGTATATATATTATAAGTATAGCCCTAATTGTATATCTAGATATATCTATCTTTACTCTAAGATATATAAGTGGGTTAAAATACACTAGAATTAGCGCTTCTTAAAATTTCTATTAAAGTTCTCTAAACACTACTAACTTATAAGGTTTTAGGTTAAATATTACTAGTTACTATTCTCTAAGGTAATTTATTAATAGAATAATAACTTTACTATACTATTTAATAAAATAGTAGTAAAATCTAGTAAAACTAAGGAATAACTAAATATTAAAGATACTATATAGTATTAGCTAGGTTATAATTACCTTAACTCTTACTAAGTCTATTATAATACCTTTTACTAATATCTTAAAGCCTAAGAATTTAACTTTCTTAACTAAAAATTAATACTTCTTAAGGTTAATAAAAAGACTTATATCCCTAAGCCTATATAGAATTTATTTAATATATTTTATATACTCCTTAACTATACTACTATATATTAGTATATTATCTAGGTAAATAATATAAGTCTTATTAATAAGTCCTTTAAGAGTATTATTAATATACTCCTAAAAGGTTACTAGTGTATTAACTAGTTTAAATAGTATTATAAGATATTTAAAGTAGCTATAGTAATAATAAAAGGCTATCTTTTACTTATTACCTAAGCAAATATATAGCTAGTAGTATATATCTTTTAGATTAAGAACTATAAAAATAACTATACTTACTAATTAATTAAGGATTTTAGTAATAAGGGGTAAAGGGGCCTTATCCTTAATTATAATCTTATTTAAGCCCTTATAATCTATATAAAGCCTTAATTTCCCTTCTTTCTTTAGAATAAATAAAATTAGGGCTTTAGCTAGGCTAACTAATCTTCTAATCTACCCTTTAAGCTATATACTTATAAGGTACTCTCTAAGAACTAATAGTTTCTTCTTAGCTAAATTATATATAGGCCCCTAAGGTAGTGTTTTCCCTTTTTCTAATTTAATTATATAAGTATAGCTCCCTAGTTTAGGAAGCTTACTTACTAGCTCTTTAGAAAAAATATTTATAAACTCTATATATTCCTTTAGAATTATTAGTATAGGGCATTAAGTACTTATACCTTAATTTAATATAGCTTATTTACTACTTATACTTTCTAATATTAGTATAACTATAATACCTTTACTTTTTTACTACTAGTAAGTATATTCTAGTAACTATATAGCTACTTTACTATTTAATTATACTTCTATTACTACTAGGTTCTCTAATTAGTCCTTACCCTTTTCTTTCTAATTTTTACTTTTTAGAATACTTAGCTTAATCTTTATTACCCTAAATAGTAATAAAACCACTACTTATTTTTTCTCTTTATATATTTACTACTTACTATAAATAAAGGAGAGGTATTTTATAGTTATTAGATATCTCTAAAATCCTTAATCCTAATATATAATTATAGGTAAATATTCTTTAGTCTAATCTATACCTAGTATTATCCCTTTACCTATATTAGTAATATAGTAGCTAACTTAATAGACTTTTATAAATCCTATACTATCTTTTACTTTTATTAATATTTTTAAGATCCCTTAATATAGAATCTCTTTTTAGCTTATACTCTCTAGTACCTAGTCTAATTAGATTATATTTTTCTAATCCTTTTTTAATAATAATTTAGGATAAATTATTAAGAACTATATACCTATATTAAATAGCGCTTTTATAGCTAATTACTAGTTATCTTATTATAGAGATACTTATATTCTTATTCTATTATCTATAGGGTATTTTATAGTAAGATTATATTCCTAGGTCTATACTATTTAAACTAGTATTATATTAGATAATATAGCTTTATTACTACTTTTACTATACCTCTTAGTTATATACCTATTACTTTTATAAATAAAATAGTCTAGTGCCTAATAAGCTAGTATAGTATATCTAGGCTTTCTATATTTATAGTATACTAGAAATAGCTTTTTTACTTAATCTTTGCTTTATTACTATACCTTATTTATAAGTAATATAAAGTATTATCTCTTTCTTTTAAGGTCTTAACTTTTTTTATTACTTTAGCTTAAACTTATTATAACCTTTACTTTTTTACCCTAGCCTTATAACTAGCTTTAGGTTATTAGAATCTCTTAGCTAATTATTTACTTTCTTATAGTATTATTTAAGCTATTTAGAAAAATAGTAATTTATAAATATATTAGGATTACTTTAGGTAACTTAGCTTTTACCTTAGTCTAAGCTCTTATAAAGGCTTAAAATAATTAGTTACTCTTTTACCTAAGATTTAGTAGTATTCTTATTACTTCTAAATATCTTATACCCTTATTTATTATTCTAGTTTTTAGCTATTTTGGAAAACTTACTTATATAAATAATAAGTAATCTATATACTTATCTATAGCTATATAATATATTTATTATTACTTTATATTATTAGCTAGGTAACTACTTATATACACTACCTTAGTAGTATTATCCTCAAAGGTATAGTAGTTTAATTTAAATAATATATCTAAATCTACTAGGAAATTCTATAGGTTCTTATATATATTCCCTTTATATATAGGTATTTTTATCTATATCTTAATAAGACTATTTTACTATATAATTACTACTAAGTTACTATAAACTACTAGTAAAACTATAGCTAAAGTTTAAGAGGTAATTATAAGTTCTAGAGAAAGTCTAGCTAATCCTAGATTTACCTTAAGCTCTTTAATCTATACCTTTATTTATAGAATCTCCTATATTTTCTAAAGATAATATAGCTTAGCTTATATAACCTTATAGTGTCTTTATAATACTTTATCTAGGTTATTTATATTATCTATACCTTTACCTAGATTAGAATTAGGTAGTGTTTACTATACCCTATTATTATCTATAGTTCTAGATTATAAGGGTTCTTTACCTTCCTAATTATCTATAGCTTTATTATTATAAGGTACTAGTATATTTTATATAGATCTTTAAAGCATTAGCTATATAATAATCTAGCTAATAGTTTATATCCCTAAAAGGGTTTTAAAGAGATTAATTTATTATAGCTTAAATATAGGGTTAAATAAATAAAGTAATAGCTAAGATTCTTATAGTTACTACTAGGAAGATACTAGCTAGGGATAGGTATATGAAGGTTTTAATCTCTAACCTAGCACTAATAATATGCGTAGTCCTTAAGGAATACCTTACTTTATAAGCATATGGCTATCTTATAGCCAGCTAGCCTCTTTATTATCCACGCGGCCCGAAGGTCCTCCGAAGATCCGCTTTGATGAACGTCCTGTCTCTAACCTCTGCGCTCCTGACACCTTTCTCCTTAACCTATATATATTGCTTAGTGGTTATAAACTTCCTTAGGAAGTCCTTATATCTAGTAAATTCCTAAGTGAGTTAGAGCTAGATATATAGTAATACTAGAGAACTTATAGTCTCTAGCGCTATTATACTAGATTTACTTCTAATCTATAATAAATATTAGTAAATAATCTAACTTTAGCCTAGAATAGCCTTAAGTAGCTAGAGATAAGAGAAAAACCTATAGGAAGTTTAATATAAAGAGAAGAAAGAGACTAGGGCCCTAAGGGAGAGAGAGCTCTCTTTTATACCTATAGAGAGAGGGGGGGGGAATTATTTAGATAACTTACTTAAAAAACAAAGCATAATATAATTAATAACTCTAATAACATATAAATAGATTTAACCTAGGACTATACTAGTCTAGGACTATAAATACCCTCCCCCTAGAATAACTAAATAAAACTAGGTGCTTAGACTTTATTAGACTTATAAGGTAGGAGTAAGCTAAAGATAGCTAAAAAGTAAAGCTATAGAAAAGTTAGTATAAAAGTAAATAAGAAGTAAATTAATATTATAAACCTAGATTTACTTTACCCTAGCCTAAAGCAAAAGGACTTAGAATAGGCCTATTATTACACTAGAATAGGGTTAGAAAGGGCCTAAGAATACTTACTTTATATATTTATTTTACTCTCCTTTCTTTTCTTATTAATAGGATAAGGCTAGCGTAAGCTAGCAATAAACACTTATAATAGGCTATACACTAAGCGGCGCAGACCTATTATAGGGCTAGCGCTAGCCTAAACATAGATATAAAGGGGTTTTTCTTCCTAGTATAGGGTTTTCCCTTTTAACTTAGTAGCAGGAGTACTAGTAATAGCTACCTATAGAGCTATCTAGCGTAAATAATATATATATATATATACTTTATTATTAAAAATAATAAAATCTAGTATAGCTTCTTAATTATAGTATATAGTTATATAATATCTATAATACTTATATTTAACTTCTAGTATAATAGTTTTATTTTTTACTTAGTATTTCTTATAATTATTATAATTCTATATTTCTTATAGCTAGTTTAGTTCTATATACTATAGTTTTTAGAACTCCCTATTATCTATACTATTATCCTTAGAATTAGGTACTATAAAGCAAAAATAAGGTTAAAAATAAATTTAACTACACTCTTACTAGATTTAACTATACTAAGCTTATAGTAGTTTTAGGGATAATATAAGGATTAAGTAAGAGAGCCCTTTTTTAGTTAGTATAAAAGAGTAATATATATAAAAGAGTCTAGTGGCTTTAATCTAGCCTATTAAATCTAACTACTTACTATTACCTCTCTTCCTTTACTATTACTATTCTATAGGTAAATTAAGGCCTTTCTTTATATATTCCTTTTACTAATTAATTAGGTTTTTCTTAAGATGTTCTTCTACTATCTTAGCTATATTAATTTGTATTTCCCTTTTGCTTATCTATTAGTTATCTTTAGCTATGAATCCCTTCTATCTAATAAGGAATTTCACTCTTATAGTCTTATTTTATTTAAAAATCTTAATATAATAACTATAGATTTATTTAATTTCCTAATAATCTGCTTCCTCTAGATTATTAAATATAATTAGTAATAAAGCTAGTTTTTCCTTACTAAATAGGTTCTCTCCTTAAGCTAGCTTCTATATTTACACTATAGAAACCACTAGATAGACTTATAAATCTAGAGGGAAATCTAATTAATATAGTAATAGGTTTACTTTTTCTAATACCTTATATAGCCTTGCCTTCTATAGTAACTATTTTTTCTTAGGCTTCCTAGGTAATTTATACCCCTTATATAATTATAGGTAAACTATATTTTCTATATTAATATTAACTAGTTTATAGTAATTATTATACTAAATCTTAGTAAGGGTAGCTACTATTATAATAGCTAATTAAGCCTTATACTAGTATAGCTTTTATAGCACTACTATATTATTTACGCTAGCTCTAGTGTTAATTATATTATTTAGAGAGAGAAGGTTAATAATACTTAGAGAATAAAACCTATATAGTAGCTTATTAGGAGCCTACCCTATACTTATAGCTATAGTATTATTTAGTTAATATTATAGCGCTAAAAGTATTAATATCTATACTATATCTAGATTTATTACTATATAGTACTTGTTAGTTACACTAAGGGGTAATGCACTAGTGCAAGTTAGGGTCTGGTTTAATAATATAATAAGGTCTTAGGAATAAAGCTATTTATAACGTTATATAGCTATAAGAAAAGGGGACGCAAGTCACGTGTGTGCCTTGCGTATAGGTATAGCTAATTATAGCGCGGTGTTACTACATATGCTTTACTTTCCTAGTGGTTAACCTAATATTAACCTAGTTATTATAATACTAGTAACTTCTCTTTTTAGGAAGAAAGTAAGGCAGAAGTAAGTCTAATATTAAATTTAGAATTCCTATTAGTTAATAATATAATATAAAGGAAATTAGTTAATCCGCGGATTAGAAAACAGGCTAGATTAAGAGCTTTAAAAGCTTAAAAAACGCAATAAAAATCAGAATTGATTAAAATGAACATAAGTGAATCCGGGGAGTTAAATGCGGGCCTCTTATTAGCTCGGCCATGGTCGGACCGGATTTTTGTCTCTGATAGGTGGAAAGCTACTGTTTCTTTGGCTTCTAGAGTCCACTAAAGATATCCCTATTTCCTAATAATAGGAACAATCTTGTTATCTTAGATTAACATGTTTATAAGGTTATTAACCTTAACGCATAACCTATCTATATTATCTAAAGAGAATAAGAAAGGCATATATATATTAACTATATAGAAAGAGATATTACCTAGTTCTATTAGCACATTAACTACTCCTTGTGTGATTACTTTACTAGTACTAAATTTAATTATTTTCTCTTAAGTTAGTTTAATTTTTAGTAATAGTATTAATCTTAATAAAGCTTATACTTATCTAATTCTAGCTATTAATATGCCTAAAGCTCCTATATTAGGTATAATCCCTTAGAAGACTTCTTAAGAGTAGTATTCCTCTAAAATATAAGAAGTCTTTACTTTATTAAAGGGATTATACTTAAGGTAAGTATGTTTAAATGCTTTATCTCTTAAGATATTAATAATATTACTATTATCTAGTTAGGGTCCTAATGTAAAGAATTATATAATACTTAGTTAGTTAAACTTTATTATAAAGGTCTCTTTAGTATTATTATCCTTATCTTTATTATTATTAGACTTAATAAAGGCTTTAGCTAATTCCTATGCTTTATTAGTAAGGTTATTAGCTTCCTTAAGTGCTTAGCCTTTATAGGCTATAAGAAATGCCTAAAACTTTCTCTTTATAAGTAGTGATTTATATCTCTTATTCTTTTACTAGTATTCTTTTGCCTCTCTTTAGTCTTTCTTTAAATAGTTTATTAACTAATAACTATTTTTATTATAAATATAGCATTTACTATAGTTATAGCCTTAGTTATAATAACCATAGCCTTTACCTTAACCTTATTAAATATATAGTTAATTATAATAGTAGTCTATAAATATTACCTCTAAATTATTAGTATTAGCGGTATTAATAGTGCTTTAATTAAATTAGGTAGCTAATTTATTAGCTTTAGTAATAGAGATTAATTTATAGAGGTCTCTAGTAAGTCCTTTAAAGCTAGGTAAATAATTATATTTAGCCTGCCTATATTCTAAAACACTAGAAATTGCGCTTAAGGTTTAATAATAAAGCTTTATATTAACTATTAATAAGGGAAAGAGTTCTCTATAGATATGCTTAAGGGTTATAAGTAAAATCTTAAGATAATCTAGCTTAGATTTATTAGGATTCTTAGTAATAATATTCCTTAGTATTATATTATTCTATTCTTAGTAATAGAACTATTAGTTACTTTCTGTTTTAAATTATTAATAGATATTATTAACTATTTATTTATATATAAGACCTTTGTTTACTAAGTAATTAAGGTAATACTATTTAGTATTACCTAAGAGTATAATTAGAAGGGCTTTATATATATATTCTTATAGAAGGTTTATTCTATTATATTTATTCTAAAATAGGTTAACTTTTAGCGTAAGGAAGTTATATATCTTCTTACTATAATAGTTATTGATTTTTATAATTTTTTTAGTATCATTGGTTATAGCCAATGCATTTAATTTATTACAACACATAATTATTACTAGCAATACCTAGCTAGTAAAATAATTAATAACTAAATTCTTATAGCTATAGTAATAAATAAGCTCTAAGGTTATAAATACAGGGGGCTATAAGGTTAGAGCAAAGTTTATAATAAACTTTATAGCTACGTTAGCATAAGATATAGTTATAATTTATAACTATAGTTAAACTTAAATTCGTTTAAGTTTTGCTTATAGTATAAATTAACGCGATTCCCCCTTCCTTTGCAACTGTGTTTGTTCTATCTCTTTATATCTCTTCTATCTTATAGCTTACTACTTATGCTTTAAAGCTCCGAGGCAAACTTAAACTAAACATAACTTATCCTTACTTGTCTCTAATTTAATTCGCTGGAGATGATTAATAGCATTTATACTATAAGGGAAAAAATGCTAAAAAGCAAAGGCAATATAAATAAAAAGATTTGTAAGGCAGATAAGAAGAAGATAAAAGAATGGGGCATTAGGCTGTAAAATACTAAGCAGTTTTACCTCGTGCTCGGGAGGGACTATAATAGTTATTATTCTTATATTCTTTTATAAGTTCTAAGATCTTTTTTATAATTTAGTTTTTAAAAAGGATTATTAAAGCTTATATAACTTAAGCTAGTTATAGCTATTAAACTAGTTACTCTAGGGTAATTAGTGAAATTATTAGTAATTAAGGCGTATTTCTTCTTAAAGGTAGTTATATAGTAAGGGGGTTATTAATAGGAGAATTATAAAGTAAAGGGTTATAAAGAGAGGGAGTATAAATAAAAGGGCTTATAATAGAAGGGTTATTAAGGGTAGGATTATTAATAAAAAGGAATTTACCTATAGCTATTTACTTTATGATTTTATTCTTAGGCTATTATAATATTATATCTTCTTTAAGGACTTAAACTAATAATTTAATAATCTTATTACTTTAGTTTTAAATAATATAAATACTATTTTTATAAAGGTAGTCTTATAATTTATATACTAAAGGTTATAAACCTTAGTTAAGCGCTTCTTTAGTCTAGCTATTAAGGTTATTATAAAAGATCTCCTAAAGGGTAAGATCTTTATATTAGCTACTCTTATAGATATTAATTATCTAAGTAAGGTAGTTATTAAGCTTCTATTCCTTAGTAATTTAAGGATCTAGTTCTCTAGAGCTTTTCTAGTTAGTAGTAATAACTAAGGTATGTTTTTAAAGTTATTATAGTAGGGTAGATTTATTAGGTCTTAGTTAGGTAGGTTACTTTCCCTTATTAGTCTATAGTAATATTTATTTATTATTAAAGGCTATTATTATAAATAGTCTTTAGCTAGTAAGGCTAAGGGATTTTTAACTAGTAAGGGTTAAGAGATTTTTAATCTCTAGTTTAAGGAGTTATATATAGCTATAAACTCTTAGTTAGTTAATTAGTTTTCTCATAATAAATAATAGGATTAATTCCTTTATTAATAGTTAGAGACTTACTAATAGAAAAAGTTAAATCCCTAGGAAGCCTAATATCTAGTATCTAGAGTCTATTTTTCTTTAGTATACTTCCTTAGGTAGCTAAAGGAAGGCCTTTTCTTATATAGTTCCTTGCTTATCTATGGTTTTTTAACCACTAATTAATATTAGTTATACTAAGGGGTAATATACTAGTGTAAGTTAGGGTCTAGTTTAATAATATAATAGGGTCTAAGGAATAAAGCTATTTATAATGTTATATAGCTATAAGAAAAGGGGACGTAAGTCACGTGTGTGCCTTGCGTATAGGTATAGCTAATCATAGCGCAGCGTTGCCGCACGTGCTTCACTTTCCTAGTGGTTAACCCGATGTTAACCCGGTTGTCGTAACAATAATATTTCTTATACTAAGTCTATAAGTCACTTAAAAGCTATTTAATTATAGTGTGTTTTTCTCTTAGTACTAAGACTTTACTTTTAGCTTAATTATTTACTAAAGGGATATCTATAATTACTTGCTACGGACCTCTAGGATTATAACCTTATAACGCCTTCGCTAGTGTGTAGCTATGTATTATATAATTACTTGTATTATACGTAAACTACACTAATAATAGGTTATCTGCCTAATTAGTCTATTTAGCATAAGTAAAAGCCCTTAAATAATGTTCTAGGACTTAGTTTAAACATTCTATCTAGCTATCTATCTAGGGGTGAAAAGCGGTACTAAGTAGCCGCTTAGTTATAAGAAGATAATAAAAAGTTATCTAGAAACTACTAGTAAATATAGAACCTTAGTCTATTATAATACCTTCTAGAGCTCTATAGTCTTTAAAAATATATTCTAAGAATATAGTTACTAGCAGAGTATTGTTTGTAGTGTAGTTAGTGTAGTTTTTGGGAAAATCTTGTATTTATAGTGTAGTTTTTTTTTCCTTGTAGTTAGTGTAGTGTAGCTATTTTTTTTCATAGTTAGTGTAGTTACTAACTACACTAACTACACTACACTATAAAAACTACAAATATAGTGTTAGCTAGAAAAAAAAGTGGGCCTTTTTATTATATAAGGTTATTATAAGAATTAAATAAAGGCTAGTTATATAGAAGCTTTTATTATTACCTATTTTACCTAATTAGTTATATAATTTATGAGATTTACTAATTTTAAGGAATTTACTATAACTAAGGTTATATATAATATTATAACTTTTTAATAATACTATTATACTTAATACTTTATTTTACTAATATAACTTTAATAAAAACCTTCTTATTATTTTATTTACTATTACTATTAATTATTTTATATTTTTATATTTTATTATTATTATTTTAAGTAAAAAATACCCTAAACTAATATAATAAAATTAATTAAGAAATCTAAATAAATATATAGAAGTTAATAAAATATATAATTAGTACTTAAATATTATTATTAATATAAGAAGAACTTAAAAAAAGCTTAAACTATTTATTTAATATTTAAACTAATTAAATATTACTTTAAGCTTTATAATTCTAAATCTTTAAGAAGTTATATATAGTAACTCTATATATCTAATTACTATAATATATAAAGAAAGAATATAATAGACTAATATTTATAATATATTAATAGATTCTTAATAGTATTATTTTTAATTCGCCTATATAGCTTAGTTAAGCTATAATAAATAAGTTTAACCTATTATTAGAAATAATACTAGGACCCACTTTTATTTAATTTACTATACTTATTATAAAAACTATAATAACTTTAATAACCTTACTTATAAGTTATAATTAGTTTAACTTATTTTTAGATATAATACTAAGGCTTATTTATTAATAATATATTATAATTACTATAATTCGTAATACTAACTTACTATAATATTAAAAAATATAAAAAAGAAAAGAATTTTATTTTATTAATAATTTAAAAAACCTAAAAATATTAAATAACTAAAAAGTCTAGCTTTTTCTATAGTAATTTACTTATACTTACTTATACTTACTAGTATTTATATTTTATTTATTTATAAGTTATTTATTTTAAATTAAACTTTAACACTAATTATATTATAAGTAATATAAGGAATATTAGTAATAGTATTAATGTTAGTAATATTAGTAATATAAGTTATATAAGCTATAATAAGCTATAATAAGCTATTTCTAGTAAGATTATTAGTAATTTATGTTATTTATTTACTTCACTTTAAGTTTTTTTTAATTCAAAATAATAGGAATAATTTCTAGAAATATAAAATAATTAGTAATAATAGTAAATAATATAATAAAAAGATTTTTCTTAAAGTTATATTAGTAAAATAAAGTATTAAGTATAATAGTATTATTAAAAAGGTATAATATTATATATAACCCTAGTTATAGTAAAATCCTTAAAATAGTATAATATTATAAATTATATAACTAATTAGGTAAAATAGGTAATAATAAAAGCTTCTTATATAACTAGCCTTCTTTTAATCTATATAATAAGCCTAGCTAATAAAAAGGCCCACTTTTTTTTAACCTAACACTACATTTATAGTGTTTGTAGTTAGTGTAGTTTAGGAAAAGAATTTGTATTATATTGTATTATAGTTTTTTTCCGCTTATAGTTAGTGTAGTTTGTAGTGCAATACTCTGGCTCTGATAAACGTCCTGTCTCTGACCTCTGCGCTCCTAACAATTACATTCTCTTAACACACTATATAATAGGCTATATAGTTATAAATCTATTAACTTATACGTGGAAAACAAACTAATTAGAGCTTTGCAGAGCTTTGTACTACACTACACTACATACTACACTACACTACATACTACACTACACTACATACTACACTACAAGGAGATTTTTCTACTACATGTAGTATTTGTAGTATTTTCTTATATTTAGTAATATAATAGCTTATAATAGCTTATAATAGCTTATACTAGCTTATAATAGCTTATACTAGCTTATACTAGCTTATACTAGCTTATAATAGCTTATACTAGCTTATACTTGCTTATACTAGCTTATACTAGCTTATATAGTTATACTAGCTTATAAGACCCACTTTTAGACCCACTTTTTATATTTACTTTAAAAAATAAGAATAGTATACCTATAACTTTTATATTATATAAATCTAGCTAATTTATAGCTTTTTCTATATATTTTACTAAGAAATAATTCATTTTTATTTATAAAAAAATATTTTCTATATAAAAAGTATTAGTTTTTAATATTATAGGTCTCTTATAATTATATAATACTAATTATACTATATATATCTTATATTATATAATATAAAAGAAGTTATAAATTTATTATAATTAAATACTATATTTAAAAATAGTATATAATATTATATAATAAGTTATAAATTTAGAAGCTTTTATAATATATAAAGCTTTTTTAAAAAATTATATTAGTAACTTTATATAAATATTTTTTCTTTTATTACTAATATTTTAAGAATTCTTTTATAATAATATATTAATATTTTTTTCAGGTAGGGCGGTGTCCTTTTTATCACCCTTGGCCATGCTATTATCTAATTAGTCAGGGGTCAATTAGTCAATTAGTGACGCGGAACCCACCTGGCAATTGTAACGAGTTAAATTGGAGATAAGTGAGAATAAGTTATGTTTAGCAGGAGAGTTTAAGTTTGCCTTAGAGCTTTAAAGCATAAGTAGTAAGCTATAGGATAGAAAAGGTATAGAGGGATAGAGAGAATATAGTTATAAAGAAAGGGGGAATTATGTTAATTTATACTATAAGTAAAACTTAAATAAATTTAAGTTTAACTATAGTTATAAGTTATAACTCTTACGCTAATATAGCTATAAAGTTTATTATAGACTTTGCTTTAACCTTATAGCCCCCTATATTTATAACCTTAGGGCTTATTTATTACTATAGCTATAAGAATTTGGTTATTAATTGTTTTACTAGCTAGGTATTTGTTAGTTACACCAAGGAACGTTGCACTAGTGCAGAGGGGGTTTAATTCAATAAAGTTAATAATAGTTAATATTATCTAAGAGAGAAGAGAAGAGAGAGAAGGAGAGAAATCTAGCTAGGAGAGAAGGTAAGCAAAAAGGGGAAAAAGTGGGTCTTGCAGTGCGGAGCCACTGTGAGCGGTGCGGGGATACTCGCGATGTAACTAATTACATTACGTGCATCCCTTTTATAAACCTACCTTTAGCTATAGCTATAGCTAGACTAACTATTATCTAAGGGTCTAGAGGAAGCCATACTAGCAGTCTCTCTTTTTCTTTATGGCTAAAGGAGCCTAAAAACATAATAAAAATTAAATTAAAGGAAAGTGTATATAAGTAAATCCCTTTATAGGAATCTATAGCTCTAATTAGCCATTATAGCCTTAGTTAATCTAATTAACCTAGTTACCTTAATCTATACCTACTAACCTATTATCTTAATCCTCCTGTTTACCTAACCTTATAGGTCTTTTAACCTAGCCTTCCATATAAATTATTAATTTATTTAAATTAATTAAATTTAAAAGGGCTAAATTTAGCAATACCTTTATTATTATATTAGCCGGATTATTACCACTATTAATCCACCTAACCTTATAGATCTCTCTTCTCTTATATAACTATTAGAGAGCTATAATATTAATTATTAGCCGCTTCTCCTTTATTATACCTAGCTTTATAAGGCATTTATATAATAAGAAAGAGTTAGTATAGAGAATTATTAGAATTTAGGGTATCTTTAATTAGTCTATAATTATATAAAGAGTTATAGATATTATATATGTAATATTAGCGCCTTAAACCATGCTATATAGCTTAGATATAAGTGCGCTATAAGTTATACGCTTGCTTTTTATAGAGCTATATATTATAATATTACCTTTTAAGGTAAAGGTATTATTATCCTTTAATGCTTTATTGCTAATTATAATTACATACCTAATTTATAAGCTAAGGTCTTTATTATTAGTAAGGGACCTATTTATAAATATAAAGAGCTTTGCTTCTTTAAGAGTTAATAGGATATACTATAATCCCTGCTGCTAATGCTTAATTTGCTACTTAAGGCGTTTATTGAGTTATAAGATATTATTAGTAGAGGGTTCTTAGTGTTATATAGTAATTAATAGGTTATAAGATGCTTTAGGTTAATAGACTATTACAATATAACTCCCCTATGCTCTTTACTTAATATAATCTTACTCTGCTATTAGTAATCATAGATTAATTTCCTTAATCTTCTAACCTTAGCCCTTTTAGGTTAGGGTTAGCAAGGTATTAGTATTCTAGGTTAGGATATAGCTATTAAGAATAAGGGGATTTATAGTTATTAGGCATTGTTTTTCTTTAGCTATAAACTTCGCTTTCTAAAGCTCTCTTTCTTCTTTCTTAAAGAAGTTATTATTACTAAGGCCTAGGGTATTATTTATTTATATTCCTATAATACTAAAGAGGTTCTTATTATTTAAGGCTATAATTAATAAGCAAGGATTATATATTAAGGTTATTATATTAAGGTTATCTCTATAGTAATAGAAATATATTACTTACTAATAGGTTCTAGCCTTTATAATTCTATAAAGAGGCTTAATTACCTTTATTACTATGCCTTCTAGAAAGAGGTATATAATCTATTTAGGCAATCTTATAATAATTAGCCTATTTAGGGTTATATAGGATTAAACATAGGCTTATATAATATCTTATAACTAAAGGTAGATTCCTTTCTCTTTAATAATAGAGCAAGGGCTATAATAATCCATTAGCTTAATTACTATATTATTAGTAACTAGGTTAAGATAGCCTCTTTTCCTTTATTATTATGCCCTTATATAATAAGGCATAACTTCTTATATAGTGATTTAGTCCCTTTGCTTTTAATCTCTTAAACTATATAAGAATTAAAGATTCTATAGCCTCTATACTTAGTAGGATTAAATATTATAAACCTAAATATATTATAAGCTTATAGGGTATTAATCTTAGCTTAGTTAGATTATTTAAAGGGGCTTCCTAGAGTTATAATCTTTCCTTCTTAGTAGAGTTAAAGGGCTAGTTTCTAGTTAGCCTCTTCTTTTACTATAAGGAATCCTATATTTAGCACTTTTCTAGCTATAATCTCTTTAAATAATGCCTTCTCTTAGTCTTTATTAATAAATATAAAGGGCTTTATAGGTCTAATAGCTTTATTAGGATTATAAGCCTAGGCCCTAATAGCCTTTGCTTTTATTACCTTAAGGCTATTAGCTTTATAGCTTTCTATAAGAGTAGCTTTAGTATTATAAGCCTCTTTAAGCTTCTCTATAACCTTATTAATATAGAATTAAACTATAAGGGCTTTCTTTAGTCTTCCTTGCTTTCTCTTTACTAGTATCTCTTTCTCTCTTTCCCTTACCTTACTACCCTTTACTAGTAGCTTATTTTCTCTAGTCTCCTTATAGAAGGCATAAGGGGCCTCTAGGCTTAGGTTATATTCCCTAATACGCTAAAGGCTTTACTTATTAGCTTCTATATACTATAGGTCCTTATAATATAGCTTTACTACTATAGAGCGGAACCTAACTAGGCTATAGGGTATCTTAACTATATAGGTCTCCCTATTAGTAGCTAATAGCTTATAAGAGCTATACTACTTATCTTTTTCTCTTTATATATATACATTAGCCTATAGTAATAGCTAATATATTAGTAATATATTAGGGCTATTCTAGGCGCTAAGGGCATTATAAACTTACCTCTTAGTTAGGTAGTAGTAAACTTTATTAGTTACCTTTTAAATTACCTTAGCTTATTAAATAATAAAGACACTTAGTAATAACTTATCTATTATCTATAGGTAAGCTCTAAAGACTAGTAGTATAAGCATAAGGCTATCTAGACTTACTAAGTTATTAATAGCTTTAATAGCTATTTAGAGTTATTATTTAGGAGTAATCTCTTTACTAATTAAGTCTATAATAATATTATAAGCCTATTAAAGAGGTCTATAGTATCTTTTAACCTTTCTAATACTATTATAAGCTTTAATAAGTATCTTATTAATCTTGATTAATATTAAGCAGGTATAGTGCTTAAATTTAGCTAAAGTAAAGTTATTACTAGTATTATAGATAATTTAATCTAGGGGGCCTAGATATATATTTATCTAGCACTCTCTAATTATATCCTAAATATTATAAGCTTTCTGCTTCTTAGGGTTAAGGAAATAGGCTGCTTAGAATAAGGTTACTAAATTAATAATATAAAGGACTAGTTAACTATTAATTTATATAATATTAATAATAATCTTATAGTTAAAGTTATGGTTATCTTTAATTAAGAATTTAAATTAGCTAGAGGCTTTTCTATTTATCTAATAATAATAATAGACTTTTATTAGCTTTTTAATTATATAGCGTTTAACGTTATAACTAGCTTATTAAAGAATCTTTATAAGGCATTAAATTAAAGGATAACTAAATCTTTAGTAAAGTTAATAAATCTCTCCTTTTAATAGATAGAACACTATAGTCTCCTTTACCTCTAATAGCCACTAAGGATAGCCCTATCTATGTATAATAGGTATAGTGTTATTATCTTAAATTAGTATATTAGTAAGGTTATCTATCTTAACCTTTATAAAATCTATATTAGTAAAGGAAAAGAGAAAAGGTATAGTAGTATTAAGGATATAGAAGTTAATTTAACTAAGCTTTATTAGCATATATATTACACTATATATAGTTACTAATCTAGCGCTAAAGTTAATAACTTCTAGGCTATAGGGTTTAATCTTTAATAATAGTATTAATCTTAATAAGGCTTTAACTTATACTAGGCTAGTAGTTAATTAACCTAAAGCTCCTATATCTAGTATAATTTCTCTAAAGACTTCTTTAGAATAGCGTTCCTTAGAGGTATAATAGATTAAATAGTCCTTATTAAAAGCCTCTTTAAGGTATAGCTCTTACTTAAGTAAGGCATGTTAAAAGGCCTGATTTTTAAGCATTATAAGGATATTAATATTCTTAATTATCTATAGCCTAGAGTAGAAGAATTATATAATACTTAGGTATACCTTTAATAATAGCTTCTCTTTAGTATTATTATTATTATTATTATTATCTTAGGCCTAAGTATAGGCCTTAAGCTAGGATTCCTAGTCTTTTAGTTTCTCTATTCTAGTATTAGCACTGCCTTTAATTAAAGTAAGAAATAATTAAAACTTCTTTTCTAAAGGGGGTAAGTAATAACTCTTACTAGCTTACTATCTCTCTCTCTCTTTCTTCTACTTATTATTAGAGTAATTTATTAACTAGTAGCTACTTTTACTATAAATAAAGCATTACTTAGGGCACTTAGAGCTACTATAATAGTTTTCTTTTTCTCTCTAATTTTATTAACTATATTATTAGTCTATAAATATAGCCTCTAAAGGGTCTTTACCTTATTACTAGTAGTATTAAGTATTCCTTATACCACTCTTTATAATTATAATTAATTTATAGAGATTACTAGTAAGGTTCTTAAAGCCTAGTATATATATATACTTTACTACCTAATATTTAGGAATACTAAAGACTATATTTAAGGTTTGCTTATAAAGCTCTATATTTACTATATTAAAGGGGTATAGCTCTTTATAAACTCTCTTTAATATAGTTAATAAGATTTTAAGATATTTAAGCTTGCTTTTTTTAGGGTTCTAAATAATAATATTCTTAAGGGTTATACTACTCTATTTATAATAGTAAAACTATTAATTACTTTCTATTTTAAAGTATTAATAGATATTTATAATTATCTCTTTATAAGAGAGATTCTTACTAGAAAGGTAGTTAAGGAAGTATTATTTAGTATCTCCTATTAGTATAATAAGGAATACTTTACTAAAGTATAATCTAGGGAGATTAATCTAGTTATATTTACTCTTAAAGAGTATAAGCTTTAGTATAAGAAAGTTATATAGCTTTCTACTATAGTAATTACTATTCTTATATATCTTTATAAGCTTAGAAATCTTCTTTATAGTCTATTTACTAGAAGGAAGGTATTAAGGGGGGAAAGTAAGCTATTAGGGTTTAAACTCTTAGTATAACTAAGATTATTATAGGGGTTCTTATAAAGAATATAGTAATTATTCCCTTTAAGGGTAAGAAATACTAGGGAAGGTCTTTAGGGTAGTGATTTATAGGGGTTATATTTAAGGTAGTTTAGAGAATCTTAATCTCTCTTCTAGCTAAAGAGATATTAAGGTTTAATAGAGTATTTCCTTAAGCAATGCTAGGATTAGATATCCTAGGCCTTATTTAATAGGAATACTATAATCTTAGAGAGAGTTATATAGCTCTCTAATAATATCCTTGTTTACCCTTTTAAAGGTATTCTTAGACTAGCCTTTAAAGTCTTCCTAAAATAATTCCTAGAGGTTATTATCTCTCTAACCTTAACGCTTACTAAGGTTAATAAATCCTATAATATAATTATTAAGCTTAGACTATATAGTAGTTTTAGGGTCTAGCTTAGCAGACTCTTTCTAATCTCTTATAAGCTTACTAGCAAGCAGTTATAGATATAGTTGTTATGGACTCGAGCTATAAGCTCGGGTCATATCCGGCTCCGGAAAGTACGCGGGCTATGTGCGGCTAGGTTAGGGCTGTACGCGACCTACACACGGACCACACATAAGTTGCTATAAATCTAGGCATTGTGTAACTATTAGTATAGTTCCTTTCTTCTTCTATAAGAATAATATTCTTACTTTAAATGCTTATAAGTAGTAGCTATAAGGCTAGTTTATTATATATATTATTCTTTACTATAGAAACATATTAACTAGCAAATATACTATTACCACTAAATAGGATAGATACTAATAAGTTAGTAATATTATAATAGTTACTTAAGTAGCAGGTAAAATAGATTAAGGACTTAACTAATAGGTAAGATATAGCACCTATACTAATTTAGCCTAAGTAAAAGCCCCTTCCTATAGGCCCTCCCTTTAATAGTAATAGGGTTTTATTTATAGCTTAGAAAGGCCTTATAGCCTATAAGTTACTTATAAATAAAGACTTTATTAGTAATAAGTAAGACTAGTAGTGCTTTATTTACTAAAACCTATTACCTAAGGTTTAGGTATAGGTTATGCCCTTCTTTAAGAAGGGCTATTTGCTTAACTATTACCTAGATTAGCTTCTTAAGTACCTAGGGGAGATATTTAATAACCCTTACTAATAGGAAATAGCTATTATAGAACTTAATTAGTTAATATAATAATAGAATAAGTAATTTAGTAACTTTTATATTTATTTTAAATAGAAATTAGCTCTAGCTAAGGGGCTTAATTAGTTAGACTTAGTAAAGTTATCTAAGCTTTATATAGCACTCAATAAGTAAATAAGGGACTATAGCGTAGGTTAGGATATACCCTAGGCTAATTATATAACTATAATAGGCTACTATTAAAGCATTACACTAGATATTAAGTCTTACTAATTAGAGGAAAGACACTAGACATAGAAACATAGTAATTAGGCACCTAACCTAAATAAGACTAAGGCATATAATAAGGATACACTAATAATAGATATCTAATCTATAGGCATAATAAGGACCTAGTAAGGCTCTAGGAAGTCTATAGGACACTAGAAGTTAGGTAATAAGGAGGGTAGTAAATAGGCTAACTAGGTTACCTAGGATATCCTTAATATATATTATAATAATAGTAAATATTTATAGTATAGCTTCTCTAAGCACTTTACTATAGCGTGCTCCTTATACCCTATTATTTACCTAAAGAAAAAGTTATTTATAAATATTTATAATATAGAGAACATTATCTCTATTAACTTAGATATTAAGTTTATAGAGTAGTTAGAAAAAGAGTAGCCTTATTATTAAGTTATTTAATAGGGGATAAGGGAGGGAGATATAAAGAGGCTTTATAGTATATAGTTATTACTAATAAGGACTATAAAGAGATTTAGAATAATATAGATTTATTCCCCTTCTTAGTTCCTACTTTAATTAATAAGACTACCTTTATAGATACTTAAGTTAATATAGGCTATAACTACTACACTACTATAAGTAAATACCTAGTCTAAAAGCTTTAGTTAGAACGCCTCCCTCTTATAACTAAGAGGTTAGTTTATATAGCTATTAGTGTAAAATAAGGGGGAAAGGAGAAGTTTAAGAAACGGTTATATATTATATATATAGTCTATTTTTAGCTAGATTTAGATAGATAGGAAACGCTAATTATAGTATATATAATCCTAGAACTAACAAGGTAACTAATCCTTAGTATGCCTTAGATAGGATAGAACGGAATTAACCTAGATATGCTATAGTAATAGGTATACATAGGATTAGCAAATAGGTTATATATATAGGCTATAGTTAATAGGAAGGTTAATTAACCTATAGTATTTATTTTAGGTTTAACCTTTATAGGGATAGTATACTAGGTAAAGAGATAGAAGAAGTATATTTAGCTTTATACTATAAGCTTATAGGAGATTATATTTATCTTATAGATTAATACCACCCTAAAGGCTATAGAGAAGGAACTTCTTGCTTTCTTACTAAAGGTACTATAGGACTTTAGGGACTTATTTCTAGAAAGTAAAGCAAATATCTTACTACTATACTAAGGGAAGTTAGACTACTATATTTGCCTTAGGTATAATGCTAATAGAAATAAACCTTAGCTACTATAGGCGCTATTATATAATATACCTTAGGAGTATTTACTAGAGATCTGGAAGCAAGTAACTAACTTAATAGATAAAGGGTGGATTTAAGCGAGTTTATTATTAGTAATAGCTCTAGTGTTATTAGTAAAGAAACCTAGTAATAGTTAGAGGTTCTATGTAAACTATTATATACTTAATAAGATTATAGAATAGGACTATTACTCTTTATTACTAGTAAAGAAGATATTATGCTTATTATTAAAGGTAAGGTAGTTTATAAAGCTAGATATATAATTAGTGTTTTACTATATATATATTACTAAAGGTAAGGAACACTAGACTATATTCTGGATAAGATTTAGCTTATTTAAATAGTTAGTGTGCCCCTTTAGGTTAGTAAGCGCGCTAGTAACTTTCTAAAGATATATTAATAGCGCGTTAAGCAGTATTCTTAGTGATTATATTACTACTTATCTTAATAATATATTAGTTTACTTAAGCGGATTATATAAGGACTATATATAAAAGGTTTATAGTATGCTATCTAGGCTATAGTAAGCTAGTCTAAACCTAGATATTAAGAAGTGTGTCTTTATAACTAAGGAGGTTAAGTACCTTAGATTTATTATCTAGGTAAGGAAGGCTATTTGCCTAGATAGGGAGAAAATTATAGTAATTTAGGATTAGGAGGCGCTAATAAGAGTCTAAGGAGTCCGTGGGTTCCTAGGTTTTACTAACTTTTATTATAACTTTATACTAAACTTTTTAAACTTAGTAGGCCCTTTAATTAACTTAATAAAGAAGAGAGCCTTATTTTACTAGATAAAAGAGTGTAATAGGGCTTTTAAGGTATTAAAGGTAGCCTTTATGTTATATTTAATCCTAGCTTAATAGGATTCTAAGAAGGATACTTTAGTAAAGGTAGATTATTTAGGAGCAGTGTTAGGGGGTTATCTCTCTTAGTTTAGTAGTAATAGTATCTTGCACCTAGTAGCTTACTATTTAGCTTAATTATAGCTTACTTAGTAAAATTATACTATTTATAATAAGGAGCTACTAGTAATTATTTCCTACCTTAAGGCATAGTTAGCTAAGCTATAGAGTATAAGCAAGCTATTTATAATATTAATAGACTATAAGAACCTCGAGTACTTTATAGCGCTAAGGGAGATAATAGAATAATAGGCATAATAGGCTAAGACTCTAGCACTTTTTAATTTCTATCTATAATATAGACTAGGCATATAGGCAGAATAACTTAACGCGTTATTATAATATTACCTAGATAGGCTAGAAAGGGAGAAAGCGAAAACCTTAATAGTTTAGTCTATAATAAAGCCTATAAAATTTAGTTTTAAGAAGGGATATTTATAGGTCTACCTTAAGCCTGTTTTAGTAATAAGGGAAGCTATTAGAGTTAATAGCTAGGCCCTATTAAGGAGCCTCCCTATAGGTAAGTTATTATTTGTAAATAAACACCTTTAATCTCTATAGGACTAGTCTATAACCTAGGATAAGGCCTATAGGCTATAGGTTAATATAGTAATAACTAGGGCTAGGAAGTTCCTAGATACCGCTAATACTAGAGAGTAGATTATAAACTATTAAATTAGTGTAAAAGGCATGCTTTAATTCTAGGGGTAAATATAAGTCCCTAAGTAAGAACTATTAACTATAACGTTAATATAATAGGTTTATAACTCACCCTTATTAGGTTACCTAGGGCAGAATATAACCTTTAAAGCGCTCTAAAGGGACTTCTATTAGGATAGTATATTATAAGATATAGCCTAATTTATATAGAATTGTTACTATTATAAAGGGCGGAAAAGCTAATAATTATAATAAGGCTTGCTAAAGCTAATTCCACTACCTAATAGGTACTAGTTATAAATATCTATTAACTTTATAACTAACCTTCTAGCCTAGGATTAAGACTACCTATAGTTCCTAATAGTTATTATAGATTAGCTATTAAAGTATGTTTAGTTAGAGGTAATAATATTAATAAAGGCTAAAGCATATGTGAAACAATTTAAATATTACTAGTAGCGTTTCTATGGTTTCCCTATATAAATTATTATAAACTATAGGTTAGATTAGCTTAGTAATTTCTAGACTAAGCTTTATAGGAAGGTTAGTATATAATAGTTACTTTTTATATTATATTACCTATAGATAAATAGTAGTATAGAAAGGGCTAACTAGGAGGTATAAGCAGTACTATAAGTAATGCTATCTTTCTCTTAGTTTAAATAGCTAGATTATTTACTAGCTTGCTAACTAGTATTAAATAATAGGGATTTATTAGTAACTAGAGTAAGCGTAAATATAGCTTTATATAGTTATAATATACTAATAATTTAGGAGTTACCTTTAATAGGGCTATCTATAACTTTAGCAAAGGGTAGGGCTTAAGCCTTTCTATAGTATTTAAAAGATAGTATAGATTTAATATAGGCTATAATAGCTTTTATTTAGCAGTGGTAATAGGAAGAGATAAATAGTAGCTATAGGCTAGTAAAGCGGTTCTAGGTTAGGGACTATATATAGCTTAGCCTTTATAATATTAAAATAAACTAGCCTTATAAGAAGCTAGACTAGGTTATAGTTAGGTATAAGGTACTTAAGGTCCCTATGCCTTTAACTATTAAACTAGATATTCTAAGGGGTCTATACCCTATCTTTTATATTAACCTAGTATAGCATATAGTAAATAACCCTTTACTAAGCTAAAAACTAGCTAATAAATATTTACTAGCAAAACTTATTATAATAGATACTAATAATAACCTCTTAGAGTTCTAGGTAAAGGAAATTTTAGTAGCTAGAAACGCACTAGGTTAAGGTTTAAACTAGAATATGTTAGTAAAGTAAAAAGGCTATATTTAGCTAACTTAGGAACTATTAGAAGGCTTATAAGATATAGAGGCACTTAATTAATTTAAGTTATAATAAGGTAATATATAGATAAATAATAGCCCTAAGAGAGTATAATTTAATTTAGATATAAAAAATTAAGGTACCTAGTTTTCCCCTAGTATATATATACCTTAGCGCTAAGTTTTTACTAAGTAAAAATTAATTAGAAAGGGGGGGGACTACTATTATTTCCTTTATAGTATTAGCATTTCTTAGCTATAGTATAGGCTAAATCTATAATAGTTTTAGCTAGGATATAAGTATTAGCTAATATTTATTAGACCTAGGCATTACCCTGCTTCTAGGCAAAGATAGACTAGGTTAGGTTATTATTTATAGTCCTTATACTATAAAAAAATTTAGTAGCTAGGTTATTATAGCTATAGTAAGTAAGGGTAGTATTAGTAAGTATAAGTTACTATACCTTAAATATACCCTAGGTATAGGTAGTACCTATAGGGAAGGAGGCTAGAGGCTATGCCTTAGTAGGATTAATTTAGGCTATAGCTAATATACTATTAAACCACTTATAGTAGTAAGTAAAGGTTTTTATTAAGATAGTATATTATTTCTTAATAGATATAGTTTGCTTTATAGCTAGAGTTTTAATAGCTTTACTAGTAGCTAAAAAGGCCTTAAGATACTTAAATATATAATAAAGTTTTAGGTTAGTGCTATAGAGATATATCTCCTAGATATATAAATAATAGGTAATATAGTAAGGGGCATAAGCCTAGTTTATACCTAGGGTATATATATATTCTCCTTTAGTTTAGAGATTATTTATATAGGGGCTATAAGGGAACTTATACTCCTTATTATTAAAAAGGGCTTTATTATTAGAGTTACCTTTAAGGATATACTTACCTAGGTAAGTGCCCTTACTTAGGCTAGAAGGAGGAGGAGAAGGAGGTAAAGGTAAGGTAATACTAGTAAGGATTAGGATAATAGTAGTATTAGCTATATTAAAGGTAAAGGGGAAATAAAGAGAGGGATAGATAGTTATTTAGGCTTTAGAAAAGGGAATAGAAAGGATATATAAAGAGATATTATAATAATAATAAGGATAAAAGGGTTTAGAATTATAGGGGGGAGATAGAGTATTTATATCTCTAGAGGTATAAGGTCTAGCTTTAGTTAGAGTATATATTATTTATATTTATAAAGGTAAGCTAGGGATAGATAGGGGTAATATATTATATAATTATCTAATAGCTAGATAGTAATAAGGTAGTTACTTAAGGTAAAGTTAGGATTTTATAGGGAATAGTTAAAGGGTAAAATAGTAGTAAAGGTAAGGGGGTAAGTAAGGTATAGAAATAGCTAGTAGTAGGTATAAAAATAGGGTAGGCTAGTGTTTTTAAAGGTAAGGTTAGAATAAAGTAAATCTATCTATATAATAAAGAAGGCTAGAGTAAGGTAGACTTAGACTAAAAAGTTTTTATAGTATATTAGAGAAGGTAGGAGTAAGGTAATATTAGTATAAAAATTTTTATAGCCTATATAAAGAATCTATAGCCTTATAAGGTACCTTACTCTATAGGATATAGTCTTTACTTATACTAAAGTTAGTATTATTATATAAGGGTACTATATTTATTTTTAGCTTACTTTTAATTAAGAGAGGGAAGGGAGGGGTAAGTAAGGGGGTATATTATAGACTTAAGCTATAAGCTTAGGTTATATTTAGCTCTAGAAAGTACATAGGCTATATATAGCGAGGTTAGGGCTGTACGTAACTTACACATAGACTACATATAAGTTGCTATAAATCCGGGCGCTATGTAACTATTAGTGTAGTTCCTTTCTTTTTCTGTAAGAATAATATTCTCACTTTGAACGCTTATAAGCAGGAGCCATAAGGCCAGTTCATTACAATAGTAGCAGTTCACTCTTAGAGGGTCTTTTAATAGTAATTATTAGAGCCTTGCTATTACTAGCTCTTCCTCTTATTAAAGGTCTAGATTTAAATTCCACTATCTTTAATAAAATAACACAATTAACATAATAAAGCCTAGAGTTCTAATCAAATAGAATAAACCAAATAAATAGAACAAACCAAATAAATAGAACAAACCAAATAAATAGAACAAACCAAATAAATAGAACAAACCAAATAAATAGAACAAACCAAATAAATAGAACAAACCAAATAAATAGAACAAACCAAACAGGAGTATAATAATAAGATAGCGTTTTTACATTAGGTATAATACAGTAAACAAGGTAAACAGAAAAAAACAGGGAAAACAGGATAAATAGGGCAAAATAAACAGGATAAGCAGAATAAGATAAATAAGGTAAACAAATAAACAAAATAAACAGGATAATTAGAAAAAACAATAAAAATAATAAAAAAAGGGAAGAAGGAAAAATATAGGTAATAAAGATAATATAAACTTAAAAATAACTTAAGATAGCGTAGACTTAGAAATAACTTAACTATATATAAAATATAGAGAAGTAAAGATAGTTATAGTAAATAATTATAAAGAAAGGAGAAAAGGGGTAGAAAGGTAAGGTTATATAGATTAGCTAGCTTAGCTAAGGGTTATATTTAATATTAGGTTTAAATAAAATACCTTATAGTAATAGATTTAGTTATTTAGTTAGTTTTCTTATAATAGATAATAAGAATAATAATTAACTAAATATCCTAAAGGCCTAAGAGTTAATAGATTAATCCCTTAGAAGTTTAATAAGCTTATTACTAGGATTCTAGTCTATCTTCCTTTAGTATACTTTATAGTTATACCTCTTTGCCTAAATAGCCTATATATTAGCTTAAGGGATAAGGGGCTGTAGTATTTATAAAAATATCTCTTTTTATAATACTTAACTTATTTATAGTTATAGTTAACTACTAATTAGTATTAGTTACACTAAGGAATATTATACTAGTATAAAGAGGGTTTAATTTAATAAAGTTAATAATAGTTAATATTATTTAAGAGAGAAAAGAAAAGAGAGAAGGAGAGGAATCTAGCTAGGAGAGAAGGTAGGTAAAAAGGAGAAAAAGTAAGTCTTATAGTGTAAAGCCACTACAAGCGGTGCGGGGATGCCTGTAATGCAACCAATCGCATCGCGTGCATCCCTTTTGTGGACTCACCTTTAGCCACGGCCGGACTAACTATTATCTAAGGGTCCGGAGGAAGCCACAGTATTGCTAGTAATAATTATGTGTTATAATAAATTAGATGCATTAGGGATAACCAATGATACTAAAAAAAAATTATAAAAATCAATATATTAATATTTAAGTAATAAATTTTAAAAAAGTTTAAAAGAATTATAAAAATTATATATTAATTCTAATAAACTCTCTATTAATGTAAGGTTTTTATATATTATACATAAATATATTCGCTATTTAAACCATGTTTTATAATTCTTTAATATAATTATTTTAATTTTTAATATATTATTTAGTACTATTTCTAAAGATATATATAGGTGTCAGAAGCGCAGAGGTTAGAGACAGGATGTTTATTAGAGCGAATCTTTAGAGAACCTTTAGGCCGCGTAAATAATAAAGAGGCTAGCTAGCTATAAGATAGCTATATACTTATAAAGTAAGGTATTTATTAAAGACTATATATATTATTAGTACTAGGTTAGAGATTAAAACCTTTATATACTTATCCCTAGCTAGTATTTTCCTAGTAGTAACTATAAGAATCTTAGCTATTACTTTATTCTTTTAACCTTATATATAAGCTATAATAAATTAATCTCTCTAAAACCCTTTTAAGGATATAAACTATTAGCTAGATTATTATATAGCTAATACTCTAAAGATCTATATAAAACACACTAGTACCTTATAATAATAAAGCTATAAATAATTAGGAAGGTAAAGAACCCTTATAATCTAGAACTATAGATAATAATAAGGTATAGTAAATACTACCTAATCCTAATCTAGGTAAAGGTATAAATAATATAAATAACCTAAATAGAGTATTATAGAGATACTATAAGGTTATATAAGCTAAGCTATATTACCTTTAGAGAATATAGAAAATTCTATAAATAAAGGTATAGATTAAAAAGCTTAAGGTAAATCTAGAATTAGCTAGACCTTATTTAGGACTTATAATTACCTCTTAAACTTTAACTATAATTTTACTAGTAATCTATAGTAACTTAGTAGTAATTATATAGTAAAATAGTCTTATTAAGATATAGATAAAAATACCTATATATAAAGGGGATATAAATAAGAACCTATAAAATTTCTTAGTAAATTTAGATATATTATTTAAATTAGATTACTATACCTTTAAGAATAATATAACTAAGGTAGTATATATAAGTAACTACCTAGCTAATAATATAAAGTAATAATAAATATATTATATAGCTATAGATAAGTATATAAATTACTTATTATTTATATAAGTAGGTTTTCTAAAATAGCTAAAAACTAGAATAATAGATAAGGGTATAAGATACTTAGAAGTAATAAGAATACTACTAAATCTTAGGTAAAAGAGTAACTAATTATTTTAAGCCTTTATAAGAGCTTAGACTAAGGTAAAAGCTAAGTTACTTAAAGTAATCCTAATATATCTATAAATTACTATTTTTCTAAATAGCTTAAATAATACTATAAGAAAGTAAATAATTAGCTAAGAGATTCTAATAACTTAGAGCTAGTTATAAGGCTAGGGTAAGAAAGTAAAGGTTATAATAAGTTTAGGCTAAGGTAATAAAAAAAGTTAAGATATTAAAAAAAAGAGGTAATACTTTATATTACCTATAAATAAGGTATAATAATAAAGTAAAGATTAAGTAAAAAAGCTATTTTTAGTATACTATAAATATAGAAAGCCTAGATATACTATACTAGCTTATTAAGTACTAGACTATTTTACCTATAAAAGTAATAGATATATAACTAAGAGATATAGTAAGAGTAGTAATAAAGCTATATTACCTAATATAATACTAGTTTAGATAGTATAAACCTAGAAATATAATCTTACTATAGAATACCCTATAGATAATAAAATAAGAATATAGGTATCTTTATAATAAGATAACTAGTAGTTAGCTATATAAGTACTATTTAATATAAGTATATAGTTCTTAATAATTTATCCTAAATTATTATTAAAAAAGGATTAGGAGAATATAATTTAATTAAACTAAATACTAGAGAGTATAAGCTAAAAAAAGATTTTATATTAAGGGATCTTAAAAATATTAATAAAAGTAAAAGATAGTATAGAATTTATAAAAGTTTATTAAGTTAGCTACTATATTACTAATATAGGTAAAGGAATAATACTAGGTATAGATTAGACTAAAGAATATTTACCTATAATTATATATTAGGATTAGGGATTTTAGAGATATTTAGTAACTATAAAATACCTCTCCTTTATTTATAATAAGTAATAAATATATAAAGAGAAAAAATAAGTAGTGGTTTTATTACTATTTAGGGTAATAAAGATTAGGGTAAGTATTCTAAAAAATAAAAATTAGAAAAAAAAGGGTAAGGACTAATTAGAGAACCTAGTAGTAATAGAAGTATAATTAAATAGTAAAGTAACTATATAGTTACTAGAATATACTTACTAGTAGTAAAAAAGTAAAAGTATTATAGTTATACTAATTTTAGAAAGTATAAGTAGTAAATAAGCTATATTAAATTAAGGTATAAGTACCTAATACCTTATACTAATAATTCTAAAGGAATATATAGAGTTTATAGATATTTTTTCTAAAGAGCTAGTAAGTAAGCTTCCTAAACTAGGGAGCTATACTTATATAATTAAATTAGAAAAAGGGAAAACACTACTTTAGGGGCTTATATATAATTTAGCTAAGAAGAAGCTATTAGTCCTTAGAGAGTACCTTATAAGTATGTAGCTTAAAGGGTAGATTAGAAAATTAGTTAGCCTAGCTAAAGCCCTAATTTTATTTATTCTAAAGAAAGAAGGGAAATTAAGGCTTTATATAAATTATAGGGGCTTAAATAAGATTATAATTAAGAATAAGGCCCCTTTACCCCTTATTACTAAAATCCTTAATTAATTAGTAAGTATAGTTATTTTTATAGTTATTAATCTAAAAGATATATACTATTAGCTATATATTTGCTTAGGTAATAAGTAAAAGATAGCCTTTTATTATTACTATAGCTACTTTAAATATCTTATAATACTATTTAGACTAGTTAATATACTAGTAACCTTTTAGAAATATATTAATAATACTCTTAAAAGACTTATTAATAAGACCTATATTATTTACTTAGATAATATACTAATATATAGTAGCGTAGTTAAGGAGTATATAGAATATATTAAATAAATTCTATATAAGCTTAGGGATAAAAGCCTTTTTATTAATCTTAAGAAGTGTTAATTTTTAGTTAAGAAAGTTAAATTCTTAGGCTTTAAGATATTAGTAAAAGGTATTATAATAGACCTAGTAAGAATTAAGGTAATTATAACCTAGCTAATACTATATAGTGTCTTTAATATTTAGTTATTCCTTAGTTTTACTAGATTTTACCGCTATTTTATTAAATAGTATAGTAAAGTTATTATTCTATTAATAGATTACCTTAAAGGGTAGTAACTAGTAATATATAACCTAGAACCCTATAAGCTAGTAGTATTTAAAAAACTTTAATAAAGATTTTAAGAAGCACTAATTTTAGTGTATTTTAACTTACTTATATATCTTAGAGTAAAGATAAATATATCTAGATATATAATTAAGGCTATACTTATAATATATATGCTAGGTTACTAGCACCTAGTTATATTTATATTAAGAAAAATAACTAATACTAAATTACACTATTTAATACTTAATAGTAAATTATTAGCTATCTAAGAGGCTTTTTATATATAGAGACACTACCTTACTTATTTAGCTTATATAATTAAGGTTATTATAAACTATTTAAACTATAAGTACCTAGCTATAAAGCCTAAGCTTACTAGTAAGTAAGTAACTATACTTAATAAGCTTTATTCTTTTAACTTTAAAATTATATATTATATAGGGAAATTAAATCTTACTAACTTACTTTTAAGAAGACTAGATTTTATAAGTAAGGCAAGGAAAGCAAAAGTAGTAACTATATAACTTCTTACCTTTTTATCTAAATTTATAAATACTAAGTAATAGGAATACCCTAGTAATACTATTAGTACTATAGGTTCTATAAAAACATTACTTAGTATAACTAATAGTTAGTTATAATAATACTATAATAATACTACTAATATCTAGGGTTTTAAAAAATTATAACTTAACTATATTCCTAAAAAACCTAATAATCTAGATAATCTTAGAAGAGTTATATTAGTAGGGTTATTTAATACTATTTATACTTTTATTAATAAGTAATAAGCTAGCTATAGTAGTACTACTAGTACCTAGTGTATATTTAGTTTATTACTTAGTTATTTTAATTTTCCTATTAAACTAGCTATTACTATTAGGGGTAGACTAGCATAGGTTATTACTAGTAAGTAGTAAGGGCACCCCTTAAAATATTACTTATCTATATACTTATAAGACTAAAAGTATTTATTAAACTAATTACTTATAGAGATATTATAGCTAGAATCTAATTTATTTAAAGAACCTCTTTTAAGTTTATCTCTAACTTTCTAGAAAAGAGCTTAGAATTAAAACCCCTAATTTAAGTCTTATTATATAAAGTATAATAAGGGAATAACTTTACTATAGGTTTATTAAAGTTACTTAAAAGCAGTAATTTAGTAGTATCCTAGATATAGTTTATTAAACCCTCTAAGCTATTAATATTTAAGAATTATATTTTTATCCCTCTAGGAATAAGAAAAGAAATTTTATTACTAACTTATAATAACCCTATTACTAAATATTAGGAAGTAAGTAAAACTCTTTATTAGATTATAAACTAATATTATTAGCTAATAATAAAGAAAGATATAAAGGTATATATTAGTACTTATATAAGTTATTAAACTTTAAAACTAAGGTATTATAAACTATATAGTAAGCTAGCTATACTACTAGTGCCTAATTACCCTTTTTAAGAATTATTAATAGATTTTATTCCTAGACTTTCACTAGTAAAAGATTTAAACTAGACTTATAATATAATTCTAGTTATTATTAACTATTTTATAAAATATAGTATTTATATTCCTATTTTAATATAACTAACTAGTAATAGGCTAGTAACTATATTCTTAGAATATGTTTTTAGAGACTATAAAGCTTTAAATAGTATTATAATAAACTAAGGTTCTATATTTACTAGTGGTTTCTAGATAACTTTTTATTATTTTCTTATAACTAAGCGGCTACTTAGCACTGCTTTTTACCCCTAGATAGATAGCTAGATAGAATATTTAAACTAGGTCCTAGAATATTATTTAAGGGCTTTTGCTTATACTAAATAGACTAATTAGGTAAATAACCTATTATTAGCGTAGTTTATGTATAATATAAGCAATTATATAATAAATAGCTACACACTAGTAAAGGCATTATAAGGTTATAATCCTAGAGGTTTCTAATAAGTAGTTATAAATATCCCTTTAGTAAATAATTAAGCTAAAAGTAAAGTCTTAGCACTAAGAGAGAAATATACTATAATTAAATAGCTTTTAAGCGACTTATAGACTTAGTATAAGAAATATTATTACTAGAAAAAAACTCTAATAAGGTTTAAAGTTAGTAATTATATTTTATTATTAATAAAGAATATTAATTTAAGATAATCTAGTAAGAAGCTAGCTATAAAGTATCTAGGCCCTTATAAGATTAAAAAGGTAATTAGGAGTTATAGATTAGTATATTAATTAAAGTTACTACCTAGGACTTAATTATATAATATATTTAATATTACTAGTCTTAAGTATTAAAAAGGGATTTTAGTACTAGAGAAATTATTAATAACTATAAGTAATAGTTAAGTAGTAAAGTTAATATAAGATAGTTATAATTTATAAGTTAATATAGTAAGATACTAGAAAATAAAGTTAATTTACTTAAATAACTTAAATAATCTATTATATAGCTTAAGACAATAACCTTAACACTTATTATTATCTTATATTTTATATTGTAATAAGTGGTAGTAATTGCTCTCTAACCGCTGCATACCTCTAGCGCTTTTTACTGCTTAATAAAAGCCACTAAACTAACAAATTCGTTAACTAATTTACTAAGCCTATTAAAGCTATCCCTTTTACTAGGCCTAATAGTCCCTCTAGGCATTATGCCTATTGTTAGATTTGTTAACCTTTAAATCTAACTATTAGAACTATTAACCTTTGTTCTAATTATTAGATTTATTAATTTTCAATCTAACCTTATTAGATTCATTAACCTTTAATTCGTTAACCTTTAATCTAACCATTAGAACTATTAACCTTTGTTCTAACCGTTTAATCTATTAACTTTAATACGACTATTAATCTAACTAGTCACTAGGCATCGCGCCTATTGTTAGATTTATTAACCTTTAATTCATTAACTTTTATCTAACCGTTAGATTTGTTAACCTTTAATCTATTCTTTGATTTATTAACTTTGATACAACCGTCAATCTAACTAGTCACTAGGCATCGTGCCTATCGTTAGATTCGTTAACCTTTGATTCGTTAACTTTAATCTAACCGTTAGATCTGTTAACTTTAATCCAACTGTTAATCTAACTAATTAATCAAGCTATCCCTTTCGCTTGGCCTAATAGCTCCCTTAGGCATCGCTCCTATTATTAGATTCTTTAACCTTCAAAAACCTTTAATCCGTTGATTTAAAGACCTTTAATTCTTCAACCTTTGATTTCCTTTGATCTATTTATTAACCTTTAACCTGACTATTAAATCTTATAAATTCATTAATTCTAATCCAATAAAGCTCGCTAGATATAATGCTTCCCTTACACTAGCTAGATTAATATAAGTAATAGCAATTACAGCGGCTTTATAAGCAAGATTATTAGCGCTAAACCTATAGTATTTGCTAGAAGACCTTCCCTTTAAGAAATCAGGTCTTTTAGCATCTAAAGGACCTATGCCTAGCTAGTTAGCAATACTAATATATTTAATAGTAGCTAGTTTAGCAATTCTAGTGGTAGCAAGAGTAGCATTAATAAGACCTTTAGGACCTAAGGGCCTAATATTTATAGCAGCAGCAGCAATTGCAATAGCAATTATAATAGTAATAGTAGCAAATTTAGTGGTAATAGTAGCAAATACAAAACCTTTAATAGAAGCTAGTGATAAAAAAGGATAACTTCTATTAGCTAGAAAACCTTATTAAGGAAGTCTTTAAAGAACGTAATAACCTTTAAAGGTAGCTAGCCTATTAAATTCGTTAGCCTATTTAACAGCCTAACCGAATTTAATAGCCTAACCGAATTCATCCTTTGCAATGCCCTTTGTAAAGCTTATTACCTAACCCTTTATAACGCCCTTTACAAAGCTTGTTACCTAACCCTTTATAACGCCCTTTGTAAAGCTTATTACCTAACGCTTTGTAATGCCCTCTATAACGCTCGTGGCCTAACTAAGCTATTAATCATTAGATCTATTAGCTAGATTAATATCGTTAACCTAACTGTTAACCTAACCGTTAACCTAATCAATTTAATCAATTTAATCAACCTAATTAATTCAATAACTAATTTAATGACCAATTCGATGACTAATTTAATGACCGATTTAATGACTAATTTAATAACCGCCGGACATAATAATCTATCTAACTAAATTCCCTTGCAAGAGCCTGTTTCCTAGCTTGTTGCAAAATTTATTAGATCTTAGATAGCTAGGATAGCTATCTCTTTTATCCGTGGTGCCTGTATTTATTACGTGCTAGAATTGATAGTTAGCCTGTTACCTTAGGATATGGCCTGTTAATAGCACAAGACCTCGGATGTGGCTGCACGTGACCTAGAACCCCTATATTAGATAATAGCTCTGACCTCTAGCTAGTTGAATAAGACAACAACCTTGACACTCATTATTATCTTACATTTTATATCGTAATAACCGAATTCAACAGCCTGACCGAATTCGTCCTTTGCAACGCCCTTTGCAAAGCTCGTTGCCTAACCCTTTGCAACGCCCTTTGCAAAGCTTGTTACCTAACCCTTTGTAACGCCCTTTACAAAGCTTATTACCTAACCCTTTATAACGCCCTCTGCAACGCTTGTGGCCTAACCAAGCTATTAATTATCAGATCTATCAGCTAGATTAATATCGTTAACCTGACCGTTAACCTGACTGTTAACCTAATCAATTCGATTAATTTGATTAACCTGATCAATTCGATGACCAATTCAATGACCAATTCGATGACTGATTTGATGACCGATTCGATGATTAATTTGATGACTGCCGGACATGACAATCTATCTAACTAAATTCCCTTATAAGAGCCCGTTTCCTAGCTTATTGCAAAATTCGTTAGATCTTAGATAGCTAGGACAGCTATCTCTTTTATCTGTAGTGCCTGTATTTATTACGTGCTAGAATTAACAGTTAGCCTGTTACCTTAAGATATAGCCTATCAATGCCACAAGACCTCGGATGTGGCTGCACGTGACCTAGAACCCCTATATTAGATAATAGCTCTGACCTCTAGCTAGTTGAATGAGACAACAACCTTGACACTCATTATTATCTTACATTTTATATCGTAACAAATAGCTACTTTCTAGAGTAGCTTTAATAAGTTTAAATAGCTTATTATAAAGCTATATAATTTAAGCTAAATACTAGTAGTATATTAGTAATAAGTAAGTAAATTCTAGATAAGAAAGATATACTATAAGGTGGTTTTTATTATTTTAGAAGTAGTAAGTATATTTTATTAAGTAGCTTATTAGAATATTAGTAATAAAGAAGTAATAAGTAAGTAAAGAAGTTATACTTATAGATTCTTTATATTCTATAAGGAAAGTCTTATTATTAATAAGATATCCTAGAATATTATAAGTACTATTTTTTAGTAAGATATTTTATATTATTACTTACTAAGAGCAATATATATATAGAATTTTCTTACTTATTATACTACTAGTAGTAAGTTAGTAATAAAGATACTATAAAGATATAATAAACTTATATTAAAATTTTAGAAGTAGTTTACTTCTAAGGGAATAACTTCTTAGAAGACTTTAAAGGAGATTTCTTAATAGCTTAACCTTTAGAAGCTATTAATTAAGAAGGAGTTCCTATATAAGTATTAGATATAGTAAACTAGCTATAAGTTAGCTATAATAAACTAGATATAAATTATAACTAGAAGCAAATAAACTAATAACTAAGAATAAGATAAAAGACTAAGATAAATAGTAATAAATAATAATAATATTTAGAGACTAAAAAAGGTTAGTAACTATAGTATAATAGTAGTAAGAAAGCTATTACTTAGCTAGTAAGAGTAACTTATAAGGTTAAGGATTATTATAGGAGAAAGGAAGTGTGTAAAAAAGGGGAAAAATTAGTCTTTTTTATATTAACTATAGACCCCTTAAGTAATCTAACGCACTATATATAAGTAATCCGTGAATTATAATAATAACTATTAGCTATGCCACTTATATATATGCCTAATAGCTATAAACTTATAGTAACTATAATATAAGCCCTTTAGTTAAACTATCTAGAACTATAGTATTAGGTACCCTATTTATTTAAACTAATTATAAAAATTAATATAAGTTATTTGTTTTTTTTTAGTTTAGCTATATAATAGGTAATAATATTTATTTTACTATATTAAAGCTATATATAAGCTACTATTTAGATACTACTACCTATAATAAGGGGGGTTATTTATAATTAGTAGTATTATTATTATTATTTTATTTACCTATATATTTAGTTATAAGGTGCCTTATCTTATTTTTCTTTATAAGCTTTATTATAGTAACTATACCCTAAGTAAGTAGCTTATTTTATAATTAAGGTTAATTATATATTAGGGGAGTATTATATTAGAAGTATAGAGGTTAGAGATAGGATATTTATTAGAGTGAATCTTTAGAGAACCTTTAGGCTATATAAATAATAAAGAGGCTAGCTAGCTATAAAATAGCTATATGCTTATAAAGTAAGGTATTTATTAAAGACTATGTATATTATTAGTGCTAGGTTAGAGATTAAAACCTTTACGCACTTGCCCCTAGCTAGTATTTTCCTAGTAGCGACTGTAAGAATCTTAGCTATTACTTCGTTTATTTAACCCTACGAATAAGCCGTGACATATAGACTCTTTTTTATTATATAAGTGCCTTATAAAGTTAGGCTTTATAAAGGAGAAATGCCTTATAATTAATATTATAGCCCTCTAATAGTTATATAAGCGCTAAGAGATTTATAAAGTCCGGTGGATTAATAGTAATAATAACCTTACTAATATAATAATAAAGGCATCTCTAAATAAGAGCCTTAAGACCTTTATTAACTTAAATAAAGCTATAATTTAAGTTAAAGGATAGGTAAAGAGGCTAGAGACTGGATAAAATTAACAAAAATCTAGTCTAACTGTGGCAAAGATAATAAGAGGCCTGCATTTAATTCCCTGGATTTACTTGTGTTTATTTTAATTAATTCTGATTTTTATTGTGTTTTTTAAGCTTTTAGAGCTCTTAATCTAGCCTGCTTTCTAATCCACGGATTAACAAATTTCCTTTGCATTATATTATTAACTAATAGAAATTCCGAATTTAATATTAGACTTACTTATCCTTATATAGGCTTATTTTCATTCTTATACCCACTTATTCCCTCTTTTAGTATTAGACCTACTTCTACCTTACTTTCTTCCTAAAAAGAGAAGTTACTAGTGTTATAATAACTAGGTTAATATTAGGTTAACCACTAGGAAAGTGAAGCACGTGTGGCAATGCCACGCTGTGATTAGCTATACCTATACGCAAGGCACACACGTGACTCGCGTCCCCTTTTCTTATAGCTATATAACGTGATAAATAGCTTTATTTTTCCCTTAGACCTTATTATATCATTAAACCAGACCCTAACTTGCACTAGTGCATTACCCCTTGGTGTAACCAACAATATCCCTTTAGTAAATAATTAAGCTAAAAGTAAAGTCTTAGCACTAAGAGAAAAACACACTATAATTGAATAGCTTTTAAGTAACTTATAAACTTAGTATAAGAAATATTATAACTAGAAAAGAACTTTAATAAGGTTTAAAGTTAAGAGAATTATTTTATATTATGATAATAGAAGGTATTTTAAATATCTAGTTAAATAAAAAGGCTATAATACTTTAGAGAATTCTTAGGTATTAAAAAGGGATTTTAGTACTAGAGAAATTATTAATAACTATAAGCACTAGTTAAGTAGTAAAGTTAATATAAGATAGTTATAATTTATAAGTTAATATAGTAAGATATTAGAAAATAAAGTTAATTTACTTAATTTACTTAAATAACTTAAATAATCTATTATATAGCTACTAAGTACTTATCCCTTTATAATAGAGTTAGTTACTAGAATTACTAGTTTCTTAGTAATAGTAATAGCTATAGTAACTATAGAGGTAAAGGCCTTAAAAGTATCTTTATTATTAGAATCCCTCTCTTTATATATATAAACCTAAAGTTTACTAGAAAGCTTAATAGAACTAATATAATTAAGTAAATTAGTAGTATAGGGTATAAACTACTAGTAAGTTAGTTAGGTATTAGCTATATATATTAAGAAAGCTTACTATTAAGATATTCTAGGCTATAAAGTAAAGACTATTTAAAATATTAATCTATATCTTAAGGTTTATAGTATTACTTAGTAATACTATTATAGTATACTTATTATTCTTTACTTTATAAGTAGTATTAGTAGTTATTTAAGTATAGTAAATATATTTATACTTATTAAAATTTTTATAGGATAAAATAGTATTCTATAGTTTTTTCTTTATTTTTATAATAAATTACTAGTAAGTTAGTAATAATCTAGTGTTTAGGTAGTAAAATTAGACTTACTTTATCCTAATAGTAATAGCTACCTTTTAGAGTAGCTTTAATAAGTTTAAATAGCTTATTATAAAGCTATATAATTTAAGCTAGGTATTAGTAGTATATTAGTAATAAAGAAGTAATAAGTAAGTAAAGAAGTTATACTTATAAATTCTTTATATTCTATAGGAAAGGTCTTATTATTAATAAGATATCCTAGAATATTATAAGTATTATTTTTAGTAAGATATTTTATATTATTACTTACTAAGAGTATTATATATATAGAATTTTCTTACTTATTATACTACTAGTAGTAAGTTAATAATAAAGATACTATAAAAATATAGTAAACTTATATTAAAATTTTAGAAGTAGTTTACTTCTAAAGGGATAACTTCTTAGAAGACTTTAAAAGAGATTTCTTAATAGCTTAACCTTTAGAAGCTATTAATAAAGGAGAAGTTTCTATATAAGTATTAGATATAGTAAACTAGCTATAAGTTAGCTATAATAGACTAGATATAAAATTATAACTAAAAGTAAATAAACTAATAACTAAGAATAAGATAAAAAACTAAGATAAATAGTAATAAATAATAATAATGTTTAGAGACTAAAAAAGGTTAGTAACTATAGTATAATAGTAGTAAGAAAGCTACTACTTAGCTAGTAAGGGTAACTTATAAGGTTAAGGATTATTATAGGAGAAAGAAAGTGTATATATATTATTTACGCTAGTTAGCTCTATAGATAGCTATTACTAGTACTCCTACTACTAAGTTAAAAGGGAAAACCCTAACCTAGGGAGAAAAACCCTCTTATATCTGTGTTTAGGCTAGCGCTAGCCCTATAGCAAGCCTACGCTGCTTAATAGGTAACCTATTATAAGTATTTATTACTAGCTTATACTAGCCTTATCCTATAGAAAAGAAAAAAGGGAAAAGGGAAATATATAGAATAAGTATTCCTAGGCTCTCTAGACCTTATTTTAGCTTAGTAGTATATCTATCCTAAGTCTCTTTGCTTTTACTTAGGGTAGGGTAAATCTAAGTTTGTAATATTAATTCACTTCTTACTTACTCTTACACTAACTCTTCTATAGCCCTACTTTTTAGCTAACTCTAGCCTAGCCTTACCTTATTAGTCTAATAAAGTATAAGCACCTAGTTTTACCTAGTTACTATAAGGGGAGGGTAGCTTTAACCTAGGACTAGAATAGTCCTATTCTAAGGCTAGTAATATATTATTAGATTTATTAAGCCTATTATGCTTTATTTTTTAAGTAAGTTATCTAATTTATTCCCCCCCCTCTCTTATTAAGTATAAAAGAAAGCTTCTCTCCCCCTAGGGACCTAGTCTTTTTCCTCTTTTTATATTAAACTTCTTATAGGTTTTTCTTTTCTTCTAGACTATTTAGGGCTATTCTAAGCTAGATTTAGGTTAATTACTAATATTTATTATAGATTAGAAGGAAACCTAGTATAATATTAATAAAACCTATAAGTATTCTAATATTACTATATTTCTAGCTTTAACTTACCTAGGAATCTATAAAGTATAAGGGCTTTCTAAAGAAGTCTATAACTACTAAGTAATATAAGTAAGTTAAGAATAAAGATCTCTTTATAAGTTATATTTACTTCTATTCTAGGCCTATCTTACTACTAATTTATACTAGCTTAGTAATCTAAAAGATATCTAGTGTGTTTTCTATAAGTCTTATTTAGTTTTAGAACCTAGGTATTAGTACTATATTATTATTAGTAGGTTAGTCCTATTCTAGCTTAGTAGTAGCTTAGTTTTAGTGCTAATATCTTTTATTCTAGGTCCTAGATAGCTTCTAAGACTAGGTTAAGAAACTCTATACTAGTAATTAGGCTAAGAAAAAGCAAAGTGCCTTTATAGTAAGCCTAGACTAGGCTAGTTTCTCTAAGGAATAGTATTCTAAGCTTATCTATTAGCTTTAGTGCCTTAATATATATATAGTAAAGATAAACTATCTCTTACTTACTACTATTCTTATAAAGAATTATATAAAGGTAGTAAAGAATACTATTCTTATCCTAGAAAAAAAGTAATATAGTAGCTAGTTTTTAGTTTAGAGTAAGGGTAGTAATAGGCTAGTTAGACTTATAATACCTAGAGTTTTTAGTTAAAATTAATCTAATAACTATTCTAGATATAAATATTCTTTATTATAACTATAGTATTAGGTTTGCTTCTAATCCACTAGCGCTCCTATACTACCTAGTCTATCTCCTAACTTATATCTATATTTAAGTAATCTTCTATCTAACTTTAAAATTAGCCTAGGTTCTCTAATTTTCTAAGTTAGTTAATAGCTAGCTTTTATACTAATAAGTAATATTAAAGTCTTCCTATACCTAGGAACTATCTAGCTAGGAATCTTACTTTTAAGGGGTTATTTAAGGCTAGCCTTACTTTCTATATATTTATAGGCTATCTTTATTAGGGCTATCTATAGTTATAGTTACTATAGTTAACTAATATATAGTATTAGTCCTTTACTACCTAGCTATAGCTATATAAGGGTAAAACCACCCTAGGGATATTCTTATAAAATAGGAATTTATTAAGGCCTATCTTCCCTATATATAATTAGATTATTATTAATAAGATATATTTATCTAGCCTTATATAGAACTTTTAGATCTCCTTTAGGTTATAGGTAAGGGGGTAGTTCTTAGTTAGTTCTCTAATACATTTACTCTAGGCTAGCCTTTCTTTATTATACTAGTCTTCCTAGTAATATTTCTATTCCTTATATAAGTCTATATTTAGCTTATTATTTACTAAGGGGGGTTTTCTCCTATAGTATAATACTATTATTACTAACTTAGCTATAGTTTAGATTTTCTTTATAATTCTATTCTTTAACTTTTATTTTATATTATTTAGGTATAGATTAAGGGGGGGGATATAAGTCTTAACTTCTAGTTATATAATAGAAGTAGCTTTAAATGCCCTTATAATAATTTAAAGGTAGGCTAATTAGTTTACTATAAAGCTTTTTACTACTTCTCTTAGCTTTCCTTCCTTCTTAGTAAGGGTATAGTAAGCACTTACTTTATAGGTAAGAATAGGTTAGACTACCTATATATATAGGAGTTTAGTATCCCTAAAGCTATAGCCCTATGCTAATACTACTAGTAAGGATAGTATAAGTTATTACTAGGTAAATTTACCTTTAAGGATATTTTTATAAGTACTTTAATTAAGTTTTCTATTAATCTATACTCTAAGGAATCTATATAACTTTATAAGTACTATCTTCTTTATACTAAGTTATACCCTAGTCTAGGGGGGTTTATAAAACTTACTAAAGTATATAAGTTTAGTTTTAGCTAGGTTAAACTTAACTCCTACTTACTTTACCTATTTCTTATAGATTTTCTATATAGCTTTAAGTCTTCTCTAGGTCTAGGTAGTGGTTTTATTAAATACTACTATATTTATATTATTTATAAATCCTATAGTTACTATACCTAGTATAGCTTAGAGATAAATATAAAGCTTTGCTAAGTAAAGTAAGAAAAGAATTAGTAAGAGAGGTAAGCCTTATAGGGTGCTAGCCTTAATTATAAATAGTCTAGAGATTTCTTTATTAAAGCTAAGCTAGCTTATTCTATTTATAAGGAAGCTTTAAATTACTATAATTAGCTATTATAAGACTCCTATCTTAATAAGTAAGTATATTAGGTATAGGTAGCTAACTCTATTAAATACTACTAATATATTTATTTATACTAGTAAGGTAATACTACCCCTTCCCTAGGCCTCTTTAACACACTCTATAAGGACTCTTATTATAGTCTTTATTAATCTATTTACCTTATTACCTATTTATAGTTTAGGGAGTAGTTCTTTAGCCTTAGTAAAGGCTATAAGCTATATTATAATTACTACTTTTATAATTTTTCTAACTATATTAAGTAGTAATATAGGTTTTTATATATTAGCTCTCCTTATTTCCTTAGTTATTTTACCTAGTTTTCTAATTACTATTACTCTTATAGTTTAGAAGTAAGCTAGAAAGTAGCCTATTTCTAGGACTATATTTAGGAGCTAAGCTATAGTATTTTTAGCTAGGTCTTTATAGGCTTTAATAAGGCTTACTAGGAGTTTATTATTCCCTAGTGCTTTCTAACTAGCTATGTTTAATAGAACTTTTATAATCTTATCTTATCTAAATTATTCTTTATCTAGAAATAATATATTTTTAAGTTCTAGGAAAGTAAGGTTTAGGATATAAAAAAGGTTTACTATAGGTTTAGGGAAGAATCTTTACGCTAGTATACTAGCTTTATTATTATATATAGTAGCTAGGTTAGGGTTATTTTCGCTTCTTTCTAGCTTAGGGAGTCTAGGGAGCTCTAAGGGGGCCTAGCTTTAAAGCTAGGCCTATTTTTCTAGCCTTTAGACTCCTTTATCTTTCTCCTATATATTAGCCTTTTATAAGGTATCTCTTTATATATTTCTTCTTTCTTCTCTAATAATATATTCCTAATCCTTATTTACCTTAGTATAAGCTTATTAGTTTATATTAGTCCTTCTATATCTTTACTATCTCTTAGCTTCCCTTACTTTACTAACTAACTCTTATACTCTTCTTAATTACTATACCTCTAGGCTAGGTAGTCCCTAGGGCTTCTTTAGGGCTACCTTATCTATAATTTACTATAAGTTTATAATAAGCTAGGTTATATAATTATTAATTCCCTCTTTATTATAAGGGTTTAGTGTATTTTTAGGTTAGAGTTAAATTATAGCCTTTACCTTTATATATAGTCTATTTAGGGCTTCCTATATATATCTAAGGGCTTAGGGGGTAGCTTTTTATTACTTATTTAAGATACTAATTAGCTATAGAATATAGTTAGATTTAGTAAGGTTTTCTATGCTATTATAGTTAACTCTAATATCTAGCGTAGCCTATACTAGGTTAATAGTACTATCCCTATTATCTTTATACTATCTTATAGGTTTACCTTAGGGTATAATAAGTCTAAGCCTTTACTAGCTTATAAACTCTAGTAGTTTATCTGCTTTATTAGTTATTCTATCTAGCTTATCCTAGAGAGAGTGCTTTTAGTTAAAGTTACTAATAAATATGCTTTAGTTATAAGGCTTCTCTAAGTTAATTATATAAATAGGGATATTCTAGTTACTACTATAACCCTTTAAATAAAGGGAGTAAATATTAACTCCTTATAGTTTTACTAGTAACTAGTTAGTTTCTCCCTAGGCTAATTATAATCCTATGCTATATTTCTTATTTATATATACTATATTATATTTATTATAGTGTGTAAGTTAGAACTAGGTTAGGCCTAGTGCTAGGGGCTATAGGTTTTTTATATGTTCCTATTCTTAGATTATAATTATATCTATATTAGTCTAGTAGTAAAGCGCTATATATATTAGTTTATTTTTCTTATTTATATTCTAGAAAAGGACCTATAGTATTATTATATTAATTAGGGGGGTTATTAGTTACTACTATCTTAAACTAGTTCTATTCTAGCTTTAAGTTACTTTATATACTACCTAATGCTTCCTAATCTTAGTTATTTAGCGCTATATTCTATATTTATAGGATATTCTCTTTTTCTAGTAGCTATAATAATAGGTTCTAAGGCTATACTAAGTCTTTTATAGGAAGGGGTTAGGCTTTTACTTAGAGAGTAAGTAGTAAAGTAAGAAGGTTATTTAAGATATCTTACTTTAGTAATATTTTACTTCTCTTTTAGGATAGAGTAGTCTCTTAACTAAGCTAGGTATAGTCTAGAGTATAGGATATAGTTTTCTTTTACTTATCTATCTTTTATTAAGTAGGAGGATTCCCTATTCTTATAATAGCTAGCGCTATACTTACTATACCTTAGAGCTACCTTATAGAACTTAGTAATATAGCCTATTTAGAAATAGTTATAATATTATTAAAGCTATAAGGTCTTATTATATAGTTTAGTTTAAAATAGCTTTACTTTAAAGACTATACTATTATAATATATTTTATTAGTATCTTTAACTTTAGCTAGGCCTAGTATTAGGGTAGTCCTTTAGGTGCCTTTACTATAGGGTTACCTTACTATTACCTTAACTATATTTATTTTATTAGCTTTTCTAATTTCTACTACTAAGTTTTTAATAGAAGCATATTTAGTTAGGAACCCTTTAATAATAATACTAAGTATATATTAGTAAAGGGTTACTTCTAGTCTAAATGCGTTAGTAATCTATTTTTAGTCTTATTTATATTAGGTAGTATTTCCTTTAAAGGTAATAATAGTGTCTTTGCTAGGGAGTCTTCTAGCTACTACTACTATAGCTTAGTTTATAGCTTTATTAACTATTATTACTATATTTTCTATGCTCCTAGACTAGAGTAATTCCTAGATAGTATTCCCTTTAATAAGTATCTGCTAGTTTTACTTACTAGAGATTTAGAGGGAGGGAGGTAAGGTATTTAGTTATTTAGGGGCTAGGCTAGTAGTAATGCTAGCCTAGGTTAGGGTGTTGCTTTCCTTAGCTTCTTCTTTAATAGCCTTTTTAAGGGCTTATTTAAGGGCTTCTTTAGTAGTATAAATATTACTATTATTATAGTTTATTATCCTTACTTTAGCTTAGGCATAGTTTGCTACCTATCTAGTAATAGCTTTAGTAATATACTATACCTAGGTAACTTTATTACTAGGGATAAGGCTTATAATTTTATTATAAAATTTCGTGTTATTTAGGTATTTAAATTAGATCTAATTTATTATTAGGTTATTCTTACTGCTCTAGATATTAAACTATCTAATTCCTATATTTAGGTAGTAGTAACTCTATACTAGCCCTCTTTCTCCTACGTTAATTACTATTAGCATCCTAACCTTATACCTACCTCTAGCTCTATTATAATATAATATTATAAGGGGGGGTAAACAGAGGTAAGGAATTTAAATATTAATATGGTTTGTTTTTTAGAGGCGATTCCGGACCTTTAGAGCGGTGCGGAAGAATATGCGAGGGTTGATATACTAGATAATTAGCGGATTTATCTAGTAATCTTGAAAGAAAGTGTACAGAAAGGGGGAAAAATTAGTCTCTTTTATATTAATTATAGACCCCTTAAGTAATCTAATATACTATATATAAGTAATCTATAAATTATAATAATAACTATTAGCTTAACTACTTATATATATACCTAATAGCTATAAACTTATAGTAACTATAATATAAGCCCTTTAGTTAAACTATTTAGAACTATAGTATTAGGTACCTTATTTATTTAAACTAATTATAAAAATTAATATAAGTTCTCTATTTTTTTAGTCTAGCTATATAATAGGTAATAATATTTATTTTACTATATTAAAGCTATATATAAGCTACTATTTAAATACTACTACTTATAATAAGGGGGGTTATTTATTGATTGATTTTTATAATTTTTTTAGTATCATTGGTTATAGCCAATGCATCTAATTTATTACAACACATAATTATTACTAGCAATACCTAGCTAGTAAAACAATTAATAACTAAATTCTTATAGCCATAGTAATAAATAAGCTCTAAGGTTATAAATACAGGGGGCTGTGAGGTTAGAGCAAAGTTTGCGATAAACTTTGTGGCTCACAGCATAAATTGACGCGATTCCCCCTTCCTCTGCGACCGTGTTTGTTCCATCTCTCTCACTTATGCTTTAAAGCTCCAAGGCAAACCAAACATAACTCATCCTTACTTGTCTCTAATTTAATTCGAATCGCTAGGTGGGTTCTGCGTTACTAATTAACTAATTAACCCCTAACTAATTAGATAATAGCATAGCTAAGGGTAATAAAAAGAACACTACCTTATCTAAAATATTAAATAATATAGTAAAAGAAAAGAAAAGTAAAGTAAAGGGAAGGGAAGTAAAGATAAATCTAACCTAGAGATAATTAATAGTATTTATACTATAAGGGAAAAAATGCTAAAAAGCAAAGGCAATATAAATAACAAGATTTGTAAGGTAGACAAGAAGAAGATAAAAGAATAGGGCATTAGGCTATAAAATACTAAGCAGTTTTACCTCGTGCTCGGGAGGAAGGGGGGTTATTTATAATTAGTAGTATTATTATTATTATTTTATTTACCTATATATCTAGTTATAAGGTATCTTATCTTATTTTTCTTTATAAGCTTTATTATAGTAACTATACCCTAAGTAAGTAGCTTATTTTATATTTAAGGTTAATTATATATTAGGGGAGTATTATATTAGGAGTATAGAGGTTAGAGATAGGATATTTATTAAAGCGAATCTTTAGAAAACCTTTAGGCTATATAAATAATAAAAAGGCTAGCTAGCTATAAGATAGCTATATACTTATAAAGCAAGGTATTTATTAAAGACTATATATATTATTAGTGCTAGGTTAGAGATTAAAACCTTTACGCACCTGCCCTTAGCTAGTATCTTCCTAGTAGTAACTATAAGAATCTTAGCTATTACTTCGTTCTTTTAACCCTACGCACAAGCCATGACAATAGGGTACTTTTATAATAAAAAAGCGCTTTTAATAAATAATAGGATATTAATATTAGAAAAAATAGTATATTTATAATAGATACCCTTAGTATATATTAAAGAATTCAAAGATTTCAAATATCATAAAATATAGTCTATAGATACCCTATACCCTTACTTATAGCTATTTTTCTAAATAAGGTAAAACTTTATAAATTTATAACTAAATAACTAAATTATAATAAAAAAACAGCTAATATCAACTTTAATAAGAAAAGTCTAAGGAATATTATAAGACTATATAATACCCCACTCTTTTTTTACTAATACTACATTTGTAGTATTTGTAGTGTAGTGTAGTATTTACTACACTACACTAAAATCTACTACACTACATACTACAATAAAAGTCAAAATACTACAAATACTATACTATATGCAAAGCTCTGGAGCTTTGCTAGTATCCTAGTAATTCTAAAGTGCTATTGCTTATTATAAACTAATTATAGTATAGATTTAACCTCTATTATTAGGATATAAAGATAGAAAAACCTATCCTTACTATAGTAATATAGTAGCTTATTCTCGCGTAAATCCTATCTATATAATGGAATATTTAGTTTAATCCTAGCGTTTTTTAAAGCTTACCTTTCTTAGTATATGTTATGGACTGGCCCCTAGACGACTGCGATAGGGCGTTGATATAATATTAAGAAACTTAGGGAGGGAGGAAGGAAAGGTAAAAGACCTATTCCTACTAGTGCCCTTTATACCCTCTAACTACCTTATATTAGCCCTCTTTTTATATCCTTACTAGCTTAGAACCATCCCTACTTATATATACTATAGGAAATACTTAGGCAAAGCCTAAGCCCTTTAAATATACCCTTACTCCTTCTTCTCCTAATAAACCTTAACTAGGGTCTTTATATAAATATATAAGGTATATTTAGCTTAGTAGTGTATTATTACCCCTCTATAGCTATTATCTAATTAAGTTACATGTAAAGTATTACCCTCTTAATATATAATAATTGCTACTAATTAGTAGCTAGTATTTAATAATATATATAGATATATTCCCCTAACCTTGCCTTATTAGTATAATAACCCCTAACCCTATCCCTTACTTATTTATAACTTAACTACCCTAGGTAAAAACCCTTACTTAGAATATCTTATTTATTTTCCTTATATAACTTTACCTTTCTTATATAACCCTTTTTATTAACTATTATAATCCTATTACTCTCTCCTACCTTATTATCTTAAATACTCTTTATTTCTCTATTAAACCCTTACTAAATATAGCTTAGTATAGCTTCTCTAGTTATATCCTACCCTATATTATAGTAGCCCTTACTATACTAACTATATAAGCTATTAGTAAGTTCCTTATAAAGAGAAACTTAGATAATAAGGAGTATACTACTCCTAAGTTAGTATTTAGACCTTATAGCTTATATATTAAGAGGTACCTTACTATAGGTATTTTAGATTATTATACCCCTAAGAGTAAAGAGTCTTACCCCTTATATTAGTAAAACTATATAACCTATATCTAGCTAACTAGGTTCTTATTTACTAACCCTTAACTCTAATATTATCTAAAGGATATTAAAGCTATAATTACTTTAGGTATATATATTATTACCCCTAGCATTACTAAGACTATAATAATAAAGAAGAAAATACTAGTACTTTCCTAGAGTTTCTATGCCCTTATTAGCTAATAAACTACTTTTCTAAACTAAGCTTAGTTTAATCTAGTACTAGTTTATTTAGCCCTTAGGCTACTCTTATTTACTAACTCCCTTACTATAAATATAACTAGACTTAATATTATCCTATATACTAGTAGTAATCCCTTAGGTAAGTATAGTATAAAAAACTCTATATAATAAGTTACTAGTATTTTATTCTAATAAAACTAGTAGCTTATAGGTAGTATAAATACTATATATTAAGAATATTATAACTAGTCTATACTTATCCTTAAGGTACTCTTATCTTACTACTATAGTAGTAACTAAAGCTATATATACTATATTAAATCTAGGGATAAATTACCTTCCTATTACTACTAGGAATACTCTTAACTTAGGACTAAATCTAGCCTTATTAACTATTACACTAACTATACCCTAGGTAATTATTCCTAAACTATTACTAATACTTAGCCTCCCCCCCTTATAGGTAAATATGCCCTAGCTACTAGTTATACCCTAGCTATATTTACTATTTAGCTCCCCTCTTTTACTAGTAAGTATACTAGAAGTATAGCTCCCTTACTATATACTTATTTTAAACTCCTTAACCACTAGTTTACTTATACTATCTAGAATTAAGATAGCTACCTAGTCTGTTATAATATAGTTACTACATCTATTAGATATAAGGTAATGCTAATTCCTATCCTATCTAATAATAGCGCTAAGTTAACTAATAGTATAAGTAACCTTTATAATATAGTAAATAAGAGAGCGTGAATTTATATTATTAGTAAGCAAGAAGAAATAGGTTATATAATAGCTATACCCTATATACTAGTAAAAGTCTCTATAAGTAAATAAGTAGCTTATAATTAATTTAGTCTATTATTATAGCATATATCTCCCTATTCCACTTTAAACTTATTAAGGGCTTATATCTATACTATACTCTCTAGTGATTCCTTGTTAGGAGCGCAGAGGTCAGAGGCAGGACGTTTATTAGAGCGAATCTTTAAAGGACCTTTAGGCCGCGTGAATAATAAAGAGGCTAGCTAGCTATAAAATAGCTATATACTTATAAAGCAGGGTATTCCTTAAAGACTATATATATTATTAGTACTAGGTTAGAGATTAAAACCTTTATATACTTACCCCTAGCTAGTATCTTCCTAGTAGTAATTATAAGAATCTTAGCTATTACTTTATTTATTTAACCTTATACTTAAGCTACAATAAATTAATCTCTTTAAAACCCTTTTAAGAATATAAACTATTAGCTAGATTATTATATAGCTAATACTCTAAAGATTTATATAAAATATATTAGTACTTTATAATAATAAAGCTATAGATAATTAGGAAGGTAAAGAACCCTTATAATCTAGAACTATAAATAATAATAAGGTATAGTAAATACTACCTAATCCTAATCTAGGTAAAGGTATAAATAATATAAATAACCTAGATAAAGTATTATAAAGATACTATAAGGTTATATAAGCTAAGCTATATTACCTTTAGAAAATATAGGAGATTCTATAAATAAAGGTATAAATTAAAAAGCTTAAGGTAAATCTAGGATTAGCTAGACTTTCTCTAGGACTTATAATTACCCCTTAAACTTTAGCTATAGTTTTATTAGTAGTTTATAGTAACTTAGTAGTAATTATATAGTAAAATAGTCTTATTAAGATATAGATAAAAATACCTATATATAAAGGGGATATATATAAGAACCTATAAAATTTCCTAGTAAATTTAGATATATTATTTAAATTAGACTACTATACCTTTTAGGATAATACTACTAAGGTAGTATATATAGGTAGCTACCTAGCTAATAATATAAAGTAATAATAAATATATTATATAGCTATAAATAAGTATATAAATTACTTATTATTTATATAGGTAGGTTTTCTAGAATAGCTAAAAACCAGAATAATAGATAAGGATATAAAATACTTAGAAGTAATAAGAACACTACTAAATCTTAGGTAGAAAAGTAACTAATTATTTTAAGCCTTTATAAGAGCTTAGACTAAGGTAAAAGCTAAGTTACCTAAAGTAATTCTAATATATTTATAAATTACTATTTTTCTAAATAGCTTAAATAATACTATAAGAAAGTAAATAATTATAATAAGTTTAGGCTAAAGTAATAATAAAAGTTAAAACCTTAAAAGAAAGAGATAATACTTTATATTACCTATAAATAAGGTATAGTAATAAAGTAAAGATTAAGTAAAAAAGCTATTTCTAGTGTATTATAAATATAGAAAGCCTAGATATACTATACTAGCTTATTATACACTAGACTATTTTACCTATAGAAGTAATAAGTATATAACTAAAAGGTATAGTAAAAGTAGTAATAAAGCTATATTACCTAATATAATACTAGTTTAAATAGTATAGACCTAGGAATATAATCTTACTATAGAATACCCTATAAATAATAGAATAAGAATATAGGTATCTTTATAATAAGATAACTAGTAGTTAGCTATAAAAGCGCTATTTAATATAGGTATATAATTCTTAATAATTTATCCTAAATTATTATTAAAAAAGGATTAGAAGAATATAATCTAATTAAACTAAGTACTAGAGAGTATAAGCTAAAAAGAGATTCTATATTAAGGGATCTTAAAAATATTAATAAAAGTAAAAAATAGTATAGGATTTATAAAAGTCTATTAAGTTAGCTACTATATTACTAATATAGGTAAAGGGATAATACTAGGTATAGATTAGACTAAAGAATATTTACCTATAATTATATATTAGGATTAGGGATTTTAGAGATATTTAGTAACTATAGAATGCCTCTCTTTTATTTATAGTAAGTAATAAATATATAAAGAGAAAAAATAAGTAGTGGTTTTATTACTATTTAGGGTAATAAAGATTAGGCTAAGTATTCTAAAAAATAAAAATTAGAAAGAAAAGGGTAAGAACTAATTAAAGAACCTAGTAGTAATAAAAGTATAATTAAATAGTAAAGTAGCTATATAGTTACTAGAATACACTTACTAGTAATAAAAAAGTAAAGGTATTATAGTTATACTAATTTTAGAAAGCATAAGTAGTAAATAAGCTATATTAAATTAAGGCATAAGTACCTAATACCTTATACTAATAATTCTAAAGGAATATATAGAGTTTATAGATATTTTTTCTAAAAAGCTAGTAAGTAAGCTTTCTAAACTAGGGGGCTATACTTATATAATTAAATTAGAAAAAGGGAAAACACTACCTTAGGGGCCTATATATAATTTAGCTAAAAAGAAGCTATTAGTTCTTAGAGAGTACCTTATAAGTATATAGCTTAAAGGGTAGATTAGAAGATTAGTTAGCCTAGCTAAAGCCCTAATTTTATTTATTCTAAAGAAAGAAAGGAAATTAAGGCTTTATATAAATTATAGGGGCTTAAATAAGATTATAATTAAGGATAAGGCCTCTTTACCTCTTATTACTAAAATCCTTAATTAATTAGTAAGTATAGTTATTTTTATAGTTCTTAATCTAAAAGATATATACTACTAGCTATATATTTGCTTAGGTAATAAGTAGAAAATAGCCTTTTATTATTACTATAGTTACTTTAAATATCTTATAATGCTATTTAAACTAGTTAATATACTAGTAACCTTTTAGGAGTATATTAATAATACTCTTAAAGGACTTATTAATAAGACTTATATTATTTACCTAGATAATATACTAATATATAGTAGCGTAGTTAAGGAGTATATAAAATATATTAAATAAATTCTATATAGGCTTAAAGATATAAGTCTTTTTATTAACCTTAAGAGGTATTAATTTTCAGTTAAGGAAGTTAAATTATTAGGCTTTAAGATATTAGTAAAAGGTATTATAATAGACCTAGCAAGAGTTAAGGTAATTATAACCTAGCTAATACTATATAGCGTCTTTAATATTTAGTTATTCCTTAGTTTTACCGGATTTTATTAATATTTTATTAAATAGTATAGTAAAGTTATTATTCTATTATTCTATTATTCTATTAATAGATTATATTAGAGAATAGTAACTAGTAATATTTAACCTAGAACCCTATAAGTTAGTAGCGTTTAGAGAACTTTAATAAAAAATTTAAGAAGCGCTGATTTTAGTGTATTTTAACCCACTTATATATCTTAGAGTAAAGATAGACGTATCTAGATATGCGATTAGGGCTATACTTATAATGTATATACTAGGTTACTAGCGCCTAGTTATGTTTATATTAAGGAAAATAACTAATGCTAAATTACGCTATTTAATACCTAATAGCGAATTATTAGCTATCTAAGAGGCTTTTTATATATAGAGACACTACCTTGCTTATTTAGCTTATATAATTAAGGTTATTATAGACTATTTAAACTATAAGTACCTAGCTATAAAGCCTAAGCTTACTAGTAAGTAAGTAACTATGCTTAATAAGCTTTATCCTTTTAACTTTAAGATTATATATTATATAGGGAAATTAAATCCTACTAACTTACTTTTAAGAAGACTAGATTTTATAAGTAAGGCAAGGAAAGCAGAAGTAGTAACTATATAACTTCCTACCTTTTTATCTAAATTTATAAATACTAAGCAATAGGAATATCCTAGTAATACTATTAGTACTATAGGTTCTATAAAAACATTACTTAGTATAACTAATAGTTAGTTATAATAACACTGTGATAATACTGCTAATATCTAGGGTTTTAAAAAATCATAACTTAACTATATTCCTAAAGAACCTAATAATCTAGATAATCTTAGAAGAGTTATATTAGTAAGGTTATTTAATACTTTTAATTCTTTTATTAATAAGTTATAAGCTAGCTATAGTAATACTACTAGCACCTAGCGTATATTTAGTTTATTACTTAGTTATTTTAATTTTCCTATTAGACTAGCCACCGCTATTAAGGGTAGACTAGCATAGGTTATTACTAGTAAGTAGTAAGGGCGCCCCTTAAAAACATTACTTATCTATATACTTATAAGACTAAAAGTATTTATTAATCTAATTACTTATAGAGATATTATAGCTAGAATCTAATCTATTTAGAGAACCTTTTCTAAGTTTATCTCTAACTTTCTAAAAAAGAGCTTAGAATTAAAACCCCTAATTTAAGTCTTATTATATAAAGCGTAGTAAGGGAATAACTTTACTATAGGTTAATTAAAGTTACTTAAAAGTAGTAATTTAGTAGTATCCTAAATATAGTTTATTAGACTCTCTAAGCTATTAATATTTAAGAATTATATTTTTATCCCTTTAGGAATAAGAAAAGAAATTTTATTACTAACTCATAATAACCCTACTACTAGGTATTAGGGAGTAAGTAAAACTCTTTATTAGATTATAAACTAATATTATTAGCTAATAATAAAGAAAGATATAAAGGTATATATTAGCACTTATATAAGTTATTAAACTTTAAAACTAAGGCATTATAAACTATATAGTAAGCTAGCTATACTACTAGTGCCTAATTACTCTTTTTAAGAATTATTAATAGATTTTATTACTAGACTTTCTGTGGCTTCCTCCGGACCCTCGGACGATAGTTAGTCCGGCCGTGGCCAAAGGTGGGTCTATAAAAGGGATGCACGTAACGCGATTAGTTACATCGCGGGCATCCCCGCACCGCTTATAGTAGCTTTACACTATAAGACTTACTTTTTCCCCTTTTTTACTTACCTTCTCTTCTAGCTAGATTTCTCTCCTTCTCTCTTTTCTTTTTTCTCTTAAATAATATTAACTATTATTAACTTTATTAAATTAAACCCCCTTTACACTAGTATAATATTCCTTAGTGTAACTAACACTAATTAGTAGTTAACTATAACTATAGATAAGTTAGGTATTATAAGAAAAGATATTTTTATAGACACTATAGCCCCTTGCCCCTTAAGCTAATATATAGGCTATTTAGGCAAAGAGGCATAACTATAGAGTGTGCTAAAGGAAGATAGACTAGAATCCTAGTAATAGGCTTATTAGACTTCTAAGGGATTAATCTATTAACTCTTAGGCCTTTAGGATATTTAGTTAATTATTATTCTTATTATCTATTATAAGAAAACTAACTAAATAACTAAATCTATTACTATAAGGCATTTTATTTAAACCTAATATTAAACATAGCCCTTAGCTAAGCTAGCTAATCTATATAACCTTACCTTTCTACCCCTTTTCTCCCTTCTTTATAATTATTTACTATAACTATCTTTACTTCTTTATATTCTATATATAGTTAAGTTATTTCTAAGTCTATGCTATCTTAAGTTATTTTTAAGTTTATATTATCTTTATTACCTATGTTTTTTCTTTTTCTCTCTTTTTATTATTTTTATTATTTTTTCTAATTATCCTAATTATTCTATTTACCCTGTTTATCCTATTTTACTTATCCTATTTATTTTGCCTTATTTATCCTATTTTCCCTGTTTTTTTTCTATTTACCTTGTTTACTATATTATACCTAATGTAAAAACGCTATCCTATTATTATACTCCTGTTTAGTTTATTCTATTTATTTAGTTTATTTTATTTAATTAGAACTCTAGGCTTTATTATATTAATTATTTTATTTTATTAAAGATAGTGGAATTTAAATCTAGACCTTTAATAAGAGAAAGAGCTAGTAATAGTAAGGCTTTAATAATTACTATTAAAAGACCCTTTAAGAGTAAACTACTACTATATTTATAACTGCTTACTAGTAAGCTTATAAGAGATTAGAAAGGGTTTACTAAGCTAGACCCTAAAACCACTATATAGTCTAAGCTTAATAATTATATTATAGGATTTATTAACCTTAGTAAGCGTTAAGGCTAGAGAGATAATAACCTCTAGGAATTATTTTAGGAAGACTTTAAAGGCTAGTCTAAGAATACCTTTAAAAGGGTAAATAAGGATATTATTAAAGAGCTATATAACTCTCTCTAAGATTATAGTATTCCTATTAAATAAGGCTTAGGATATCTAATCCTAGTATTACTTAAGGAAGTACTCTATTAAACCTTAATATCTCTTTAGCTAGAAGAGAGATTAAGATCCTCTAAACTACCTTAAATATAACCCCTATAAGTTACTACCCTAAAGACCTTCCCTAGTATTTCTTACCCTTAAAAGGAATAATTACTATATTCTTTTTAAGAACCCCTATAATAATCTTAGTTATACTAAGAGTTTAAACCCTAATAGCTTACTTTCCTCCCTTAATACCTTCCTTCTAGTAAATAAACTATAAAGAAGATTTCTAAGCTTATAAAGATATATAAGAATAGTAATTACTATAGTAAAAAGCTATATAACTTCCTTACACTAAAGCTTATACTCTTTAAGAGTAAATATAACTAGATTAATTTCCCTAGATTATACTTTAGTAAAGTATTCCTTATTATACTAATAGGAGATACTAAATAATACTTCCTTAACTACCTTTCTAGTAAGAACCTCTCTTATAAAGAGATAATTATAAATATCTATTAATACTTTAAAATAGAAAGTACTTAATAGTTTTACTATTATAAATAGAGTAGTATAACCCTTAAGAATATTATTATTTAAAACCCTAAAAAGAGTAAGCTTAAATATCTTAAGATCCTATTAACTATATTAAAGAGAGTCTATAGAGAGCTATACCCCTTTAATATAGTAAATATAGAGCTTTATAAGCAAACCTTAAATATAGTCTTTAGTATTCCTAAATATTAGGTAGTAAAGTATATATATACACTAGGCTTTAAGAACCTTACTAGTAATCTCTATAAATTAATTATAATTATAAAAAGTAGTATAAGGAGTACCTAATACTACTAGTAATAAGGTAAAGACCTTTTAGAGGCTATATTTATAGACTAATAATATAGTTAATAAAATTAGAGAGAAAAAGAAAACTATTATAGTAGCTTTAAGCACCCTAAGTAATACTTTATTTATAGTAAAAGTAGCTACTAGTTAATAAATTACTCTAATACTAAGTAAAAGAAAGAGAGAGAGAGATAGTAAGCTAGTAAGAGTTATTACTTACCCCCTTTAGAAAAGAAGTTCTAATTATTCCTTACTTTAATTAAAGGCAGTGCTAACGCTAAAATAAAGGAACTAGAAGACTAGGAATCCTAGCTTAAGGCCTATACTTAGGCCTAAGATAATAATAATAATAATAATGCTAAAGAGAAGCTATTATTAAAGGTATACCTAAGTATTATATAATTCTTCTACTCTAGGCTATAGATAATTAATAATATTAATATTCTTATAATACTTAAAAATCAGGCCTTTTAACATACCTTACTTAAGCAAGAGCTATACCTTAAAGAGGCTTCTAATAAGGACTATTTAATCTATTATACCTTTAAGGAATACTATTCTAAAGAAGTCTTTAGAGGAATTATACTAGATATAGGAGCTTTAGGTTAATTAACTACTAGCCTAGTATAAGTTAAAGCCTTATTAAGATTAATACTATTATTAAAAATTAAACCCTATAGCCTAGAAGTTATTAACTTTAGCGCTAGATTAGTAACTATATATAGTATAATATATATGCTAATAAAGCTTAGTTAAATTAACTTCTATATTCTTAATACTACTATACCTTTTCTCTTTTCCCTTACTAATATAAATCTTATAAAGGTTAAGATAGATAACCTTACTAATATACTAATCTAAGATAATAACACTATACCTATTATATATAGATAGGGCTATCCTTAGTAACTATTAGAGGTAAAGAAGACTATAGTGTTTTATCTATTAGAAGGAGAGATTTATTAACTCTACTAAAGATTTGGTTATTCTTTAATTTAATGCCTTATAAAGATCCTTTAATAAGCTAGTTATAATATTAAACACTATATAATTAAAAAGCTAATAAAAGTCTATTATTATTATTAGATAAATAGAAAAGCCCCTAGCTAATTTAAATTCTTAATTAAAGATAACCATAACTTTAACTATAAGATTATTATTAATATTATATAAATTAATAGTTAACTAGTCCTTTATATTATTAATTTAGTAACCTTATTCTAAGTAGCCTATTTCCTTAACCCTAAGAAGCAGAAAGCTTATAATATTTAGGATATAATTAGAGAGTGCTAGATAAATATATATCTAGGCCCCCTAGATTAGATTATCTATAATGCTAGCAATAACTTTACTTTAGCTAAATTTAAGCACTATACTTACTTAATATTAATTAAGATTAATAAGATACCTATTAAAGCCTATAATAGTATTAGAAAGGTTAAAAAATACTATAGATCTCTTTAATAGGCTTATAATATTATTATAGACTTAATTAGTAGAGAGATTACTCCTAAATAATAACTCTAAATAGCTATTAAAGCTATTAATAACTTAGCAAGTCTAAATAGCCTTATGCTTATACTGCTAGTCTTTAAAGCCTACCTATAGATAATAGATAAGTTATTACTAAGTATCTTTATTATTTAATAAGCTAAGGTAATTTAGAAAGTAACTAATAAAGTTTGCTACTACCTAGCTAAGAGGCAAGTTTATAATGCCCTTAGTGCCTAGAATAGCCTTAATATATTACTAATATATTAGCTATTACTATAGGCTAATATATATATATAGAGAGAAAAAGATAGATAGCATAGCCTTTATAAGCTATTAGCTACTAATAGGGAGACCTATATAGTTAAGATACCCTATAGCCTAGTTAGGTTTTACTTTATAGTAGTAAAGCTATACTATAAGGACTTATAGTATATAGAAGCTAATAAGCAAAGCCTTTAGTATATTAGGGAATATAACCTAAGCCTAGAGGCCCCTTATACCTCCTATAAGGAGACTAGAGAAGATAAGCTACTAGTAAAGGGTAGTAAGGTAAGGGAAGAAAAGAAAGAGATACTAGTAAAGAGAAAGTAAGGAAGACTAAGGAAAGCCCTTATAGTCTAATTCTATATTAATAAGGTTATAAAGAAGCTTAAAAAGGCTTATAATACTAAAGCTACCCCTATAGGAAGCTATAAAGCTAATAGCCTTAAGGTAATAAAAGCAAAGGCTATTAGGGCCTAGGCTTATAATCCTAATAAAGCTATTAGACTTATAAAGCCCTTTATATTTATTAATAAAAACTAAGAGAAGGTATTATTTAAAGAGATTATAGCTAGAAAAGTGCTAAATATAGGATTCCTTATAGTAAAAGAAAAGGCTAACTAGAAACTAGCCCTTTAACTTCGCTAAGAAGGAAAGATTATAACTCTAGGAAGCCCCTTTAAATAATCTAACTAAGCTAAGATTAATGCCCTATAAGCTTATAATATATTTAGGTTTATAATGTTTAATCCTACTAAGCATAGAGGCTATAGGATCTTTAATTCTTATATAGTTTAAGAGATTAAAGGCAAAGGGACTAAATTGCTATATAAGAAGTTATGCCTTATTATATAAGGGCATAATAATAGAGGAAAAGAGGCTATCTTAACCTAGTTGCTAATAATATAGCGATTAAGCTAATGGATTATTATAGCCCTTACTTTATTATTAAAGAGAAAGGGAATTTACCTTTAGTTATAAGATATTATATAAGCCTATGTTTAATCCTATATAACCCTAAATAGGCTAATTATTATAAGATTACCTAAATAGATTATATACCTCTTTCTAAAAGGCATAGTAATAGAGGTAATTAAGCCTCTTTACGGAATTATAAAGGCTAGAACCTATTAGTAAGTAATGTATTTCTATTACTATAGAGATAACCTTAACATAATAACCTTAACGTATAATCCCTGCTTGTTAATTATAGCCTTAAATAATAAGAACCTCTTTAGTATTATAGGAATGCAAATAGATAATACCCTAGGCCTTAGCGATAATAACTTCTTTAAGAAAGAAGAAAGAAAGCTCTAGAAAGCAAAGTTTATAGCTAAAGAAAAACAATGCCTAATAACTATAAATCCCCTTATTCTTAATAGCTATATCCTAACCTAGAATACTAATACCTTGCTAACCCTAACCTAAAAGGGCTAAGGTTAGAAGATTAAGGAAATTAATCTATGATTACTAATAGCAGAGTAAGATTATATTAAGTAAAGAGCATAGGGGAGTTATATTGTAATAGTCTATTAACCTAAAGCATCTTATAACCTATTAATTACTATATAACACTAAGAACCCTCTACTAATAATATCTTATAACTTAATAAACGCCTTAAGTAGCAAATTAAGCATTAGCAGCAGGGATTATAGTATATCCTATTAACTCTTAAAGAAGCAAAGCTCTTTATATTTATAAATAGGTCCCTTACTAATAATAAAGACCTTAGCTTATAAATTAGGTATGTAATTATAATTAGCAATAAAGCATTAAAGGATAATAATACCTTTACCTTAAAAGGTAATATTATAATATATAGCTCTATAAAAAGCAAGCGTATAACTTATAGCGCACTTATATCTAAGCTATATAGCATGGTTTAAGGCGCTAATATTACATATATAATATCTATAACTCTTTATATAATTATAGACTAATTAAAGATGCCCTAAATTCTAATAATTCTCTATACTAACTCTTTCTTATTATATAAATACCTTATAAAGCTAGGCATAATAAAGGAGAAGTAGCTAATAATTAATATTATAGCCCTCTAATAGTTATATAAGAGGAGAGAGATTTATAAGGTTAGGTAAATTAACAGTAGCAATAATCTAGCTAATATAATAATAAAGGCATTGCTAAATTTAGCCCTTTTAAATTTAATTAATTTAAACGAATTAATAATTTATATAAAAGGCTAGGTTAAAAGACCTATAAGGTTAGGTAAATAGGAGGATTAAGATAATAGGTTAGTAAGTATAGATTAAGGTAACTAGGTTAATTAGATTAACTAAGGCTATAATAGCTAATTAGAGCTATAGACTCCTATAAAGGGATTTACTTATATACACTTTCCTTTAATTCGATTTTTATTATGTTTTTAGGCTCCTTTAGCTATAAAGAAAAAGAGAGACTACTAGTGTGGCTTCCTCTAGACTCTTAGATAATAGTTAGTCTAGCCGTAGCTAAAGGTAAGTCTATAAAAGGGATGCACACAACGCGATTAGTTATATTATAAGTATCCCCGCACCGCTTGCAGTGGCTCCGCACTATAAGACTCACTTTTTCCCCTTTTTCGCTTACCTTCTCTTCTAGCTAGATTCCTCTCCTTCTCTCTCTTCTCTTCTCTCTTAGATAATATTAACTATCATTGACTTTATTTAATTAAACCCCCTCTGCACTAGTGCAACGTTCCTTAGTGTAACTAACACTTTCACTAGTAAAAGATTTAAACTAAACCTATAATATAATTCTAGTTATTATTAACTAATTCATAAAATATAGTATTTATATTCCTATATTAACATAACTAACTAGCAATAGGCTAGTAACTATATTCTTAGAATATGTTTTTAAAGATTATAGAGCTTTAGAAGGTATTATAATAGACTAAGGTTTTATATTTACTAGTGGTTTTTAGATAACTTTTTATTATTTTCTTGCAATAAAGTAGCTACTTAGCACTGCTTTTTACCCCTAGATAGATAGCTAGATAGAATATTTAAACTAGGTCCTAGAATATTATTTAAGGGCTTTTGCTTATACTAAACAAACTAATTAGGTAGATAACCTATTATTAGCATAGTTTATATATAATATAAGCAATTATATAATATATAGCTATACACTAGCGGAGGTGTTATAAGGTTATAATCCTAGAGGTCTATAATAAGTAATTATAAATATCCCTTTAGTAAATAATTAAGCTAAAAGTAAAGTCTTAGCACTAAAAGAGAAATATACTATAATTAAATAGCTTTTAAGTAAATTATAGACTTAGTATAAGAAATATTATAACTAGAAAAGAACTCTAATAAGGTTTAAAGTTAGTAATTATATTTTACTATTAATAAAAAATATTAATTTAAGATAACCTAGTAGGAAGCTAGCTATAAAGTATTTAGGCCCCTATAAGATTAAAAAGGTAATTAGGAGTTATAGATTAGGATATTAATTAAAGTTACTACCTAGGACTTAATTATATAATATATTTAATATTACTAGTCTTAAGCCTTTTAAAGGGAACCTAACTAATATAAAAGATATATTCTTACTATAGGATAATATTAAAGATAATAAATAAGAGTTTAAAGTTAAGAGAATTATTTTATATTACTATAATAGAAGGCATTATAAATATCTAGTTAAATAGAAAAGCTATAATACTTTAGAGAATTCTTAGGTATTAAAAAGGGATTTTAGTACTAGAGAAATTATTAATAACTATAAGTAATAGTTAAGTAGTAAAGTTAATATAAGATAGTTATAATTTATAAGTTAATATAGTAAGATATTAGAAAATAAAGTTAATTTACTTAAATAACTTAAATAATCTATTATATAGCTACTAAGCACCTATCTCTTTATAATAGAGTTAGTTACTAGGATTACTAGTTTCTTAGTAATAGTAGTAGCTATAGTAACTATAAAGGTAAAGGCCTTAGGAGTATCTTTATTATTAGAATCTCTCTCTTTATATATATAAACCTAAAGTTTACTAGGGAGCTTAATAAAACTAATATAATTAAGTAGGTTAGTAATATAGGGTATAAACTATAAGTAAGTTAGTTAGGTATTAGCTATATATATTAAGAAAGCTTACTATTAGGATATTCTAGGCTATAAAGTAAAGACTATTTAAAATATTAATCTATATCTTAAGGTTTATAGTATTACTTAGTAGTATTATTATAATATACTTATTACTCTTTACTTTATAAGTAATATTAGTAATTATTTAAGTATAGTAAATATATCTATACTTATTAGAATTTTTATAGGATAGGATAGTATTCTATAGCTTTTTCTTTACTTTTATAATAAACTACTAGTAAGTTAGTAATAATCTAGTGTCTAGGTAGTAGAATTATACTTACTTTATCCTAATAGTAATAGCTACTTTCTAGAGTAGCTTTAATAAGTTTAAATAGCTTATTATAAAGCTATATAATTTAAGCTAGATACTAGTAGTATATTAGTAATAAGTAAATTCTAGATAAGAAAGATATACTATAAGGTAGTTTTTATTATTTTAAAAGTAGTAAGTATATTTTATTAAGCAGCCTATTAGAATATTAGTAATAAAGAAGTAATAAGTAAGTAAAGAAGTTATACTTATAAATTCTTTATATTTTATAGGGAAGGTCTTATTATTAATAAAATATCCTAGAATATTATAGGTACTATTTTTTAGTAGGATATTCTATATTACTACTTACTAAGAGCACTATATATATAGAATTTTCTTACTTATTATACTACTAGTAGTAAGTTAGTAATAAAGATATTATAAAGATATAGTAAACTTATATTAAAATTTTAGAAGTAGTTTACTTTTAAGGAAATAACTTCTTAGGAGACTTTAAAGGAGATTTCTTAATAGCTTAACCTTTAAAAGCTATTAATAAAGGGGAAGTTCCTATATAAGTATTAGATATAGTAAACTAGCTATAAGTTAGCTATAATAAACTAGATATAAATTATAACTAGAAGTAAATAAACTAATAACTAAGAATAAGATAAAAAACTAAGATAAATAGTAATAGATAATAATAATATTTAGAGACTAAAAAAGATTAGTAACTATAGTATAATAGTAGTAAGAAAGCTACTGCTTAGCTAGTAAGGGTAACTTATAAGGTTAAGGATTATTATAGGAGAAAGGAAGTGTAAAGAAAGGGGGAAAAATTAGTCTCTTTTATATTAACTATAGACCCCTTAAGTAATCTAACGCACTGTGTGTAAGTAATCTATAAATTATAATAAGAACCATTAGCTTTACTACTTATATATATGCCTAATAGCTACAAACTTATAGTAACTATAATATAAGCCCTTTAGTTAGACTATTTAGAACTATAGTATTAGGTACCTTATTTATTTAAACTAATTATAAAAATTAATATAAGTTATCTATTTTTTTTAGTCTAGCTATATAATAGGTAATAATATTTATTTCGCTATATTAAAGCTATATATAAGCTACTATTTAAATACTACTACCTATAATAAGGGGGGTTATTTATAATTAGTAGTATTATTATTATTATTTTATTTACCTATATATCTAGTTATAAAGTGCCTTATCTTATTTTTCTTTATAAGCTTTATTATAGTAACTATACCCTAAGTAAGTAGCTTATTTTATAATTAAGGTTAATTATATATTAGGGGAGTATTATATTAGGAGTATAGAGGTTAAAGGTAAGATATTTATTAGAGCGGATTTTTAAAGAACCTTTAGGCTATATAGATAATAAAGAGGCTAGCTAGCTATAAAATAGCTATATACTTATAAAGCAGGGTAGTCCTTAAAGATTATATATATTATTAGTGCTAGGTTAGAGATTAAAACCTTTATATACCTGCCCCTAGCTAGTATCTTCCTAGTAGCAACTGTGAGAATCTTAGCCATTACTTCGTTCATTTAACCCTACGCTCAAGCCGTGACATTCCTATATTAGTTATATATAACCTGCTTACTTAACTAGTATATTATATCTTTTACCTTAGCCTAGGGTATTATAAGCCACTAAGATCTATTCTACTCTATATTCCTTAATAAGTTTATTATTATTCTCTAAGGGGACCTATTCTAGCCCTAGATAGAAGTCCTAGAGTTCCTAACTAGGAAGAGGGTTCTCTATAGCTTATTTAATAAGGTTTACATAGAAAACTAGGTAAATACCTCTTAGGATATTAAGCTATATTATAAGTAGTGTAGGTACTTTAATAACTATATATTTTACTATAACCTAATTAAGTTTCTATAATAGATAGTTTATCTTAATATTTCTAAGTAAAAGCTATACCTTATTACTAATATAAAACCGCTTTACTAGTTATCTAGAAGCTAATATAGTGTTTTACTGCTTTTATTATATATAAGCTATTATAGCCTATACTAGAAGAGTCCCCTCCTATAGATACTTAAGGAATTATATAGCTTGCCTCTTAGGTATAGTTATTACTAGATAGGCTTTAAGTTATAACTATAAAGTAGCTTATTTAGGCTAACCCCTATTACTAAAGAAAACCTATTATTAATTATAAGTTAGCAAGCAGCTAGATATTCTAGCTAATTAAACTATAAGAAGGAGACTATTACCTATAATATTACTTACACCTCTTAATTCACTTACTCTATACTACTATTAGTTTATAGGTAATAAGAAGTGGAAAGTAACTAATTAATCCTAACTAGGGAATATAATATTATCTAAAATATTCCTAGCTAGTCTAACCCTTAATCTATAATAATAGATTAAGGAAATCCTTAAAACCTTTACTATACTATTTTAAACTATTCTATACACTTCTTAGCCCTAATAAAGGTTATAGCTTCTAACTATATAAACTTTAATAGCCTATTTATTATAACTATAAGGTATTATAGTCTCTCTAGGGATAATACTAGTAAGTTTATTATAAAGTTAATAGAGATTTAAGACTAAAATTAATTAGGAATAGGTAAAGGTTTTAGCAAGCCCTAGCGTTATTAATAACTCTTATAGCTACTAAAGTAATAGTAGTTATAAATAAACTAAGCAATATCCTATAATATCCTATCCTAATAAAACTACTATTATAGAATTTAAAACGTGGTATTATACCTTAGGTGTCTTACTACTAGCGAATTATAGTATTATTAGATAAGGGTTGTTATAAGGGGTTCCTAGGTTAGAATCTGTATAGCCCCTAACTAGAGTGCCTTATATATACTTATAGAATAATCTATAACCTATTCCCTTATTAGTGCCTTAGGGCAAAACTTCTAAGCCCTTTCCTAGATAGCCTTTAGTTAGATACTATATATAGAGTCTAATATAATAGCTTAGTCTTATAAGATCTAGAGGTACTTAGTAGTAAAGAGAGCCTCCCTCTCTAGTAGTAGTAATATACGTGTAAGGCATAGATCTAGGTTAAAGCTATCCCCTTATATATCTAAAGATAGGGAGAATATTATAATAGTAATAGGTTATAAAATATATCCTATTCTTAAGGCTAACTTATTCTAGTCCTATTCCCTTTAGGAAAGGGTATCTAGCTATTAAGCTTATATACTAGGCTTATAATAAAGGTAGAAGTTAAATAGTATAAGTATATTTACTTACCTAGCCTATTACTCTAATATTAACTAAGGAGATATAAAGTACTCTAAGTTCTTATAGTTTATATAAATTATAAACAGGCAGGACACTCCCTAGAGCTTTGCTAACTATACCTTAAGATAGGAAATAATAGCTAGTAGCTCTTTATTATAAATTATATAATTCTTCTATAAGAACATAAGGCTAGCGAAATAGTAAGTAACTAGATATAGGACGCTATTAGGACCTTATTATAAGAGGTATTTGCTAAGGGCTATGCCTAAATAATTAGCCTTTACTACTATAGGATAATCTAGATCCTATTATACTAAGACTAGATATATAATAAAGGTATCTTTTAACCTTTTAAAGGTATTATTCTCCTTAGGTTCCTATTAGAAAGGAATATTCTTCTTAGTAAGTTATATTAGTAAGGTAGCTAACTTAGAGAAGTTTTTAATAAAGTTATAATAAAAATTTATAAATCCTAGGAAGCTATAGACCCCTTATAGCTTTATAGGTGCTACCTACTCCCTAATAGCTATAACCTTTATAGAATCTAGGCAAATTAAATGCCCTGCTATAATAATATATCTAAGGTACTAAACCTTCTTTATAGCAAATATAGACTTATTAAGGTTAAGGTATAAACCTATAGCCCTTAAGTAACCTAGAACTAGCTAGACCTTAGCTATATAATCTTTCCTTAACCCCCTTAAGTAAACTAGGATATTATTAAGGTAAGCTATAATAAAATCCCCTAAGGACTTATTAATATAATACTAAAAGGTTACTAGCGCGCTTACTAAGCTAAAGGGATAGACTAGCTACTTAAATAAACTAAACCTTATATAAAACGCTATAAAGTGCTCCTTACCCTTAGTAATCTATAGTTTATAAAACACTATATAAATATCTACCTTTATAAACTAGTATACCTAGGATAAGAAGCATAATATCTCCTTAATTAATAGGAGAGGGTAATAGTTCTATACTATTATCTTATTAAGAGTATAGTAGTTTATATAAAAACGCTATCCCTTATTAGCTTTTTTAATAAGAAGAATAGAAGCTATAGCTAATAAGAAGCTAGTATAAATCTAACCCTTATTTATTAAGTCTATAATCTAGCGCTAAACCTCTAGGAGCTAATCCTATAGTATATTATATAATAGTCCCTATAGAAGTGTTAGTTTAGACCTATCTAGGTTCTTATATATATATATATAGTGGTTAAGAGAACCCCTATAAGAGAGCAAACTATTAGCTTTAGCTTTATTAAAAAGGTTTATAAAGTCCGCTAACTCCTTAGGTAATATTAATATATTAGGAGCTAATAGTTCTAACTTAGGTGCTATAATCTATAATACTATTATTATCTCCTTTAAGCTTATAGTAATAAACCTTATAGTAATATTCTTATTCTATTATGCCCTATAAGCTTTAGCGGTATAAAGGGATTTAATAATTCCCTATACTAGTACTTCTAACCCCCTAGTAAAGGCCTTAGAGATATAAAGGCCCTTTACTACTCTAATAACTAGTTATTACTTTACTATATAAATTACTATATTACACTATTCTAACTAGGGTATTCTAAATATTATATCCTAAGTAAGACCTAGGATAATATATATATTATTTACGCTAGTTAGCTCTATAGATAGCTATTACTAGTACTCCTGCTACTAAGTTAAAAGGGAAAACCCTAATCTAGGAAGAAAAACCCTCTTATATCTATGTTTAGGCTAGTGCTAGCCCTATAGTAAGCCTGCGCTACTTAGTAAGTAGCCTATTATAAGTGTTTATTACTAGCTTATACTAGCCTTATCCTATAGAAAAGAAAAAAGAAGAAAGGAAAATATATAAAATAAGTATTCCTAGGCTCTCTAAACCCTATTTTAGTTTAGTAATAAGTCTATCTTAAGTCTCTTTACTTTTACTTAGGGTAAAGTAAATCTAAGTTTATAATATTAATTTACTTCTTATTTACTTTTATACTAACTTTTTTATAGCCTTACTTTTTAGCTAACTCTAGCCTAGTCTTACTTTATTAGTTTAATAAAGTATAAGTACTTAGTTTTACTTAGTTATTATAAAGGGAGGGTAGCTTTAACCTAGGACTAGGATAGTTCTATATTAAGGCTAGTTATATATTATTAGATTTATTAAGCTTAATATGCTTTATTTTTAAGTAAGTTATCTAATTTATCCCCCTCTCTCTCTTATTAGGTATAAAAGAAAGCTTCTTTTCTCTTAAGGACCTATTCTTATTTCTTTTTTTATATTAAACTTCTTATAGGTTTTTCTTTTCTTTTAGACTATTTAGGGCTATTCTAAGCTAGATTTAGATTAATTACTAATATTTATTATAGATTAGAAAGAAACTTAGTATAATATTAATAGAGCTTATAAGTATTTTAATATTACTATGTTTCTAGCTTTAACCTACCTAGGAATCTATAGAGTATAAGGGCTTTCTAAAGAAGTCTATAATTACTAAGTAATATAAATAAGTTAAGGATAAGGATCTCTCTATAAGTTATATTTACTTCTATTCTAAGCCTATCCTACTACTAATTTATACTAGCTTAGTAATCTAAAAGATATCTAGTATATCTTCTATAAGTCTTATTTAGTTTTAAAGCCTAGGCACTAGTACTATATTATTATTAGTAAGTTAGTCCTATTCTAGCTTAGTAGTAAGGCTAATTTACTTAGTAAGGGTAGTTACTAATATATATTTTAATTATTAGGTATAGAATTATTAATATAATAAGGTAATAATTACCTCTCTTTTAGTTTAGGTTTATAGCTAACCTATCTAGTAGCTAAATATAACTAGCTAGTAAAATAAGCACTAGTGGTTAGTTAAGACTTAGGCTTTTATAGCTACTAAGGGTGCTATAAGTGCTTTTAATCTGCCTTAGTAGTAGCTTAGTTCTAGTGCTAACTTTATTTATTCTAAGTCCTAGATAACTTCTAAGACTAGGTTAAGAAACTCTATACTAGTAATTAGGCTAAGAAGAAGCAAAGTGCTTTTATAGTAAGCCTAGACTAGGCTAGTTTCTCTAAGGAATAGTATTCTAAGCTTATCTTTTAGCTTTAGTGCCTTAATATATATATAGTAAAGATAAACTATCTTTTACTTATTACTATCCTTATAAAGAATTATATAAAGGTAGTAAAGAATACTATCTTTATTCTAGAAAAGAAGTAATATAGTAGCTAGTTTTTAGTTTAAAGAAGGGGTAGTAGTAAGGTAGTTAGGCTTATAATACCTAGAGTTTTAGTTAAAATTAATCTAATAACTATTCTAGATATAAAAGTTCTTTATTATAACTATAGTATTAGGTTTGCTTCTAGCTTACTAGCGCTCTTATACTACCTAGTCTATCTCCTAATTTATATCTATATTTAAATAATTTTCTATCTATCTCTAAAATTAGCCTAGGTTCTCTAATCTTCTAATTTAGTTAATAGCTAGCTTTTATACTAATAAGTAGTATTAAAGTCTTCCTATACCTAGGAACTATCTTACTAGGAATCTTGCTTTTAGGGGGTTATTTAGGGCTAGCCTTGCTTCCTATATATTAGTAGGCTATCTTTATTAGGGTTATCTATAGTTAACTAATATATAGTATTAGTCCTTTACTACCTAGCTATAGCTATATAAGGGCAAAACCACCCTAGGGATATTCCTATAAAATAGGAATTTATTAAGGCCTATCTTCCCTATATATAATTAGATTATTACTAAAGAGATATATTTATCTAGCCCTATATAGAACTTTTAGATCTTCTTTAGGTTATAAGTAAGGGGGTAATCCTTAGTTAGCTCCCTTATATATTTGCTTTAGGCTAGCCTTTCTTTATTATACTAGTCTTCCTAGTAATATTTCTATTCCTTATATAAGTCTATATTTAGTTTATTATTTACTAAAGGGGGTCTTTTCCTATAGTATAGTACTATTATTACTAACTTAGCTATAGTTTAGATTTTCTTTATAATTCTATTCTTTAACTTTTATTTTATATTATTTAGGTATAGATTAAGAGGAGGGATATAAGTCTTAACTTCTAGTTATATAATAGGAGTAGCTTTAAATACCCTTATAATAATCTAAAGGTAAGCTAATTAGTTTACTATAAAGCTTTTTACTACTTCTCTTAGCTTTCCTTCCTTCTTAGTAAGGGTATAGTAAGCACTTACTTTATAGGTAAGAATAGGTTAGACTACCTATATATATAAAAGCCTAGTATCCCTAAAGCTATAGCCCTATACTAATACTACTAGTAAGGATAGTATAAGTTATTACTAGGTAAATTTGCCTTTAAGAATATTTTTATAAGCACTTTAGTTAAGTTTTTTATTAACCTATATACTAAGGAATCTATATAACTTTATAAGCACTATCTTCTTTATACTAAGTTAGACCTTAGTTTAGGGGGGTTTATAAGACTTACTAAAGTATATAAGTTTAGTTTTAGCTAGGTTAAACTTAACTCTTACTTACTTTACCTATTTCTTATAGATTTTCTATATAGCTTTAAGTCTTTTCTAAGTCTAAGTAATAGTCTTACTAAATAATACTATATTTATATTATCTATAAATCCTATAGCTACTATACCTAGTATAGCCTAGAGATAAATATAAAGCTTTACTAAGTAAAGTAAGAAAAGAATTAATAAGAGAGGTAAGCTTTATAGAATACTAGCCTTAATTATAAATAGTCTAGAGATTTCTCTATTAAAGCTAAGCTAGCTTATTTTATTTATAAGAAAGCTTTAAATTACTATAATTAGCTATTATAGGACTCCTATTTTAATAAGTAAATATATTAGATATAAGTAGCTAACTCTATTAAATACTACTAATATATTTATTTATATTAGTAAGGCAATACTACCCCTTCCCTAGGCCTCTTTAATATACTTTATAAGGACTCTTATTATAGTCTTTATTAATTTATTTACCTTATTACCTATCTATAGTTTAGGGAGTAGTCCTTTAGCCTTAGTAAAGGCTATAAGCTATATTATAATTATTACTTCTATAATTTTTCTAACTATATTAAGTAGTAAGATAAGTCTCTATATATTAGCTTTTCTTATTTCCTTAGTTATTTTACCTAGTTTCCTAATTACTACTACTCTTATAGTTTAGAAGTAAGCTAGGAAGTAGCTTATTTCTAGGACTATATTTAGGAGTTAAGCTATAGTATCCTTAGCTAGGTCTTTATAGGCTTTAATAAGGCTTACTAGGAGTTTATTATCCCTTAGCGCTTTCTAACTAGCTATATTTAATAGGACTTTTATAATCTTATCTTATCTAAATTATTCTTTATTTAGAAATAGTATATTTTTAAGTTCTAGGAAAGAGAGGTTTAGGATATAGAAGAGGTTTACTATAGGTTTAGGGAAAAATCTTTATGCTAGTATACTAGCTTTATTATTATATATAGTAGCTAGGTTAGGGTTATTTTCGCTTCTTTCTAGTATAGGGAGTCTAGGGAGCTCTAGGGGGGCCTAGCTTTAAAGCTAGGCCTATCTCTCTAGCCTCTAGACTCCCCTATCTTTCTCCTATATATTAGCTTTTTATAGGGTATCTCTATATATTTCTTCTTTCTTCTCTAATAATATATTCCTAATCCTTATTTACCTTAGTATAAGCTTACTAGTTTATATTAGTTCTTCTATATCTTTACTATTTCTTAGCTTACCTTACTTTACTAACTAACTCTTATGCCTTTCTTAATTACTATACCTCTAGGCTAGGTAGTCCCTAGGGCTTTTTTAGGGCTACTTTATCTATAATTTACTATAAGTTTATAATAATCTAGGTTATATAATTATTAATTCCCTCTTTATTATAAGGGTTTAGTATGCTTTTAGGTTAGAGTTAGATTATAGCCTTTACCTTTATATATAGTCTATTTAAGGCTCCCTATATATATCTAAGGCCTTAGAGGGTGGCTTTCTATTGCTTATTAAAGATACTAATTAGCTATAGAATATAGTTAAATCTAGTAAGGTTCTTTATACTATTATAGTAAACTTTAATATTTAGTATAGCCTATACTAGGTTAATAGTGCTATTCCTATTATCTTTATACTATCTTATAGGTTTACCCTAGGGTATAATAAGTCTAAGCCTTTACTAGCTTATAAACTCTAGTAGTTTATTTGCTTTATTAGTTATTCTATCTAGCTTATCCTAGAGAGAGTGCTTTTAGTTAAAGTTACTAATAATTATACTTTAGTTATAAGGTTTCTTTAAGTTAATTATATAAATAGGGATATTCTAGTTACTACTATATCCCTTTAAATAAAGGAAGTAAATATTAACTTCTTATAGTTTTACTAGTAATTAGTTAGTTTCTCCCTAGGCTAACTATAATCCTATGCTATATTTCTTATTTATATATACTATATTATATCTATTATAGTGTATAAGTTAGAACTAGGCTAGGCCTAGTGCTAGAGGCTATAGGTTTTTTATATATTCCTATTCTTAGATTATAATTATATTTATATTAGTTTAGTAATAAAGCGCTATATATATTAGTTTATTCTTCTTATTTATATTCTAGAAAAGAATCTATAGTATTATTATATTAATTAGGGGGGTTATTAGTTACTGCTATTTAGTACTAGTTTTATTCTAGCTTTAAGTTACTTTATATACTATTTAATACTTCCTAATCTTAGTTATTTAGTGCTATATTCTATATTTATAGGATATTCTCTTTTTCTAGTAGCTATAATAATAGGTTCTAAGGCTATACTAAATCTCTTATAAGGAGGGGTTAGGCTTTTACTTAGGGAGTAAGTAGTAAAGTAAGAAGGTTATTTAAAATATCTTACTTTAGTAGTATTTTACTTCTTTTTTAGGATAAGGTAGTCTCTTAACTAGGCTAGGTATAGTCTAGAGTATAGGATATAGTTTTCTTTTACTTATTTATCTTTTATTAGGTAAGAGAACTCTCTATTCTTATAATAGCTAGCACTATACTTACTATACCTTAGAGCTACCTTATAAAACTTAGTAATATAGCTTATTTAAAAGTAATTATAATATTATTAGGGTTATAAGGTTTTATTATATAGTTTAGTTTAAAATAGCTTTACTTTAAAGACTATACTATTATAGTATATCTTATTAGTATTCTTAACTTTAGCTAGGCCTAGTATTAGGGTAGTCCTTTAGGTGCCTTTACTATAGGGTTACCTTACTATTACCTTAATTATATTTACCTTATTAGCTTTTCTAATTTTTATTACTAAGTTTTTAGTGGAAATATATTTAACTAGGAACCCCTTAATAATAATACTAAGTACTTATTAGTAAAGGGTTACTTCTAGTCTAAATGCGTTAGTAATCTATTTTTAGTCTTATTTATATTAAGTAGTATTTTCTTTAAAGGTAATAATAGTGTCTTTACTAGGGAGTCTCCTAGCTACTATTACTATAGCTTAGCCTATAGCTTTATTAACTACTATTACTATATCTTCTATACCCCTAGACTAGAGTAATTCCTAAATAGTATTCCCTTTAATAAGTACTTCCTAGTCTTACTTACTAAGGACCTAAAGGGGGGGAGGTAAGGTATTTAGTTACTTAGGGGCTAGGCTAGTAGTAATACTAGCCTAGGTTAGGGTATTACTCCCCTTAGCTTTTTCTTTAATAGCCTTTTTAAGAGCTTATTTAAGGGCTTTCTTAGTAATATAAATATTACTATTATTATAGTTTATTATCCTTATTTTAGCTTAGGTGTAGTTTACTACCTATCTAGTAATAGCTTTAGTAATGCGCTATACCTAGGTAACTTTATTGCTAGGGATAAGGCTTATAATTTATTATAGAATTTTGTATTATCTAGGTGTTTAAATTAGATCTAATCTATTATTAGGTTATTCTTACTGCTTTAGATATTAAACTATCTAATTCCTGTATTTAGGTAGTAGTAGCTCTATGCTAGCCCCCTTTCTCTTATGTTAATTACTATTAGTATCCTAGCCTTATACTTACCTCTAGCTTTATTATAATATAATATTATAGGAGGGGGTAAATAGAGGTAAGGAATTTAAATATTAATATGGTTTGTATTTTAGAGGCGATTCTGGACCTTTAGAGCGGTGCGGAAGTTTGTGCGAAGGTTTAACCTTTCTAGGATAATATATAAATATATAAATAACTCCTAGCTATCTATATTAATTCTAGTGCGTACTATATAGGTTATAGAAGAGATATCTTCCTTAACCTACTTCCCTCTCCTTTCTATTTTTACTATAGTATAAATACACCTTTATTTTAGTAACTATATAAGCTCTAGGCTAAGTTACCTTACTACTAATTTACTTATAGCACTATAGTAATTATAATTATAATTAATCTAGATATTAATATAATAATATATATTAAAGAGTATAGGAATTAAGAATAGTAGTTAGTCTATATACTATACTATATCCCACTCTATCTCTATATAGCTATAATAGTTATCCTATAATATAGTAGTTAACTAGCCTATAGATAGTAAGGCAAAAGAAAAGTGTACTCCTAAATATAGTAATCCTTAGATTTATATTATAAGTAGTATCCCTCCTAATAGTATTTAGCTAACTTTACTTCTAATACTTATTTAGCCTATTATATATTTATAGTAGGTTTTAGCCCTTTCTTCTTCTTAGCTAGCTTATTTTACCTTCCTAGCTAAGTGCTTACTATATAAACCCTAGTTATTAGTATATTACCCTTATAGTTAGTCTAGGGTATAGGTTTAGCCTACTATAGTTTATATTAGGACTAATACTTATTCTTTATAGTAAAGGCCTTAATATTAACTATAATTTTATAATACTATATAATAGCTATATACTAGTTACTCTAGCTAATACCCTAGCTTATACTAATCTCCTTTAAACACTTATTAAGCGTGTATTAAAGCTTTACTAGCTTTATATTATCCCCCTAATATTTCTCTCCTACTAGTAATAGCTTCTCTATAAAGTAAATAAAGAATATAGAAAATAGCTCCCCTAGGCCCTATTCTAGCTAGTCTAGCTTTATAAGAGCTATCTCCTATCTATATAAGTTAGAGAATACTAACCTAAGGTATTCTAGGAAGTTAGTAGAGTTAAAACTAATAGTATTGCCTTACTTAAAGTAAGTAATTACCTAGGACTAAACTCTAGAGAATAGGTTTTAGTAAATAAATACCTATCTATCCTTATTAGTACTAATAAAGTCCTTATTTACCTATAACTTATACTCTATTAAGAACCTCTATATAGTAAATAAGGCTTTATTACTATTATATAGGTTACCTATAGGGATTAGTTTTTATTTTACTTTAGGTATAGGCAGGACTAGGTTAGAGATAGGAGGTAGTATAGGGTTAGCTTCTAGGGCACTAGGCTAGGCTATAGGGGGTAGTTAGGTTAAAGGTCCTTGTCACGGCTTGTCCGTAGGGTTGAATGAACGAAGTGATGGCTGAGATTCTTGCAGTTACTACTAGGAAGATACTAGCTAGGGGTAGGTGCGTAAAGGTTTTAATCTCTAACCTAGCACTAATAATATATATAGTCTTTAATAAATACCTTACTTTATAAGCATATAGCTATCTTATAGCTAGCTAGCCTCTTTATTATCTATATAGCCTAAAGGTTTTTTAAAGATTTGCTCTAATAAACATTCTATCTCTAACTGTCATGGCTTGAGCGTAGGGTTAAATGAACGAAGTAATAGCTAAGATTCTCGCAGTTACTACTAGGAAGATACTAGCTAGGGGTAAGTGCATAAAGGTTTTAATCTCTAACCTAGCACTAATAATATATATAGTCTTTAAGAAATACCCTGCTCTATAAGTATATAGCTATCTTATAGCTAGCTAGCCTCTTTATTATTTATATAGCCTAAAGGTTCTTTAAAGATTCGCTTTAATAAACATCCTATCTCTAACCTCTATACTCCTAATATAATACTCCCCTAATATATAATTAACCTTAATTATAAAATAAGCTACTTACTTAGGGTATAGTTACTATAATAAAGCTTATAAAGAAAATAAGATAAGGCACTTTATAACTAGATATATAGGTAAATAAAATAATAATAATAATACTACTAATTATAAATAACCCCCCCTTATTATAGGTAGTAGTGTCTAAATAGTAGCCTATATATAGCTTTAATATAGCAAAATAAATATTATTACCTATTATATAGCTAAACTAAAAAAAATAGATAACTTATATTAATTTTTATAATTAGTTTAAATAAATAAGGTACCTAATGCTATAGTTCTAGATAGTCTAACTAAAGGGCTTATATTATAGTTACTATAAGTTTATAGCTATTAAGTATATATATAAGTAGCAAAGCTAATAGTTATTCTTATAATTTATAAATTACTTATATATAGTGCATTAGATTACTTAAGAGGTCTATAGTTAATATAAAAGAGACTAATTTTTCCCCCCTTTTATACACTTCCTTTTACCTATAATAATCCTTAACCTTATAAATTACCCTTACTTACTAAGTAATAGCTTTCTTATTACTATTATATTATAGTTACTAACCTTTTTTAGTCTCTAAATATTATTATTATTTATTACTATTTATTTTAGTCTTTTATCTTATTCTTAGTTATTAGTTTATTTACTTTTAGTTATAATTTATATCTAGTCTATTATAGCTAACTTATAGCTAGTTTACTATATCTAATCCTTATATAGGAACTCCCTTTTTATTAATAGCTTCTAAAGGTTAAGCTATTAAGAAATTTTCTTTAAAGTCTTCTAAGAAGGTATCTTCTTAGAAGTAAACCACTTCTAAAATTTTAATATAAGTTTACTATATCTTTATAGTATCTCTATTACTAACTTACTACTAGTAGTATAATAAGCAAGAAGATTCTATATATATAGTGCTTTTAGTAAGTAGTAATATAAAATATCTTACTAAAAAATAATACCTATAATATTCTAGGATATCTTATTAATAATAAGACCTTCCCTATAGAATATAAAGAATCTATAAGTATAACTTCTTTACTTACTTATTACTTCTTTATTACTAATATTCTAATAGGCTACTTAATAAAATATACTTACTACTTCTAAAATAATAAAAACTACCTTATAGTATATCTTTCTTATCTAGAATTTACTTACTTATTACTAATATACTACTAGTATTTAGCTTAAATTATATAGCTTTATAATAAGCTATTTAAACTTATTAAAGCTACTCTAAAAGGTAGCTACTACTATTAGAATAAAGTAAGTATAATTTTACTACCTAGACACTAGATTATTACTAACTTACTAGTAGTTTATTATAAAAGTAAAGAAAAAGCTATAGAATACTATTCTATTCTATAAAAATTCTAATAAGTATAGATATATTTATTATACTTAAATAACTACTAATACTACTTATAAAGCAAAGAGTAATAAGTATATTATAATAGCACTACTAAGTAATACTATAAACCTTAAGATATAGATTAATATTTTAAATAGTCTTTGCTTTATAGCCTAGAATATCCTAATAATAAGCTTTCTTAATATATATAGCTAATACCTAACTAACTTACTAGTAGTTTATACCTTATATTACTAACCTACCTAATTATATTAGTCCTATTAAGCTTTCTAGTAAACTTTAGGTTTATATATATAAAGAGAGGGATTCTAATAATAAAGATACTTTTAAGGCCTTTACCTCTATAGTTACTATAGCTATTACTATTACTAAGAAACTAGTAATTCTAGTAACTAACTCTATTATAAAGGGATAAGTACTTAGTAGCTATATAATAGATTATTTAAGTTATTTAAGTAAATTAAGTAAATTAACTTTATTTTCTAATATCTTACTATATTAACTTATAAATTATAACTATTTTATATTAACTTTACTACTTAACTATTACTTATAGTTATTAATAATTTCTCTAGTACTAAAATCCCTTTTTAATACCTAAGAATTCTCTAAAGTATTATAGCCTTTCTATTTAACTAAATATTTATAATACTTTCTATTATAATAATATAAAATAATTCTCTTAACTTTAAACTCTTATTTATTATCTTTAATATTATCCTATAGTAAGGATATATTTTCTATATTAGTTAGGTTCTCTTTAAAAGGCTTAAGACTAGTAATATTAAATATATTATATAATTAAGTCCTAGGTAGTAACTTTAATTAATATCCTAATCTATAACTCCTAATTACCTTTTTAATCTTATAGGGGCCTAAATACTTTATAGCTATCTTCCTCCTAGGTTATCTTAAATTAATATTCTTTATTAATAATAAAATATAATTATAAACTTTAAACCTTATTAAAGTTCTTTTCTAGTTATAATATTTCTTATACTAAGTTTATAAGTTACTTAAAAGCTATTTAATTATAGTGTATTTCTCTCTTAGTACTAAGACTTTACTTTTAGCTTAATTATTTACTAAAGGGATATCTATAATTACTTATTATAAACCTCTAGGATTATAACCTTATAATACCTTTACTAGTGTGTAGCTATACGTTATATAATTGCTTATATTATATATAAACTATACTAATAATAGGTTATCTGCCTAATTAGTTTATTTAGTATAAGTAAAAGCTCTTAAATAATATTCTAGGACTTAGTTTAAATATTTTATCTAGCTATCTATCTAGGGGTAAAAAGCAGTACTAAGTAGCTACTTAGTTATAAGAAAGTAATAAAAAGTTATCTAGAAACCTCTAGTAAATATAGAACCTTAGTCTATTATAATACCTTCTAAAGCTTTATAATCTCTAAAAATATATTCTAAGAATATAGTTACTAGCCTATTACTAGTTAGTTATATTAATATAGGAATATAAATACTATATTTTATAAATTAGTTAATAATAACTAGAATTATATTATAGGTCTAGTTTAAATCTTTTACTAGTAAAAGTCTAGTAATAAAATCTATTAATAATTCTTAAAAAGGGTAATTAAGCACTAGTAATATAGCTAGCTTACTATATAGTTTATAATACCTTAGTTTTAAAGTTTAATAACTTATATAAGTGCTAATATATACCTTTATATCTTTCTTTATTATTAGCTAATAATATTAGTTTATAATCTAATAAAGAGTTTTACTTACTCCCTAATACCTAGTAGTAAGGTTATTATAAGTTAGTAATAAAATTTCTTTTCTTATTCCTAAAGGGATAAAAATATAATTCTTAAATATTAATAGCTTAGAGAGTCTAATAGACTATATCTAGAATACTACTAAATTACTACTTTTAAGTAATTTTAATTAACCTATAGTAAAGTTATTCCCTTACTATACTTTTTATAATAAGACTTAAATTAGGGGTTTTAATTCTAAGCTTTTTTCTAGAAAGTTAAAGATAAACTTAGAAAAGATTCTTTAAATAAATTAAATCCTAGCTATAATATCTCTATAAGTAATTAGTTTAATAAATACTTTTAGTCTTATAAGTATATAAATAAGTAATGTTTTTAAGGGGCACCCTTACTACTTACTAGTAATAACCTATACTAGTTTACCCTTAATAGTAATAGCTAGTCTAATAGGAAAATTAAAATAACTAAGTAATAAACTAAATATACACTAGGTACTAGTAGTATTACTATAGCTAGCTTATAACTTATTAATAAAAGAATTAAAAGTATTAAATAACCTTACTAATATAACTCTTCTAAGATTATCTAAATTATTAGGTTCTTTAGAAATATAGTTAAGTTATGATTTTTTAAAACCCTAGATATTAGTAGTATTATTATAGTATTATTATAACTAACTATTAGTTATACTAAGTAATATTTTTATAGAACCGATAGTACTAATAGTATTACTAGGGTATTCCTATTACTTAGTATCTATAAATTTAGATAAAAAGGTAAGAAGTTATATAGTTACTACTTTTACTTTCCTTACTTTACTTATAAAATCTAGTCTTCTTAAAAGTAAGTTAGTAGGATTTAATTTCCCTATATAATATATAATCTTAAAGTTAAAAGGATAAAGCTTATTAAGTATAGTTACTTACCTACTAGTAAGCTTAGGCTTTATAGCTAGGTACTTATAGTTTAAATAGTCTATAATAACCTTAATTATATAAGCTAAATAAGTAAGATAGTGTCTCTATATATAAAAAGCCTCTTAAATAGCTAATAATTTACTATTAGGTATTAAATAGTGTAATTTAGTATAAGTTATCTTCCTTAATATAAATATAACTAGGTGCTAGTAACCTAGTATATATATTATAAGTATAGCCCTAATTGCATATCTAGATATATCTATCTTTACTCTAAGATATATAAGTAAGTTAAAATACACTAAAATTAACGCTTCTTAAAATTTTTATTAAAGTTCTTTAAATACTACTAACTTATAGGGTTCTAGGTTAAATATTACTAGTTACTACTCTCTAAGGTAATCTATTAATAGAATAATAACTTTACTATACTATTTAATAAAATAGTAGTAAAATCTAGTAAAACTAAGGAATAACTAAATATTAAAGATACTATATAATATTAGCTAGGTTATAATTACCTTAACTCTTACTAGGTCTATTATAATACCTTTTGCTAATATCTTAAAGCCTAAGAATTTAACTTCCTTAACTAAAAATTAATACTTCTTAAGGTTAATAAAAAGACTTATATTTCTAAGCCTATATAGAATTTATTTAATATATTCTATATACTTCTTAACTATACTACTATATATTAGTATATTATCTAGGTAAATAATATAAGTCTTATTAATAAGTCCTTTAAGAGTATTATTAATATACTCCTAAAAGGTTACTAGTGTATTAACTAGTTTAAATAGTATTATAAGATATTTAAAGTAGCTATAGTAATAATAAAAGGCTATCTTCTACTTATTACCTAAGTAAATATATAGCTAGTAGTATATATCTTTTAGATTAAGGACTATAAAAATAACTATACTTACTAATTAATTAAGGATTTTAGTAATAAGGGGTAAAGAGGCCTTATCCTTAATTATAATCTTATTTAAGCCCTTATAATCTATATAAAGCCTTAATTTCCCTTCTTTCTTTAGAATAAATAAAATTAGGGCTTTAGCTAGGCTAACTAATCTTCTAATCTACCCTTTAAGCTATATACTTATAAGGTACTCTCTAAGAACTAATAGCTTCTTTTTAGCTAAATTATATATAGGCCCTTAAGGTAGTGTTTTCCCTTCTTCTAATTTAATTATATAAGTATAGCCCCCTAGTTTAGAAAGCTTACTTACTAGCCCTTTAGAAAAAATATTTATAAACTCTATATATTCCTTTAGAATTATTAGTATAGGGTATTAGGTACTTATACCTTAATTTAATATAGCTTATTTATTACTTATACTTTCTAAAATTAGTATAACTATAATACCTTTACTTTTTTATTATTAGTAAGTATATTCTAGTAACTATATAGCTACTTTACTATTTAATTATACTTTTATTATTACTAGGTTCTTTAATTAGTTCTTACCCTTTTCTTTCTAATTTTTATTTTTTAGAATACTTAGCCTAATTTTTATTGCCTTAAATAGTAATAAAATCACTGCTTATTTTTTCTTCTTATATATTTACTACTTACTATAAATAAAGAAAAGGTATTTTATAGTTACTAAATATCTCTAAAATCCCTAATCCTAATATATAATTATAGGTAAATATTCTTTAGTCTAATCTATACCTAGTATTATCCCTTTACCTATATTAGTAATATAGTAGCTAACTTAATAGACTTTTATAAATTCTATACTATCTTTTACTTTTATTAATATTTTTAAAATCCCTTAATATAGAATCTCTTTTTAGCTTATACTCTTTAGTACCTAGTCTAATTAGATTATATTTTTCTAATCCTTTTTTAATAATAATTTAGGATAAATTATTAAGAACTATATACCTATATTAAATAGCGCTTTTATAGCTAATTACTAGTTATCTTATTATAGAGATACTTATATTCTTATTCTATTATCTATAGGGTATTTTATAGTAAGATTATATTCCTAGGTCTATACTATTTAAACTAGTATTATATTAGATAATATAGCTTTATTACTACTTTTACTATACCTCTTAGTTATATACCTATTACTTTTATAAATAAAATAGTCTAGTGCCTAATAAGCTAGTATAGTATATCTAGGCTTTCTATATTTATAGTATACTAGAAATAGCTTTTTTACTTAATCTTTGCTTTATTACTATACCTTATTTATAAGTAATATAAAGTATTATCTCTTTCTTTTAAGGTCTTAACTTTTTTTATTACTTTAGCTTAAACTTATTATAACCTTTACTTTCTTACCCTAGCCTTATAACTAGCTTTAGGTTATTAGAATCTCTTAGCTAATTATTTACTTTCTTATAGTATTATTTAAGCTATTTAGAAAAATAGTAATTTATAAATATATTAGGATTACTTTAAGTAACTTAGCTTTTACCTTAGTCTAAGCTCTTATAAAGGCTTAAAATAATTAGTTACTCTTTTACCTAAGATTTAGTAGTATTCTTATTACTTCTAAATATCTTATACCCTTATTTATTATTCTAGTTTTTAGCTATTTTAGAAAACTTACCTATATAAATAATAAGTAATCAATATACTTATCTATAGCTATATAATATATTTATTATTACTTTATATTATTAGCTAGGTAACTACTTATATACACTACCTTAGTAGTATTATCCTCAAAGGTATAGTAGTTTAATTTAAATAATATATCTAAATCTACTAGGAAATTCTATAGGTTCTTATATATATCCCCTTTATATATAGGTATTTTTATTTATATCTTAATAAGACTATTTTACTATATAATTACTACTAAGTTACTATAGATTACTAGTAAAACTATAGCTAAAGTTTAAGAGGTAATTATAAGTCCTAGAGAAGGTCTAGCTAATCCTAGATTTACCTTAAGCTCTCTAATCTATACCTTTATTTATAAAATCTCCTATATTTTCTAAAGGTAATATAGCTTAGCTTATATAACTCTATAGTATCTTTATAATACTTTATCTAGGTTATTTATATTATTTATACCTTTACCTAGATTAGGATTAGGTAGCGTTTACTATACCTTATTATTATCTATAGTTCTAGATTATAGGGGTTCTTTACCTTCCTAATTATCTATAGCTTTATTATTATAAGGTACTAGTGTATTTTATATAAATCTTTAAAGTATTAGCTATATAATAATCTAGCTAATAGTTTATATTCTTAAAAGGGTTTTAAAGAGATTAATTTATTATAGCTTATCTATAGGGTTAAATAAATAAAGTAATAGCTAAGATTCTTATAGTTACTACTAGGAAAATACTAGCTAAGGGTAGGTATATAAAGGTTTTAATCTCTAACCTAGCACTAATAATATATATAGTCTTTAATAAATACCCTGCTTTATAAGCATATAGCTATCTTATAGCTAGCTAGCCTCTTTATTATTTACGCAGCCTAAAGGTTCTCTAAAGATCCGCTCTAATGAATGTCCTGTCTCTAACCTCTACGCTCCTGACAGTCCTATGCTATTTGCTATTACCTATTATTAGAGATATATAAGCTTTGCTATTTACTTATTTAGTATAAGTTAAAGCGTTTTAAATTAAGCCTATTAAGCTACTAGTAGTGCTATAGCATTAGATAGGGGGGTTAATATCCCCTAGCTATGTTAATCTTAGGGTTAAAGCATGCCTATTATATCTATTAGTATATTTATTAGTATATCTATTATATCTTTTAGTAGCTATTATAAGGACTAAAGGAAGTTTCTTAATTATTATAGACTAGCCCCTAGGTAACTATAATAAGGCGTTAATATAATATTAAGAAACTTAGGGAGGGAGGAAGGAAAGGTAAAAGACTTATTCCTACTAGTGCCCCTTATACCCCCTAACTACCTTATATTAGCCCCCTTTTTGTATCCTTACTAGCTTAGAACCATCCCCACTTATATGCGCCATAGGAAATGCTTGGGCAAAGCCCAAGCCCTTTACAGTATATTCTTATAGTAGTAATAATCTAGCTGAATTTTTAATTAAACTAATATCCTTATATAATTCTAGCTTTAAGGTTATTATTTATAATTATAGTAGCAATATATTCTTTAGTAATAAAGTATATACTTGTATTTAATTTATTATAATAGCTATTCTACGCTACTTCCTTATAAGTTACCTTTATAGGTAGCCTTAAAAGTATATCTAGTATAACATTTAGCACTTCTAGTATATATATTACCTTTAAATTAAATTATAATAGATAATTTATAACTTTAGCTAGTTTTAGATTAGCTTTATCTAAATCTATTATAGATAGTAATATATATTTAATAATTCCCTTTGCTAGAGAATAGTTAGTTAATATATTAACTACTATATTATTAGATTATACTATCTTCTATAGCTTTTAAACACTTTATATAATTATAGCTACTTTAGCCTCTATTAAACTATATTATTTTTTAACGCTTAATATTACCCTTAAAAGAAATAGGATTAACTATATTTAGTTATTCTTAATATCTTTTCTAGGGATACTTTGACTATCCTATTCTTTTCATAATTAGAAAGCATATAAGCTAAATCCTTCCTTATAAGCATTAATTTTAAGAAAAAGTAGCTTACTTAAGTTATAATACTATAAGGTCTATTTCTTACTTAAAAAAGCCTTAATATCTTTAAAAGCCTTTTTCTTCTCCTTAGTTAGCAAAAATGGTTTTTACTATATCTTTCTTTTCTATATTAGCTTTAAGATCCTAGTGATTTTATTATCCTTTTTATAAAATTCCTTTAATAACGCTGTTTTTTATGCCTATAATAGTTAGATTTATATATTAAACTATAGGATTCTATTATAAAGAAATCTAGCTATACTAATAAAGGTTTTAAGACTTAATAAATTAGTTAGGAAGATTATTTTTTTAAAAGGCTTTTAGTCTATTATTTATATTAATAATTCTATTACTATTAATAACAAAACTAAGCAATTAAATAGTAAGGTAACTAATAAAAGACTTTTTAGCTATAATTATCATCCTATTTTCTTAAAGGATCTTAAGTATAATATTAAGGTACTCTAAATGCTCCTTAATACTATTTAAAAACATAATAATATTATTAATATAAACGCAAATAAAGTGCTTATACTTCTAAAAGAGTTAATCTATAAATTATTAAGTAAAAGCAAGAGAATTTTTAAATCCTATTAATGCTATATTTAATGCTTTAAGACCCTGATTTAATATAACTACTATATAAGCTTAGTAGTCTTTTCTAATTAGTAGCTAGTAAAAAATTCCTATTCTATTAAAAAGTAAAAAAAACCTTCTTAATATATATATTATCTATAATATTACTCTAATCTAGTAAGGGATAGATATCTAGCATAGCTATATTATTAAGCAGTCTTATATTAACTATAACTCTCCCTTTCCTTTCCTAGCTAGTTTCTTACTAAACTATAAACACTAGATATACTATAGCCGCTAGCTTATCTAGATATAATATTTTCCCTTTAAGGTAAAGTTTATTATATACTTTATTAAGTTTATTTATATCCTGCCCTCCTAGTTTATATAGTTAAATTAGCCTTATTTAATATTCCTATCCCTTAACTAAATTATTCCGCATTTTTTAATCTTTAGGCATAGGGATAATACCTCTATTATAATAGATATTATATTTATCTATAAGCTAAATAAATTTGCTTATAGCATTATAATTAATATTAGTAATTTATACTCTAAATTTGTTTATAATATATAGAATTTCCTCTAGATATAAAATCCTATATAATAACACTTCTATATTAACTTTCTTTAAATTAAGCTTATCCTTCTCCTTATTAGATTTACTACTATCCTTATCTATATCTCCTATTTTTTCTATAATATCTTTACTAAAATAAGTATAATATACTCAGGGTATTGCACTACAATCGATTTGTAGTGTATTTTCTTTTTAACAAATAATATACATCTAATCTTAGAAAATAGATAGAGATATAAAACTTCTTTTTTAGATAGATAACTAAAAAACTACAATGTAGTTGTATATAAAAGTGGGTCTAAAAGTGGGTCTAACGCCTGTAAATTAAAAAAACTACATTTCACTACATTTTAGCACTAAAAATACACTACAAATGTAGTGTTTCTAATTTACGGCTAAACGGCCCACTTTTAGATCCACTTTTATGAATAGTATTTTTCTTTGGATTTATCTCTATAAGATTACGTAATTTATAGAATAGTATCTCTTATTATAAGCTACATATAAAATTAAATGTAAAAACTACAAATCACACTACACTAACTACAAACAATACTCTGAATATACTAAAGGATTATTAACTAGATAGTTAGTATTAACTTTACTAGCTACTATTAATTATATAACTTTTTTATGCTTATAAATAGTAATAGTTTTATTAGTTAGATTATAAGTAATTCTCTAACCTTAGCTAGATCTATTAAATAAAGTATTAGGAAAATATTCTAAGCATAACTATATATAGTATATACTTATTTCCTAATTCTCCTATACTACCTTCTAAGTAACTAGTATATATATAACTCCTTTTAGTAAAATTATTACTATATATATAGTAACTACCCTTTAATAAGGTACTTTATTAGCTAGCTAAAAAATCTTTACTAGTACTATTATACTATAAACTAATCTAAAAATCACCTTAGGGTTAATAAAATTAATCTTTACTCTATATTTATAAAGGAAATTTATCCTAAGTAATAACTTTAGTCCTAGGTTTAGTATTATATTTACTATTGATTTTTATAATTTTTTTAGTATCATTGGTTATAGCCAATGCATCTAATTTATTACAACACATAATTATTACTAGCAATACCTAGCTAGTAAAATAATTAATAACTAAATTCTTATAGCTATAGTAATAAATAAGCTCTAAGGTTATAAATATAGGGGGCTATAAGGTTAGAGCAAAGTTTGTAATAAACTTTGTAGCTATATTAGCATAAGAGTTATAATTCGCGACTATAGTTAAACTTGAATTCGTTTAAGTTTTGCTTATAGTATAAATTAACGCGATTCCCCCTTCCTCTATAACTGTGTTTTTTCTATCTCTCTTTGCAATATCTCTTCTATCTTGCAGCTTACTACTTGTGCTTTAAAGCTCCAAGGCAAACTTAAACTCCAAACATAACTTATCCTTACTTATCTCTAATTTAATTCGAATTGCTAGGTAGGTTCTGCATTACTAATTAACTAATTAACCCCTAACTAATTAGATAATAGCATAGCTAAGGGTAACTAAAAGCTAGGGGTAATAACCACTAGGCTATAGAACCTTTAGGCTATCTAAAAAGCTAATAAAAATCCTAATTAAAAGGAAATTAAGAAAACTAAAGAAAATATAGAGGAATTTAAGAAAAGTAAGAATAAGAAGGGGAATAAAAGACTAGAGAAAAAGGCTAGATATTTGGAAAAGATATTAAAAAACATAGAACTTTAATCATTTAAGCAGTTTTACCTCGTGCTTAGGAGAGGATTATATTTACTATAACTATAAAATAACTAGTAATTTTAGTTTTATATACTATTCCTAGAATATAAAAATTAAAAGTAGCTAATTTTATAATATAAAAGGCAGACTTAACTTTAGATATAGGCTTAGGCTTTTATATTCCTTATTTTATATTTAACTTATTTTATTCTAGCTATGCTTTATCTACTAGAATTAATAATATTCCTAAATTAAGGTAAATCTAATAACTCTTACCTTTATTATTAAATTTAAGAGGGATCTTTAAGTATATATTTACTTATTTTCTATTATACTTAACTTCCTATAGTCTTACTATAGCTTTAATTACTTATCCTAAAATAAGCTATCTTAGCTTAGTTAAATTTATCTTTATAGTGGTTTTATCTATCTTCTTTACTATATTTTCTATAAAATAAGTTTTAATAAAATTAGATTCTTATCCTAGGGTTTCCTTACTATCTTTATTTATAACCTCCCTTTCTTTAGCTATATAGTAATTATACTCCTAAAGATATATTTCTTACTATTATATATTAGAATTATTATTATATACTATAATATTTATATATTCCTTCTCCTTAATAAGTAGTTTCTCCTAATATTAAAATTACCTAAGCTACTATAACTAGCCTATTCTCTCTAATAGTTTAAAGTCTTAGGGTTATTATTTATTCTAATAGTCTTAGAGGTTATTCTATTAATCCTAACTAAACTCTATACTCTCTCTTTTATTTTCTTAAGATTTACTTTACTATAGTTACTAATTTTATCCTTTAATTTATATATTTTACTAATATAGCTTTAATTAGAAAAATCCTAAAGATCTTTATATATTCTAATTATTCTATCTATAGAATTTCTTATTAGGCTATTATAGGTTTATATATAAATAGCAAAGCTTAACTTTAAGCTATTATTTCTTAGATTTAGGAAGCTAGGATCTAGGACTAATGCTTAAATACTAATACCTAATATTAGTATAGTAGTGTATAAGAGAGTAATAGAGGAGTTTAATACTAAATATAAAGAAAAAAGTATTAAAGAAGTTAACTTTAGTAAATTTAGATATACTAAAGTAAGCTATAAAAATAGTAATTAGGATATTAAATATATAATATAGGCTTATATATATAAATTCATCTTTAAAGGGGCTATAATAGTATTTAATAGTTTAGAAGTTAACTTAAAGGATATATATTTTATATTATAGTAAAATATAGTTATATAAATTTTTACTATATTTAAGGAATAAAAGGCTATATTAATTATAAAGTAAGTAGTAGTAAAATAAGTAGGAAAGACTATACTCTAGACTACTATTAATCTAATAGAGTATTGATTTTTATAATTTTTTTTTAGTATCATTGGTTATAGCCAATGCATCTAATTTATTACAACACACAATTATTACTGGCAATACCCAGCCAGTAAAACAATTAAGAACCAAATTCTTATATCCAGAGCTTTGCACTACACTACTACATCTTGTAGTTTTTTTTTTTCTAACAAATAATGAATATCTAATCTTAGAAAATACATATAGATATAAAACTTCTATTTTTAGATAGCTAACTTAAAAACTACAATGAAGTTATATATAAAAGTGGACCTAAAAGTGGGCCCTTGCGCCGTAAATTAGAAAAACTACATTTCACTACATTTTAGCACTTTAAAAACACTACAAATGTAGTATTTCCGATTTGTGGGCCGATGACCCACTTTTTGACCCACTCTTATATATAGTATTTATCTTAGAATTTTACTCTATAAGATTACGTAATTTTTAGGATAATAACTCTAATAACTAGCTAGATATAAAATTAAACAAAAAAACTACACAAAAAACTACACAAAAAACTACACTACACGAGTGTAAAGCTCTGCTTATATCTAATAGAGTATAAAGTAACTAAAAGAGTCAAAAGCTAGGTAAAAACAGTAGTGGTAGCTTTTTATAATAGTATAATAGTTAAATATAGATAGTAAATAGCTACTTATAATAATATATTATCTTTATTACTATAAGCTAATCTTTTAGCTCTTTATTTTATAGATAAATATAGCATAGTAAATACTATAATTATAGGTATATTAGCTAGCATTAAATAAGTAGATTTACTCTATATTAGTATAGAAAAGGAGTTAGTATAAAGATTATCTAAATGTAAGTTAGATAAAGAGAGAAGTAAATAATATTAAAAGGGTAAGATTAATAACCTAGTTAATTAAGTTAATAAAGTAGAAAAGGATTTTAATATAGTTAAAAAGTAAGTAAAAATAGTATATATAGTTACTAGAGACTTATTAAAGGATATTTATAAATTAATAGAATTAATAAAAAAGGAGTTAGAAAGTTTGAGGAATAAGTTTAAATAAATTACTAATATATTAATAGCCTAGAAAGAGAAGATTATAAACCTTAAGTTAGGCAGAATATCTATTAATATTAATAAATAACTTAATGTTTTAAAATAGAATATAGTTAAGAGAATTAAATTTAAAAGGAAGATAAGGGAATTAGTAACTATAATAATAAGAATAGTCCCTCCCGAGCACGAGGTAAAACTGCTTAGTATTTTACAGCCTAATGCCCTATTCTTTTATCTTCTTCTTATCTGCCTTATAAATCTTATTATTAATATTGCCTTTGCTTTTTAGTATTTTTTCCCTTATAGTATAAATACTATTAATTATCTCTAGGTTAGATTTATCTTTACTTCCCTTTCCTTTGCTTTTCTTTTCTTTTACTATATTATTTAATATTTTAGATAGGGTAGTATCCTTTTTATTACCCTTAGCTATACTATTATTTAATTAGTTAGGGGTTAATTAGTTAATTAGTAACATAGAACCTACCTAGTAATTCGAATTAAATTAGAGATAAGTAAGGATAAGTTATATTTGGTTTACCTTAGAGCTTTAAAGCATAAGTAATAAGCTATAAGATAGAAGAGATATAGAGAGATAGAAAAAACATAGTTATAAAGGAAGGGGGAATTGCGTTAATTTATACTATAAGTAAAATAAGCAAAACTTAAACGAATTTAAGTTTAACTATAGTCGCGAATTATAACTATATTTTACGCTAATATAGCTATAAAGTTTATTGCAAACTTTGCTTTAACCTTATAGCCCCCTATATTTATAACCTTAGAGCTTATTTATTACTATAGCTATAAGAATTTAGTTATTAATTATTTTACTAGCTAGGTATTGCTAGTAATAATTATGTGTTGTAATAAATTAGATGCATTGGCGATAACCAATGATACTAAAAAAAAAATTATAAAAATCAATAATAAGAATAGTAAATAAAATAGGAGCTTAGAAGGTAAAAATTAAGAATCTTATAAATAAGTAAAAAAGGTTTAAAGAGAATATAAAGAAAATAAAAGTAGCTTTAGTAAGGCTAATTCTAATAATTAGAACTCTAGAGATATAGAACTAAGTAACGCTAACTTTAGAGATACTAGCGCGTATAATACTAGCTTTAGTAATACTAGCTTTAGGTAAAACTAATAAGTATTAAGGCAAATTATATTAGGGAATACTAAAAATAGGCAATAAGTAACCCTATAGTAAGATAGGACCTCTAGTAATACTAAGCAAAAAGCCTAAATTACTAGGAAAGCCTAGTCTAAAGGTAGCTTAGATAGATACTTAATAAACAACGCTAAATATGCCTATAAAATAGGAACTAAGGGAGATATTACTAGTATTATTAGGAAAATAGATAATAAGGATATTAAGATAGATAGTATCCCTAATTATATATACACTAACCACTAACGTAATTAAGCTATAAATTAAGGAGAATAAATTTACTAGATTACTAGATTAAAGGAATAAATTTAGATATTAAGGCATAGAGTTAGAATATAGTATATAGTAAGGAGGGAAGCTAGGATTTAGACTAAGTATAAAATTAAAATAAATAGAGAAATAAAGGAATTTAGTATTTTACTAAAAGGAAATAATAAAATATAGTAAAGATTAAGTATTTAATATTAAATAAGGAGAATATATTATTTAATATAATGATTCTATAAGTATAATTAAGGGATAAAAGTTACTAAGAAATTACTATAAAGTTAGGTAGGCCTATGTAAGAGAAATTGCAAATATAGTAATAAATATGCTAAGTTTGTTTTTCTTTTATATAATTTTAATAGATAATTTTCTTAATAAGCTTAGCTAGATAGAGGCTAAATCTAGTTATAGCTTAAGTAATAATAACTAGGATAGTTATCTTTTTAGCGTGCCTAGCACTTATTATATAGTAGAATATAAGGGTAGCTAATATAAGGCTAGATTCGGACTTTATAAGTAAAGAATTAACTTACTTCTAATATCTTACTATATCCCTAATAGTAGCTTATATAAGTAAACCTAGTATAACTTTATAACTGCAAATCCGTTAGCCCCTCTAACGGATTCGCCCCTTATCGTGCCAAACCTGCACGTAACAGTAAGCTTCTTTTAAAGAAGCTTTTTATACCTATAGCGCTTAAGAAAGCATATAGTCTAGAGCTTTCTAATAACCTTTTCTTTGCCTTTAGTTAATAATAATACCCTCTCTTTTAGAATATAATTTATAGTATTTATTATAAACTTAGGTTATATAGTAAGGTTTATATTATTAAGTTAGTTAATATAGTAGCATAAGGTAACCTCTTCTTTATTTAAAAGCTTTATTTTAGTTAATTACTAACCTTTTTTAGGTTAAATCCCTTAACTTTAGTATATAAGGCAACCACGTAGTATATTAAATTAACGCGTAACCTCTTAAATACTTATATCTAGATTATTATTACTATAAGTAAGAGCTTTATTAATATATAATTTAATATTAGGTTTTATAATAGGAACGCGATTTATAGTAGAATTCGCGGTTGAAGATATTCTATTATTAAATTAGTCCGTTGCACTAATTAGTCCGTTGCAATGATAAGCACCACCTTCGGTGGTTAGAGCCCGGCGATAACCAAAAGAAGTGGGGCGTGGCACGATTAGTCTGAAACTCGATACTGGCATAAGGACACGACTAGGTGCTGCTACGTAGTACAGTATCAAACGTCGAACCCCTCTCTACTCTTTTTCTCACTCGTCTTTGCATCCACACAAGCACCTCGACACACCTCGACCCCTCACGTTGCTGGTCCAGAACATGACACCGCACCTGTGCGACTGTGACCCATTCCCCTGAATCGCCTCTGGTTCCCGTGCTGCCATGTCATGATTTCACACAAAGAGGGGACCGAACCCTTTGGACCTGGGATTGCAGTTTGCCCAGCAGTGTCCTTGGTATCAACGAGTGCGACGCGACTCGTGGGTGTAGATTGCCTTACTTCATGGGCACCTAAAAGAATTCCAGTGACTGACTATTTTGGTCAGAAGCCAGATAAACAAAGATCAAGGTCGAGACTGTGCTCCATTCATCAGCGGCAATCCCGGCTTTCTCAACATGTTGCTTGTGTCCCCTGTCCCAACTTGTGCCTCGCAGGTATGTGACGCCATCCTCCACTCACCTGCATCTACTACGGAGTACGGAGTCCATATGAAAGCCATTTCTCTGGAGTGGCCCAACAGCATAATTCGACCAGTCTTGCATCACACACAACCCGACGCAAGGACGGAGCGGGGCGGGTGAGGTGCACCAACTGCTATGCTAGATGGTCGCTAGCAAGACGAATTCTAAAGTATGAAATGGACGAACCGCATGTCTAAACTGGCCCCGACCTCATGCAGATCAACCCTGGCCTTGAACGTGGTGAGAATATATTTCAGCTGCTACCAACTGATGTTGGTTCGAATAAAGAATTGGGATTGAGAAAATGGTCGGCGTGTCTGCCAAGCCTGCAGGCGTCCGCAAAGATGCAAAGCTTCGACCTCAGCGTGCACAGTGAACCATCAGCCAGAGTCATGTCGCGGCAGATCTTCTGGTCTCTGCAGCCATCGTGATGCTTGGGATTACCCCTCCCTTATTGCGAGCGCAATCCACACTTTTGCGAAACTCATGCTGATTTTCTTTGACGAGGTTTCTCAGGAGCAGGGGTGCGGTCTGTACGATGATATCACACGCCCAGTTGGATTTTCTCTGACTAGCCACCAAATCTTGTGGTTTAATCCGTACATGCATGTACACATACATATGACATTACGACTTGTATTGAACGGGATGCAACAGCAAGGGGGACCGGACCGACTTCTATTTTGGCTGACCGGGTTAATTGATATTTAACTCCTGTTACCATGGCGGTTCCACTGCTATTGAAAGGGTGTTATTAGATGAGAACGTATTCTAATGGCGTGGTATAAGTTATTTTATGTATGCACTGTCATCTCACGTCCACAGGCAATATTGATCGAGGGAGCCAAAAAAGCAATTGCTTGAACGAGCATTGTCACGGTCCAAAACGCGGACCGCATGCATGGTTTTATGCTTCTTTTTATATCTTGCGATCCATTTGTTCTCGCGTCCATAGCAAACGGCTGGAGTACGGAGACTTCCTCAACACAATGAGATTTATCTCGATGGATGACAGTACGGGACTCACTCTCATGCTAGATTCCGCCCCACCTCAAAGTACGTATGTAATTACACTCAACCCGTTCATCAGTCACATCATTGCTCTCAGCCCATACGTTCGTCCCTTTTGAATGAAACAGTTCGACAAAGGCAAAGACAAATGTCCCAAAAATTCCATCATCACCGGCGCAGCACGCGGAATCGGCCGCGGCCTCATCCGCCACCTCTTATTCTCCCAACACATCTTCCTCATCGACTACGACGACAACGAGCTGCAGCACGCGGCGAGCCTTTTATCACAATCCCACTCCCGCGGTGAGCACTTTGACACCGCACTGTGCAATCTACGAAATGCATCTAGATTCGAGACGCCGCGTACACAGGCGGCATATGTGGGCTATCGCTGGAGCAAATGACGCTCGAAGAGTGGAATAAAAGCGTTGAGGCGGATCTCACGGGACCGAGGCTCATGACACAGGCTTGTCTGGGAATGCTGAGCGCCGCGAGGGGAAGTGTGATCAACATGTCGAGTACATGCGATGGCGGGGATGAGTGAGCCAGGCATGCGGTGTCTTGCTGGAGGCGAGGGACCGACGGGGAGTGAGATCATGCTCGCGGCAATCTTTACTGCAAACGCACCGACTGTGGCGCCAGGGTAGCCTAGTGGCAAGAAAAGGAGGGAGTGAACTGGCGTCGACGACACGAGGCTTCGAACTTCCCTACACGGGCTTCGCGGTCTAACAACAGCCATGTCATCTTGGTGTCTGCCCTTTTTGCAAGTACTGGCAGGGTGGCCGGCCGTGAAGGAGGAGCTGCGGATGGTGTCGAGAATCTGCTCGTTTGTTTCGATGTGCTCGCCCGGCCAGGCTTCCCCGATCCGAACGGGCTGGAGCGCAGCAGACACGATCACCTCCCTGCAGGCTTCGATGAGAATCTTCTTCTCGCGAGCGTTGTCTGTAACACACACTCATGTGGCTCTGTCCTTCTCAAAGAACAAACGAGTCTTCAAGTCTGTTTGTTTATTCCATTCAACAAGATTCAGCACATGTCTATCATCGTCCACCAAGTCGGCCCATTGGTCGTGGAAAGTTGCAGGCGTGACATTGCGCTGCTGGGGAGACCTGGGATAATACAGGCTGGCCAGAGCGGAAATTGTCTGAAGGCTCGGTACAATGGGTTCCCGGCACTTGCCGGCTTCGATCAAAGCCACGCTGTATGTAACCTGTTTCTGACAAGCGATAGCCCATGGCAGTGCCTGCTGTGCCCGCGCCCACGACAATGTAGTCAAATCGCAAAGGGCCGCGACCGCGTGGCCTTGGATTTTTCCTACACGACTTGACCTGATGCCATCGCCTTTGAAAATGGACGGAATGTATCTATTTCATGTCTGAAAGCTCGAGCGGACTTGGAGCCCTCCGAGTAAGGGGTCGCGCCGGGGACCGCAGGTACGAGTGCTGCGAAGAGAATGATTATATTGATGTTTGGCAGCATTTCTATTGCACTCCTTCTCATTTCACTCGCTGCTTCTTGTTCCTTGTGCTGTAGATGGGGAAGGGGCATCACCCTATTTCTAGCCAAGTCCCGTTAGCATGTCTTTCTATCTGTCGGATCATGATTAGAATTCCAGACGACACGCTGCTATTTATATCTTGGGGCGCCGCATTCAATGCCTGTGGGTCCATGGAGGTACAACATAGCTGATGAAGAGTTCAGGCGGTTATTAGCACTCTGCACAGCGGCTATTTTGGACTGCGAAGCATTTCTGATGCGGTTGCACTCTAGTGCTGGTCTTGCTTTCGCGGGGATTTTTCGACCACGGGTGGATTCGTCCGAGTGTCCTTGGTCAGCTTTAACACGGGAACGAGACGGCCAGTAAGAACCACCGTTGCAATTGCAAATGTAAATAAATGGCAACTTTGTTTTGCGATATCGGAGCTGGGTGGAGAGATGCAGGGGAGCCTCATCTTTATCTGGTGGAACCTGTCCCGAGAGAGCTCTCATTGAGGCGCTCCAAATCGGAAACATGACTTTCACAAAGAAGCTAAAGAAAGCCTCGGTGTGACATGAGGTTGAAAGCAGACATTGTCGAGAAGGCGTGGAAAGCGTTTTCCAAAGCATAATGAACGCTACCCTGTAATCCGTAGCTTTGGTGGAAATCAAGCAATTATGACGACCTGATCCACAAGGGTCCGTCCTTGCCGCCACGACGAAGATTTATTTATTTGATCCGGCCCATTTGTTTTCCAGTCCAGAGCTCTCGCAACTTGCAAGCCCATGTCCGCTGTCGACTTTCGGAGGCAAGCCAAGGATGCTCGAATGCCCCGGTTACCGAGCCCACACTTCGGTCTGGCTGCGGCGCCGAGACCGCCGCCCGAGGACAAAGCGATGGAACCAGGCCAGTTTGGCAGTTTGGCAGTCTGGCAGTCTGGCACTGTCTGTAGACTGTGACTCGACCTTGAACCTTTGGTGCCCAACAACAAAACCAACGCGATCCCCTTATCCAGGTCGACTCGCAAACCTTGGCTCGGCTCGTCTTCAGTTGCGACACAAGCACTGCTGTCCGTATGTACGTCATCCAGGAACAGGAACGGGCTGGCAGCCTGCCATTTGAATAGCCATTGTCTCATCTCTTCTTGCTTCTTTTTTTTCCCCGTCCTGTCCGCTAACAAGCTTTGCTCTTTCCCCAGACCCATTGCCAGATCTACGCGGCTTCTGCAGTCCGTCGCACCTTCCCGCCTTGCAGTACGGAGTAGGCCTCGGCATAATTAACGTCTCACCCGACAAAGGACAAACTCAATCCGCGCAGCCGCCATCGCAGCCGCCATCGCAGCCGCTTCCCCCCGCGGGCGCCCACCAAGGCCCTGCTCCCAGGTCCCATCCCGAAACCCGACGAAAGCCCCGCGTTGCGCCGTCCCATTGCCGTGTCGTACAACGTGATTCGATAGAGCTCGCCTCCGTCTTTTTCGTTTGGCCCGGAATTCTCGCCCTTGGAATCTTCCAAAAAAAAAAAACTTCACCATGAACTCTGCCGCGAGACTTTTCTCATCCTCACTCCCCATCCGCCGTCTTCCCATCGCCTCTGTCCGCACCTCTACATCTCCATTTGTCCCGTCTTTTGGCGCCATCCGGACTTTCTCAGTCTCAGCTCACAACATGGCTTCCGCACGAAAGATCAGGGTCAAGAACCCTGTCGTAGAACTCGACGGTGATGAGATGACCCGAATCATCTGGCAGACCATCAAGGATAAATTCATCTTCCCATACCTCGATATTGATCTCAAGTACTATGATCTTGGCCTCGAATACCGTGATGAGACCAATGACCAAGTCACCATTGACGCTGCGGAGGCTATCAAGAAGTACTCTGTTGGTGTCAAGTGTGCGACCATCACTCCCGATGAGGGCCGTGTTGAGGAATTCAAACTGAAGCAGAGTAAGTCTGATCCTGAGATCCTTCCCGGTCAAGGCACCGCATCCATCACAAATTTTTTTTTTCTTCGGATTTTTAAAGGGCAGATTTCTGACACGATACCTCTCCAGTGTGGCTCTCCCCCAATGGCACCATCCGAAATGCTCTGGGCGGCACCGTGTTCCGTGAGCCTATTGTCATTCCTCGCATCCCGCGACTGGTCCCTGGTTGGGAGAAACCCATCATCATTGGACGTCATGCATTTGGTGACCAGTACCGTGCCAAGGATCTCGTTGCCCCTGGACCCGGCAAGCTGTCCATGGTCTACACCCCCGAGGGTGGCGAACCCCAGGAGATTGAGGTTTTCCAGTTCAAGGATGGTGGAGGCGTTGCCCAGACTCAGTACAACACTGATGAGTCTATCATGGGCTTCGCTCACGCTTCTTTCAAGCTAGCTTTGGACAAGACCCTTCCCTTGTACATGAGCACTAAGAATACCATCCTGAAGAAGTACGACGGTCGTTTCAAGGACATATTTCAGGAGATTTACGACACACAGTATAAGAAGGACTTTGAAGCCAAGAACATCTGGTACGAGCACCGTCTGATTGACGACATGGTTGCCCAGATGATCAAAAGCAATGGTGGTTACATCATGGCCTTGAAGAGTAAGTCTTGCCACCTGTTCTCTCCCTCTCTCTAAGAAGAGGAAAAAAAAAAAAAGGGTAAACTCACTTGGGGACAAACCAAATGCTGACTTTCGGCCCCTTCAGACTACGATGGTGATGTCCAGTCCGACATTGTCGCTCAAGGCTTCGGTTCCCTCGGTCTCATGACTTCTGTTCTCATCACCCCCGATGGCAAGACCTTTGAGTCCGAGGCTGCTCACGGCACGGTCACGCGTCACTACCGTGAGCATCAAAAGGGCAACGAGACCTCGACCAACCCCATTGCCTCCATCTTCGCCTGGACCCGCGGCCTCATTCAGCGCGGCAAGCTTGACAAGACTCCCGAGCTTATTGCATTTGCCGAGAGCCTCGAGCAGGCTTGTATCGACACGGTTGACAAGGACGGTGTCATGACGAAGGATTTGGCCCTGGCCTGCGGCAAGAACGAGCGCTCTGACTACGTCACCACCAACGAGTACCTCAACGCTGTCGAGCGCCGCATGAAGAACATTCTGAAGGTGAAGTTGTAGAAAGAAAAGTTGGCACATGAAGAACCAAAGTAGCGAAAACAAAACAAACAAAGCAAGGAAGGGCGGGGGCATCTCAACCCAGTTGGTGGTGGGGGGAAGCACAATATAGTGAGAGCACACAGGTAGACCTGGGCATTGGAAACAAGGAGTAGGATATATGATGTCGGCCGCGTCTGATGAAGCATGTAGATTTGTTGTATAGCAATCATGACCGGAACCCACCAAGCAAGGACCAACTTTTTTTGCGAATGCGTCCATGATTTCGTATCAAAATTTATGACTTGTTATACAATGAATGAAAAAAAAAAAAAGCCCCCAATCAAGCTCCCCACGACGAAACCGTACATTTCAGGAATTTTTTCAACACCAAAAAAGCCATGCTTCAACGACTTCTCCCGTCCAACTCTTCTGTCAGCTCGCCCTTTCATTATATTGTTCTTTACAATTGACGTCTTCGTGAGTGAAATATCCTCTTCCCGACTCCCGAATTGTCCCTGAAAACGCCGTCCCTAAGCCCAATCAAGCCAAACATCTGCTCCCTCCCTTCCCCGGACCATGACTACAAATCTTTCCTCACAGGGGTAACTAGTCATCCCTCTTGGGAGTGTGCATCTCCTTCTTGCTCTTCCTCACGGCCGGGGAATCCATGTCGCTCTTTCTCTTCTTCTTGACAGGTCTACCGGTTGATCCGCCTGGTCTGTACCCGGGGTCATCGTCCCTCTTGCGTTTTCCCCCTCGGCCAAGGGGCGTTCCGAAGTCAGGGTCCTCGTCCATGCTGGCGTCCCAGTCTATGCGGTCGCGCTCAGCAGCTCGGGAGGCCATGCTGGCGCGTTTGCCGCGGCCGCGACCGCCGCCACGATCACCGCGAGAGCCACGTGTTTTTCTGCCGCCGGTGTGGCCGGCTGCGTGGCCGTCGTCGTCTCCGTCGTGGGCCTCGCCGTCCTGGAGAAAGATCTTGGGCGCGTGCTTGCGCAGCCAGTTGGTTACGCTGGTGGGATTCTTGAGATGCGGGTGCGTGAGGGGCTGGGAAGCAGGGTGGGCGCGAGGCGCGAGCGTGGGGATGTGCGTCTCGGGGTCGATGAAGCTGTCTATGTCGTGGATGTAGTTGTCTACGTCGTCGGCACAGAGGAAGCTGCCTGGGTAGGGTTCGCCCTCGGGAGCCAATAGGTCGGCTACGTAGGCCGACTTGGAGTCCTTGGCTGTGCTGTAGGACGAGTGGGGGATGTCCTCGAGGAGTTGGTCGAGATGCTTCATCGCAAGGTGCTTGTCGAGCGGGGGGACGTGTTTCGACGACGCGGGCTTGAGGGAGACGTCTATTCGTTTGTCGAGGGGGATCTGTGGCGAGTCGTTGATGTCGAGGAGGAGATCTAGGAGGCGGCTGGGGTCGCGTTGGTCAGCTTTCATTCTGAGGATGGGACGGTTTGGGGGTCGATGGGACATTGGGATTTGAGATTGATGCGAGGGCTTGGTGCGAGGGACGTACTCGTTCTCTACGGCCAGTCGTTTCACCGTCGCCGAGGCCTTGTCCTCCTTCTTGTGCAATTCTTCTCCTTCCTGCATCTTTTGATCAAACACGATGCGCATCTTGCGGTACTTCTTCTTCCATGATTTGTAGCCGCTTTTGCGATGGTCTGCCGCTTCCTCGGCTTTGATGGGCGATCCGTCCATGACTTTTGTGCAGGTCGGCGGCGATGGCCAGATTTTGGCTGTCTCGATCCTGGCGCAATTCAATGACCAGATGGGAAGGAAAATGAATAAATAATTAGAGGGAGGTTTGGATCCGTGCAATCGCTAGACGGCGAGTCCCGTCTTGGGCGAAGGCCAGCCTCGACGCGGTGTTTGTAGCTTAGCCGTGTTTCGATCGACCCCTTGACTTCGAGAGAACGAATTGGACCTGACACTTCTTGATGCGGGTGGGAGCTCGGTTGCGGAACGTGGTGGTCCGTTGGTGTGGGTGAATTGCGACAGGGAGGGAAATGAAATGCAGCGGACTGGACGGATGACGATGAAAGGAATTCGGGTTTGTTTTCGGGGGCGTTGATGATGATGACGGGATGTCGTGAAGGGAGACGAGACAGGACTTGAGTTTACAGTCTAGGTTTTCGGAGCCGGTGGTGCGTGTCCCAAGCAAGTCCCGACAGCCTCGAATGCGCGGCGCATCGTGGCCCCTTGTTGGTTGGTCGACGCCCCATCATGAGTGAGCTGTTGTGGGCTTGCTGCTTCAAAGCGCACGCCGCCGTTTGTGCGGCCATTGCGCGTGTTGTTACACCTCATCTTTTCTTTTCTTCTCTTGTTGTTGTTGTTGTTGTTGTTGTTCCTGAATGAAAATGCGTCGTGCAATTCTGTCGACTCTTGCGAATAACGATAATAATAATGATGATTTTGCACTGGTAAAAATTGTCACCCGTTCAGTTTGTTCGTTGGCCGCAAAGTTGGCCACTTTTCATTCCACCTTGTATCTCCTTATGCTCCCGGTCACGGACATGGACTCCCATTTTGCTTCGAGCTAGCTATTTTCTACCAGCTGCTTGGTTTTATGAAGCAACTTCGTTGCCTAGCCTCTCCAGTTCTTCCTTTACAAACTCTCTAGCATTGACCAGCTCCGTGCTGCCATATACGATTCTCCTTCGGCCGCGGTCCTTGCTAGTCCGCTCCACCCACTCTTGCAGGTTGCCGTACTCCTCCATGCTCCCACCTCCCACGGTGAACACAACTGCTTCTGTGAATCCTTGACGTCGCTGACCGAAAGTTGCCGACTGTCCTGTGCCTTGCGAACCAGGCATGCCGCCCGGCGCGTTGGCTCCGGCCCCCGATCGGAGTGCGCTCGGCGGAGGCATGGTTCCGCGAGCATTTGAAGATCGCGGGTCGAAGTACAGATAGTTTTCCGTCTTGGCAATGGCAGATGACGATGCTGCGGATGGGTCCATGATGGATTCCACAATCTTGGTTACGGTAAGATCTCGGTCTGCCGGCAGGAAGTTCTTGACGCCAGAGATTAGAGATTCAAAGTTGGATGACAGTCCAGAAGGTACACCAGTCTCTTTCAGCCGGTCCGTTAGGCGGGTCGAAATGGACGAGAAACGACCGAATAGGTCAGATGATGAGGCTTGTTGGCCGGTATTGTTGTTTATGGTAGTAAGCTGTGTCATTTTGGTCGTGGCACGAACCCTATATTTTTTTGTGGCAGTATGGTCAGTCAAGGATAATCATGTTTGATATACGTGCTATAATGAGTAGCACAATGCAAAACTCACTGTCGAACGTAGGGTAAGGACGAGACATTCGCCCCAGCGGCCTCAAGAGCTTTGGCGAAGCCCTCAAAATCTGCCCGGCCGACCTCTTGCTCGGTACTGAGGAACCAGATGATGAATAATCGAAGCTTGTCCAGAGGCTCTTTGCCCTTGTTGTCGTCCTTGATGATTTCCATGACTTGTGCCTTGGTTTGCTTCATCACATTTTCTTCTAGCTGGAAGTAATTGTCAAGCTGTCGATCCTTGATCCCCGATAACAAGGCCGCCAAAATATTCATGTGCATGTCCAGAGTGCCCTTGCGCTCTCGCATCTCAGGTAGCAATGTTATCGCAGCCTTGAGATGCTGAGCACTTGCGCTCGTATCATTCTGTAAATCTTCCAAGTCAGAAACCCCAGTCTGTTTAGTAATAGCTGCAGTATCTTCCTTGTATTTTGTTAATTCGGCGTCAATGTCCTCGGCCACTTGGGGGAAAGGGACTCCAGCATTCTTAGCCCAGAAGAAGTCGTTAGCGCTCAGATCGTACGACTTCTTGGTGCTTCCCTTGGCCGGGTTTTTTTCTTCAACCGGTGTTTCGATGGTGATTCGGTTCAATTTCATGTTGAGTACATCGTGGACGAGGGATTGGTATGTCCAAGAATGCGACATCATTGGTATTAAGTCGACGTTGCGATCGAGCAGCACCAAGACGGGCCGAGAGCTCGGCGTATTCATCTTAGACGGCCGCGAGCTGGAGAAGAGGTTGTCTTTCGAGTTGAGTATGTGGTCTCGAAGTTTTCGATCTAAGCGAGCTGCGACCATTTCTGCAGCAGCCCCTTTGGGACAGCGGATGATGGGAATCGCTCCTGCCGCGGAGGTCAGTAGTTGAAAATAGCCGCGATTGCTCGGTAAAGCGTACCCATAGTGACGACGACACTGAAGAGACCGCTGACTATTCGGTCCACTACAGCCTCGAGCTCCTCATCGCTTGTTTTAGCGCTATTCAGAGCCCAGTATGTATGTGCTTGTTGCAAGCCCAGGCTGAACAGATCCGGCTCTGCAACGATAAAGTTGAGATATTGGTCAAACAGCTGCGCAATCTTTTCAGAGGTACCGGCAGTGGCTGTTTGCGTTGCAAAGTCTTCCAACAAAACTCGTGGGAGAGATGACAAGAAATTAACATAGGCTGGCGAGTACAGCCCCTTCTGAAGATCGTTTGTAATGGCTCGCAGATTTTGCGCGTTCGGTTCGAGCAGGTATATAACGGGGACATCGGGAATAGGGTGTCGGGGGGTTCCAATGTGCCTTTTCAACAAACCCTCTGTTAGTGGCTTCCCATACTGTCAGCATGGATGTTAGGGGAGACGTACATGTGCATGGTGATGCCCATTGACCGAAGGTCACTAACACGCAGAACGCTGCTTATGACGTCTCGTCCCAGATCATCAAACACCAGTACCTTCCAGATCGGATTGCCGTCGGCATCGAGTATGGGAGAAACAGGCGCAAGAAGCCCGTTGGCATTAGCATCGTCGGATTCACTAGGTTCCGGAACTTCATTTAGGTTGAGGATCTTCTTGAGCGAAGCTGACGAGAACAGTCAGAAAATCGAAAGAGATATGAGAGAGATCAGGTGGTTGAATATACCTATTTGTCGATCTCGTAAAGAATTGCCTTTGGTAGCCATTATTGCGAGCTGTGTGGTGTGAGCTGAGTGATGGTGGGGGTGTTGAACGCAGCGAGACTAGCTGTCCCAGTTGCCGAGCAAATTGACGCGGCCAAAACAGTCGATCTGTAGCATTAATCGCAGCAATCTTCTTGCCGACCTGGTGGTTTAGTAGCTTCGGGACGCGTCTGAAGTGGCTTTATCAAGTCTCGGGCAAGACCATCGTCACATCAATATGCGCTTAACCTACTCGCCAAGGACTTCTTAGCATTTATTATTTGACACTGACGACAGCAGTGGCCACAGTGTAATGGGTCTGGGCGCTTGGTTTGTGGGAACGGAGCGACTCAAATTCCGGGCCACCCTTTAGGCCAGTCTGGCTGGCGTCTGGGGGCTCTGCTGGTTCGAGGTGATGCACGCCTTGGTGCCTGAACTATCTGGTCACAGCAAAGGCAAACCCAGCCTGGTCACAACGTTCACCACACTTTTCAACCAGCATCGACTGACCTCCATCAAACATCTTGCCTCTTGCCATCTGCTGAGAATCGCGTTGCATCAGCTTTTATCGGCAAGCTGTGGCGTCATCTGGATCTGCTACTAGTTCTTTCAACTCTCCAACCCAATTTCGACAGTTCGCCGTAATAACATCGCCATCTATTCGATCGCTAGGCTGTCGCATGATCGCTGGACCTCTCCGTAAAGCGCGTTCATTGCACCCGTAAACAGCGCAACAGAGAGGCGCATCATGCACAGCTCGGTTTCGTGACCGAAAATCGAAAGATTAAAAAATCACTGTGGGTATGCTTAATCTTGACACCTAACAACCTCCCCTTTCCCGCACAAAATATCATGTCTTGGTGGCGAGTTCTTCCCAAGCCAAAACTCTCCCCCCTGAGTCTGTCGCCAGTATGAATGGAAGCAACGTCACCGACAATTCTGTATGATTCGGCTATTTTACATTAATGAGATGCCATGGTCTTTTTAATATGGCCCTTTTGAAGTCGCGATAGAATCGGACGCACCTAATCTCTCAGACCAGTTTAGAGAGACAGGTCAAATGATGGAGATGACGGTCGGTCCCTGCAGAAGCAGCGCATCAGCCGTGGTGGCAATTTGAGAGGCACAAATTACCATGACATAGAACAAACATCACGTGTCCTTTGCCACACCCCACCGATTGGGTTGTCACTCAGGATAATGCGATTGTAAAGAAGAGAAGAGGAAGAAATGGCATCTATCTCAACACGGACATAAACAAGCCCTTGCGTGTTCAGCATCCAGGCCGAATGGTTGCACAATTGTTGTCGCGAGTCTCCAGTTGATGGGACTTTTGATGTCACCTCACTGGTACCAACGCAGCTATGCAAGTCGAATAGCCGGGACAGCCTTTGACCTATTCGGAGCCTTTATGAATATGGCTCTTTTCTTCTTCTTCTTCTTCATCCTCTTCTTTGGCCGTCATTCCTTTGCAGTCCAGAGCTGCTCACCCTTCGCCGCCATCTTCCCGTCCTCGTCGGTGTTGCAGATGGTGATCGTCACTCGACTTGGGTCGTGCATCAATCAACGAGATGATTGATGGAGGAAAATTTACGACAATCGCGGACTGGATTCCTGCCAATCCCCCCCTTACATTTCTTTCTCTTTTTATTATTATTCATTATTCTTGCTCATACGAGACCGTTATCAATGTTTTCAGGCTCAAAATTTCACCAACCGCTTCCAAAGAAAGCCATGACTAACCATTTCTCTCTCTGCGCAGATTGTTCCGAGATCAACCCAATCCCTGCGCATCGTCTGCTTCTCGACTAGCGCCTGAAGTGGGACCAGCAACACCTACAGCCGACATTCAGCCGCTAACACGACTGTTGCATCTACAAGTTCCTCACCGCGTTGGTTCCTTTGGTGAGTACTTCCCCCCTCGCCCTTGTTCGATGGCATGACCTCCATCCACCTACGGAGTACATTGTAGGCGTCCCTTCCGCGCAGCAACCAATTAGCCCGCCCCACTTTGATTGCACGGTGCTGTCGCAGGCCGCTCTGTGTTGCTGCCATCGCCACAAACGCGCATTTCCCACCTCTCACTCTTCCTCGCCCTAATTGCCGTTCTTCGAATTTGTGGCCACACTCATCGCGCGCTCACCCGGGTTGGTGATGTTCGCTGACATGATTTGCTAGCTATAGACTCCTCACTCGTTGCTGTCGTCCATGAATAGTGCATGTTTGGGCAAAGACTAAACCATCACTTGAAATGCAGTCCTGGTCCGACGCGGGCCAGAACGGCACGGGCGGATCGGAATCATGGCAAGGAGGCTTCGCCTATGGAAGTCAGGATAACCAGTTCGATCCTAATCAGGCCTGGTCGCAGCCTGTAAGCGCCCAGGCTGGCTCGTTTTCACATATGGCCAGTCACCAAGATGGTCACTCGTCAAACTTCTTCAACCCATCTCACCAGGACGACGCTTTCTTGACAGGTGGCCTACACCATTCACGAGGCGGCGGATCCAACTTTCATGGGGCTCATGGTCCCATGGGATTGAATCCGCAGTTCTCCCAAACTGGTCAAGATGTAATCGATCCCGCCTTTAGTGATATGCACTCTGATATCTACGGGCAACAGCCCAAGGGAAATTTAAGCATGAATCAGAGCCATTCCAATCGACACCATGGACCGGCTGAGAACTACGCACAACACGAATTCCAGTTTTCTGGCCAGAATGAACCTCCATTCAACCCAACGGTAGCCCAGTACAACCCAACCCGACTTCTGCCTCGGTCTGGGGCCCAACACAGTCAGCCAGTCCAGCATTTTGATGGCCTACCGAGCGGCTTCCAGCAAGAACAGCATTTCTCTCGACAACCTCAGCAATCACCCCCGGCTCAGCAGCAGCGACCCTTCTCCCATGAGCAAGAATTTGTCCAGAACATAAACAACCAGCCGGGTCATTTTGGGCAAGATCCCAACGTACATTTGGCCTTCCAACAACAACGGCAACAGCTACATTCGCCTCACCCCCCCGCGCATCAACAGGCTCATCCTCACGGCCAGCAAGCCTTGAACACTGCAAAGTACGCCCAGAAACCCGGTGTTTTTCCTCAAACAGGCCATCAAACTCAACATCATAATTTTGATCCGTCCTTGACGCACGCTACGCCCCAAGCTTCTTTAGATGCTCAAACCTTAGCATCTGCCTCAGCAGAATCCCCAGCACAAAAGAAACGGAAGCGGTCCGCCAAAGCCGTGTCCGAACCCCCAGCAGCCGAGAGTCCAGTAGCACTTATTACCGATTTTTCCGCCGATCCGTTCACCAAGAAGTATGAGGATGTAGACACTCTGCCCGTTCCTGTGCCGTCTGCGGAAGAGGCAAGGTCAATTGCCGATTTTGGGAAACGCAACAAATCAGCCCAGACAAAATACCCATCAATCAAAGGACTTCCCCATTTGCTTTATGAGGGCACCGTCAAGCTTCCAGGTAAGGTGCATGTCAACCCTTTCACCAGTTGTGTCTATCTAACCATGTCTTGTTCTCCAGCCCCCAAAAGCTATGACAAGCTGGCCCCCTTGGTTGCTATTCCCCCTCGTAGTGGGCAGCCGATTATCCCTGAGCAGAGTTGCTCGTTGCCATGTGAGGTCCAGGGTCGTTTCACAAGCAAGTACCGTCCCTCTATCGAAAAGAGTGGCCTTGATGAGAGGCGAGCAGAGGCCAAAACCTTGCTGGATGAGTATGATCAGTCTATGAAGACCTTGGGCAAGCGACAGCCAAAGTATACTGAATACCCCCGTAAGTAATGGCTGGCCATGTTGCTCGTTGCCGCTGGATTTCTAATGCGCCGCAGATGCCCTGAAGGAACAACTCAAATCAGACGAAGCTTCCAAAAACAAGGCTGAGAAGACAGCCAAAAAATCGCTTGAAGGCGATCGAAATAAACCCGTGAGTGCTTCTGCCACACATGATATCATTTTATCGCCTGTATTGACAAATCATCAAGACTCGCTCTGCCACCCGTCCGACAGATCCGGTAGAAGCAGCTGCATGGGATGCCATTAGATTTGTTCACCTCGATCAGGCCTCTCAGCGAACAACCTCGCTCATAGCTGGGCGTGTGCAGCAAGTTGGCGACTTCTTCATCAAACTTCGAACAGACATGAATCGCAGCAAACTTGACCTCGATCAGGCCGTCAAGGATAAACAGCCCGAAGATGTCCTTGCTAGGAAGAAGGCGGAAGCCGAGCAGAAGAAGGAGGCTCTTTATAGAGCACTGGATGCCACTGTCGAACACGCCGATGATGCGGTGCTGGATAACCTTGGCGGGCACCAAAAGTTGATTCTTAGCTTGGTCAACTCGCTCATTTCCTCGATCAAATCGGGTGACTTTTCTGGAAAGCTCCCCAAAATCGTGCTCGAGCTGTTCACGCATTTCCGAATGACGAAGAAAATTGTTGAGACGACCAACTTTGATACCGTCCGGAAAAGATTCGAGGACAAGGGTGACGATGAGGTCAAAGATCTCATTCGAGAAATCACGGCCAAGATCAAGAAGTATCAGAAGGCCAATGAACCTGAAACAGCGACAGGCTACACCGGAACGTCAGCGGCAAGTCGGGCCAAGGCTGGAGGCAAGCAGGCACCATCATCATCGGACAGTGGTATTTCGGCGAAACGGGGTCGAGACGATGATCCTGATACACGGACTGTGAAGAAGATTGTTGTTGAAGCGGGTGGAAGTTCGCTGAGCAAGAAGCTAGCTCAGCCCAAGATTACTTCAGCGCAATCCACGATCAAGACAGCCCCCACAGCGAAACCAGCGACGTCATCTGTCCTGCCCGGAAAGTCACGACCTTTGGCCAAGACTGTGGCAAAGGCCGAATCCTTTGTAGCCGATAGTTCTTCTCACACCTCAGCCGACGATAAGGGCAAATTTGAGCCCAAAAAACCAAATTTGTCAGTCAAGCCATCAGAGGCCAGGACCGTTCCAGCAAAGCCGACGTCAAGCTCGACGTCGTCGAGCAGCGCGCTTTCTGGCATTGCATCATTGCTGGATGCCATCAATTCCAAAAAGCCAGAGACAGTTTCTGCGATATCAAAAGACTCCAAGGTTTTTGACAGTTCCGAGACATTAGAGCAGAGAGCCAAGCGCCTGCGCAGAGAAGCAAAGAGGAAGCTCCGCGTGAGTTGGAAGCCTGATGAAGAGCTTGTGCAGGTCAAGATATTCCAGAAAGACGACGGAGAGGACGAGGGTCGCGATGTCAACATGATTCGTGACGCCGCAGATGACCGATCCGAAGGAATGGTTTTGAAGCAGCGTGCCGACGCGGACGACGATGAAGACGACGATGATATTCCTTATCAGCCATGGGTTAGCCCCAGTGCCACGAACTTCTCACATCTGCCATCTCATGTCCGGAATAAAAGCTTTGTCACTCGAGGTGGCAGCGTCACCTTTTCCACTGTAGAGCAAAAGTTGATCGCCGAGCGTGAGCAGCGGGAGCTCATGGCCATCTACACCGACGTTAACGACATTCCGCCGACTCCCAAATCGCCTCCTCTAGAGCATGCAGCTGGGCCGGCATCCAACTCCAAGGCTGGATATGTTCCAACGGATGATGCCAAGTTTGAAGAATTACAGCTGCGGTGGAGGGAGGAGCAGAACATGGGCGCGGACCGGGCGTTGTCGTTGGCTCTGGGCAGGATCGAGGCGAAGAATAATCCGTCGACCAAGCTCGACACAATTTTCGGCCGACTGAAAGCAATACCTAACAATTCCAATTCATACCAGGCCGCAGCCGCATCATACCCATCGCCCCCACTCAACCAGTTCGCGCACCACAGCTTCCCGTTTGCTGTGGGCCCGTCTGGCGAAGAGGCAGTTTTTGCCTGTCTTCAATCTGACAAAATCAGAACTTGGCGTGATCCGAACCCCATTCATGTGGACCTCGCTCGTCCTCATCATTATGGCGACAAGAACCTGCAAATGATCGGTAATCACATTGAAACCGTGGCCAAAAGTCTGGCCGGCAAAACGTATCCTGCCACTGCCCCTCCAGAATGGTCGGCACACGACCAGGAGCGGGTGCGCGAATGGTGGCTTGGATATAACAAGGAGGCGGCCACAAAGCAACGAAAGTTGGATGAAGACCGCGCCCGTGCCGAGGCAGAGACGAATGCTTTGAGGATGGTGGCGGCTGCTGCTGGCGGCCAGCCCGCGGGTCAGGGTCAGCCGCAAGACTGGAGTGCCTATTATCAACATCAACAAGCTTACGCGCCATACATGGCCCTTCTCCAGCAAATGACGGGTGGTGGTCAGGCACCGCAGCCACCATCTGCTGAAGCCCCCCCAGGTCAACCAAGCCAGATTCCTGATGCCCAGCTTCAGTCCATCCTGGCTGCCATCAACCAGCCACAGCAACAGCAAAACTCCCAGGGCACAAGCGTGATCCCCCTGAGCAATTTGAACCCCACCGACCCTTCGTATCAGCGACTGTTGCTGCTGACACAGATGACACAAGGCCAACAAAGTCAACCTGCACCGCCACCTCCACCGCCTCCTATCTCGCAGTCTCTCGATCGAGACTGGGATCGTGGAGATTACAGAGACAGAGACGGAAAGGACAGCCGCAAGAAAAAGGCCACTCTGCCACCCCATAAACCGGCCAACAAGGCGTTGATCGGAACCAAAGCGTGCACATTTTGGCAGCAAGGCAAATGTGCGCGAGGTGACAAGTGTACTTTTAGGCACGACTGACACCAGCACGACAGGAGTGTCACATTGTAAAAACAAAGGAAACAGAGCCCTGGCATATGGCGTTTTGGCGAGGGGAATACTTTGCGGGTTGCATTCTTCAGGGGGACGGGAAGCAAGCATATGTTTTGGTGGGATTCACTCAAGAAAAAAAGAAAAAAAAAAGTCGAGGCGTTTACACTATCATCGGCTCTTGCATGTATGATATGCTTGAGGCACTTAGATTCAACTCTTTTCATGTTCTGATACCAACCCATTTCCTTCGTGGCCTGCATGTAAAGTGAAACTCTTTGACAGATGCTCCATGTATGATGGCCGATTGCGCTGCTTCTCATGAGCAGTCTCTTCACTCGTTCCCGTCCTCATCCCCCCTAATTTAATTTTGCATCATTCTCCCGTCTTCATCTCCGTGTCCACCGCACCAGGTCTCGCCACAAGTCCCCTCAGACTCAAGTCATACACCACGTCCTCCACTCTCTTGACATCGTACTTGACCGCATCGGCGCGCTTCCTCAAGATGTCATTCTTGAGATTGAGCAGCTGAAACCCGGCGAAGATGTCCTTAATAAACGCGCTGATGGTCATGGGCAGCTCAAAGTCGCCGAGGGTTACGGCATTGGTGGCCAGGCGGGCTAGTTCGGGGGTGAGGTCGGTGAGGGAGAGGAGGTACTCTTCTATGGTGAAGTGGAAGGCGTCGCGGTCTTTGAGATTTGTGGGGACTTGGGGGGGTTGTTAGTTCTGGTGGTATTATTTGCAAAAGTAGTAGTAAATCTCGGATAGAGGGTAGAGAATTAAAGAAGGAAGGGCCGAAACAGGGAAACCAGATAAAGAGGGGTTTTTTTTTTTTTTTTTTCGTTTCTTTGGTGGGCACAGTATACCACATCATACCTGAGAAGATGGCCCCGACCTCCTCCAGAGTCAGCAATCGACCCAATTCACCGGGTTTAGAGGCGGAGCCAAAACCCCCCAACCACGCGCAGTAGAGGGCCGTCCCAATGGCATTTTGAACACATCGCGCCCACTTGGTGTTGTATCTAGATGGCGGCTTAGCTCGTCTGCGATGGACTTTTTTTTTTTTTTTTTAACCGTCTTGGAAGATGTGAGAAAGGCGGCGTCACTGACTTGTAGTAAGGGTGCTTGGAAGCAACTTGGTTCAATTCCTTCACGATGACGACTTGTTCCTTGACGGCATTTTCAACCTGTTCTACCAAGGCGGGGTCTGGTTTTTTTTTTTAAAAAAAAAAAAAAAAGTTAGCCAGGAAGGAGAGGGGGAAGAAACGGGGTAGGACGCACAGCGAGCGCGGAGCGTAGAGTGAACTCGTGATAGGAGTCCTTGTGCGGAGGCGACGGTTCGTTCGAGCTTTTGCACGGTTTGGGTGAGGGTGTCGCGGACTTGGGATTCTTCTTCGATTTTTGATTCGAGGTAGCTGAAGATGGAGGGGTCGAGGAGGGTGGATTGGACTGACATGGTTGGGTGATGATGGGTGGTGATAGGTGGTGACGAGTTTTCAGGTGAGGTGAGGTTGGATTGAAGCTGGAGCTTTACGGAGGGAGTAGTGGGGCGCGGGTTAGAGTAACACCAGAATTCTTTTTCACGTGTCGGATCTACTACAAACAGCAGAGTGCAACTCCGAAGAACAAAAGCGCTCAGCATCACCTTGAGTTTTACATCGTATTTGGGAACATCAAGTCGCGTCACGGCTGCGCAAGGAGCGCATACATACATAACCCCGGGGGTACGACATTTATTTCATTCGGCATCTTCTTCACAGCCAGATCAAAAGATCCGACGGCAATGAAAACACAGGGACGACAGCGAAAACCTTCGCATCACCTGGAGACAGTGCAAGACCAGGGACACAGTGGCACCGGACTCGTGTGTAAAACACAGAGGAGATCCAGGCCGGAGACCAAAAATAAGAATAATCAAGAAAATGCCCCGTGTGGGGGCGTTTCAGAGATTAAACTGAAAAGAACAGATACTACACTTGATCTAAGCCATACGGCAAAGAGAGCTGGAGAAGAAAGGGGGAAAAGAAACCAAAGAGAAATGGCGAGAGGCAAAGTCGTCTTATACTCGGGCTTGGGAAAGGCGGTGAGAGGCTCGAAGGAGACTGGCAGATGTAGGCAGCTGGTGGTGGAGCTGCTGCCTGCCAGATGACGCAAATGAATCTGACATCCACATTTGCCCTTGTTTTCCGTCCTTGCCAATTGATCGCCCTGTCTGTCAACCAGTAAGTAGCCTGGATGGCCATTCTCGTCAGCGTTGGAAAATTGGCGCGGTAGAGAGCGTGGTCGTTGCAGTTCCGCCAAGCCACTCTTCATGTCTTTGTGCTCTCTGGAAAAGCCCGAGACGACAAGTCGGGAGTATCAAGACGTTCGACTCATTATTTATCACCGACGCTGATATTTGATTCTCCATCCGAGCCCGCCCGAGCGTCATCCTTTTCGTTGCAAGAAATTGAATCTATCTGGGTATTGGCATCCCTGCAAATGCTGAGTAGACGTCGAAAGTCCTTTGGAAATAGAAACAGATTTACGGACTACATACGGATTAGATAGATCTCCTTGAGTGTGTTCCAGCTTGTGGGTCAGTGACCGCGCAAGTACGCGAAAGTGTGGTGTAGTAATTTGTATAGGAACATCATTTTCCGTACTCCGAAATACATTTATTATTAGCCTGTTTATATACAAGTAAATGTACCTGTAGTCCACTTTTATTTAATTGGACACAGACCCTGGTTGACGTGACTCCATATGGTGGAACACGCTGTAAAGAGATGGCTCTGAAGTCTTGTTTGGACCCAGCGAACCCGTCGTCTGATTGCAAATAGTGGTTCCTGATAGAAAATGCAATGGCCCGCGACTTCAAGAACAAAGCATGTCTGGAAAAAAACAAGTACTAAAATTCCCGCGCGACTGGAGTTCTGTTGAATAAGCAGACACAGGATGACAACCAGCTGCACGGATTCAAAGTCCTTAGTTTCTATCGCTCGGCAAGTGACCATGGGACTACAAGATTTCTGCGGCACCTCAGCTTGTCATTGACATCAACACGCTTATACAAGAATGATGAACGAAATGCTGAATATGTTCTCTATTTTTTATTTCTTAAAAAAAAATGGTACAGTATAGTCCGGTTCTAGCTTATCTATGACGAAATGTAACATTCACGTGCCATCTTTCAACAGTCGAATCGATGACACCTTTGTAGAAAAGAATATGTCTCCAAAATAACATCCCTAGTAGTGCAATGCGGCGCAATTGTGTCAAGCCAAGTAAGCCATTACGCCTCTCGGCACAGGACACCCAAGGAGGCCACGGGGATGCTGCAGCACATGGCCTTGCCGCCAGAGCAGGAGCTCTTGAACTCCTCGACACTATTGGCAGATTGAGCTGGTGAAATTATACGTTAGCACACATGTTGTGGTTCCAAGAACATGTTTAGGGGCATCGTTGTGGACGCACGAGTCTTGCAGTCGAGATCCGCAACGTTGAGGACGTTGGTAGCGCAGCACTGGGGAACGCTGTAGAGCAGGTCGGAGCAGACGTCGCCGCGGACTTCGAGGGTAGGGGCGGCAACGATGGTGATGATGAAGGCGTGCATTTTGAGTGTTGGTGGACGTGTGGTAGTAGAGCAAACGGAGAGTAGAATTAAGAGCGGTGTAGTGTGGGAATGAATGAATCGACTGATTGTTTGACTGATGGTGATGGTGATGATGATGAGAGCCCTTTTGCCTTCGAATTGAGCAGGTTGGCGAGCCATTTTATACACGAATTATGTCTCTCCTCAGGGATGCGATTTTGGTCAAGGGCTACTGACTCCAAGGGCTTGTGGCGCTTCATTTCGGTCTGCGAGGGGCGAAGCTGTCTTGCACTGTTCAGACAGCGCTTGTATTCGGTGAACTTTCTTGTTCGTGAGAGATCAGTGTACTCCGGAGGCGGAGAGATCACGCAAGACATGGGAGGAAACAGTCAGTGTATTGTCTACTAATAATGGGAAGGGAGGGCGAGGATCATTGTGTGGATCTGAGACATGGCGATACCCGACTAAAATCGACCATCTGAGTACACCAAAGGGCGCCTAAGATTTGTGTTCTCCAGGGCAGACCAAGGAGAAAAAGCAAAGTGTACGGATTGCAGGCAGGTGAAAGCGAGTTGGCCACTTGAGAAGGGCGTGGCCAGAATATTCCTGCCATGGACGAGAAGGGCAGGACAATCATGCTCAGCCCCCCGTTCGACCCCCGAGTTCCAGACTGACATTTCAGGTGCAAAGAGATGAATGACCTCATGGTCCGCCCACCGATTTTGCAGACCACCCAGCGCCTCAAGTTTGCCTCTCCTAGCCAAGGGGTGCGTACGGGTGCATGTGCGTGAGACTGCTGCTACCCGTGAGCTGACATTGCGCTGGTTGCTGCGTCTGGTCCGAGTTCTGCGACGATCCAAGGCGACGATCCAAGGCGACGATCCAAGGCGACGATCCAAGGCGGCGGGAAAAGATGAGTGAAGATGGATGATCGAGGCCAGTTCATGTCTCCTTGAGTAACTTGGACTGCTTCTTCCCGCCCGCGTCCGTCTCGTAACTTGTAGACATTCACTGTTGGTCGTGCCTTCCTCTAATTTCTCGGCTGTGCCCTCCTCATCTTCCACGAGCATGCATGCATTTGATTGACCTTGATTTTCTTTCTCCATGCACGACAATTCTTCACCCTCGGTACATTTGGTTCTTGGCAAGATGATCGGATAGCGACCTTGGTATTGTTCTTTGCGCGTACAATCGCGCCCGCAAGAGTGTATTGCTTTGTCAAACGCTGGCCCGCAGGGATTGATCGAGTAGCTGACACTCTTCAATTGGACCGCTGCAGATAGCCTCATCCCCCGAGACCTAGCTGGAATCGACTTGTATCTATATAATGCACGGAGGGGATGCGTTGAACCGACCCAGCCAGAATCTGCACCGTGTCTCATCCTCCCTCCCATTTGCAAAGAAAGCACCAGCACATCATCGATGATGAAGTCTACCATCGGATTGCTTTGCCTTTTGGGGGGCCAAATCACCACCTTGGCGGCGGCTACGCAACGTATCGTGGTCGAAAACTTGGGCCACACGCCCCTTGGATGGACCAGTTTGGGACCAGCAGGAGCCAACCGAGTCATTCGGCTCTCCATTGCGTTGGAATCGTATGGTCAGGATCAAATGGAAGAGACTTTGTACCAGATCTCGGATCCAACCCACGCACGCTACGGCCAGCATCTGTCGCGCAGCGAAGCCTCGGCTTTGATTCGTCCTCGACGAGAGACGGTCGAGCTTGTACGACGCTGGCTATCGTCAGAGAATATCCCAGAACACAAAGTGCGTGACAGAGGTCATTTTATGGACGCTACCGTGACTGTTCAAGATGCCGAGAGACTATTAGCCGCAAACTACAGTCTTTTTGAACGAGACAGCCACAATGTTGTCGGGACTCTCGCTTATTCCGTGCCTGCTGATGTTCGACCTCACATTACAGCAATCCAGCCCACTACATTCTTCGACATGTCCAACTTCTCCAACATGGCGCAGCGGGATCATTTTCAAGCGGAGGGTGACGAGGCTTACAGCGCGGGCGGCAACGCCACGGATGCTCAGGCAGAGTCAACCAAGAATGACACTTGCGCCGTCCTGAACACCCCTGCGTGTTTGCGCAAACTTTATAAGGTGAAGAGCAGTGACTCCACCGAACCAGATCCCCGGTCTCTGCTAGGCGTGGCCGGCTTCAGCAAGGTGAGTTTGCTACTTGGTGTAACCGAAGCGCGCGTCCAGTTTTGGGGGGGCCTTTCGACTAACTAGCTGTACCAAGCAAGCGGCGCAATACGACCAGTTGAACAAGTATATCGCGAAATATGCGTCGTACGCAAAGGGAGCCAGTTTCACAGTTGAGCTCATCAACAACGGTACCAATCCGCAGGGCCCGAAGTACCCCGGTGCTGAGGCCAATATGGACATGCAGATTGCAGTTGCCATGGCATACAAGGTTCCTGTGCGATTCTATTCCACCGGAGGAGAAGACCACGACTTCAACCCTGATTTGGAGTGAGTCTTCCGCATGTAGTCGGTGATAGTGATGAATTTTGTCTGACCGCCTTGTATCATATACTAGCATTTCTGATCGCCAAAACGAGTACGTTGAGCCGTGGATGCAGTTTGCTAGCCATATGCTCGAGCTGCCCGACCAAAGCTTGCCCCAAGTCATGTCCATCTCATACGGCGTGAATGAACAAGCAGTCCCAAAGCCGTACGCCAAGAAGATATGCCAGCTGTTTGGTCAACTTGCCAGTCGTGGAATGTCCGTCATCGCCTCATCTGGTGACACGGGTCCGGGAGTGTCATGTCTGTCCAATGATGGCACCAATGCCACCAAATTTCTGCCTGCTTTCCCAGCGACCTGTCCGTACGTCACTGCGGTAGGCGCCACAGAAGGAAAAGCCCCCGAAAGAGCTTCCAACTTTTCTTCTGGGGGTTTTTCAGACTACTGGGGCCGTCCAAAATGGCAAAACACGGCCGTAAACAGATACCTGGATCTTCATGGAGACAAATGGGGCGAATACTACAACCACCAAGGAAGAGGTTTCCCGGATGTAGCCGCGCAAGGGACCCAATATCCCATATTCAACCACGACAAAATTGAGAGTGGCGGAGGCACCAGGTAAGATCATCACTTGATGACAAGCTGTCCAAAGACTAATGCATACCGCCATGTCTAGTGCCTCGGCGCCACTATTTGCGTCCATGATTGCCCTCATCAATGATGACCGCTTGAAGAGGGGGAAACCCGCACTGGGATTCTTGAACCCTTGGCTATACCATGCGGCCGGGAGCGCCTTCACCGAGTAGGACTACCATTACTCTACATGTTTGTGCGACGAAAGAGTTGCTGACAGAGACGTTGCAGTATCAAGGAAGGCGGATCCGAAGGATGCAAGGGCCACAGCTACAGTGGTGCACCTGCCCCTCGTGTTCCCGGAGCCGGATGGCACGCGGTGGAAGGATGGGATCCAGCAACAGGATTGGGCACGCCAAAGTTTGAGCAGCTACGCAGATTGGCCATGTGTTAGTGAGAGAACATGGCATCGTGTGGGATATGTTTGTTCAGGAACCTTGATCAACTCAAACGGGTTGATATTTACCTGTAGACACAACCGGCAGTCGTAATATCGAACATCGCAGCACCCGACAACGTCAACTTGGTCGCAGCAACATCTTGTCGGCCGCATCGAAAGCCGACGGCTTCAACAGAATCGCTTTGGACCCAGCCCTGCTGCTGAAATTAAAGTTGTCGCCTTTAACGGGCCATGCCACAGTGTATACACACCAGGTGACCATGCCCCCCCCTCTAAAGACCTAACTATGATGACAAGATGAAGTCGTCTGGGTAGGGAGGGGACAGGGCAGACGTGAAGCAGCTTTCTTCTCTGACGTGGTAACGTTGCAGCGTCGGAACGGCTGATTTTGTTCAAGGGGACGAGGATGCGGGAGGTCGAGAAAGAGCATTGGCGGAAAGCGCAGGACTGCCATGAGCTGTGAGATAAATTCCTTCCTTAACGCCCTTTCCTTTTTTCTCTCTTCGTCCATTGTGATATTGAGTACTGCCCTGCAGTTTATTGGTTCATATCTCACCTCGAAAGTGCGTCAAGAGGGCAGAAATGTGTATCGATCAAGATTGTTCTGCCCCGCCCTAAACTTTGTTTCCCGCTGCATTAACTTTCGTCCAACAAAAATTTTACAATGTGTAGACCCAAAGCCCACACAGCATGGCAAGACAGGATTTCCGTTAATATTTTTTTTATTTTTTATTTTTTTTTAGTCATTGTGTTCCTGCAATTTGCGTCAAGCTTTGCGTTAACGACAAGAGTTCTGTGTCGTCATATCAATCATTTTGGAGAGCACTCTTTCTTTCCCCAACTTCTCCTTCACCAACACGTCGTCTCCTCACGCATTCGCCGCGTGACGGCACATTCGCATGATGGTGTCACCAGTTCTGACCCTTGTCCTCGTGATCAGTCAAACTCCCGGCGCAGGTGCCCAAAACCTTTCGATCGAACCGCGAGCCTCGTCCGTCACGCGACCATCACCAACCAACTTTGACCACTCCTACCTCTTGTCGGATTATTCCAACATAAACACGCTGTACACCAGGGACGACACGCTTCTCACGGCGCACAATACCGCACAGCCCACGCATTCACACACCACACACGTCGCAGATGCCCTGGAGACGGACGTTCCCAGGTTGTCTGGAGCTCGAGGCCGAGACTCGAATCCGCGGGGGTTACGCGCGATACTGGGTCAAGATCAAGGCAGACGGCGAGCGGATGTGCGAAACGCGAACAATGTGCGGGTGCTGCTGGCCAATGTCACGCAAATGGTTTTGTGACAGAGTTTCAGTGCCAGCGGCGAAAAGATGAAAGGAAGAAATGCGTTGGAGACTGCGGGATTTCATGTTTTATACCCAGAAATCTCTTAATACAAGTACTGCGCGGAGACCGGAATTCAACCCGATTAGAAATGGTAAAGTAATGCTTACTTGCAGAGTCTCTCATGTCCTGCGCGTGCAATGAATACGAGGTAACTAAATTGGCAACCTGGGGAGCGAACACGCGTGGCGCTAATCCCTCCGGCGTTGGGACGCAATTCTCAACTCGACTTCTGGTCTGGAAGGATCCTCCGGTCTTGAATTTTCGCCAAGTGTTGTCTAGACCCAGAGCTAGGTGTTACAGAGTGCAGAAATCGAGTTTGCGAAATCGCAGATAGAATAAATAGCCCGGCGTGTCCAGTCCCTCAGTCCCCCCTGCCAAAGGGACTGGCTGGCTGGCTGCCCTGCTGCGGCTCGTCAGTGCCGTGGCCCGTCACCAACGTGTGTAATAATACATAAATACGGATCCGTACATGGTGCTGCTTCCAGTCTCTTTTCATGGTTGTTTTCGAGTATTATGCCGTCCCCGTTTTTTCGACGCAAGGGCGTGGAAACTTGATTGGTGAAGGAGAGGAAGGGAAATGCTGGAGCTGGAGCTGGCTCGGCAATCGAGGACCCGGCGACTCGATCACTGCCGAGCATGTCGATAACATTGAATGTCAGCACTGAGCAAGGCCAATGCTACTATTTTCCCCATCATGGGGTCAGGCCCAGGTGCTCGAATGCGTTCATGCCAACAGGCAGGTGTGGCAGACACGGCGCCGTGCATCTGCTCGGACCAATCCTTGACGGACGACGTGGCCGAATGTGTGCAATCTGCCCGTGACTTTTCTTAGCAATCAAGTACGTTCGGGGAAGATTCGGGACTCTGCAATCTTTGGGTCAGCCGTGGAATGATGGCTTTTATCACGCAAATGTGGATGAAGATGGATCAGGCAGGGAAAAACCCGCAATGCCAGACCGCAATGGCCAGACATCTATAGAACGCCGCCCCTGGAGAGAGAAGGTGGAAGATGGGGTTTTGATGCCACGGACGAGTCTTGGCGGTACAGAGTTGACTCGACTCATCTTATCTAATCAAGACAACGCCGATGCTGATTTGCCGAGGGGTTGGCATTGAACAAGCTTCCAACGGCAGCCCAATCAGACCTTCGCTTCACTCCAGATGAAGAATGAACAACGTCGTGTTATCCCCTGGCTTCCCTGCCATCTTCCTCTTTCCTTGCGTTGACCTTTTAGTAGTCCCATTTTTTTGTCTTTTTTTTTTTTCAAGCGATCCGGCGAGGACAATCCCTAATGTCATCGGAAACCCGGGCTTCAAGGCGCGGCTCGATCCATGAAACTAGAGCGGCTACCTACATACATACATTCCCGCCACCTAGCCCCCCCCACGACTTGCACTTGCGAATAGCCTCATGTTTTTTTTTTTTTTTTTTTTTTTTCAGTACCGCCTTATTTTCTCACCGACAGGTTCTTGTCTCAACGTTGCGTAGAATCCTCGCCGGGGCCAAAAGCCCTTCTCACCTTGGCCGCTGACGGGAGACTGTTGGACAAGGGGATTCAGGCCAATGATGATGAAGGCCCAGACAAAGGGCGCTCTAATTTTTTCTAACCAGAGAAATTCCTCTACGATGAGAAGTAGGTACCGGGAATCTTCCTGATGAAAAGGGTCCTTTTCTGTGCCAAGAACAGTGTGGGCCCGCGACTTCGCTTGACTGAGCCTTTTCACGCACTTTTGAACGGGGATTTTTTTTCATATATAACATCAGGCCAAACGGCCCCAGCTCCCTTTTTTTTTGGGGTTCGCACCGGCAAGTTGGCTCGAGTTCGTCCAGAAATCCACATTGCTTCCATATCACAGAACGACATCTCGTCTCCTGCGCCAATGAAGTTCACCACTCCTTTCACCCTCCTCGCCGCCATCTCCGGCGCCCACTCGCTAGTCGTCGAGCGAGACGCCAGCGACGTGAAAAAGGTCATTGCCGACATCTCCGACGGTGTGAGCAGCCTCGACCAGGCAGCCCGGTCTTGGGACGGCAGCAGCGTCGAGCCAGTCTTGGCTCACGTCGAGAACCTGATCAGGCTGACCATCGACGGCCAGGCCGTAGTGGACGGTGCCGGCCCGATTGGACTTGTCGACACCTTGTTTCTCTTTTTTCGGCCGCTCGGAACCTCGACGAAAAGATCAGTCACAACTTCGGCACGCTCCGGGGCCGCGTCGGCCATGTCAGGAAGGCAAAGGCCTGCGACCTTGTCCGCGAGAAGCTCGCCACCGTCAGCACCGGTGGCAAGATATTGATCGATGCTATTCTCAGCAAGGTCTCGTCTAGCTGGGCCAAGAACCTGGCTCAGCCTTATACTGAGAACATCAGGAAGATGCTGCATGATGCGCAGGGCCTTTTCGCACAGACTAATTGCGTCAACGAATGAGATGCCGGTGCCATGATGATGATGTAATCATCATGGGTGCCGACACGGGATACCAAATTCTGCTGCTAGGGAACAACAACCGTGTAAATTAACATGCTAAACATGCTCGATGCGTCACTTTTCCTTTGTGCAGGAAGCGGAAACGGTCCAGGTTGCTCGGACTACTGCCCTGCGTGTCTGTTGAAAGAAAAAAAAGTCATGTTCGTCATTAGTGTAAGTTTGCCGGAATCGAGTTTGCGCTCACAACGGATAATCTTGCCGTGCATCTTGGATCAAACGAAATACGTTTCTAACACAACAGTAGTGGGAACAACAATAACTTGATCAAAATAATTCGTATTTAACGTCGAAAATTTCAGTGAGCGGTCAGTCCCGTCTGTAAAAAGAGACATGTATGTAGTACCACATCACCATGTATATACACACAAGAACAAAGTTTCCCAAGAGTCAATGTCGACCGTAGCGACTGACAGATCAGCCCTGAAAGGAACTCCGAATCAAAATCCATGGATATGTTACTTGTAGATGCGAGGTGAGATGTATGAGAAAACAAGCGGGGAATATATGAAGAAAATGGCAAGGAAGAAAATGCGTCACGTCCTATCTCAGCGCCAGTAATGAGAACAGGCCGCCCATGACAGGCCGGGCTGTGAATTGGAGACCGCCGGGGTATGCTCCGGTATTGACATCATAGAGATCTGTGAGCGCACGCCACGTTGGTGTCTCGTTGATCCATCGCGCAATCTTGGATATGAACATGCGCTTGGTGTTGGGCTTGGCGACGGCGGCGGCAAAGAGCTCCCAGTCGACTTTGGTCCAGACGTTGCGAGTGTCGAGGATGACGCCGTACTTCTTTTGAGTCTTGAAGTAGAAGTCGCTTTGCATGTCGTAGATCTCCGGGGGGATGAAATCGAGGCCAAGGACCTTGTCGGGGTAGATGTTGTAGAGCAGACCGTAGGTATTCTTGTTGTCGTACTGGAGCGTGGCGTGCCCAGCTTCCTGGTTGACACCGTGCTTGGTCCAGAAGGAGAGGTAGTCTTTGGCGTACTGCGCGTACTTGGCACTCTCGCTGCCGTGGCCGGCTTTGGTGGCAACTTGGGACATGGCCTGGAGAGCAATGATGCCCTTGATGGCGAGATTGGTTTGGTTGCTGCAGGGACAGGAGATGGTTAGCTCCTTAATGCTGTGTTTCAACGTATGTGATGAAGGGTTGGAAGCAACGTACGCAAGGTGGCCGGCAAAGTCATCGGTAGACAGCTGCTGAGCAGGGATTTTGGCGTCGTCGATCAAGTACTGAGCCCACTTGACGAGCAAGTCCCAGTTATCAGCCAGGTACTTGTCGTCGTGCTTTCGCTGAGAGTAAGCGAGCATCATGATGATCATGTTGCCGCATTCTTCCAGAGGCATGGCCTCATCATCACCCTTGGGATAACCGTTGGCACGGGGGAATCGACCCAGGTCGTGCTGGGCGTAGTTGTTGGGGTAGTGGTATCGATCGTTGATCAAGAGAGGCTCCATCAAGTACTTGAGAAGGTTGGGATTCAGGTAGAGAAAGATAGGGAAGGCGGGGAAAATGACGTCGACGGTCTGGATATCACTGTTGGAGGAGATTTCCTTGAGGAAGATCAACGGGTTGTCAGCAGTGCCCGAGTATGCCAAGGCTCCAAATGTTTGTCTGACAACGAGCGTGGTGATGGTGGCGTAGTCTTGTCCGCCAGCGGTGACAGAGTCCCTCTGGATGCGAAGGTCCAGGCGGTTGGAGGCAGGTCCAGGCGGTTGGAGGCAGGTCCAGGCGGTTGGAGGCATGTCCAGCATCATCGTAATCCTTGAAGAAAAAGGTGACGAGATCCTTCTCAGAGGAGAAGTATGAAGTCCAAAGTGAGGGAACGGCCTGGGCCTGGGCAGCTTGCCCGGTGTATTGAATGGAATTCTTCTGCGCCACTCCGATTGTGAACAACGTCGAGACAGCACTGCCTTTCACGTTGCCGAGATCGCGCGCAAAAGCGAAAACAGGCCTGGAAGAAGATTAGAGATTTGGCCTCAAGTCAATCGGTTGGTTGACCCGCATGCCCAACTCACCATCTGTCTCTAACAGCGCGGAACTGAGAGTCAACCTGGTTGTCTAAGCTGCCCTTGTTGAAGAACTGTCCACGAACATCCGTGTCGGTACCGATCTTATAGGTCACGCCCTTCTGGTCAGCCGTGGACCAGTACCACTTGCCCCATGCAGCGTTATCGCCGTCTTCTTGGAATTCGCTCTCCTTCTCCTTGTAGAAATTGTGACTGCGAATGCCAGAAGCAGAAGATGTCTCCCAGTTAATGGGGGCATTGGTATCGCCGGAAGCCCATTCTGTCACGGGTTAGCCATGTAATCGCGGTTGGTGGGGTCAGGTGTACCAAGTTACCAACCTCCGGAGACATCAGCGTAGATCTGAACGCTGTGCGATGCGCCGTCAAGAGACTTGACAGCGACGTTCATGTATGAGAATGGAATCGACTGGCGTCGCAAATCCTCGGGATAGACGGGTGACAAGAACTCGATACTCATGGATACTTTTCCGGCGACGGACATGTTGAAGTTGGATCGCGTAGACGTGTAGTCCATGCTCACTTGGTCAACGTTTGGCGCGCCGGGGGCACCGCCCATCCAGTTGTATGACTTGCCGTCGACCTTGATGAAGCCTTGCCATCCTTGGACTCCAGTACTGTCAGGACACAGGCATTAGCTTTTCTTCTTGACGCCAGGAAGGGGTAGAGGCCTCGAGAAAACACTCACGTCCAGAATCGGGGCCATTGACCGGGCAAAATGGCATGAGGTCCATTCTCCTGCCCGTTGAGCCAAACATTAAGATACGGCGACCGCACAGCCAGAGGTACAGATGGAGGTCTAGCAGGCGAAAAGGTCGAATCAGCCTCTGCTTGTGACCCAAGCAGGGCAAGAACAGCCGCCGATGCGTACTTGGCAAACTTCATAGCGCCTGGTAATCGTGATAGGGTTTGTTGAATACCGGGGGGGTTGATCGACGTCCAAGCTGTCTCGACCACGGCCTCATGGAGGTCCTCCCCCATGGTATTTATAAGAGGTACGAACATGACGTGAGTTCAACAATGTGGAACTTTAGATGGAAAAAGAGAAATAATACTACCGTGATCCAGAAACTTATGAATCACGGACCAGGGAGAGAAAGGGGGGGGCGTGTGCGGTAGTGTGACTGAAGGCGTGTGCACCACGATGTTCTTTTAAAACGTTGGAGGCAGATGCTGGTGCACAGAGAGATGAATGTGGGCTCAAGGGCTGGATTTGTTCCACGAAAAGAAACGTAACAGATGCATGTCGGCCAGGAGAGAAGCCGCCTGATGAGGAGATGGCACTGTGTGCAGGAGCTCGACGTTCAATGGGTCAAAATGTATATGTGGTCCGTATTAGGATGAAGACGCTGCTACGGATTACAGGAGAAGCACAAGTAATGCCGTCATGTAATTCCCAGACGAAGCAGACGGAGCCCAGGGGGTAGACAACTGGGGCGGTTGACCAACTCGGCTTGATTCCAAGGTTGTGTGTACGGACGTAGGCGCGTGTTCCATCGGAATCCATTGGAAGTCGGTTCGCCCGGAAAGGCTCTCAAACCTCAAACACGGAAGCATCGCGGACGGTTGGACATGGAAAATGCACTGTACACATGTACTTCTTCTTGTATTGTATGTTGCAGGGTCCGGGCAAGGGCATGGATGCCGCGCTACCATCGCTAATACCACCGCTACCACCGCTACCGGCTGCACGGGGTGAGAAACTTGGGGTTGTGGGTGGGGAGGGCGACCCAAACCGGCTTCATCGACGAGGGATCCGAACGAGGGCGCAAGGAGGGGCGTGCGGCTGTGCCGCCATGGGCGGATGGGGCATCAGGCATTTGGCATTTGGGCGCGTGACGTCTGTTTGTACAATGTAGTCGCCGCCGTTGGTGTCTATTCGTGTCATGGGATTCGAGGTGGTGCCGCCAGGCGCCAGGGTGGGAGATCTGTTGGGGTCGAGCGCTGATGGTGACGAAGGGAAGGCGAGGCGGAGAATAATTGAGATGGATGAGTCGATGAGTTGAGATGGACATGGACGTGGACCCAGCCCGGACCGAACTTCGCCCGCAGCCAACCAGCATCCAGTGATGGCGGCTATTTTGGTACTGTGTTGCGAGCCTGGCCTTTTATTGGCCCAAGGGCTTCGGATAATACATATGGAAGTTAGCTATGCTCCGTATTAGACAAGAGATTGCTGTGTCTACGGAGTAGAGATGCATAATTAGCTCAATTACCCTAGTATTACACCTGTTTATGTATAGACCACCAGGGATTTGACTGTATGTAATGATGAAAGAGGGAGGCCGCATTGTCTGCCGACCTGACCGCCCGCATGTCGCATTGTCGCGCGCGCTCCACCAAATTGAGCGTTGCTATTCGGAGCTGTGTTTTCTTGCTAGTCGGCGCTGTACCCACATAAGGATTTGTCCTAGCCGCATTTGGTCAGCCGGCTTAATTACCACACCCTCCTATAGAAAACATATGTAATATTATAGAATTAAACCCCGCACTCTAAACTATATTATAATAACAGTAGATTTTTTAATTAAATATATATAAGGCTTACGAATTTGCTTAAAAACGTGATTTCTAGTGTTTTCTTTAATTATAAACACTTTAGCTAGCCTAACTAATTATTCTAACCCCTTCTAACCTCTTTAACTATTTATACTAGCCACTATATAGCTATAATTATAGTTATAATAAAGGTAAGCTTCTTATAGCCTATCTTACTGCTAATTATAATTACTTTATAGTTATATATAAAGTTAATCTTCTTTATAACTCTCTTTAACCTTAAGGTCTCCCTTATAGCCTCCCTTATAGCCTCTCTTATAGCCTCTCTTATATTAACTATTATAATAATACTTCTTTAACTTCTACTTATATTCTTATATACCTTATACTTAAATTTAGTTTTCTAGAGCCTCTTAAGCCTTAAGTTAATAGTAGCTATAGTTAAGGTAGTAGTTTAGGGATTATAAGGCCTTATTAAGAGCTTTAAATAAAGGGTTAAGACTCTATAGGTTTAAATTAATTCCTTTTTATATTATAAGGCTACCTATAGTAGCGATTAATAATAAGAGAGCCTTAGATTTAAAGTATTAGATTATTAGAAGGCTAGTAATAAAGGTAAGATAATTACTATATATAAACTATATATAAGGTTAATTACTAATATACTAGTAAGCTTTATAGCTACTAGTAATAATAAATATTATACCTTATAAGCATCTAGTATTATTTAATTTAGTTAGTAATAATATAGGTATAGGGAAGTAAAAATTACTATTAAAATTAATAGGGCTACTTATAGGAAGGGAGTAAATATAGCCTTAACTATAAAGCCTTTAGGAGATTAAACTATTAAAGAAGAAGATAAATAGTAAAAGAGGTAATCTTAGTAAGTAGCTTACTAAGCTAATCCCTTTTAAGATACTATTTCTTTTACCTTATTATATTCTTTATAAGTAAGCTAGTATATATATTACTATAAGAAAGAGATAAAGAAAATTACTAATACCTATAATAATATAAGACTTTAGATTCTAATAAGATAATTTAGTTAGGCTATTAGTATATTACCTAAGATTATAGTAAGATAATATAAAATAAAGCGCTTATTACTTATACTAAGGAAGCTACTAGTTCTTTATATACTTTATAATATCCTTTTACTATAGATTATATATATTCTTTATTCTTTACTAAATAGTATCTAAGGAAGTAACCTTATAGTTATATATTAGTAGCTTAAATACTTTAAAAAGCCTTATAGGGCTATTATTAAAGGTATTATAATTATTATTATTAAGGTCTATAGAAGAGGGTTTAGTGCCTTTAATATCCTTCTAATTATAAAGAATTTAAGCTTAAACCCTTATAAGAATATACTATATATAAAGCTACTACTATACTTTAGGAAAGATTATCTAAAGGGTGTTTTTTAATATAATCTTATAGTTTATAATAATAATATAAGGGTAAGGAATATAGTATTTATTATAGACTGCGTTTAATATTATAAGCAGCTACTTATAGCTTTCCTTTATTTTAGATAATAAAAGCCTAAAGCTAAGGTTTATAACTATATTCTAATTAGTAATAGTAATTACTACTATTATATAGAGTCTAAAGCTATTTATTTTATATATATTATTAATACTAATAATATAGGAGTAAATCTTCTATTTATTAATATATTTATAGGTAGTCTAGAAGGCTAATTATAGCTAATTATTAGGGTTAAGATTAATCTTATAAGGGTAGCTACTATTAATTAAAAACTATATAAATTACTATATGCCTATAAGCCTATTAAGAGCCTTAATTTAGATTTATTAATAGTTATTATAAATATCTTTAATTATAGTTACTAAGTTAGGGAATTTAATTTAAAGTAATTAATAGGCCTTATAAGTAGGAATGCCTTATAGTTATATAATCTCTTAAAGTAATACCCTATAAGCTACTATATATTACTAATAGAGAGTGTAACTATTAGGGCTAATAGATTAAGGGTAATTATAATAAGTAACTTAAATAGTGTATAGCTAAGTGTTATACGTTCTTATACTATATTTTACCTAGAGCTTAAATAGGTAATTATAGAGCTAGGTACTAGTTATATAAATACCTTAAGATTTAGAAGGTCTTTACTTACTATAGTTATAATAGATTAGAATATTTACTATAGTGCACTCTTTGTAAATTAGTTAATAATTACTACTAGACTTCTTAGTAAAGGTATAGCTATAAGAGTAGCCTTATTATTATAAGAAGTTATAGAGTTTATTAAAGGTATTAAATTATAGTAAGGGGGGTAGTAGTAGGATTATAGTTAATAGGTTGCTTTTAATAGGTATATTATAGTCTATACTATATAGAATAATAAAATTATTATAAAATTAAATATACTACATAAGATTAGACATTTTTATAATAGAATTTAATACTTTAGTAGTAATATTAATAAATATAGTAGCGTAACTAATAAAAGTGGTGATGTTAAAGGAGGGAGGTTAGTTACGCCCGGGAGAATTAGTAGGTGGCCACTAATGCAGCCGCCTAAAGGTGCGGCAGGCCTGTAATGCTAACTATTTTTTTTGCCAGGGAGTGTCACACAAATTTGGTGGCGGGGCGTGGGATGTGGGATGTGACCGTATCATATTGTGGGTACAGCGCCGACTAGCAAGAAAACACAGCTCCGAATAGCAACGCTCCACCAAATTGTTGCTGTCTGTTTCGTCTCCACGAATGACGGCCGAGTACATACGGAGCACTCCGTGATCGGTGGATCCTCTTACCAGACGTTTGGGCCTCAAGATGACAACTGATCAGAGTCTGCAGCTAACCACAACCGTCAAGTCATGTGAGCTCCTTGGATTTTGGCTTGCACATTGAACGTCGCAGCGGGTACGTACCTACGTATTAGGCTAAGTGCCTCCTGGAGGGAGGGCGTCCAGGGAGACGAACAGAGCCCACGCCGCAGAGGTCAAAAAGTTCAATGGAAAGAGGCTGAAACGGCAGGAACCACCTAATAAACGCCTTCAGGCACAGATTATCATCTCAAACCAAACCAGACGTTCCCACGACATTTCCCACATTTCCCTCGACATGAAGGGATGCCAGATTTGGTGTTTTTCTTTTTTTCCCTTCTTCTTATTTTCGCTACCAACCAACTGCCCTCGCATAGGGATCGACATGTCATCCGCGATCTGATGGCTCCCAAACACGTGTGGACCAACCGCAACGCAAAATGGCGGACTCATCCACCAGGCTGCTGGTTCGCGCAGCGAGGCCGAGGCCATCCCATTATCATGCGCCGATCAAATCCGCCAGTTGACCAGCGCATTCTCAAGGGCTCAGGGCTGAGATTCACCGTCTCTGAGGTGCACGAATGACTGATCAACCGTAATAACTTTGGCGCTTGCCATTTCGACATCTCCCCCCTCCTTGTTCCGTATATGCTGTATCAGCCTGTATGTACACAAACAGGTGGCATATCTCATCCACCTGCACTTGCCCAACGTGCGGCAGGTGAGGAAGGGGGCGTGTGATGGATGCTCCATGACATGTTCTAATGGCTGCAGGTCTTTGTTCATCTTGACATCCGGGCAGACAGAAGTGCAATTTGCGGATACGAAATTACGGATCAGCAACGAACAAATTGAAGGAAAAAAAAAAAAAAACGGCCAAAGGTTGCCCGCCTACTCCGTGATACAAGCCGTGGCCGTATTTAGCAATACCTGGCTCGTTTAGGCAGTGTAAGCTGGATTGTTTCCGATCCTGGTTACGAATGTGGAAGACACATCGTCCAAACACGATGATGGAGAAGCCGACCTCCTGTTAGTGCCGCAAATCGGAATTCAGCGCTCAACCAAATGGCCGCCTTATCAGCTCAAATGCCTCTGTCCTGACTGTCCCGAGCCGATGAATGATGCCACTCGACAATTGGCACCGTCGCTCCAGATGTCGCGAAATTGCGCTTCATGCACCCGACAAACCCGGGCATAAGTCGTGCACAACCGCCTTTCTTCGGGTCAGAGGCATGACCCGCGTCAAATGATTAATGTGCTTACATGCTTACACAAGCCATCTTCTTCACCTGCTGCGTGTTGACCAAAACTACAATCCATCGCACATCAATGTTGAGAGAAATCGGACTGTGGACTCGCACGTCAGCCTTTTTTTTTGCTTTTCCCACCTTGATCCATCTGTCAACCTCGTCGTCGAGCTGAGATCTGGCGCAGCGGCCCTGTCGTCGCAGGGAGGCTGGAACCTCATAAGACACCATCCACCCGCCCTGTCCATCTGAACCACGAATGCGCGTCCCTGAACTGACGCAGTTTCCCTGACAAAGAACACAATGACTTTTCTAAAGCCAGGAGGCGCAGCGTATATAATACATGGGTTATGGTCCGTGGATGAATCGTGAACTGTTGATGCTGTTGAAAACGCCCACAACTCCAGTTCAACGCCGCACCAAAAAAAGTCGCAATCACCATTCAACATGAAGGCATTCTCTCTCTTGGCTCTATCTGTTGGCACAATGGCCTCAAGTGTCTGTCCGCCGTCGCTGCTCAGCGGCAATGCAGTGTGCTGCTCGGACAATGTTCTCGGTCTCCTGGGGCTCGATTGCACACCTCGTACGTCTCGTCCTGGCTGTTCGGGTGGGAGGAGCGGAAAGGTCTTTACTAATGCACATTATAGCCGACCGAACACCTATGGATGGAGCAGATCTAGGAAGAATCTGCGGCGCCGAAGGCAAGCAGGCTACCTGCTGCGGCGTTGCCGTCGCCGGGCAGGGCGTGATTTGTTTACCTGCACTCGGGGCGTAGGGCTGACATTGGCGTTTATGTTCGTGTATAAAATCACTGCAACGTGTATATATATATATGCATATCTTCGGCGGGAACATTTCGTGTTTGTACATTCATCAGTCAGTACCGTTCTGGGCGAGGGCTGTATAAGATATTCGCTTGTCCCTGTTGGCTTGCCGTCCAAGCCAGCAGCACTCTCTATCGAGGAAAATTCATCCAACCATGTCGACTTTGGCATGTTTTCCATGTCTCCGCGAGCACGTTCGAACTTGTTACATGTAATTAATACACAAGAGCACTGGATATCGTCACGCACAGCCCTCCACGGGTGGTCGCCCGTCTCCGTCACACTCAACTCCCGTCACATGCAATAACAACAAGTACAATCTAGAACAATGACGCGGACAGGTTTGCACCATTGTCGTGCACCACAAGCCCAAGCCCGGCCATTCTCTCTGGAAATGAGAGAAAACCCACCGTCTAAACTTCCCCCAAATGACGTGCAGCTCGAATCACTGTCTGTTCTGTCCCAACGTCACTATCCTCAAAGGCCGCCTCGCGCAAATGTAGGTGCTCCCGTGCCGCCCATCACTTGACAAGGGCGTGCGCCAAGTACGCCGCGCCGCGCAGGGCTGAGGAGCGAACAATAGACGCCTCCCCGGATCAGCGCTCGTCATGTGGCCTTGCCCATCGATCGTGATGATGATCTTCTTACCCCACTGGTTGGGGGGGGGGGGACAAGCTGTGTCACGTGTGCAGCTGAGGTCGGGGGATAATTGACTTGGTTCGATGCGAGAAGATGGGCCGGAGCTTGGGGATCGATCCCTGCTCCCGTACAACAATGGAGAGAGTCAAATGCCACGTTTGATGATTAACCTTTTGCATGGCCATGTGCACATGAATCCGTTCGTAATCTCGTTTCGGTATGCTCGCAGATTAATTTACATTGCTCCCAAGCGATCTCTGTCCATCTTCTTCTTTTCAACTCCAGAGCCGCTCCATACCTTTCAAGACTTGCCATCTCCCACAAAAGACTTCCGCTCCCCCCTAGACGATAAACAGTCTGGACATTGGGCCCAACCGTGGCGTCAACGCCCATGCATTAGCAGTTGTAGTGACGGTCCGGCTTGAACGTTTGGCACAACAAGGCATCTTGGGTAGTTTCCAAGTGCGATGCAGCGTCTGCAGATTATGACTTGATGATCTCCCTTCACCTGCATCGACTTGCAACGCCGACGATCACATTGCATTCGTTTCGTGGGTCAGCTGCTGACCCGAACTGATGCGAAATGTCCGTTGGTGTAGTAGCTTGCGGCCGGAGTTGCTGCAAGTAATCCTGATTCTCCAGCGGAATGGAGAGGAGCGAGAGGCTTCATAGCAACGCAACCGTTGGTGTTGGCATTGGCATTGGACAGATCCGCCTCCCTACATGGATGACTATGAGCAACGCCTGCGATGCATCGAACTGTACATTTACATCAAGACGACCTGGCATGTCTTGGTGAGCCATCGATGCAAACATGATGTAATTGATTGCAAAGGGCCCTCTCTCCTCAGACAGGAGAGTCTCTCCCGGCAATTGGCTCGCCATTTTCGCACAGAGCCGTCTGGCTTTGTGCCCGGGCTGCACTTTGCACCGAGGTTTTCTGATCGCGGAGATCGAGAAGGGTCGGAAGCGTGTGACCAGAGCAGAGCGGCGGTGGTCTCGTCTTTGGTTTGGAGATTTGAATAGGTTGACTGCCATGGACACGGTCCGAGTCAAACGTGCGAGGCGCGATGCGAATCATGATGAGACGCATTGTCGGCAGCGATGTGCAGATGAAGCCCGAGGTTATCTCAAACGTCGACCACCAGACAATATCCCACTGGTCCCAGGTCGGATTGGTAGTATTCATGTACGTCTCGACTGATCTCAGGCGCAAAATGGATGTAACGGTCACACTGGTTGGTGGGTTGCAATGGTGAGTGAGGGCACGAACGAGACGAGGCGAGACGGGTGAAGGAGAGGAGAGCTTTGCATGAGACTTACGTTGCGCCGGTCAAGAACATCAAAGCAATACCAATCTTCTTCTTTATATGCAACTTCAGTTTGCGCACCTGGATGAGAGGCATGGCGAAGAGCCACAAATCCGAAGCCACGCTGATTGCCGAGTGTGCCCACCCGGCGGCATTTATGTTCACGCATTTTCCCTGGGCCGGGGGGCTCATATCCAAGTCATACTTCTCCCACTGATACTTGATTGGGTTACAGCTAAAGAAGATGATGGCGAAAACAAAGACCGCCGCTGTGGCCACGTGGAAATAAAGGGTGACCCAGAGGAAAATGCGCACGGTCCTGCCCGGGAAGATGTTGAGGTAGAAGAAGCACAGGCTCAGCTTGATCTGTGCCATGAGAACAAGATACAGAACGGCAACAATACAGAAGAAGATGCCGAATATCCTTATATCCTCGTTAGGCACCCCCCACAGGTCGACGCCGAGTCCGTGCCCGTTGAGGCCGACGATGACGATGATGACGATGACGGTGCCCGTCGGGAGGGCACTCAAGATGGTCCAGTCATCGTTGTCCAGCCGCTGCTTGGAGCTCAAGAATTGTTTGAATAGGACGCGAGCAATGATACAGAAGCCCGTAATGGATCCGAGGATGTAGATGATGGTGTTGAGCTTCGGTCCGTGGTCTCTGACGGGAAACTGGCACGCGACTCCTGTCAATTTGCGGGCATCTATCGCGATTGAATATTAGCGACTTGTTGGCTGATCCGAGTTCATGATGGGGTGGGGTTTCAAGTTCGCGCATACAGAAGCCTTCTGGCACGGCACAGCTGAGTCGCAGGCAGTAGTCCAGCGCGCGCTGTGCCTCTGCTCCGCAGATACAAGCCAGGTCCGAGGGCGAACAGGATGCCTTGAAGCAAGTTTGCTGTGCAATGTGCGGTCAGATCTTGTCTCTTACATGGACTGTCAATCTAGCTCTTGTGTCATAAACTCACAGCGCAAGAAGGCAGCGTCGCCAGCTCTTGGAGTCCGGTCCCCATTGTAGCCAAATAGTGCAGGTTTCAAGACAATGGAGTAGGAGAATTGTTGGTTGATCCGAGTTCAAGGCGTCCACACCCAATTTGGTTCTTACAAGGAAAACGAAGGCTGTATTTCGCCCCCCAAGACCAGTGGCATCGGATTTGTTCAGAACCCTGCTTCGCGGCCCCAACAGCGGATGCAGACAGCCTTGGTATGACAGACAATGGATGTCAAGTGTCGAGTGTGTAGGATGCCTTGACTGATGCAGAAGGACGTGGAAGAACGAGGCCCAAGAAAATCACCCGAGGAGCTAGCTGCGAGACGGCCTCTCTCTCCACAGTGCGTTGGCTCTGATGACAAAGTGAAGAGGCAGCGATGTGATTTGTGTGAGCAGCCGCAAAATCGGGCTCTCGAGTCGATTCGGGTAAGTTATGAATTGCGTGCCTCCTTTTTTCTTCTTCCCCACGGGGGAAAGTTGCGGACGAGAGAGAGAGAGAGATATATATCGTCTCTGGAACCAGACATGGCTCTCCGTCTCACGCAGTTTTCGGCAGGTCGCACCCTTCTTCTTCACAATATTACTAGCGGCAAGCCACCAGTACAGTGGTTTGATCTTCGCCCCTGGCCCGGTAATCTGTCATTCGCCAATGGAGGTGAAGCGTATCATCAATGTCTTAGCGATTGACACTATGTACTCCGTATGTACATTGCAAATACAACAGCAGCAGCACCTACATGGTGCCTGCCCAACCAGGATCCTGCGGGGAATGGCGCGGCACATGTCAGATGAAAAGGAACCAGCCATGTTGGGAACTGGATTGTGAAAGAAATTTGCAGAGTCGCAACTTTTTGCGCGGACCCGAATGCCTGCGGTTACATCGGGGCAGACTCTGGCCTTGCGGGCCGTGGTTCTCCTTTTCCCAACAAGCCGCTTGGAAAACTGTGTGCTTGACGGAAAACTGGAATCTACGGAGAACATGTACGGATCCATACACCCACTAATACATCTGTGCATTAATTAGTAAGCCACTTTGACGGGGAAGAGGGAAGGCGCGCCGTCTGGCTGTTGCGCATGGGCCAGCCGTAGCCAGCTGCAGCCAGCTGCAGCCTGCCTGCACTGATCTTCACTTTTCCAAACGTCGCATCCAGGGGTCGATTCTCACAGTCGCCCATGTCGTGGTTCCGAGGCAAACCTCGTGGAGAGGACTCAGAGGAGGCATGCTCATTACCGGGCACTCGGCAGTTACTCGCATGTAGAAAACGCCATGCTCTGCCACAATGGCAGCCCAACGTCGGACTAGCAGTAGATTCTAGCCCTCAGCAGCACAGCTGACAGCCACAGAATAATAATTATTAGCCTGGTTGTCAAAGTCTTGGTCGCCGTTTCACCCCACTCAACTAGCAAACCAACCGGGGACGTAAATTTCCCACCGGAGCTTCCAAATTTCCCACCGGACTAGCTAAATCCAGAAGGGTCTCTACACACCCACTTTTAGTGTAGAAGTACCTCTAAGGTTTTTTTTTCTCCTATACTACCTGTAAACCTTTCCTCTTATAACCTCCCTCTTAGAGATGGAAAAAACACGGTCGCAGAGGAAGGGGGAATCGCGTCAATTTATGCTATAAGCAAAACTCGAACGAATTTAAGATTAACTGCGGTTATAAATTATAACTCTTGCGCTAACGTAGCTATAAAGTTTATTGCAAACTTTGCTCTAACCTTATAGCCCCCTATATTTATAACCTTAGAGCTTATTTATTACTATAGCTATAAGAATTTAGTTATTAATTATTTTACTAGCTAGGTATTGCTAGTAATAATTATGTGTTATAATAAATTAGATGCATTGGCAATAACCAATGATACTAAAAAAAATTAGAAAAATCAATAACCTCCCTCTTATAACCTTCCTTATATAACGATTTTTTTATTATTATAACACTTACCTTATTACTAGAAGCCTTACTCTTGCCTTAGATTACTTACTATAAATCAGCCTTTTTTTAAACGTAAATTTCCCTCTTTTAAAGAAGCCTATAATACCCTATAGTAGCAATAAGCTAATAAGGGCTATATAATTGCATTAAATGGTTCTAATTAAAGCCACTAAACTAGCAAGGTAATATCCTTTTTAATATAATACTATAAGGGTGGATAATATTGCTACTATAAGGGCTTTAAGGGAAGCTATTAAATATCCTTAAAAAAGACTAATTGCCTATTTAGTGTAAGAATTTAATAAATTTAATAAGATTCTAACCGCGAAGTCTACATAGTTTATATAAATAATAATATATATAATCCCTCCCGAGCACGAGGTAAAACTGCTTAGTATTTTACAGCCTAATGCCCTATTCTTTTATCTTCTTCTTATATGCCTTATAAATCTTATTATTTATATTGCCTTTACTTTTTAGTATTTTTTCCCTTATAGTATAAATACTATTAATTATCTCTAGGTTAGATTTATCTTTACTTCCCTTCCCTTTACTTTTCTTTTCTTTTACTATATTATTTAATATTTTAGATAGGGTAGTATCCTTTTTATTACCCTTAGCTATACTATTATCTAATTAGTTAGGGGTTAATTAGTTAATTAGTAACGCAGAACCTACCTAGTGATTATAATAAATCAAATTAAAGATAAGTAAGGATAAGTTATGTTTAGAGTTTAAGTTTACCTTAGAGCTTTAAAGCATAAGTAGTAAGCTATAAGATAAAAAAGATATAAAGAGAAAGAAAAAACATAGTTATAGAGGAAGGGGGAATTATATTAATTTATACTATAAGTAAAACTTAAACGAATTTAAGTTTAACTATAGTTATAAATTATAACTATATCTTACGCTAATATAGCTATAAAGTTTATTACAAACTTTGCTCTAACCTTATAGCCCCCTGTATTTATAACCTTAGAGCTTATTTATTACTATAGCTATAAGAATTTGGTTATTAATTGTTTTACTAGCTAGGTATTACTAGTAATAATTGTGTGTTGTAATAAATTAGATGCATTGGCGATAACCAATGATACTAAAAAAAATTATAACAATCAATAATATATATAATCATAAGTGTATAATAGTTCCTATAGGCTCTAGCTGCTTTAGGGCTTAAAGCTAAGCAAAATTTAGCATTAAATGCCTTTAGACACTTATAAAAATCAAAAGCTAATATAAGAGATTAATAGTAAAGGAAATCACTTGCTAAATTATATGCAAGCACTAACCTTCGCACAAACTTCCGCACCGCTCTAAAGGTCCAGAATCGCCTCTAAAATACAAGCTATATTAATATTTGAATTCCTTACCTTTATTTACCCCCCCTTATAATATTATATTATAATAAAGCTAGAGGTAAGTGCAAGGCTAGGATACTAATAGTAATTAATATAGGAGAAAAGGGGCTAGTATAAAGCTACTATTACCTAAATATAGGAATTAGATAGTTTAATATCTAGAGTAGTAAGAATAACCTAATAATGGATTAGATCTAATTTAAATACCTAGATAATATAAAATTCTATAATAAAATTATAAGCCTTATCCCTAGTAATAAAGTTACTTAGGTATAGCGTATTACTAAAGCTATTACTAAATAGGCAGCAAACTATACCTAAACTAAAATAAGGATAATAAACTATAATAATAGTAATATTTATACTACTAAGGAAGCCTTTAAATAAGCTCTTAAAGAGGCTATTAAAGAAAAAGCTAAGGAAAGTAATACCCTAACCTAGGCTAGTATTGCTACTAGCCTAGCCCTTAAGTAACTAAATACCTTACCTCCCCCCCTTTAAATCCCTAGTAAGTAAGACTAGAAAGTACTTATTAAAGGGAATACTATTTAGGAATTACTCTAATCTAGGGGCATAGAAAATATAGTAATAGTAGTTAATAAAGCTATAGGCTAAGCTATAGTAATAGTAGCTAGGAGACTCCCTAGTAAAGATACTATTATTACCTTTAAAGTAAATACTGCCTAATATAAATAAGACTAAAAATAGATTACTAATGTATTTAGACTAGAAGTAACCCTTTACTAATATATACTTAGTGTTATTATTAAGGGGTTCCTAGTTAAATATATTTTTACTAAAAACTTAGTAATAGAAATTAGAAAAGCTAATAAAGTAAATATAATTAAGGTAATAGTAAGGTAACCCTATAGTAAAGGGGCCTAAAGAACCACCCTAATACTAGGCCTAGCTAAAGTTAAGGATACTAATAAGATATACTATAATAGTATAGTCTTTAAAGTAAAGCTATTCTAAACTAAACTATATAATAAGACCCTATAACCCTAATAATATTATAACTACTTCTAAATAGGCTATATTACTAAGTTTTATAAGGTAGCTTTAAGGTATAGTAAGTATAGCGCTAGCTATTATAAGAATAAAGAGTTCTCTTACTTAATAAAAGATAGATAAGTAAAAGAAAACTATATCCTATACTCTAGACTATACCTAGCCTAGTTAAGAGACTACCCTATCCTAAAAGAGAAGTAAAACACTACTAAAGTAAGATATCTTAAATAACCTTCTTACTTTACTACTTACTCCCTAAGTAAAAGCCTAACCCTTTCTTATAAGAGATTTAGTATAGCCTTAGAACCTATTATTATACTTACTAGAAAAAGAGAATATCCTATAAATATAAAATATAGCGCTAAATAACTAAGATTAGGAAGCATTAAATAGTACATAGAATAACTTAGAGCTAGAATAGAACTAGTACTAGATAGCAGTGACTAATAACCCCCCTAATTAACCTAATAATACTATAGGTCCTTTTCTAGAATATAAATAAGAAGAATAAACTAATATATATAGCGCTTTACTATTAGACTAATATAGATATAATTATAATCTAAGAATAGGAATATATAAAAAACCTATAGCCCCTAGCACTAGGCCTAGCCTAGTTCTAACTTACACACTATAATAGATATAATATAGTATATATAAATAAGAAATATAGTATAGGATTATAGTTAGCCTAGGGAGGAACTAACTAGTTACTAGTAAAACTATAAGGAGTTAATATTTACTCCCTTTATTTAGAGAGATATAGTAGTAACTAGAATACCCTTATTTATATAATTAACTTAAAGAAGCCCTATAACTAAAGTATAATTATTAGTAACTTTAACTAAAAGCACTCTCTCTAGGATAAGCTAGATAGGATAACTAATAAAGCAGATAAATTACTAGAGTTTATAAGCTAGTAAAGGCTTAGACTTATTATACCCTAAGGTAAACCTATAAGATAGTATAAAGATAATAAGGATAGTACTATTAACCTAGCATAAGCTACACTAGACATTAGAGTTTACTATAATAGTATAGAGAACCTTACTAGATCTAACTATATCCTATAGCTAATTAGTATTTTTAATAAGCAATAGGAAGCCACCCCCTAAGCCCTTAGATATATATAGGGAGCCTTAAATAAACTATATATAAAGGCAAAGGCTATAATCTAACTCTAACCTAAAAGCGCACTAAACCCCTATAATAAAGAGGGAATTAATAATTATATAACCTAGCTTATTATAAACTTATAGTAAATAATAAATAAGGTAGCCTTAAAGAAGCCCTAAGAACTACCTAGCCTAGAGGCATAGTGGTTAAGAAGGGTATAAGAGTTAGTTAATAAAGTAAGGTAAGTGTTAGGAGCGCAGAGGTCAGAGACAGGACGTTCATTAGAGCGAATCTTCGGAGGACCTTTAGGCCACGTGGATAATAAAGAGGCTAGCTAGCTATAAGATAGCTATATGCTTATAAAGCAAGGTATTCCTTAAAGACTACGTATATTATTAGTGCTAGGTTAGAGATTAAAACCTTTACACACTTACCCCTAGCTAGTATTTTCCTAGTAGTAACTATAAGAATCTTAGCTATTACTTTATTTATTTAACCCTATACTTAAGCTATAATAAATTAATCTCTTTAAAACCCTTTTAGGGATATAAACTATTAGCTAGATTATTATATAGCTAATACTCTAAAGATCTATATAAAATATATTAGTACCCTATAATAATAAAGCTATAGATAATTAGGAAGGCAGAGAACCCTTATAATCTAGAACTATAGATAATAATAAGGTATAGTAAACACTACCTAATCCTAATCTAGGTAAAGGTATAGATTAGAGAGCTTAAGGTAAATCTAGGATTAGCTAGACCTTCTCTAGGACTTATAATTACCCCTTAAACTTTAGCTATAGTTTTACTAGTAGTCTATAGTAACTTAGTAGTAATTATATAGTAAAACAGTCTTATTAAGATATAGATAAAAATGCCTATATATAAAGGGAATATATATAAGAACTTATAGAATTTCCTAGTAAATTTAGATATATTATTTAAATTAGACTACTATACCTTTAAGGATAATACTACTAAGGTAGTGTATATAGGTAGCTACCTAGCTAATAATGCGAAGTAATAATAGATATATTATATAGCTATAAATAGGCATATAGATTACTTATTATTTATATAGGTAGGTTTTCTAGAATAGCTAAAAACTAGAATAATAAATAAGGGTATAAGACACTTAGAAGTAATAAGAATATTACTAAATCTTAGGTAAAAGAGTAACTAATTATTTTAAGCCTTTATAAGAGCTTAGACTAAGGTAAAAGCTAAGTTACCTAAAGTAATCCTAATATATTTATAAATTACTATTTTTCTAAATAGCTTAAATAATACTATAAGAAAGTAAATAATTAGCTAAGAGATTCTAATAACTTAAAGCTAGTTATAAGGCTAGGGTAAGAAAGTAAAGGTTATAATAAGTTTAGGCTAAAGTAATAAAAAAAGTTAAGACTTTAAAAGAAAGAGATAATACTCTATATTACTTATAGATAAGGTATAGTAATAAAGCAGAGATTAAGTAAAAAAGCTATTTCTAGTGTGCTATAAATATAGAAAGCCTAGATATACTATACTAGTTTATTAGGTACTAGACTATTTTACTTATAAAAGTAATAAGTATATAACTAAGAGGTATAGTAAAAGTAGTAATAAAGCTATATTACCTAATATAATACTAGTTTAAATAGTATAAACCTAGGAATATAATCTTACTATAGAATACCCTATAGATAATAGAATAAGAATATAGGTATTTTTATAATAAGATAACTAGTAGTTAGCTATAAAAGCGCTGTTTAATATAGGTATATAGTTTTTAATAATTTATCCTAAATTATTATTAAAAAAGGATTAGAAGAATATAATCTAATTAGACTAGGTACTAGAGAGTATAAGCTAAAAAGAGATTCTATATTAAGGAATCTTAAAAATATTAATAAAAGTAAAAGATAGTATAGGATTTATAAAAGTCTATTAAGTTAGCTACTATATTACTAATATAGGTAAAGGGATAATACTAGGTATAGATTAGACTAAAGAATATTTACTTATAATTATATATTAGGATTAGGGATTTTAGAGATATTTAGTAACTATAGAATACCTCTTCTTTATTTATAGTAAGTAGTAAATATATAAAGAGAAAAAATAAGTAGTGGTTTTATTACTATTTAGGGTAATAAAGATTAGGCTAAGCGTTTTAAAAAATAAAAATTAGAAAAAAAAGGGCAAGGACTAATTAAAGAACCTAGTAGTAATAAAAGCATAATTAAATAATAAAGTAGCTATATAGTTACTAGAATATGCTTACTAGTAGTAAAAAAGTAAAGGTATTATAGTTATACTAATTTTAGAAAGCATAAGTAGCAAATAAGCTATATTAAATTAAGGTATAAGTACCTAATGCCTTATACTAATAATTCTAAAGGAATATATAGAGTTTATAAATATTTTTTCTAAAGAGCTAGTAAGTAAGCTTCCTAAACTAGGGGGCTATACTTATATAATTAAATTAGAAAAAGGGAAAACACTACCTTAGGGGCTTATATATAATTTAGCTAAAAAGGAACTATTAGTTCTTAGAGAGTACCTTATAAGTGCATAGCTTAAAGGGTAGATTAGAAGATTAGTTAGCCTAGCTAGAGCCCTAATTTTATTTATTCTAAAGAAAGAAGGGAAATTAAGGCTTTATATAGATTATAAGGGCTTAAATAAGATTATAATTAAGGATAAGGCCCCTTTACCCCTTATTACTAAAATCCTTAATTAATTAGTAAGTATAGTTATTTTTACAGTCCTTAATCTAAAAGATATATATTACTAGCTATATATTTACTTAGGTAATAAGTAGAAGATAGCCTTTTATTATTACTATAGCTACTTTAAATATCTTATAATACTATTTAGACTAGTTAATATACTAGTAACCTTTTAGGAGTATATTAATAATGCTCTTAAAGGACTTATTAATAAGACTTATATTATTTACCTAGATAATATACTAATATATAGTAGTGTAGTTAAGGAGCATATAGAATATATTAAATAAATTCTATATAGGCTTAGGGATATAAGTCTTTTTATTAACCTTAAGAAGTATTAATTTTTAGTTAAGAAAGTTAAATTCTTACGCTTTAAGATATTAGTAAAAGGTATTATAATAGACCTAGTAAGAGTTAAGGTAATTATAACCTAGCTAATACTATATAGTATCTTTAATATTTAGTTATTCCTTAGTTTTACTAGATTTTACTACTATTTTATTAAATAGTATAGTAAAGTTATTATTCTATTAATAGATTGCCTTAGAGAATAGTAACTAATAATATTTAACCTAGAACCCTATAAGTTAGTAGTGTTTAGAGAACTTTAATAGAAATTTTAAGAAGTGCTAATTCTAGTGCATTTTAACTCACTTATATATCTTAGAGTAAAGATAGATATATCTAGATATATAATTAGGGCTATACTTATAATATATGCTAGGTTACTAGTACCTAGTTATATTTATATTAAGAAAGATAACTAATACTAAATTACGCTATTTAATACCTAATAGTGAATTATTAGCTATCTAAGAGGCTTTTTATATATAGAGACACTACCTTGCTTATTTAGCTTATATAATTAAGGTTATTATAGACTATTTAAACTATAAGTACCTAGCTATAAAGCCTAAGCTTACTAGTAGGTAAGTAACTATACTTAATAAGCTTTATTCTTTTAACTTTAAGATTATATATTATATAGGGAAATTAAATCCTACTAACTTACTTTTAAGAAAACTAGATTTTATAAGTAAAGTAAGGAAAGCAAAAGTAGTAACTATATAACTTCTTACCTTTTTATTTAAATTTATAAATACTAAGTAATAGAAATACCCTAGTAATACTATTAGTACTATAGGTTCTATAAAAATATTGCTTAGTGTAACTAATAGTTAGTTATAATAACACTATAATAATACTACTAATATCTAGGGTTTTAAAAAATTATAACTTAACTATATTCCTAAAGAACCTAATAATCTAGATAATTTTAGAAGAGTTATATTAGTAAGGTTATTTAATACTTTTAATACTTTTATTAATAAGTAATAAGCTAGCTATAGTAGTACTACTAGCACCTAGTGTATATTTAGTTTATTACTTAGTTATTTTAATTTTCCTATTAGACTAGCTACTACTATTAGGGGTAGACTAGTATAGGTTATTACTAGTAAGTAGCAAGGGCGCCCCTTAAAAACATTACTTATCTATATACTTATAAGACTAGAAGTATTTATTAAACTAATTACTTATAGAGATATTATAGCTAGGATCTAATCTATTTAAAGAACCTTTTCTAAGTTTATCTCTAACTTTCTAGAAAAGAGCTTAGAATTAAAACCCCTAATTTAAGTCTTATTATATAAAGCATAGTAAGGGAATAACTTTACTATAGGTTAATTAAAGTTACTTAAAAGTAGTAATTTAGTAGTATCCTAGATATAGTTTATTAGACTCTCTAAGCTATTAATATTTAAGAATTATATTTTTATCCCTTTAGGAATAAGAAAAGAAATTTTATTACTAACTTATAATAACCTTACTACTAGGTATTAAGGAGTAAGTAAAACTCTTTATTAGATTATAAACTAATATTATTAGCTAATAATAAAGAAAGATATAAAGGTATATATTAGCACTTATATAAGTTATTAAACTTTAAAACTAAGGTATTATAAACTATATAGTAAGCTAGCTATACTACTAGTGCTTAATTACTTTTTTTAAGAATTATTAATAGATTTTATTACTAGACTTCTACTAGTAAAAGATTTAAACTAGACTTATAATATAATTCTAGTTATTATTAACTAATTCACAAAATATAGTATTTATATTCCTATATTAATATAACTAACTAGTAATAGGCTAGTAACTATATTCTTAGAATATGTTTTTAAAGATTATAAAGCTTTAGAAGGTATTATAATAAACTAAGGTTCTATATTTACTAGTGGTTTCTAGATAACCTTTTATTATCTTTTTATAACTAAGTAGCTACTTAGTATTGCTTTTTACCCCTAGATAGATAGCTAGATAAAACATTTAAACTAGGTCCTAGAATATTATTTAAGGGCTTTTGCTTATACTAAATAGACTAATTAGGTAAATAACCTATTATTAGCATAGTTTATATATAATATAAGTAATTATATAATGTATAGCTATACACTAGCGAAGGCATTATAAGGTTATAATCCTAAAGGTCTATAATAAGTAATTATAGATATCCCTTTAGTAAATAATTAAGCTAAAAGTAAAGTCTTAGCACTAAGAGAGAAGTACACTATAATTAAATAGCTTTTAAGTAACTTATAGACTTAGTATAAGAAATATTATAACTAGAAAAGAACTTTAATAAGGTTTAAAGTTAGTAATTATATTTTACTATTAATAAAGAATATTAATTTAAGATAACCTAGTAGGAAGCTAGCTATAAAGTATTTAGGCCCTTATAAGATTAAAAAGGTAATTAGGAGTTATAGATTAGCGTGTTAATTAAAGTTACTACCTAGGACTTAATTATATAATATATTTAATATTACTAGTCTTAAGCCTTTTAAAGGGAACTTAACTAATATAGAAGAGATATCCTTATTATAGGATAATATTAAAGATAATAAATAAGAGTTTAAAGTTAAGAGAATTATTTTATATTATTATAATAAAAGGTATTATAAATATCTAGTTAAATAGAAGAGCTATAATACTTTTAAGAATTCTTAGGTATTAAAAAGGGATTTTAGCACTAGAGAAATTATTAATAACTATAAGTAATAGTTAAGTAATAAAGTTAATATAAGATAGTTATAATTTATAAGTTAATATAGTAAGATATTAGAAAATAAAGTTAATTTACTTAAATAACTTAAATAATCTATTATATAGCTACTAAGTACTTATCCCTTTATAATAAAGTTAGTTACTAAGACTGCTAGTTCCTTAGTAGTAGTAATAGCTATAGTAACTATAGAGATAAAGGCCTTAGGAGTATCTTTATTATTAGAATCCCTCTCTTTATATATATAAACTTAAAGTTTACTAAGAAGCTTAATAAAACTAATATAATTAGGTAGGTTAGTAATATAGGGTATAAACTACTAGTAAGTTAGTTAGGTATTAGCTATATATATTAAGAAAGCTTACTATTAGGATATTCTAGGCTATAAAGCAAAAACTATTTAAAATATTAATCTATATTTTAAGGTTTATAGTATTACTTAGTAGTGTTATTATAATATACTTATTACTCTTTACTTTATAAGTAGTATTAGTAGTTATTTAAGTATAGTAAATATATCTATGCTTATTAGAATTTTTATAGGATAAAATAGTATTCTATAGCTTTTTCTTTACTTTTATAATAAACTACTAGTAAGTTAGTAGTAATCTAGTGTCTAGATAGTAGAATTATACTTACTTTATCTTAATAGTAGTAGCTACCTTTTAGAGTAGCTTTAATAAGTTTAAATAGCTTATTATAAAGCTATATAATTTAAGCTAGATACTAGTAATATATTAGTAATAAGTAAGTAAATTCTAGATAAGAAAGATATACTATAAGGTAGTTTTTATTATTTTAGAAGTAATAAGTATATTTTATTAAGTAACCTATTAGAATATTAGTAATAAAGAAGTAGTAAGTAAGTAAAGAAGTTATACTTATAGATTCTTTATATTCTATAAGGAAGGTCTTATTATTAATAAGATATCCTAGAATATTATAGGTATTATTTTTTAGTAAGATATTTTATATTACTACTTACTAAAAGCACTATATATATAGAATCTTCTTGCTTATTATACTACTAGTAGTAAGTTAGTAATAGAGATACTATAAAGATATAGTAAACTTATATTAAAATTTTAGAAGTAGTTTACTTCTAAGGAAATAACTTCTTAGGAGACTTTAAAGGAGATTTCTTAATAGCTTAACCTTTAGAAGCTATTAATAAAGGGGGAGTTCCTATATAAGTATTAAATATAGTAAACTAGCTATAAGTTAGCTATAATAGACTAGATATAAATTATAACTAGAAGTAAATAAACTAATAACTAAGAATAAGATAAAAAACTAAGATAAATAGTAATAAATAATAATAATAATATTTAGAGACTAAAAAAGGTTAGTAACTATAGTATAATAGTAGTAAAAAAGCTACTACTTAGTAAGTAAGGGTAACTTATAAGGTTAAGGATTATATAGATAAAAGAAAGTATATAAAAGGGGGGAAAAATTAGTCTCTTTTATATTAACTATAGACCCCTTAAGTAATCTAACGCACTATGTGTAAGTAATCTATAAATTATAATAATAACTATTAGCTTTACTACTTATATATATGCCTAATAGCTATAAACTTATAGTAACTATAATATAAGCCCTCTAGTTAGACTATCTAGAACTATAGCGTTAGGTACCCTATTTAGATATTACTACCTATAATAGGGGGGGGTTATTTATAATTAGTAGTATTATTATTATTATTTTATTTATCTATATATCTAGTTATAAGGTACCTTATCTTATTTTTCTTTATAAGCTTTATTATAGTAACTATACCCTAAGTAAGTAACTTATTTTATAATTAAGGTTAATTATATATTAGAGGAGCATTATATTAGGAGCGTAGAGGTTAGAGATAGAATGTTTATTAGAGCGAATCTTTAGAGAACCTTTAGGCTATATAGATAATAAAGAGGCTAGCTAGCTATAAGATAGCTATGTGCTTATAAAGCAAGGTATTCCTTAAAGACTATGTATATTATTAGTACTAGGTTAGAGATTAAAACCTTTATACACCCGCCCCTAGCTAGTATCTTCCTAATAGTAACTACAAGAATCTTAGCTATTACTTCGTTCATTCAACCCTACGCTCAAGCCGTGACAGTAAGCTAAGAGATAGTAAAGATATAGAAGGACTAATATAAACTAGCAAGCTTACACTAAGGTAAATAAGGATTAGGAATATATTATTAAAGAAGAAAGGAGAAACATATAGAGAGATACCCTATAAAAGGCTAATATATAGGAGGGAGATAGGGGAGTCTAGAGGCTAGAGAGATAGGCCTAGCTCTAAAGCTAGGCCCCCCTAGAGCTCCCTAGACTCCCTATGCTAGAAAGAAGCGAAAATAACCCTAACCTAGCCACTATATATAATAATAAAGCTAGTATACTAGCATAAAGATTCTTCCCTAAACCTATAGTAAACCTCTCCTATATCCTAGATCTCTCTTTCCTAGAACTTAAAAACACACTATTTCTAGATAAAGAATAATTTAGATAAGATAAGATTATAAAAGTCCTATTAAATATAGCTAGTTAGAAAGCACTAAGGGATAATAAACTCCTAGTAAGCCTTATTAAAGCCTATAAAAACCTAGCTAAGAATACTATAGCTTAACTCCTAAATATAGTCCTAGAAATAGGCTACTTCCTAGCCTATTTCTAAACTATAAGAGTAGTAGTAATTAGGAAACTAGGTAAAATAACTAAGGAAATAAGGAGAGCTAATATATAGAGACTTATCTTACTACTTAATATAGTTAGAAAAATTATAGAAGTAATAATTATAATATAGCTTATAGCCTTTACTAAGGCTAAAGAACTACTCCCTAAACTATAGATAGGTAATAAGGTAAATAGATTAATAAAGACTATAATAAGAGTTCTTATAGAGTATATTAGAGAGGCCTAGGGAAGGGGTAGTATTGCCTTACTAGTATAAATAGATATATTAGTAGTATTTAATAAAGTTAGCTACCTATACCTAATATATTTGCTTATTAAAATAAAAGTCCTATAATAGCTAATTATAGTAATTTAAAGCTTCCTTATAGATAGAATAAGCTAGCTTAGCTTTAATAAAGAAATCTCTAAACTATTTATAATTAAGGCTAGTACCTTATAAGGCTTATCTCTCTTACTAATTCTCTTCTTACTTTACTTAGTAAAGCTTTATATTTATCTCTAGGCTATACTAGGTATAGTAGCTATAGGATTTATAAATAATATAAATATAGTAGTATTTAGTAAGACTATTACCTAGACTTAGAAGAGACTTAAAGCTATATAGAAAATCTATAAGGAATAGGTAAAGTAAGTAAAAGTTAAGTTTAACCTAGCTAAAACTAAACTTATATACTTTAGTAAGTCTTATAAACCCCCCTAGACTAAGGTCTAACTTAGTATAAAGAAGATAGTGCCTATAGAGTTATATAAATTCCTTAGAGTATAGGTTAATAGAAAACTTAACTAAAGTACTTATAAAAATATCCTTAAAGGTAAATTTGCTTAGTAATAACTTATATTATTCTTACTAGTAGTATTAGTATAGGGCTATAGCTTTAGGGATACTAGGCTCCTATATATATAGGTAGTCTAACTTATTCTTACTTATAAAGTAAGTGCTTACTATACCCTTACTAAGAAAGGAGGAAAGCTAAGAGAAGTAGTAAAAAGCTTTATAGTAAACTAATTAGCCTACCTTTAGATTATTATAGGGGCGTTTAAAGCTACTCCTATTATATAACTAAAAGTTAAGACTTATATCCCCCCCCTTAATCTATACCTAAATAATATAAAATAGAAGTTTAAGGATAGGATTATAAATAATAGAATTATAGAGAAAATCTAAACTATAGCTAAGTTAGTAGTAATAGTACTATACTATAGGAGAAGACCTCCCTTAGTAAATAATAAACTAAATATAGACTTATATAAGGAATAGAAATATTACTAGGAAGACTAGTATAATAAAGAAAGGCTAGCGTAAAGTAAATATATAAGAGAGCTAACTAAGGATTACCCCCTTACCTATAACCTAAAGGAAATCTAAAAGTTCTATATAAGGCTAGATAAATATATCTCTTTAGTAATAATCTAATTATATATAGGGAAGATAGGCCTTAATAAATTCCTATTTTATAGGAATATCCCTAGGGTGGTTTTACCCCTATATAGCTATAGCTAGGTAGTAAAGAACTAATACTATATATTAGTTAACTATAGTAACTATAACTATAGATAACCCTAATAAAGATAGCTTGCTAATATATAGGAAGCAAGGCTAGCCCTAAATAACCCCCTAAAAGCAAGATTCCTAGCAAGATAGTTCCTAGGTATAGGAAGACTTTAATACTACTTATTAGTATAAGAGCTAGCTATTAACTAACTTAGAAGATTAGAGGATTTAGGCTAATTCTAGATACAAATAGAAGATTATTTAAATATAGATATAAATTAGGAGATAGACTAGGTAATATAGGAGCGCTAGCAAGCTAAAAGCAGACCTAATACTATAGTTATAATAAAGAACTTTTATATTTAGAATAGTTATTAAATTAATTTTAATTAAAAACTCTAGGTATTATAAGCCTAACTACCTTATTACTACCCTTACTCTAAACTAAAAACTAGCTACTATATTACTTCTTTTCTAAAATAAAGATAGTATTCTTTGCTACCTTTATATAATTCTTTATAGGGATAGTAGTAAGTAAGAGATAGTTTATCTTTACTATATATATATTAAGGCACTAGAGCTAAAAGATAAGCTTAGAATACTATTCCTTAGAGAAACTAGCCTAGTCTAGGCTTACTATAAACGTGCTTTACTTCTTCTTAGCCTAATTACTAGTATAGAGTTTCTTAACCTAGTTTTAGAAGTTATCTAGGACCTAGAGTAAGTAAAGTTAGTACTAGAACTAAGCTATTACTAAGGTAAATTAGAAGCACTTATAGCACCCCTAGTGGCTATAGAAGCCTAAGTCTTAACTAATTACTAGTGCTTATTTTACTAGCTAGTTATATTTAGCTACTAGGCAGGTTAGCTATAAACCTAAACTAGAAGAGAGGTAATTATTACCTTATTATATTAATAATTCTATACCTAATAGTTAAAACATATATTAGTAGCTACCCTTACTAAGTAAATTAGCCTTACTACTAAGCTAGAATAGGACTAACTTACTAATAATAATATAGCACTAGTGCCTAGGCTTTAAAACTAAATAGGACTTATAGGAAATACACTAGATATCTTTTAGATTACTAAGCTAGTATAAATTAGTAGCAGGATAGGCCTAGAATAGAAGTAAATATAACTTATAGAGAGATCCTTATCCTTAACTTACTTATACTACTTAGTAATTATAGACTTTTTTAGAAAGCCTTTATACTCTACGGATTCCTAGGCAAGTTAGAGCTAGAAATATAGTAATATTAGAATACTTATAGGCTTTATTAATATTATACTAAGTTTCCTTCTAATCTATAATAAACATTAGTAATTAATCTAAATCTAGCTTAGAATAGCCCTAAATAGTCTAAAAGAAGAGAAGAACCTATAAGAAGTTTAATATAAAAAAAGGAATAAGAATAAGTCCCTAAAGGAAGGGAAGCTTTCTTTTATACCTAATAAGAGAGGGGGGGGGATAAATTAGATAACTTACTTAAAAAATAAAGCATATTAAGCTTAATAAATCTAATAATATATAACTAGCCTTAATATAGAACTATCCTAGTCCTAGGTTAAAGCTACCCTCCCCTTATAATAACTAAGTAAAACTAGGTGCTTATACTTTATTAGACTAATAAGGCAGGACTAGGCTAGAGTTAGCTAAAAAGTAGGGCTATAGAAGAGTTAGCGTGAAAGTAAATAAGAAGTAAATTAATGTTATAAACTTGGATTTACTTTACCCTAAGTAAAAGCAAAGAGACTTAAGATAGACTCGCTACTAAACTAGAATAGAGTCTAGAGGGCCTAGGAACACTTATTCTATATATTTTCCTTCCCCCCCTTTTTTTTTTTTTTTTCTTTTCTATAGGATAAGGCTAGCGTAAGCTAGCAATAAATACTCATAATAGGCCACCTACTAAGCGGCGTAGGCCTACTATAGGGCTAGCGCTAGCCTAAACACAGACATAAGAGGGTTTTTCTTCCTAGATTAGGGTTTTCCCTTTTAACTTAGCAGCAGGAGTACTAGTAATAGCTATCTATAGAGCTAACTAGCGTAAATAATATATAATATATATATGCAAGCACCCCGAAGTCTTAATCACTAGTATAGATATGTTTTTTATCTAATATTAGCTTTAATTAGCTAAATATAGCATTAGAATATTAACATAAGCCTTTATAAAGCTCCTTAATAAAGATAACCGTATTTTTTATATAAGGTAGTTAATTAAAGTCCTTTAGGGAAGATTTAGCAAATCTTCTAGATTTATTATAGTTTGATTTAGGATTAGAAGTAGAATTAGAAGCTATTATAAATAGACAATACTTATAAGGTTAACCGCTTTAATCTCCTACTATTACAGGTAATAGGTATTATATCCTTATATATAACTTTTAGTGTAGCATTTGCCCTAGCTATAAAGGAAGATATTCCTGCTTTTTTATAGATTTTAGGGCATTTAAAGGTAGCTATTAATATAGCTTTAATTCCTTTACTAAAGGTTATAATTATAGACTTTAATACTACTTTAAAGCGATCTCTAATAGATATCTTCCTATAGTCTTAATAGCAAATTTATAAGTAGTATATACTAAAGAATATTATCCTTAATATCGCAAAGAAGTGGATTAGAAGCCTTAATAATTATAATATCCTTATACTACCGTATAAGCAAAAGAAGAAGGATAATAGGCTTACTTAGGTAGCTATAGGTAAGAGACTTACTTAGGTAGCTTTAGATAAAAATAATAAGGTTAAAGTTAGATTAAATTTAGCAGAAGACTCTACTAAACTTAATTAGTAGGTTATAAAAGCGCTTAAAGGCACTACTCCCTTATTAGTTAATAAGACTTTAAAGACTATATTAGGACTTTACAATGCCTAGATTATAGTAATACACATAGCTACTAAAGAGGGCTTTTTAGAGGAGTAGGAGAAGCTAAAGCGCTAATTTTATAAGTAGTAGCGTAAGTTTCCTTATATTATAAATTATTTAGTATTCCCTTACTAATTATAATAGTAGTAATTATTAACTACCTCTTAGATATATATATTCCTTAGCAATACTAATTTACTATATTTGCAATTAAGATACTACAAAACTTCAGAATATCTAGTACTTCCTATACTAAGGGGAGTATTAACAAATTAAAAGTCCTCCTTATAAATAAATTTACTAACCTCTTCTAGCTATATTTAATTATCTAAATGCTTATTCAGGGCCGCTACAATGCCTTCACACTTAAATTTAAACACTAATTTAGCCGCTGCTAAGTTAATTAGGATAAGTACCCTATTATATATAATTTAGTGAGTAAACTAGGCTAGAAGCTAATAATAGAAGTAATAAAGCAAATTAATTATACGGAACTTAAGGCAAAGGGTAAAAAGCCCATAATAAGCTATACACATACATTTACGTAACAATAGGGAATCCCTTATTACTATATAATTCTTTATATAATAGAGAGTAAAGAGCTTCTTTAAGTAATAGACTTTAACCCTTACTAGTAGCTAAAGGCATTAATAGATAAGGGACAGAGGCTTCTTAAGGTTTTTTGTAACCCTAACCCTAATAATATAGCTTATATAAGGAATAACACTGTTAATCTTCCCTTACGAACAATATTAATAGGCTAAATTCGTAATAGTCTTAAGTAGCTATAGCATAACGTAGCAGCGGCTTTAAAAAGCTTATAAACGCCTTAATTAACACCTTAACTAACGCTAGCAGTGTTAACTATAAGCAGTAAATCTAGAGGTAAATCTAGTAGCTAAAGGAACACTATTGCAGGCCTTAATACAATGATTAATAGGCTTTTTATAATATTTAAAGCCTTATAGCAGTAGCTATAATATCTTCAACCTCTAATAACACATTAGGGTATTTAGCCATATATTACAGCTCCGCCTATAGCCATTACGTATAACTCTAGCCCTAGACTAAGTAATATTAGCCCTGCTTATAGCTCTTATCCCTCTCTATATCTAATACCGCTGAATTCCTTTATTCTAAAGCAGCAGCTACCATAGCCGCCGCCGCCGTAAGGTCCCTATAGATATCACTAGTAGCTTTAATTAAATAAATACCTTATAAAACGCACTTTTAGCTCTCTTATATACACATTTACTAATACAAAAGACTAACTAGCATAGAAAAAAACCTCATAGGTACTTCTGCACTAAAAGTGGGTGTGTGGAGACCCTTCTGGATTTAGCTAGTCCGGTGGGAAATTTGGAAGCTCCGGTGGGAAATTTACGTCCCCCAAACCAACCCAGGGCAGGGCCGCCCGCTGAACCCATCGTATCCGCCTCGCCCCGCGGACAGGACGGGCGAGAGGACTAGTCGCTGTCAAATGAAAGACGGGCAGATGCCGCAGATCTGAGCAATGGCAGAGTTTATTCTTTGGCTCATCGCACACGGAGCATATGTTTACGATGCGCGACCAAAGCTCCGTAAGCAACGTTGAAGTTGCAGCTTCCCCGGATCGTAGCTCATTCGAATAGAAACTCTCTCAATGCTTGCTTCAGTCACCCACCACCACCTGGCCTCCGGAGCGCCATGTTCCATTCCGCCTTGACGGACAGGATGCAAACATGAGCTCAACATGAGGTGGGTCCTGAAACCTGGGTCAGTCTTGACAATGATTTACTTCCGAGGCAATCGACGAGCTCACCAACCGTTGTCTCACACGCGACTGCAAGCCGTGTTTAAGACAACATGGATCTGCATCAGCATCTGTGAGCGCAGATCACCTAATATAAGTACGTCCTATTGGTAACCATATGCGGACTAATTCGAGCGCACTAAAGAGACGAAAAGCCATGCGGGCGGGGCTTGACAACGGCTGAATTGTGATTAATTATTTTGATACTTCGGCAATTGGGTTCGTCTCCACGTACCTGAGAGTTGTACGTATTACCTATGTATGTGAGCATCCAGCAGCAAGTACATTTCACAGACATTTTACCCCAGAAGATACCTGATTCAGAATCTCAACAAGAACAAGGATCTTTATTAGTCAGGCGCTCGGCGGACTACTTCATCAGGATCTGTCTCAACCATTGTAAACTCCTGTGCCATTTCTCTTCAGGCCTAGTTGCCAGTGGCCACTGCATAATCTCTTCGCAGTCAGCATGAAGCATGACACGTCGTATTTTAGTGTATGAGAGGAAGGCGGCTGTCTCCGGACTCTTCTTGGCGCTAAGTTCTCGCACTTTTTGAGGGGAGAGCGCGTCAGTAGCCTGCGTACTCCGTAGACGCCAACGATCAAGCCACTCGGTCTAGGTCTTTTACCACGACCTCCGAAGATCATAATTGTAATTGCCAATCGAACAAGTCACCGGGCCACCTTGCAGTGCAGAATGGTCAGCTCCGCCGCGCCGCTTCGTTCAAGTCGGTGCCTTTTTTTTTTTTTTCTTCCTCAAGTTGGATTCATCCATAAACAATAAGTATTGTATAATGAGACTTCTCAAGAGCGCTCATCCTCGGCCTCCATCAAATTCGACGGCAACAACGCCGTCGTTATGACACACCCCAAAGACATCCCCCCCGCCAGATATAGCACGGCGTTGACGTCCCCGTTTCCATCGGGCCCAGTCGTCTTGCCATACAGATGCTGGGCGATAAGAGGACTTACTATGCCGAACAATCTACCCCAGAAACTCGCCACTCCGCAAGCTGTACCTCTGACTGGCGCAGGGAAAGCTTCAGGTGTCCATCCGTAGAGCACCGCATTGAACATGGACTGGAAGAAATACTCCAGCGCGAAGAGACCCTCCCGCTTGGGGATTGAATCGGCCTTGGAGAGAAGGATGATGGACATTCCCATGAGTCCCGATGAAAGAACCATTGTCCATTTGCGTCCAATGGCGGGTACGCGACCTACAAAGGCTCCTATTAGAACACCAATGATTCCTGGAGCATACGTGTAGATGTACGCAGCGTATGTAAACTTCAGACTTGCGGATGCGGCACCGTTCTTCAGGGCAAGAATTCGGGGGAGGTAAAAGCCTAATCAATGGCCAAACGTAAGCACCAAACGCAATCAGGACGAGTAAATGATGCTCACGTACCAGCCACAGTGAAACCTGAAAAGTCCAGGATGTATGTAAGCCAAACCAATATGGTTAGGCGCGTCATCCGGAGACCTCCAAAAAGCATCTCGTATCTCTCCAACCATCGGCGGAACTTGAAAGGTTTATTGTCCAGCGACAACATTCCTTTCCGGCCCGGGATGAGAGAGTCGGAAGAAGCAGCATCTTCGATACCAGAACCGGAACCCCGTCCGAGCGACTGAAGGTGCTCAACAGTCACGCGACATTGCTGTTTGTTTACCTCAGCCATGTGCTGCATGACCTCTATGGCCTGGGCATCTTGACCCTTGTATAACAGATACTTGGGAGTTTCTCGAAAAGTGAAAATGGCAAATCGAAGGAAGAAGACGACAAACGACAAGGCGCCCAGCGTATACAGGAGGTAGCGCCAGCCCATGTTGTCCGATCGTTGGCAGCAGGCGCTATCGGGTAGGCTCGTACGGCATGAAGGCAGAGGCTTCTTCTGGGAGAAATTTGGGGTGCACGAATATACCGGGATGAAGGCAAATGCTATTGCACTGCAAATGACAACCCCGAGGGGCTGGAAAATGGATAGACAGGCGAGCAAGAAACGGCGGTTCTGCGGATGCAAAAGTCAGGAGGTCGGAAACTCGGTTACAGATGTACGGCAACGTACGTACCTGCGGGATATATTCCAGCAGAATCGCGCTGTCGACGGGGATATTTCCCCCGACGCCGAACCCGACGAAGGCGGTTATGACCAGCAGTGTCGTGTAATTATTGGCAAACCCAAGACAGAGGCCAAACGTGCTGGTAAAGAGGCAGGTCAGGTTGAACGCCCAGCGACGACCTGTCAAGACACAGATTGGTCGTTAGTCAATTCGCACTTTGGCAGGGTATCCGTGATGGACTTGGCCGACCAACCAACAATGTCCGACATCAGCCCCCAGAATATGGCACCCGCCGTCAGGCCAGCGTTGAAGCTCGTCGAGATTTTTCCCGATTGACTGTCACCGAATCCCATCTCCTGCTGGACGGGGCTCAGAACCAGGCCAAAGGCTTGAGCCCAGAGCAGGTCGAGGAAGTATCCGAAGCCGCACAGGATCCAGATGTACCATTGATATCGGCCCATACCCTGGCGATCAATTTCCCGGTTGATCAGACGGCATTTCTTCTCATAAAGCGTCAAGCCATCGAGACTCGATGCATCGAAGCTCGGCCGAGCATATTCTGGCGGGGTTGACGAGGGTGACGAGGGTGACGAGGGTGACGAGAGTGAGGATGGGCGGACTTCGAAAAGCTCCGTGTGCCTTGCCATGTTTGTTAGCAGATGTCGACGTCTTGTGCCTGTTCAGATGAGACAGCAACGTCAGCCTTGAATATTTGGCGTCGAAACGACGTGGCTGAGGTGTGACCGAAATGGAGGAAGGGAGGGAGGGAGGAAGCCACAACAGCGACGACGACGAAACGTGATCTAGCCTGTAGTATGTACGGAGCCCTGGACCTAATGCATAGCATTGAAACAGGTCTGCTAGACACATGGCATTGCATCTTTTCGATTTTCGATGATGATGAATCATGATGGTGACACGACTGCCGATTTTGCACAATCTCCTGCATGCCATTGGCTCGCGCCCGCTTGCGGCGTTTTCAGGGTTCATGGGGCCGCTAGCAGACAAGGCCACCGCATGCACACGCGTTCAGAATGCATTCAGAGAATTCACAATGGGAATCTGCGCAGTGTCCGCCGCACGACGTTGAGACGTTGGGTCCGGAAAAGAGGTAATTCTCGGTGACTCTGCCGAAAGCCATGCCCTCTGAGGTCTAGAGACAATTCCGGAATTTGGGTTGTGATTCGGTCGCTTCGATCCTGCTGGTCGCTTGCCGGGGTCTGCTGCCAAAGGGACGTCTTTCGTGCTTGATTTCAATCGCAGCGCAGAATGACTTGCTTGTTTGAATAGCTGCGGTTCTAGATTTACATCGCCAAGAACCGCGAGCTTCGCACTTCTCTCAGACTAACAAGATTCATCCCAAGCCCCGCCCCCGCTGGCCAACAGTGAAACCAGACATGGTCAAGTGCAAAGCAAAGCATCGTTGTTCATACTCCATGCCCCTTTTCCTTTCCAATCGTCTGTCCAACTCACTTACTCATCCATGGCCGCTAGTGAAGGAGAACCACCCGTGACTTATTAGTGGCTAAGGGTGTGATCCACGAGCCGGTGCAAACTTTGCACTGACATTACATAGTACAAATTATAGGGTGCGCATCTGAAGGAGTAGCGCTGTGCTCAGCAGCATCGGGCATCGGCCAGCAACACTGGAAAACCAGCATCTTGACGAGCTGCATTAGAGAAGGTGCCCGCGACGGTGAATCACGCAGGCTGTGATTGGTTCTGGGGGCACTCTTCCGCTCCATGGTGCACAAGCACTGCCTCTTGCATATCTTGCAATTGCCTCTTCCCTTCTTCCGTCGTGGCGTCAATTACATCAATCTCGACGTTCAAGCATCCGGCCTGTTTTGTAGATGATTGCGTAAAACACAGGTGACAAGGTTAGTCCGGGTAATGGAAGGGAACACTCACATCTCCAAGTAGGCTCACCAACCTCTCAGTCTCATCTACTTTCATCTTTCCCAGAGCTCGGTTCAGAGTATCCAGTGATCCATCTTCTAGTGCCTCTTTGCTCACGTCCACCAGGAATTTGCAGTTTCCTTTGTTCTCTTTGTGCGGTAATCTGGCTCTGCTTTGCCTTTATGAATGATGTTTTTGTCCACATTGGGATGAAGTTCATTGTCGGAGTTCGTCGCTGAGCTCCAGCTTGTCCTGCCGCCGGTGAAACAAACCCATTTACTGTATGTAGTCTACCATCTCGGCCACTTCCGCTGGATCACTTGGTGAGACACGGACGATAACGACTTGCATCTTCCGTCCGCCTACCAGGTAAACTCGACTAGACTTGACTCAACTCGACTAGACTTGACTCAACTCGACTAGACTTGACTTAAGTAGACTTAACTAGACTCGACTCGGATAAACAAACCCACGCCCCGCAGGCTCTGGCTGGGCACATGACCAGACCACGACTTATGAAGTCTTGCAAAAAGAGGAGGAAAGGCAGAAGAACAGACTTGCCAAATACACAAGTCCGCCCAATGCCACTCTTCACCCAGGGAGGGTGCTATTGATTTTGAGAAGGTCTGGTCGATTGGGCGGCACACGACGGGTTGCTCCCGATAGCTGCACACGCTGCTTCAACAGGACCTTGCTTTCTCAATCGACTCCCAATTCTGAAGGGCCTTGCAAAACGTGAGATGGAGAATGCCTGGGTGGGCATTCATTCCTGTCACACGCGTGACGCAATAAATCGCCTAGCGCCAATAAGAGGCGTAGGTACTCTGTAGATGAGATGGGCCATCTTTACCCAGTACACGCTCATCATTCACCTCTACTTTACTCTACTCTGCTCTCCTTTCGTCAGAAGAAAGAGGCCAATTTCACCACGAAGAAGATAGGGATCGTGTGCCGTCACCATCACAGGTAGGTACACAACCAACTGCAGCAGCGACCTGGCCACAAGTCTCAAGTCTCATTTTAAAGCGGCGATTCATCTCTAAACATATAGTGACGATAATAAAAAATAAATAAAAATAAAAAAATACGCATCCCTACCCAGGGCCATGCTAGTCAATCGTACAAGGACCACCGGTCCGGTCCGGTCTACCCCTCCTGCTCTCTAGGAAAACCCAAAACCCATACCGTAAAATGACAAGATGCCGGGATCAAACACAAAAAGAAAAGCTCCCTGGCGCCAACCTATCTGGCTTTCAGTTCCACTCGCTTCCACTCAAGTGACTGAAAGACGTGGCACGAAATAATAGAGAAAAAGAGGCTTGGGAAAGGAAAGCCCATCCCTGCTTCTCGTGGTATCAAACGCCAGTACACGCTGAGGCATCTTCATAAATAGCCGGATGTGGCCGGGAATAGGAAGGAAAACAATAAAATCGAGTTGAGCGAGGGCAGAAGGCAATCCCCCGCGTTGCGAGGGCATGCCATGCTTCTCGTTTGGTAACTATAGTTCGTGCCAGAGAACACCTTCCTTTGCGCGACGAACTGAGTTTGTGAATGCCACCCTTTGGTCCGTGTGTCTATCTGTCTCGTCTCCTTCATATCCTGGAACGCCTAGCCGTGCTGCAAAATAAATACGAGGAAAGCAAAAAGTTTTTGTTGTGCGCTGAGAGAAGGGCGTTTCTCGAGCAAGTCTCCTTTGTGCTCACAAGGTGAGGTGGGTTTCGCCAAGTGATATCAAAGAAAATGGTAGAGCGGGGGCTAAATCTATCCGCTGCGTTTCTTCATTGGAGAGGGGGGTTGTGTGTGGGTTTGTTGTGTCGTAAACGTTCATCGTGTATTACTTCTTCAGGGATTGTTTCTTTCTTTCTTTTTTTTTTTTTCCCCTCTTCTTTTTTGGTCGTCTTCTTTTCTCTTGGTTGCGACCGTCACTGCAGCCGTTGCAGTTGAAAGCTGTCGTCCCGAGTTGGTGGCATGCACTGTGATTCCTAAATCATCTGTGCAGTCGGCGCACCCAAGGTGTGTTGTCCAAGGCCGTGTCGGAGGGCATCTTGGAGCTCGGCGATCTGCGCCATCATCGCCAGTGAATGCTGTGACTGCTGATCGATTTCCGTCCTGAGCTTGTCGTTTTCCTCGCGAACTCGTTTGATCTCGTCCCGGAGTTCGGCAAAGTCGTCGCCTTGTCCGCTTGATGGGCGTTTGCGCTTCATGCCCGACTTGTCGCTTTCGTTGTCATCGGGAGAGGCAACCGGGTCAGCGGGTGGTGTAGCTCCATCACCATGAGTATGCACTCTGCGCAGATGCTCATTCAGGTTTTCCTGCCTTGAGAAGCCTTTTCCGGTATGTCGTTTACAGTTTGGGTGCGGGCAGTTGACCGTATTCTTGGGTCCGCCATGCTTCCCATGCACTTCGCGCTCGTGTCGTAGCAGACCGCCTGAGTACGTGAACCCCGGCAAGTTTTCGCATCCGGCTGCTGGACACCGGTACGGCCGCTCGTGTTTGTCCATGTGCTTGCTTGGGTCATCGTTAGTCCTTTGCTTTCTTCCCCGAGTCATGCGAATGCGACATTCGACCTACTTCCATTCGCACTTTCGCGAGAAGGCGCGCACATCCTCCTTGCAGTCATCCAGCGGGCAGTGAAACTTGCCATCTGCCTGCTTCACAACGTCGCGATCGGGCTTGAGGATAGGCTTCACTCGCGACAGAGGCGATCCAATACCGGGTGAAGGTTCTTTGCTCTCAGATATGGGGTCGGGTATCGACGGCGCATGCAGGGAAACTGCAATCGGTGACGGGAACGTAGCTCCCAGATCCAGCCGCGTGGCATCCTGCGCGCCACCTTCATCGTCACCCATGATTCCCCGGTCATCTCCCAAGAGAGATGCATCGGCCGTGTAGTGACTTAGATGCTCGGCGACCTCGGAGTCCGTGTACCTCTGGTCCGCGCCATGGTCGCCATGGTCGTGCTCGTCCCCCAAGGCAGGGTAGGTGCCCTCATGTATGAAGGACCTGGGCTCGTAGGCAACGCTCATGACGGCGGCTCCTCGATATGCGGCGGGCGATGTCGCTCTGGGGAGGCGCGACGACACCGCGTGTAGCAAGGGAGGCGGCAGAAGTCGACCGCGTGGGCCGTGAAGCAGAGGCGCCGGTCGCGCGAGGCGTCGGGGAGTGCTGTCGGTGCGGTCGTCAGCGCAAGGGCGAGCGGGCGGTCTTGTCGCGGTGGGCGTCGTCACGGTGGGCGTCGTCGCGGTGGGCGTCTTCGCCGGAGGCTGGTACGAGGGTGGTAGTTTGCTGGCCTGAAAAATATGGTGTGAAGAAGGTGTCAAGCCGTCGACATCCGCCTCAGCGGAAATCCAGAGTTCAGCCAGCTTGGTAAAGTTGTCAGGTGTGAGATCACGTGAGGAGGTGGGTCTGTCGACCTGCGTTGTCCTCGTGGATGTGGCTTATTAATGAGCAAGTGTTGAGGGATAGCTACAGCTATTAATATATATTGATGTTGATGCCCCTCTTCGAGATCTTCGAGACAGCTCCTCGAGATAGGTTTTGGGAGGACTGCCCAAGCTATTTTATCACCGTCAGATCCGTTAGGCAACCAAGCCGCCGGGATGACTCCAATATTCAGCAAGTCTCCCCCTCCCTCCATCTCCATTCACGCACTTCCGCACCACCCGCGAGGAAATCATCAACGACCTCTGACTCATTCATTGGTCAGCCCCAGCCAAGGCTGAAGTCGTCCCATTACGTGCCAGGGGGAGGGTGGGAGGGGGGCGGCGAGGCTGCGTGTCCTTAGCTCGCAATTGTGGCATCCGTTCATCTTCCCAAGTCGCCTGCCTGCTCCATTCCCGCCTACAAGGACATGAGCATGACTGTGAATTCTCACCGTGAGCCGTCATTAGGGCCCAAAGGTATCCATCACGTAAGGCAACGGGCGTTGGCTCCATGGGGTCCAAAAAAAAACCGACGGAACACTCCGCACTCAGCTGGCTGGTGAATCTGGTCCGAAACTTGATGGACATATTACGGACGTACATATGTACCGGTGCCACCTGCTGAGGCAATTATCAGGACAGATACAACGTCCCGAAGTCATCCACGGCGGTTCTCGCTCCTCCTTTTGTTCGACCAGACTCCGCACCCCCGTCATCCCGGTCTCAGTGCCCGTCAGGCGATCATGCCGTGCACAAAAAGGCAGCAACACATCTTTGCCAATCAAACACGATGTGGCACAATACATGTAGTAGCCTTGAGATGCATCCCTACCCGCATCATGCAGCTCAAGACACCTTCCATGCTGCAAGACATGAAGTGGCGTGACTGCGATGGTCCGACACGACATGCACCAAGCAAGCTGTAAGTTGGCCAATGGCCTAAGTCGCCGTGTCCATCTTTCATCCACAACTTTGGCAACACTTGTCTTTATTCTTTATAACTTGGCATTACTCTTCTGTGTCATTTATGAAATAGTATCACTTGTACGGACGTACGTGCTTAATCTCCCATTATATAAATCCAAAAACACTACACAGGCACAGCACCCAATCGAGCAAACGTATTTTCGTATACAATAAAACGCCCACGAGGTCCTCAACGATAGCGCACCAGCATTGTCGTCGAAAAAAAAAAAAAGACACTCGGTCCAAACACGCCGTCCCAGCGATGGCGTAGAAGCACTGTCGCCGTCGAGATCCGCAATGAGCTTCAACCTCGTCAGACAGCGGGCGTAAACGCTGATGGGGTATCGTTGAAAATGAGAAAGCAGTGCAGCAACATAGAAAAGCAGCATCATATGGTTACTTTTAAGGCAAGGATGAAAAAAAAGAAAACATGATGAGACCCCCAGACGGTACTGACAATGTGTGAGCATCGTCAAAGTGTACTGTCCGGCATGGCCTGTTTTCAGAGCAAAAAGATACAAAGAGCACCATGGCCAGAGGAGAAAAAAGATGTGATGGAAGAGAGCAAGGTTGTGAGACATGCTGAGATGCCTTTTGAAAGTAGCAGGAGAGAGGCAGGCTGTTGAAGACGTGGCTCGCGCTCCAAGAGGAAGGAGATTGTACTCAAGTGTGACAAGACGTCGTCCACGCAGGCAACTTGCCGAATCCCCGCTGCTGCGTCTCCCGCCTCGCGGCCCCGTCTTCAAACTCACCAGATGAGTCGTGATAGAGCTTCGCGCTGGGTGGGTTACCGAACACGCGGAGCAAAATCACCATGACGAATGCGCTGAGGATGCTCAAGCACAGTATGCCAACCATGGCGAGGTTGCTCTTGCGGAACTGGCGCGGACCCTTGTTGGCATCTTCCGGCCAGCCCGTGTAGAGGGCGTACGTGGTGGTGATGCTGCCCAGGTTGCCGAGGCCGGACACCAGGGCTGTGGCAGCAGCGACGCCGACCTCGCCATGGCGGCGCTGGAAGATCTCGGAGGTCCACGCCATGCAGATTGGCACGGTAGGCCCGAGGCCGAAGCCGACCATGAGGAGGCCGCCGTAGCGGGCCCAGCCGTTATCGAGAGCGAAAGTGGTGGTGAGCAGCCCGGCAATCTGGATACACACTGCCCCGGCGAAGAAGAGGGCGCGCACGCGGTGGAATCGGTCGGAGAGGGGCGTCACAATGACAATGGCGATGAGATCCATGATCCAGATGGGGGCGAACAGCAAGCTCACTGTTACGGCACTTGCCTTTGGCTGAATCGCCGCGATGATGACTGATCCGTAGAGCTGCGTCCCGATGCCCACGCCCACCACGCCAAAGTACATGAGCGTCAGCGGCCACAGTCGCCAATCCAACAGCACAGGTCCCAGGTCCTTCATCGTCCAAGGTCGGGAATGGTAGACACGTCGGAGATCATGGTAATGAACGACTGCGTCTTGCCCGGCAAGAGCCTCGGGCGTCTTGGGCATCCAACCCAGCCACCAGGGCGGCCGTCGTCTCGCCTGTCCGGGCGCCAACGGTCTGTCGGGCAGCCACCACAGCAGCGCGATGCCGAGCACAATGCCCACCAGGCCGTAGACGAGGAACATCCAGCGGAAGCCCTCCAGGCCGCCCGCGCCGTCGATGAGCTGGAAGCCCGCAGAGACCAGGCCAACCGCGGCCGCAGAAACCTGCGAGGCGGTAAAGTACATGCCGATGCGCTTGCCCGTCCGGGACGGCGGGTAGAACAAGGTGAGGTAGAAGGCCATGCCGGGCCACATGCCTGCAACGACCATGCCCAGCAAGAAGCGCAGCAGCTTCAGACTCCACGGGCTCTGGACGGCGGCGAAGCACGCGCCCACGAGGCCGGTGGCCAAGACGATGCGGGCCATCCACGCTCGTGGGCCAAGTCTGCTCATGGCCAGGTTGGACGGCAGGTCAAAGATGACGTAGGAGACGTAGAACAGGGCCAGGGCAGCTGATGTATCCTTGGCCGTCAGGTGCAGGACGGTCATCAGGTCGTGCTTCTGCGAGGTGTTCATTGTCTGCGCAATGCCAATGCTGGAGCGGATGGCAGAGCACAAGAAGTAGAGCAGCCAAAAGGGAGGAATGATTCTCCAATCGAGTTTTCTGGCAATCGTTTGCGTCAGGTCAGTTCCTCATGTCCCCATCATTTGGATTGGATAGATAGCCCCATTCTCTTTTTTTTTTTGTTTTTTTTTGTTTTGTCCGTGACACACCTGTATACTCTTTCCACCGTCTCAACATCGTAGTCACGATGCTGCAAGTCGCCTTGCTCCTCCTGGCCGCCACCCAGATCCTGTGAATCCACGCCGTCTTCTTCACCGGCCCTGTCGCCATCGGTTGCCTTCCAGGGACCACGACTCGACGGTTCTGCCTCGGCGCTCATGATGCTTACTGCCGCAGAGCGGGATGCAGGATTTCACGCGCGGGCCAGCTTGTTGGGCGCTGAGAAACTTAAAACTGGGTTTTGCTGTTGGATGGCGCTGAAATTCGGGAGAAAAGGTTTTATTTAAGCCGGCCGATATGCAGAGAATCCAGACAGTCTCGATCCGGCGAAGGTGGGTCTTGCGCCAAAAGGCGACAGGAAAGCCGAGATGCGACAATACAAGACGAATGCAACTCGTCAATTAGGGTAGGTGGATTTTTTATTTTCATTCTTCATCAACTACAATGTAGTCCTGCTCGAAAGAGAACACCCACTCACTCACTTCCCTCGTTCCACCCCTCCTCCTACACGACCTGAACATAACTCGCCGGCACGCTGCCCGTTGCACCCGCCTTTTCCACCTCGACCCATCCGTCTCCGGCATCCTCCCTCACCAGCACAAACCGCTCGCCTTCCACCATGGAATGTTCATCTGGACTCTGCGCCGCATACTCGTACATGGCTTCCACGTATTTGAGCTTCTTGGCTCCGCGACGTGGTGCCACAGCCGGTCCTTTCTTCTTCCCTCCCGCTGCTGTCGATGGTGCCGCAGACGATGTCGTCGAATTCGAGTAGGTAGATTCCGGGCGTGCGGGGGCTGGAGGCGCAGATGCCATGAATTCAATGTACGATGCCGGGACTATGCCTTCCCTGTAGCCGGCGCGTACCTTGGCCCAGCCGGTGCCATCTGAGTGGGTGCATGGTTAGTATAATGAATGGACAAGGGGTTTTTTAAAAGGAAAAAAAGAAAAAAAAAGGTGGCGACGTCTTTTGGATTTGTTGGCGTCACACACACACACACACACACACACACACACACACACGTACCGTCAGGTTCTAGCAACACGACCTCTCTGCCTTCAGAAACTGATAGTTCTCCATCTCCGCTGGCATCAAACGAGTACATCATCTTGCCCTTCTTCTCGTCCTTGTCGCCGCTGCCGTTGACACCACCTCCGGCTGGCTCCTCACTGATGTATGCCGTAGGCGGCGGGGCGGCCATTCTCTTGCGTGTTGTCGTCGCGGCGCCACTCGTGCTTGGGGAGATGCTAGGTCTGCCCGCGGTTGCTGCCGTGGACGAGTCGCCGGCATCAGGCTCTGCGGGTGTTCCCCGGCCAGACGCTGATCTCCTGGCTGAATGGGAGCTCAACGAGGTCATGGTATTGGTCCTCGATAGATCGGGTAGCTCCGCCACGTATGCTGGCGCTGTATTAGGATCTCGCACAACAAGACGATTGGCGGCCTCCTGCCGCTCAGCTTTGAGCTTCTTTCGTTCGTCCTTGTTCTGCTCGCCCGGACAATCGGCCGGCACCTTCATCTCACACTTGCTGTGACACGTGTAACCGCAGTCCCTGCAATCAAATCCCTTGGCGCTCAAACCCCAGATGCGTTCGCCACACAAGTCACAATTGGTGGGTATCTTGAACGTCTGGCCCTTGAAGTTGTGGTTTTTGGCTCCGAGTGTGACATCGCCGACGACGGCTGTAATGGTGCCGGTTTCGATTTCTGCCGTCAACCGCTGCCGGTCCACCGAGTGCAAGTCTTCCTGCATGGCGAACAACGAGCGCACCACTTCCAATTCGTCCTTTTTCTCCGTTCCCTCCCGTACACGCTGTTTCAGTTTCTTGGCCGAGTCAACGTCCCGCCTCTTCTTGTCCACTTCTCGTCTCAGCTCGCCGAGTTGGGACTTGGACTTGCTCAAGACGTTCCGCAGGTAGATCTTTGCCGTCTCATCCACCACCATGGTGGCGTCGTCATGCCACACGGGGCTTGGTTCGAACTCCTTGTCCGGCGGTTCTTGGAACGTCCCCATGTTGTGTCGCATGTACATGAGGGAGTCAAGATGCGGCAGGTTGCGTGCGATTTCCTGGCCCAAGTGATGCATCATATCGTGACTATCTTTCAGCATGGCGCTTTCGAGCTTGCCCGCGACCTCCCAGAGCCCGTTCAACTTGATGGTCCGAAATTCGCTCAGGTCCTGCAAGCTGTCCATGGCCTCTGGCACATACTCGTGGTAGTACTTCTCCTTTTGTTTGTTGGTGACGTTGATGGCAATGAGGTAGCTGTTCTTGGCATTGTTCATTTCGTATATCTGCTGCTGGTAGGCGCTCTGAGCCTTGGCCTTGTCGTAATGTGACTCGGATTTCTTGCGCCTGGCTTCGACTTCCTGACAAACGGCGTCGTACTTGGCCTTGACTTTCCGCAACTCTCCATACGACGAGTCGCGCTCCGCGGCGAGCTTGTCGGCGTATTCAACATGTCTCTTGCGGAGTTCCTCAAAACGTGCGCCGTAGTATTTCAGAGGGTCGGCGACCTGGGAAATGAGCAAGCTGCCATACTTGTCATGTTCCGCAGCGCGGGATTCGAGCGTGGTCAGTTGGGTAGACCATGTGGTGAGCGAGGCACTTGTCAACTCCATGTCAGCTCAACTCTCTCTCCGGATAGACAATGGGCGGGCGTTCTCCGTGTCGGCGCGCGAATGGATATACCTTTCCAGCGAGCCAGGTGTCATGCTGGGAGTGTCGCCGACACTTAGCTGCGAACTCTTCTTGTTCTTCTTCTCAAAGTATTTCTTGGCCAGAGCGCTCAGCTTGGCACTGTACTCCTTCTCAATGAGGGAACGTTCGCGATAGAACTGTTGGATGTCCTCGAGCCAAGCGATGCCATGGCCGACCCAGGCGCTCGCTGGTTTGAACCCGTCCTATACGAAGGAGCGTTAGCCCAACCCGTCATTGGCGAAGCAGTTGTGCGGCAGCTTGATGAACAGCTGATTTCGATTCCGATCCCGATCCCGATTCCGATTCCGAAAGATTCCAGGAGAGTCAAAACATGCCTTCAGCTCGGCGCCAAAGGTGGGCAGTCCGTCCACCTCAGCCATGACGGAACAATCTGTGTTGCAAGCATGTACTGATCGGTCGGCGTCTGCATTCAGGGCACAGGGAGGAGAATCGTCGTGTGCGGCGCAGGTCGAGTTGGGCCAGGCTGGCCGGAGCGGAGGGGGGGAGGGGGGACGGATTGTGAAATGTGAAATGTGAAATGTGAATTTGTTGAATTTGTTGAAGAGAAGCCAGACGATGGATGGCACGGCGATGGCAGCCCAGCCGCCCAGTGCACAAGACATCAGAACTGGAGACTGGAGACTTTTGTGGAGGCGCAGCAGGCCAATTGAGCCCGAAGAGCGAAGAGCACAGTACGTCACTCACTGTTGGCGCCTGTCAAATGCATGTTCTAGGGCGCTTCTACCAAGTACCGAGTGTGTGTAGTCCAACCCAACACGACAAAGCCCTCTGGTGAATCCCATCTCAACGGCTCATCCGTCATAGGATTCACATCCCCCTCATGACTGACCGTACATACGGGGAACCCAGGCTATCCAGCAAAGCATGCAACAAATTGGAGCGTCGGAAAACCCAAGTTGTACAAAATGAATGATTGTGGGAGAAGAGCACAGCCTTGCCGCACCGGCATAGAATACGATTGAGCCCCTTGAAAAGAAAACAAAACAATGATGCATGGAAGAAAGACGAACACGTTATTAATCCAGTCCAGTTGTTCTGCTCTTGCTCCACGCACCGCCCTAAACCAAGTGCCGCCTCGTCCAATCCCCTTCCCACATCCCAAACCTGAATCCCATCATGGCTCTGTGTCTCACTCGCTTTTCCAAACCCACGCGCGCATCACCCTTCAGATCCCCCACCTCGCAATTCACGCGCACCATGGCGTCAGCCCCGAGAGTTCGCGAATTCCTCGTCATTGTCCCGGACAAGCCTGGCGTCAAGGACAAGCGTCTTGAAGTGAGACCGTATGTCCCCCCCCTTTCATCCACAAGGGCACAGCCGCAGCCCGCACATGGATGGCTCTCATGACCCGTGTGGACAGGACTCATTTGAAAAATATGACTCCCCGTATCGAGTCTGGGGATTGGAAAATGGGCGGTGCGTCCCGTAGTCATTCATGAACATGAACATACACCCACCGGTCGACCACGGCTGACATGCCGTCGCAGGCGCTCTTCTGAATAGTGTACCCGCAGGGGACGATCCCGCTTCCTTTGACTTCATGGGCAGCACGCTTGTATGCCGGGCCGAAACGAAGGAGCAGGTTCTTGAGCAGTTGAAGAAGGACGTGTACGTTACATCTGGGGTGTGGGATTTCGAAAAGGTACGGAATCCTTCATTCGTCATCTTCTTCACACACACACACACACGCACACATATACAGGAGAAAAGCAACGATAGAACTAACTCTGGTAGATTCAAATCTATCCCTTTCTGTGTGCATTCAGAAATCCATGAATAGACGACCAAAGTCCATCCACTAAAGTATTGGTATCAAACAAGCCTGGCCTACCGTTCTTGAAGAATGTGATTCATGTCGCCCGTGTTTTGCTTGTCCCACCATCAGCACAGCTGATATCGTAGCCTGCTGGAAAAGCCAGGCTTCTCAAAATAAATGCCTCCGTGAACACTCACTCCCTAACCTTGAGGAACAAAAAACTGAAGACGGGATTGGAATCCGAAGAAGAACAAGAGACACAAATGGCATCCCGAACACCTAGTAGCCTACTACCACAAGCCCATCCCATGACTGGTGATCATGCTTCCATCGTCACCTTATCAACGACACCAATGCTTCAGTTATTAGTGCTGACGCCTTCTTCAGCTGCGACTCGTAACTCGTAATTAAGGTCAAAGCACTCTGCGAGAAGCTCGCTGACGCTTCCCTGGCCTTCAGGTATGTCGCCATTAACAACAAATTTGCCATCTACCCGCATGCTGTCGAGTGAGTTGAGCTGCATCTGGTTAGATTACGATTCAGGTGACGTGTTTGGAGGAACTTTTTCTCACCTTCATGCTATACGGGTACAGCTCTCGAACAGAGGCCACACCTCCGTTCTTCTTTACTTCCACGAGGCATCGCTTGAGCGTCTGCAGTTGATTGTAGATTGGCAGTAGGGCTTCGGATACCGGCTCCGAGGAGAGCATAAAAGAGTAAATATAAGCATAGCTTCGTCGAATCAGATAAAGCATCGTTCGCTGTGTCCACAGATCGGCCGGCCGTCCCTTTTCATCTAAAAAGTTGCCGTTTACTCTGCTCTCGTCAATCTTGTCCAGTTGTCGCTGAAAGTCGTACAAGTCGGTCTCGCGCAAAGACCAAGCCTGGGTCAAAGACAGTTTTTCCAGGTCGTTCCGAATGGTGACTAGAACATCATACGTAGGTCGCCATTGCTCATGAACTTTTCCCCTTCTATACCACAAAAAAAGAAAAGTCAATTGTTGATGAAATGAAAAAGAGATTTTGGGGAGTCTTGCGGCTTTTGACACGTACCTCTCCAATACCAGATCGGACCACTTGACGCATCTTTCGTAAAGCTCGCGAATCTCGGCCTCTCCAGGAGGTATGGTACCATCAGCGCATACGAATTTGCCGTCTTTCCGCTTTTCACCAACCTCCAGCAGTTGGTTTCTTAGTTTTTGAACCTCATTTGTCGAAAACTATTCATCATGGTGTCAGATCAACAAAGCTTTATATCGAGCACTGAATAAAGCTGGTTCGGATTACCTTGGACTTTGTGTTGGCTAGCGAAATCTGCCGCAGAATGGAAATGAGCTTCTCGTGAGTTGCCAACAGCGGGCCACCGATACCTTCGAGGTGTTTGCGCAAGTTGTCTAACATGCTCTGGCACAATGCCACCCTCTTGGATAGAAGAGTAAGCAGATAAGGCGAATGTTTTGCCTGCGACAACTCCGTCTTTTGCGCCTGGCTAATGGCGTTCGACGTTTCCTCTAGAGTAGACTTGATACTCTCCAAGTCCTTGGCTGAGTAGATGGCCGCCTCAGTCAGATGGTCCAGCAATCGCTTGATGGTGGACGTGAGCGAGTATGCGGCCGGGGCCTCGTTATTTCGTCCGATGGTGAGGTAGAATAGCGAAAGCAGCTGGAAGCAGCTCTCCAAGACTTTGTCCACTGTTGGGTGATCAAGATTATTGGTTAGCCATAGTCTCCAAGACGCTGAAATGCTGGGGAGCAGTTGCGCATACGTCTGTTTTCCTCGTGTTTGCCGGCATCTGCTCGAACGTCGTTGAGCTCCTTGACCTGCTCGATGGTCTGGTCGTACAGTGGTATCACGTCTTGACTGCGAATATACGTCGTGCGATCTTGTTTCAACAACAGTAACTGATCTCGAATGAGGCTGAGGCGAGCGAGAATGGCCTGCTCCCGGGCGTCCTGCGGTGCCGGTATCGCTGGTGTATCCATCGTTTGAATCGGTTGTCACACGCGATCGCGATGCGAGAGGAGAGGACGTCTGCTGGAGGGGTAACTTGGCTTGCGAGAGTAGGAAAATGACACCGTGTCGGGTCGTGGGGGTGAATCAGCGTCGGTCATTGGTTGTTACAATACAAGTTGCTGCGTCATAATGTGAGCTTACAGGAGTTCCAAGGAGAAAGTGTATGAAACCTGAGCACGACCAACTCAACAACCCGTAGAGACTGGGGCAAAGTTGGCGCCTGCGCGGGAGCTTGGAGATGGAGAGGAAGACAATGGAAGAAGGTGGTGAGAGGCTGATGTTAGAAAATGCGCAATTAATCAGTACATACTCCGTAGAACAATACAACAAAGTTCACAATTGCTCTGAGGTTGCAAGTTCCTGACCCCGTCGACTGCAGAATGTAGCGTCACGTAAATTGTCCGTCTTCGAACCTTACCACACTGCAACGCAACAAGTGGAACCTATGATGTGTTGGTCGGCGGTCCCAGCGAATCAGCGCATGAACCAGCCCAAGTCGGCGGGGACAAGTCGAGTGGGCTGGTGGGGTCGTGTTTGGCCTCGAACTGCGCTTTGCTTCCAATTTGGGTCGGCTAGGACAGCCGCCTATACATACGAACAAGTCGATTGGTCTGCTAAAAAAATGCCCCGCCGGCCCGCAGATGGTTTGGACTTTGGACAACGAAACGCAGATGTGACGAGACCGACCCGTGCGGCCATCGAAAATGATGCATGATGGAAGATAGAGAATTAGATGGCAGGGTTACCAAGTGCGTCTGGACATCATGTGTCTGTGACATCTTGGTGGATTTCTATGAAAAAAAAAAATGAAAAAAAAGATTCCAACCGTCCTTAGACAAGTCTTAGCAAGAAAGACATGACTGGCGAAACACTTTTACCGGATCTTGGTCAGACACCGCAAGTCGTCGTGTAACGAGCAATGTAGTCCAAATAGGCCAAACTAGCCTGTTCCTCGCAAGGAATGAATGCAGATCTCATCTCATGATGGTCGGGCAGAGATTCTATACGGCTCTCCATGAGCAAGACGCTACCTAGCAGAGAATTCAACTAACTTGACGGAGATCACCAATTAGATAACAAACTTAGCCAAGGCATCAATGTATTATACACATATAGATTGACGCACGCAGCCTTGCAGACCAAGGCTCGTCATTGCTCAATTAAGAATTTACTACGGAGTGCTCCGTAGCGAATCTTCGAATTTTTTGATTGGCTGCGCTTACCAACCAATCATCGGCTCGCCACGTCAGAAGGCCCCACGAGGCTTAGGTCTTGAAGCCCTCCAGACGAAATTCCGACCCAGGGCATTTTCCTGTGGTGCAGCCCGTTCTGGTGTTAACTACACTACACCCACCACGAACCTCGCCGCAAACTTGTCGTTCACCCAACTCCGCCACGACAAAATCTACACACAATGTCTACCGCTGAGCTCGCTTCGTCCTACGCGGCTTTGATCCTCGCCGACGATGGCGTTGAGATCTCCGTAAGTCTCCCAGGAACCATCCGCGTTCTGCAACCGACAACGGAAAAAAAATCCACGCATGCCAGCTTTTGTGCGATTTCAGGCCGGCGCGATGAGGGGTGACGAAAGATCCGGAACACAAATCTTCTCTGATGGCGTTGAACTCGGGAGCTGATCCTCTTCTCGCGCCGCTGAATACACACAAACTGGCGCATGGGTGGCTCAGGAAGGATCAAGAGCCATGTACTGATTCGTGTGACAGGCCGACAAGCTCCAGTCCCTGATCAAGGCCGCCGGCGTCCAGGATGTCGAGCCCATCTGGACTTCTATCTTCGCCAAGGTACGACGACGAGAACCCCTCCCGATCCACGATGACTAGAAAGTCAAGACCGACTCGCGAAATTGAATTGTTGGCTGACGAGACATACCAGGCTCTGGAGGGCAAGGACGTCAAGGACCTGCTCGTGAACGTCGGCTCCGGCGGCGGTGCCGCTGCCCCCGCTGCTGCTGGTGCTGCTGCCGCCGGTGGTGACGCCGCTCCCGCTGAGGAAGAAAAGAAGGAAGAGGGTACGTTCTATCTCGCCTCGCAAATCAAGAATTTCCATTTCCTGTTGATATCCCCGCGGAACATCCTTGCCCCCCCCCCCATGAACGCCGCAACTAACAACCCAACAGAGAAGGAAGAGTCGGACGAGGATATGGGTTTCGGTCTGTTCGACTAAATGGAGTATCACAACGACTGTTTTCTCGCTTCTTTGTTCTTCAACTGCATGGCTTCGGGGTGCACAAATCAATCAATCATACAGGATGGACATGGGGCGCACATTTTAATATCCCTGCGGCCTGGACAGAGGTAGCTTCGTTCATATACGAGTAATATGACCTGAATGCACTCAACAACAAGAATATGAGAATATGCATGCGCAAGAAAGAAAAAAAGGTTGAGAAATGAGGGTTCGACCGCGGTGGGTATGCAATTACAAAAAAACTCTGTATGACGGGTTTGGTCAAATACAGGCTTTCGGGAACGAATGACTCGCTGTCTGAAAAGTGTTCTTACCCTTGTCCCTTGTTGTGGCATTTGTGTGACCGTGCAAACATCGCAGTTGTATTTTCCTATTTGGATCTATTGGACTAGTTGTCCTCCAGTCTCACAGCCACAAATTGTTATGCCTCGCTCAACGCCGATTTTCTCTCTTGTAGAACCCGGATGTCTCTCAATTCATGTCACGAACGCCACTTCATGCTCAAGACCGGCCCACGCCCAGTCTTCTACTTCACGATCAACACTGCCGACGGCACCAAGCCTGCCTCTTTCAACGTTTTGGACATGTCCATGTCCCCCTCAAACACATGCCTAGGGAACGTAGTAGAGAAACTCGACACCATCAGCCCCGTTTCCTGCTGCACCTGTTGTGCCACCTCAAACAAGGTCGTCTCCGCAGCCAAGGTCTTGATCAGGTTGCCATTTGGCGTTTGCAGTCGAAGTTTAGCCTGGCTGTGATCAGCTTTGGGCCTCGCCGGTGCAGCAGCAGCCGCAGCCGCAGCCGCGGGCGCAGGAGCAGATGCTCCCGCGTCATGTTCTGGCGCTCTGCCTTCTCTGGCAGCTTTGGCTTGCTCAGCTTTGCGACGCCGTTCAGCCTTGTCGGCTTCAATCTTGGCTTTGATACGTTTCTTTGCCTCGACGTCGTCCTGCTTCTCCTGGCGCTTGCGTGCGGCCTCTTTGATCTGTTCTTTGCGGGCGAGCTCTTCCTTGGCTTCTTGGCTTTCTTTGGTGGACTTTTGTCGAATTTGCTGGAATCCTAGTAAGTATGATCCCGTATCCATCGATAGCTCCTCTGGCAATGAGCTTCAGAGGCAAGCGACCTACCTCGTTTCGTCTGGCGTTTTCCTTATCTCGCACCGACTGAACGTCGCGCTTGGCCTTGAGACGCTCGCGCAGCTCCTCAAGTCTAGCCTTCTTCTCTTCCTCCGTCAGAGCGGCAATCTCGTCTGTTGACTCGGAAAAGTCGGTGTGGTCTCTGTTGGCAGGTGCGTCAGCTTGAAAATTTCGCGTTTCCTTGTGCTCTGTTTGTCATACTCATTGAGGGGGGAATACCATACGTCTTGGTGGCATGAAAGGTGGCCAAATCATGGTTGCGAAACCTCTTGCCACATTCGTTACAAACAAGTGAGCGAGCGTTGCCGGTCTCGAGCTCTGCAATTTTGGCCTTGGTTTCGGCGTCTTCTTCGTCGTCATCTTGTGATTTACCTGCCTCTGATGACTGGATCTCCTCAAGGGTCCTGTCCTGGTTGTCTTCTAGCCATTGTAGAGCACCCTGGACTGTTTTTATGGCAGTTAGATATTAAGTCGTCATGACTATGGTTCATGATTGGGCTGTGAACTCTGAACGTACGACCGCCACTCTTCTTGACGGCAATTTCGGCGCGGACTTTATCAAAGCCCATCTCTATGAGGGCTTCCAAGTCTGACGGCATTTTCGTGTCTAAGCTGTGACAGGTTCTATAATGTTCAAGAAGGCGACGTGGGCGTGTTTGCGGTTGTAAGTTGGAGTGGTGAAGCTGCGCTGCTGCGGCAAGTGAAGTGCTGTGTGGTGGGGTAAAAGCACAAGTGGTCCACGGAGTGATGAGTGTGACGTGACGTGGGGAGGTGGGAGAGCAAGTCGTGGTTTTTTGAGATGACTGCAGAGTTTTTCTTTTCTTTCGATATGAGCAGGTCAAGTTCTAGACACCAAACTTGTTGGCCAAGAACACTTTGACTGCCAAGTTCGCGGATAGACTGATCAATGGCACGTCATACCGCAGCTGCTTCCAAGATTCCTGGTGTCTCCGGGTGGCGGCCTGGTGCGGTCTAAGGCTTCGCAAGAGCCGAGGCGTGAAGATGGCCCGGGCGCCCTTTCGCAAAGTTGAGGCGGCCGAGATACTGGGATGGCCAGCTGAGGAATTCAAGGTCTGTCTACAGCAGCTCACAGTGGCCAATGTTGCAGAATTGATCGCCCAACTTGGCCATTCATGTCCTGACTCCTGCGTCAAGTGTCAAGTCTGGTCCCTGTTGGGCACCCAGAGTCGGCACCCAGAGTCGGCACTGAGCAGCACTGAGCAGCGCTGAGCAGCGCCAGACGCAGATTCAATTTTCTGGATTTGCCTGAGGCTGGTCCCCATGCACAAGCACAAGCACAAGCACCAGCCAAGGCAAGACGGACAAAAAGACGGGCAAAGACTGGCCAGGCCTCCTTCCTTCTGCCTCCCGCCGCGAAACATTAGACACCACGAATTCTATCACTTTCACTCATCACTCATCGTAAGACAGACGTGTTCGCAGCTTGTACGCTTCCGCCATTTTTTTTTTTTGGTTCCTCGGTAAGTCAGAATTTCCTCCTGCGCGCCTTGTCCCGATATTACGCCCAACGTCACCTACGGGTGCAGCGTCCCGGCTCTCCACTCCCGACCCAGATCGTGTCCTCAACCTCAACCGCGCCCGACGACTGACACTTTTGCCTGGCCAGCATCCTCGGCGACAACGACCAGCATTCATCTCGTCCAGAGACCATCAGCATTCCGGCCGCCACTGAATTTCTCGATTGCATTCTGACAAGCACTCGCCCACAATGTCGGTCGATATCCTGCCTCTCGAGCTGAGCTTTACTCGTGCGTGCTTACTATGATGCCATGGTGCCCATCCGCTTCGGCTACACCACCGCAAATACCGGTCCTCACATTTCATAGGCCCATTCACCAGCGAAGTTTCACGAACTCTTACGATTCGAAATACAAGCAGTGCGCCGCTCGCCTTCAAGGTATGCACACTTCACTGCGTGGCGCACTGCGCTCTTCTGATGACGCGCCGCCGCCGCCGCCGCCTCGCCCGTGATCAAAGCTGATGCTGTTGCCAGGTGAAAACCACCGCTCCGAAACAGTACTGCGTCCGCCCCAATGCCGGTCGCATTGAACCCGGATACTCCTTTGATGTCACAGGTTGGTACTCGTTCAACGGCCCCTACGCCGCAGTGCAACTAACACTCTGTGTAAGTTCTTCTCCAGGCTATGAAGCAGGACCCTCCCCCGGACGCCAAATGCCGCGACAAGTTCCTCGTCCAGTGCGCTCCCATTAGGCCCGACCAAGACTTTGCCAGCATCGCCTCTGTTTTGGAGTCGGTCGATAAGTCCCTGCTCACCGAGCGCAAGATTCGCGTGCACTGGCTCTCTCCCGATGAAGAGGCTACTCAAGGGGCCGGTGCTCCGACAACATCCCTGTCTACTACACCCAGCAAGGCCTCTGCTGTAAATGGAGTGCGTGTTCCTCTCCCGCCTTGATAGTAACGTTACGATGTCCCACAAAATTTACTAATTGCGAACACCTTACCCGCCAGGCCAACGAAACCCCCGATGCTCCTCGAACATTCTCTTCGCCCAGCGCCGGCCACGCGAACTCGACGCCCTCATCTGCTCCGCCGCCATACGCATCTGATGATGGCGCCGAGGAAGACTACGCCAATGCCAATGCCAATGCCAAGTCTGCCGTGTCTCAAGCCGCTGCCGCAGTCACCGAAACCGCCCAATTGACTTACGAGGAGCTCAAGACAAAACTTGGTCAGGCCGAGGCCCAGCTGTTGAACCTAAAGGATGGCGGCCTGCGCCAGCGCAATGTCAAGGCCGCTTCCAGCGACGAGAAGAAGCCCGCAGGACAGACCACTCAGGCAATCAAGCAACGGCCCGATGGTGTGCCCGTGCAAATCGTAGCATTGCTGTGCCTGCTAAGCTTCTTGCTCGCCTACTTTTTCTTCTAAGATTCTAGAAAAACAAGACGCCATCTAGGGCAGCGTAAAAAGCTACAAAAAAAATGTGCTCCAATATGCAAGATTTTTCTGAGAAAGCAACCAGGCAAGATGTTCCCACCCAGAAGGTCTTCCAACGACGATACACTATGCGCCCATAGGAATCACTGCGAGAATTTGTGGGGTGTAGAGACGGGCAGAGGGAGGTTTGTTGTGTCCAGGGGACAAACCGTGGAGGGCGTCGCAAGCACAAGGGTATTATCGAGTAGCTAGCTGCCTTTGGCATCCTGTACTGTACTTGCACAAGCTACGTGTTTCATGACTGCGTTTTTACAATGGAACTTTTCTTTGTCGTCCACTCCTTTTCAGGTCGGTCGTCCGTACTGTATTGGTGATATATCTTGGGGTCACAGTGGGCCATTCCCAGCTTGGATGTCCTACCCCGAGCTGATGTCGTCTTTCGTCCCCATAAATACAGTCAGTCTCCTTGCTTGGAGCACCAACGTAGAGTAGAGCTGGCACTTGCAGCGAAGAACACCCCATGACTCTGACTATGCAACCTCGTCTTGTTCCACAACAAGATCGTAGCACCCATTACTGAAAGTCGATGGTGGCTCACTCGAAACTGTTTCAGGCTACAATCGAGACCCGGCACTGCTACATTTCAGACTCTCGATGTCAAGTAACAGAATCACTGACTTGATACGGTCTGAGAAATATTCAACAACGTTGAACTCCGCAATCACGATAGTCTTTCTTCGAGAGATGGCGTAAAAGCGGGAGTTTGAGAAGAGATTCATTAAGCATACAGTGGACATATAACTCAGCTTATGCGGTACTAATGCGGAAAAGTGTTATATCCCATGATGTCTTGTAAAAAGCAAAATTACTATCATCAAGTATGCACGAATTTGTGATTGGTCTGAGAGGAGTATGCGCTGCTGACAATGATGGGAAGAAGTGCTGACTTTACGCCTGGACCTCCGACTCCTTCCAGTTCACGGCGCCGCCGACCAAGCGACCGCCTTCTTCGCGCTTGACGCGGCAGTTTAGTCCCACGTTCTCATCCAGGATGAATCGCCAGATAGCGCTTACCCAGCTCTCATGGCGGGGCAGCGGCTCGTAGAACTCCTTGGCAATCTCGTACACGGCGGGAAGCCTGGTCCAAGGAATGGCGGGGAAATCATGGTGTTCGTTGTGCAGTCCCACGTTGTACGTGAACCAGTTCAAGGGGCCGTAGTAGGAGAATGTCTCGGGAACAGGGACCATGTTATTGGGGTCCTTTTGCGTAGGTGTGACGGTTTCGTAGACGTAGTGCTCGGCGATGAAGTGGCCTGCCAGGGGATGAAGACTGCCTGCAAGAAAGGACGAGAGCAGCAGGTACAGGAAGCCGCTCCACGAGACAAAATGCAGAATGGCGGTGTCGAAGGCGAATTGGACGGCGAGGTTGACAACGTGCACCCATGTGAAGGGGATGCGGTAGACAGCCATCGGACGCAGGGCGTAGAAGAAGATTTGAAACGTGCAGAAGAAGGATTTTCCGAGAATAGAGTCTAGGAAGAAGGCTTCAAAGGCCGTGGGGAGATCGGTATCGAGGCCATCTACGCCGAGGGATTTGTGGTGCGTGAGGTGGTATGGCTGGGAGCAAGGAACGAACGTTAGCTCAGGGAACAGTACTGCGGCTTGTCGCCCACAAGAGACACGAGAGAGGCATTTGAATGGCGAGGAACATACTCGGAATGCAGCACTATAAGGGACCGCAATGGGCAAGTTGGCGACAATGGCAAACAGTCGGTTCGCCAAAGTGCTCTTGAACGCCAGGTTGTGGGAGATTTCGTGGATGGCCAGAAACAAGTTCTGGTTGGCAGTGGCGCCGAAGACGTAGGCTACGGCCCAGAACTTGAACGACCAGAACGGTGTTGACCGGAGCAGATAGGCGAGAACGACTTGGAGGGTAACGACACCGGCGACGACATATTTGGTCAATGGCTCAGGACCACAGAGCTTGGTAATCTGTTGCGCCGTTTATTAGAAAGAAGTCTCTATATATGTTGACAATTCGGGAGAGAGCCTGACCTCCGGATGGGCCTTGATGATAGCCATGCGTCGAGTTCTGTGCGGCTCTTCGGTGTATGTCCAGAAGAAATCATGCTTCGGGTTGGTGATGTCCTGCTTGTTGGGTGCTGACGCCGACTTCTCGTTCTTGGACGCCTTGGTGACGGTCGCGGAGCCGTTGGATGTCATCGTGATTCGATTATGTTGATGGATAATCTATCTTGCGGTACACTCATGCATTTGTTGCCGGGCTGGCTGAAGCAGGGCGGGAGGATGACGAAGTGGCAGCAAGGGCCGTGACAAGACTTGGAGATCGGTGATAGAGGAAATCGGTAGAAACAAGTCGAGTTCCAATTGCCAGGTCAACGCAACAAATTTGTCGTAATCGAAGGTCGGCAAGTAGGATTAGCAGGTCTTTAGGGTCAAGGAGAGGAACGGGGTTCAGATGGCGTGGTGGTTTTATCCAAGATGGTAGTGTCCTCCTTCTCCTCTCCCCCCCCCAAAAAAAATAAAGCTACGGAGCACTTGTCAGAATTTTTGATAGAGTGGTGGTGCTGGCCATCGAGGGGATTTGTGGGCCAGATGGTGTTGCACGTAAAAAGAGGCGCAGCCGACTGGCCACTCATTTGCGCGTAAGTCCGTACATATCCGTAGTCCCCTACATATGTATATGCCTTACGACAGATGGGGAACACATTGTGGCACATGTCGGCGGGGGCGAACCGTTCTGCTGTGCCTGATTCTGGTGGCTCCCGCAGCTGATGAGTGAGGAGCTTTCAGGGGCACAACGGAACCACTGCCACCCGGCATGAGGTGCATCTGTCATCCCATCCATGTCTTTAACCTGCCAGTGCCGGACAGGTGCTGCGCGGATGGCTGCCAGATCCTGAAGTCGTCGAACCAGACGGATCTGAAATTAGTCAATCAATCATCTGGACATGAACACCTGTTCACGGCTTTCATCTCTACTGGGTACCTACCAAGTGTCACGATAACATCTACGGTAACATCATCGCAGATGACACAGTGGGCTAGTGGGCGCCGTGGTGAAAATCAACGCGATGCTCTAGCACCACCGGACCAAATGCCATCATGTCTTTCTCCCTCAATCAACCCGGAGGCAACGCTTTCCAACCATCTCCACACGAAATATACCTAAAACGAAAGACAAGCTCCAAACTGACTCTATGCGTCAACCGTATCAAAGGATTCCTCGGCTGTGGTCACGCCAAGACGCCGCCAATGTTAGCCAAGCGAGCTGAACACCAGCCATGCCCGTGCAGCCCAAGCAGGACTATTCCGCACAAAATATGCGCATTGTATGTACTCTTCTGTATGCCTGTACTTTTTTACCCGCATCCATCATCTCATCGCTCAGAGTCCGTTGCTCTTGCATGAAAACACGCCGCCTACTTCGCCAGCATTGAACGAGTCAATGATCCCCTGAACACTGGCATAAGTTCCTGCAGTAAGAAAGAAGAACCCTGTAATGATGATGACTATGTTGATGATGATAGACAACCAGTCGCCTATTTGGTTTCGCACGCGCCCGACTTTCTTGTCTGCAGTGCGCATCCGGAAATACGCTACACCCCAAAAGATGAAGCCGAACCAACTGTCGAAAAGGGAGCTCATGACCGAAAGGACTAAGAAAGAAGAGAGAGAAAATGATTAGCATCAGAGGATGAATTGAAGAGACTCAAGCCAGTCACTTACGAGAAGAAAAGAATGGAATGACCTGGGAGATGATGAAGGCGAGAACCCACGTGGTGAGCAGGATACCAGCCCACGAACCCCAACCGATAGCAGTGTGCTCGCTCATATGTTTGGAACCCTTGAATAGACGGAAAAACACGAAACGAGCCGTCACTGATGCGTACAGACAGCCGAGAAAGATGATTGTCGGAATCATGAACGAAAAAGACACCTTCTTATACAAGTCGTCGAGAGAGCCAAATGCCGGAGCCTTGACATATTGGTTGCCGCTGTATGCATAGATGACGGCGCCAACGACACTAAAGACAATGATTTCGGCAATCGTGCAAGCCCAGAGTGACTTGGGGAATTCGCTGCGATGATTATCAGTACTCTGGCGACAAGCGGGACGGATTTTTCGTGAGCATACCGTGGATCGCGCATTTCAGCAATAAAACTAGGGAGGGTAATTTGGCCGATAAAGGTATAGCTAATGTTGAGGAACGCCGCCATTCCCTGCACAAAAGTCGTGCTATGAACGGGGATCGCTGTGACAATCGGCTCACCCTTTTCTGGGCTGTAGCCCGCAGGCTTGCCCTGAACACCAGCAAACGAAGTAGCAAGAATGACTGAAATCAAGGTGAAGAATGCAGACGCAGTTCCGAGTTTGGACATCATGCTGAATGTCCGAGGAAGTGACGCAAACCAGCAAAGGACAACAATAACGACGGAGAACTCGACTGTACGGCAACCCCCAATAAAGGTCTTCTCCGTCATGGTATTGAGATACTCAGCACCGACCAGAACATGGAGCGCCTGGATAAAGGTGTTGTTGAGAACAAACATGACGGCGGTTCCCCACCAAGCCCACGTCTTCCCCCAGAAAAGCGTTTGTCCAAGGTCGCAAACATCGCGAATCTCAGGATGTCGGAGACAAAACTCCCAAAGCACGAGACTAGTGTAGAGAACGATGGCGGCAACAATCACGGTCAGGATGAGGCCAGGCACGAGCCCCAGGAAGCTATATGACCAAGGAAAGCTCATGATGGCCAGACAAATGTACTCGCTAAATAGCAATGCGGCTGTCTTCTGCCATGAGCAAGTGCGATACTGGATGGAGGCGCCATCCTCAGAGGCAAGCTGTCGGTTCAATATGGCTTCGCTCGAGTCTTCGCTGTCCGACGTTTCGTTCTTGAGGTGATCGGGGACTGCACATAAACGCGGTCCCACCGTGACGCTCTTCCCGCCGAAAATAGAGGCGAATCTGGCGGAACGACCTTGGCCGAAGTCCACGTCCCGGGGACCGGACGCGGAGCCCGACGGAGAGCCAGAACAGACCTTTTCCGACATGATGATGATGCGATGCCTGGTAGATAGAGTAAGTGACGGAAAATGAGTGTGACAAGTGCCGATGTTGAAAAGGAAAGAGCAAGAGAGCTGGGAATTGGGGTCGAGGGAGGCGTTAACGCGACAACAGGCAAGTCAATTGCAAAGGTGAGATGGGGCTGACGGCTGAACACCGTCCGGATGCATCCGTGACGTTTTGGTGCGTGCGGGCGACAAAAGGCTCCAGTGACAACGCCTGCGGTCTGGTCTGGTGGAATACGAATTTCAAAGGGAGAAACATATCGGGTGTTGGGCGCCGAAAAGAACAAAGAATAACGAGACACAACGAACTATATCAACTGTCAGCAGCCGATTGCGACTTGACTTGCCAGTACAGTCGATACGCCATGAACGGAACGGAACGGACAGGACGAACCAAACCAATTGTTGACTTTGATTAGATCGCGCCCGCCCTTTCCCACCAGTGACGGGTCACCTTTGCTAGCCAACGCCAACGCCAACGCCAACCTACTTTTCGGGCGACGGTGCGGGTGCAACAGACGACATGCGAGCCATCAAATGGGGATCCTGCTTTACTTTACAATCAGGGATTGCAATGTGGCCGTGAGAATTGTCGAATGGTGGTGTTCCACTATGACGTGGGCGCGCCGCGATATTGAACAAAAGTCCATGCAGGCTCATCGCCGGGGGGGGGCTTTGGACCTTGCGCCATCCCCATCCCCCTGGAACCAACTCTGACTGAATACACTGAATAAGGGTGTGATCCACGAGAACTCTGCTAAGTTAGCAGGGACGACCCACAGTATAACTTATATGTGGATCACTATGGGGCAGCTACTTTATACTGTCTAAGCTTGCATTTTATAGCTTTTTTTCACTACCCTTATATCTAAAGCCCCTTATAACTAATATTCCCTTTATCTATAGTTAAAAAATTAAATCTATATTATAATTTATTAGCAAATACCTTATAATTTAAATATTAATTAATATTATACCCTAATCCTTATAGTTATAGCTATCCTTTATAAATTAGCTTTGCTAGTCTAATAAAGAGACACTATTCCTACTTAACTTACTACTTAAAGCTTAATAATAAGAAGCCTAGTATTATAAGAGATCTCTTTAAGGGCTTCCTTCCTACCCTTACCCTTAAATTCCTAAATTATTAATAGGAGGTAAGGCTTATTAAGAATTACTATATATAGCTAAAGAAAGTATAGTAAGTATTTTAAGCTATAGAGTTATAATCTAGTATAACTTATAATAAAGAGACTAGAAAGCTTTAAATAAGTAAGCAAAATATTAAATTTATTAAAGAGGTTTATAAGAGATTTAGTAAGGCTATTATAAGGAAGCCTCTAATTATAAATAAGACTTTTATAGCTATAGAGTAGGCAGAGGTCTTTATGCTAGACCTTCTAGCTAGTAATAAAATTCTTAAGGCTTAAGATAATAAAGGCTTTACTATAGTAAAGAAGGAAATAGGAAAAGGTAGCTACTCTCTAGAACTAGATAATAAAGAGAAGGATATTAAAGGCCTATAATAAGGCACTAATAATAATATTCCTTGTTTTATTTAAGAGATTTAGGATAATAATAATCCCTTTAAAGTTAATAATAATTCTCTTCTTTAACTAGATATATCTAAAATCATAGGAGATAGCTACTCTCCTAGTTATAGTTCTTAAAGGCTAGCCTATAGCTACTTATTAAACCCTTTTACTAGGTCTATACCTAGTAAATTATAGCTAAATAGATTACTAAAGAGCTTATAGAAGCAAAAAGCTATAGTATAAGTAATAGAGCTTTTAGAGGTAATATTAAATATTCTTAGGCCTTATACTATAGGCCCTAGGTAGTATATCTTTTCCCTAAGGTCTATAAATATAAAAGATATTATATAGGCACTTAAGAACTACTAATTATATAGTAAAAAGCTTAGGATAGCTATAGTAATTTAAATTATTATATAGTTAAAGGAGAATTATATAAATACTCTTATTTAGAATATATTATCCTTAAGGGAGGTAAAGAAAGTATAAATTAAATTAAACTTTAGTATTAGGCCTAGCTAGGTTATAAAAGTAAGAGTATTAATATCTTCTATAAGTATATATATCTTTACTTTTCTCTTTATAACACTATTAGTATAAAAGCTAGGAATTTATTAATAATACTACTAATTTTATCTAATATATAATTCCTTAACCTATTCTATACTCTAATATTATTCCTAAAGCTACTTAGTAATTTATTTATAAATCTATAACCCTATATAGTATAGATTTACCTTATTAGCTTACTTAATAGCTACTTTAAGAGCTTTATGCTTATCTAGAGATAACTACTCTCTCTTATTTACTTTAAAGGTATAGGGTTCCCTTCTATATATTTTAATAAAGTTAAATAGACCTATAATAGTATAGATTATCTTAATCTAGATAAGAAACTTATATTTAGCTATGCTATAGTAAATAATCTTTTACTTTTACTTATACTACTTAAAGACTTACTTAATAACTATTCTTAATTATAAGTACTAATAATTAAAGAGCTTTTCTTTATTTGTAGGCTATTAATAAGCAAGTGCCTAGTCTTATAAATAATACTAAACTCTTAAAAACAGTGTAATTAGCCCTTAATATATACTAAACCCTATATCTCTAAGATAAAAGTAACCTTAAGGTATTAAAAATAACTTTAATAAAGCTATTTATATTAAGGTTATATTATTAATAAAACCTTTAGCACTAGGTAGTATATATTAAAATAATCCCTTAAAGCTAGTAGCTACTAGTATATTTTATAAGATATTATTCTTCCTTAACTAAAACCTCTTTTACTATAAAAGTAAGATATATATAGGGATATATATGCTATTAATAGCGCTAATTACACTATTAAATTAAAGGAATCTATTATTTAATTCTATAAAAGGTAAAATATAATCTAGGTTTAGCTAATAAATAAATCTTATATATAATTTCCTTATTAGATTAAGTAACTTATAAAAGATCTATAATACTAATAATTAGCTTAGATAAAACTAATAGCCTATATTCCTTTAAGGCTTATTATAAGTATAAATCTATAAGAATACTATTACTTTTTACTTAACTAATTAATATTATAAGTCTCTAATTAAAGTATTATTCTAAAGCTAATAATAAAGCTAAAGAAAGGTCTTCTTTAGTATTTAAAAGAGATATATAAAGTTAATACTAAGCTCTTAAAGAATATAATAGTAAAGGTCCTATAATATAGTTAGTAACTATTAAGCGCTTTCTTTAAGAGCTATAAATTTAGTATTATTATAATAGTAATAGTAAATATACTCTTAGAGGTAATAGGGTTAATAGAGCACTCTCTATATTCTTACTATAGTCTTATAGTATATAAGAATTAATACTATAATATAAAGATTATTACTATTATTATCTTCTTTAATAGTAAGGTGCTTAAATAAGAGGTTATAATCCCTAAGAAAGGTTATTATAGCGCTTTACTAACTTTATTATAATACTCCCTATAAAGTTTATAGAGTAATTTACTCCCTATAAAAATAAGAGCTAAAAAACAGTAGAATTCCCTTTATTCTTAGTATCTAATCCTATTATAGGTATTTATATAGCCCCTACTAGTATAATATATTATAAATAGGGGGAAATATAAAGTAGACTTAATTCTATAACTTTCTATATAAATTTACTGCTAAAAATAGTTAGCGTGTCTGTTATGCATGGTTATGCACTCTGCTAACTTTGCAGAGTTTTCGTGGATCACACCCTAAATGAGGGTCTTTCCCTACGAGATGTCTGTCGAGATGTCCTTGAAAAGATACCTGGGTGCAAGGCGCAAAACACGGCGCGCATCACGCCATCAAGTCTTGTGTACCTGTGTACTCCGTAGTGCCCACTTCTTCGGAGACTCCTTCGGAGGACACCCACTTGTACTGCACAAGGAGAAGAAGATGCACTTGGCCCAGCGCTCATTTATATCCCCGTTAAGCTTAATTGCCGCCTGCCTGGAACATTGGAACCATGGAAGCGCCCGGGAACAACTTGTAATGGGTTAGCGATCCATGATACCAAACGCATACGAAGTAAAATTGATGGTGTTTCGAATTGAGTTGGTACATACTAGAATAGATCCTACGTGAACAGAGCTTGCAGACAGTGCTTGACAAGTACTATCGGAACGTTTGATCTGGACGATTCCCGCAACTTCAGCACGAATGCTCTTGCTACAGAGCGTCGCCAGGTAAGATGCCTTTTTATTATTGCGGCGACAGGAATCACCACGCCGACGAACGCACTGCCCCAAAGCATGATGGGCATGTTGTTTTCAATGCCCTGATGACCAGTCCGAGTCACGTTCACGTCCTTTTGCTCTACTCTACTACCCGCCCTTGGACTTCAGCATAGTTTGTGCTAATATGAGCAAACCATCTTCTATGCCGTGGCTATAGAGTCTCGCAGGGATTTGCCAAACAGTCTATCCAAATCACAGTCAGTCGTCACCCTCTCAAAGTTCAAACTGTTCAAACTTTTCGAGGACGGAGCACCACACGCATAACTGTAGTATGGTTCGTGCTTACTCATATATGCGAATAGAATCATCAAATCCATCCCCAGACAGCAATAACCTAATGGCCCATGGATTACTCCTATGCTCATTCTCGACCCTCCCTCAACTGCACCCCTCTCCAGTAACAAAACCTCTTCTTCATCTCGACAAAGCACATACCAGGCGGCAGCTCCAAGCCCTCGAAACTCTCCCTCGGAAACGGCGACGTCTCCCCCGTCCGGTAAATCTAAATCATGTGTCGGCTGGTGTTGAATGCGTGACTGCGTCCAGCCTCACCGACCATCCCAGGATAGACGAGCGGCGGAGATGACATCAGACCGACCAGACCAGAAACAGGAGCGGTCTGGTCTTGCCGTCTGTGGTCTGCGGCGGTCTGCGGCGTAGACAGTCTCTGAGTCTATGTAATTGATTAATTGTAGTCCAGCCCACGCGACCGAGATTTTGCTCTTAATGATCGTCCTCTGTGACAGCCCGGCTCTCAAGCCGCGTTTGCATCGCCACAGGCGTTCACATCCAGTATCTTACACAGACCCACCCAGTCTGTCCAACCACAAGCGCGTCCTGACTGGCTTCCAACCAGACACAGACACCATCAGTCACCAAAAAAAAAAAAAAGAAAAAAAAAAAAAGAAAAAAGAAAAAGAAAAAGGCCACAGGCGTGCATTCGACCGAACAGCGACTCATCTTGTAAGGGCAGCCTACGAACAGGTGACGTCGATCCAGCCAGCGTCCATCTATCCCGTCGCCTTGTTCCTGCGCTCACCTCTGCATTGAATTTGCACAAGCTCGTGACAGACAGCTCTCACGCAAGCTTTTTTTCTTTCCCCCCCCCCGCCCTTTCACGAGCCGGCGTCGACGAACGAACGAGACTGCACGTCTGCAACGACTTTTAATTTTTCCAACCTGACCTACACCGCCCACACAAAAAGTGTCTTGAACCCGAACCAACGCCAATCCTAGAAAAAAAAACCCCCCGAATAAAAATAAAATAAACCTCCCATCGACGACTTGGCACGGCATCTCGCCCGCCGCGCCCAGCCGTTCCGATGTGGTGGCTATTCAGCATTCTTTTCAGCACCGTCTTCCTTTTCACCATTATTCTGTCAATACCCGTTGCTTTCGATGTCGGCGGTCGCGATAGTGGGCTGGTGTACAGCCTGTCCCTGTTCATCTACTACCTCGTGTACTCGGCAGTACGCATCGTGACTCCGACCAGGTCCCGCATCGGTTCGGGCGTTGCCAACATCCTCCGCTTGTCGCAGTGGATCATAATTCCTTCGCTGCTCATCTGGGCTCTGGGACAGTTTGCCGTCGATGCGGGAAGCACGAACTGGGTGGAAAGGACGGTCGGGGGCATCTTCCAGTCCAAGAGCAGGAGCTGGACTGAGTGGCTGTTTGGCAGAGACGGTGTGCTCGAGACAGTCATGCTGGGCAGCTGGGACAATACTTTGCGATATGCTGGACCTGTTTTCCAGCTACTCGAGGGTTTCTGCACGCTTCTAGTCATCCAGGCCGCCGGCCAAATGACGCGCTGGCTCGTGAACAGAGGTCGGAGCGACACATGGGTGGTAAGTGGCCTGGCCTCTTCTAATTCTTCTTCTTCTTCTTCTTTTTTTTTTTTTTTTTCGCGGACCAGCATATATCAGACTAACAGGTTCCGTCATCAGATCATCCTCCTCGCATTCTCCGGCTCAATCATCGCAAGCGCAGTCTACTTCCTCTGGAGAGTCGCCCAGTTTCCGCAAATCAGCAACCTCGATGCCACTTTGATTGGCGTCGCAATGACCACTGTCATCTTTCTCTGCGCATACGGCATCGGCAGCGGCCGCGGGAACCCCATCGAGAGCTCGCTCTTGTTTGCCTACGTCGTTCTCTGCGTCTACCAAATCTTCACCGACTACCTCCCCTCCGGAGTCAGTGAAGAGGCGTCGGCGCAGCCCGAGATTCCGCCCCTGCCCCCAATCATCATGGCGTCGTACTCGACTCTTTTGCATGTGCTGGGATCACTGCCATCGGCGATGCACTCGTCTCTGGCCTTTCTCTACGCCGCGTTTCAGACAATAACACCTTCCGTCATCATATCCCTGGCATACCGGCTCTTTGTCTTCTACTCGGCCACGCGCATCATTCCCTCGGTGCGAGACCTGGGTGCTCGCGCGCTCATGGACGACCCCAGCTTTGAGGAGTCGGAAACGGCAAACAAGCTACTGGGCTTCCTGAGCTGGTTCTCACCGTCGATTCTAGTGTCTGTCTACACCAGCTTGTTGCTGCAGCACTTTTCAACCAACGACGGCCCCGACGGATGGACCCTCCGAGCCGGCGACGTCGGTGGCAGCACATGGAGATGGATCAATGTCGGGTTGACCATTGTTCTGTATGGCGTGGAACTCTACCTGGGCACGGAAGAGCCCGACCACTGGAAGGTCGACTAGGCTCTCAAGTCGCTGGGGCTTGAGCAGACATGGGAATGAGGCAAGGGGCACGCACGGCAAGTGAAGATGCCAAAGTGAGGGAGAGGAGAGGCCAAGATTACAGGCGGTATACGGAGAACACGGGAATGGCTGGGGTCTGACCGCAGTGGCGTTACGGTAGTGAGGGACTTTTTTTTTACTTGTTGTTGTCGTTGTCCGGAGCATGGCGGTACTCTCACGATTTTAATCTTCTCTTTGTCAAACTGCATACAATTTTTTTTTTTTTTTGTGAATGGGGGCAATGGTTTGGTGCGCGGGGACGACGCAGCGTTGAGGGCGAAGTGAAGCCATGATGGAGTACCTAGATACCTAGGTAATAACTCGACAACTCCTCGAGGGATGTCAAAAAGACGTGTCTAGATGAGGTGATTGTTCGCTCTCGACTCGATTCAAGCGTTATACATTTGTCTGGCTTCTATGAGACGAGTTGCGAAACTAAGCCGTTCAGAACCAACCACCCATCCCCGCGGCCGGCCCCGGACACGCATGCCTTTTTCTGCCTTTCGTGTGCCCCCTTTCTCTCTCTTCTCCTTCTTTCTTCATGAATGAGTCTCCGTACTTGTTTCCTCTGTGATGCCGTGTTGGAAATCGGCAATTTGGCGAGCCAGAATGGCACTTGGATGGACCGCCGGTGTAGATGGCGTGGCAGCAGACGATGATGAGGTACCTGAGTTGATGCTGGCGAGCTCATGGTTAAGTGGACGAGGTGTAAGAGGTTTGACCAGCGCGAGAGGAGGGTTGAAATGGGCGTTACGTGATTGGTGCGGAGACTTGGCTGGTTTGATGGCAGACGCGGTTTAAGCTGCTGGTTATAATGAAGAAAGTGTTATTGCATGATAGCTGGCCCTTTCTATATCATGCTAATCAGAGGTTCGTATGCTTGTTTTCCCCCTCTTGCACAAGGCAAGGGTAATGTACAGTACAGAGTGTTTCCACCCACCTGATGTTACTACCTCCCTGTGCTCCAACGCCACCACCGCTCTCGTCTCATCCCTCTTGCGAGTCTGTCCTTGAGCGCCGTCTTGTCCAACTCCCGTGCCCATGGTCTTTTGCATCTAGCCGTCCAGAACGGCCTGCACGACTTTGTGGCTCATGCTGTCGCGTAGCATGTTTCGATTCGCCCGTCACTTGCTTGTCGTCGTCCGTTTCATCGTCAGGCAGGAGCGCTGTGATTCTTTTCTTGGTCTTCTCTGGCGTGCCGAAAATCTCCTCGTGGCTCATGTATTTCTTGTCGCCGTCCACGGTATGCCCGCGTATTTTGAACATGGCCCTGTTGTAAGCTTGTAAATGCTCTTGGCGCCTGGTTTCGAGACCCTGCAAGGTTTGGGAGAGTGCAGCGTCGTCACCTCCCCGAAGGTCGTTTCTTACGCTGCGGATCGCTTGCTGGTACCCGTCAGCCTGTTTTTGGTGATGAGCAGCTGTTTGCTGAAGCTTGCGGATTCTTTCAGGTACTGATGGCGATGTCGGCCTGCCCCCCCGGAAGATGGGGCTGTTCGCGGGGGAGAGACGCCAATGTCTTCGGGCTTGCTTGAACTCCCTAGCCTCTTCGGATGTCAGTGGTCTTTCTCGGGACAGCCGGACGTAGCGCCAGAGTTGAGACCGACCTGGCCGCCTCGTCTTGATCTTCCTGCTCGGTTCCACCCCTTGCATCTTGTAAAGCTCTCGTACCATGTACAGACTTCCCGTGACGACTACTGGCCCTTCTCCAGCGCGACTGCACGCCCATTGCACGCCCGCGCCGATGCTGGCGTCGCCATCGTAAACTCGTGATTCATCTGAAATGACCTGGGCGGCCACAGAACGACCGAGATCGGCCGGAGCCGGTGGCGGATCGCTAGGACCCTGAGTGTATTCGACAAAGGCAAGGTTATCTTGTGGGCGAATCAACCTCTCAATCATGCTGGAAAAGGGCTTCGACTTGCTCGACGAAAGTCCCATCACCCAAGTAACTGGCTCATCCCCTTTACGACAGGTGCCGTCGACATATTTTGCCAACGCTTCCACCCCGAGCATATTATGTGCCCCATCCACGAGAAGCGATTTCTCTCGGAGGCCATTGGTCAGTCGTGACACTCTGACATGCTCCATCCTCCCAGGCAACTGCGGTTTCATTGATAGTAGTTTATTCACGTCAACCCGCAGGTTTGGGAATAATTTTCGGAAAGCCAGAGTTGCGCAAAGTAGGTTTTGCTGCTCATAGTCTTGTAAGTCGAACCTTTTCCGGTCAAGATCCTCGATCAGAGGCAGCGCTTTGGAAGAAAGATTGATCTGCGTCCCAACCGATTGCGCATGTTCCCGGAGTACATTTATCACGGATGAGGGATTCGAATGATCGACAATACAAGGCACTCCTGACCGCATGATACCCGCCTTGACTTTGGCAATTTCCTCGATGGTATTGCCGAGATATTCTTGATGATCGAGGTCAATCTTGGATATGACGGTGACAGCCTTTTGTTTCATGGCATTGGTCGCGTCCGTAGCGCCACCCATGCCCACCTCGACGATGCCGTATTGCACGTTCATCTTGCTGAAAACACGAAAAGCGGCTGCAGTCTCGAGTTCAAACGGCGTCAGGTCTCCGGGATTCTCTCCAGAGGCAAAGGTCCAGCCCGAGGCGACTCGTTTGTAGGCCTCTTCTACATGTTTGAGCTCCATCTCATACATGCGCTTATTCACATACAGGCCATTGATTGTGATGCTATTGTGACGCTCTGGCAAGGCGGGTGAGATGTATGTGCCGTGACTTATACCAGAGAGCTTGAACATGCCAGCAAGCAGAGCACATATTGAGCCCTTGCCGTTTGTGCCTCCAACATGAACGCCGATCCATCTCTGGTCGTCAGGCACAACACGGCTGATGCGCTCTAGCCCAAGCTTGATGTTGCGATGTGCCGTGGCAGCTTGTTTCTGCGCGGGCATGACGGACCTGATGCGGGCCAGAGCCCGTTGGATGTCCTTGGCAGCCGGCATGATGGGCGAGGAGTGAAAGGGTCACGACAAGAAGAAAAAAGCCCCCTCGGTCAAGTTGGCACGCGGGCGGCCGTCGGGCGGCCGTCGGGCTATGAAGAATGAGGTGAGCACCGCATGAATGGCAGCAAAGGCTTGACAGATAGTGAGTCGCTTAATGATGGACAAGGCAGTGTGCTGATGAACAGCTGCTGATAGCGACAATGCAGGTCTAAATAAAGTTGTGGTTCAAAGAAGTGATGATGGATTAACCAAGCAAGCAAGCACAGCCACAGAAACAACTTGTAATATGTACGCCTTGCTTCTTTCTACCTTTGTACTCCGTATCAGCCACAGGTCTTTGAAAGGGATAGGGGTTCCGCATGTGCGCCACAGCCAGCCAGCCAGCCCAGCCAGAATAAAGACAAACAGATGAAGCTCTTGATGATTAAAATTTGACTTAACTTTATTTTAATAAAGGATATTCTGCTAAAAGTCCCCTAGCAAAAAATCTATTAAGTGGGGTTTTTATATTAGGTAAGGGCAGGTGCTTTATACCTTCCCCCCCCTTTATATTTACTATTACTTAGTAATTGCCCTTAACTAATAAGCTAAATAAATAAATAAGTAATATAATTACTATAGCCCCTAACTTTGAATTTCCCCTAATTTCTTAGCGTTAAATCCTTAAACTTAAATAACTAGTCCCCTAAGAATATTTATTTACTTAGGATTTATTAGCCTATTTAACCTAGCTATAAATTCTAAGAATAATTCTCTATAAACGCCCTAAACCCTTAAGGATAAATAATTACCCCTTATAAGCCTTTCTAGTCTTACTAGATCTTCCCTTACCTATCCTAAGGACTCTAAGGTGCTTATTTTCCTTAAGGGTCTAAATTCTCCCTTAATTCTATATATAAACTTAGTAACTTTTATAGTAAAGTTTATATTATTAGATTATTATTCTCTAAGAGTATTAGCCTATAAACTTAACTAATTAGTAAAAGGTTTATTATTTATATCTTCTTCTAATAGTAAAGATCTAAAGCTTCCTTAAAGTGTATTAGCACCTTTATCTCTATTTAGAATAGATATTAGGAATCAGAGTATTGTTTGTAATGTAGTTAGTGTAGTTTTTGGGAAAATCTTGTATTTGTAGTGTAGTTTTTTTTTCCTTGTAGTTAGTGTAGTGTAGTTTTTTTTTTATAGTTAGTGTAGTTACTAACTACACTACACTACAAAAACTACAAATGTAGTGTTAGCTAGAAAAAAAGTGGGCCTTTTTATTATATAAGGTTATTATAAGAATTAAATAAAGGCTAGTCATATAGAAGCTTTTATTATTACCTATTTTACCTAATTAGTTATATAATTTATAAGATTTACTAATTTTAAGGAATTCACTATAACTAAGGTTATATATAATATTATAACTTTTTAATAATACTATTATACTTAATACTTTATTTTACTAATATAACTTTAATAAAAACCTTCTTATTATTTTATTTACTATTACTATTAATTATTTTATATTTTTATATTTTATTATTATTATTTTAAGTAAAAAATACCCTAAACTAATATAATAAAATTAATTAAGAAATCTAAATAAATATATAGAAGTTAATAAAATATATACTTAGTACTTAAATATTATTATTAATATAATAAGAACTTAAAAAAAGCTTAAACTAATTAATATTACTTTAAGCTTTATAATTCTAAAGCTTTAAGAAGTTATATATAGTAACTCTATATATCTAATTACTATAATATATAAAGAAAGAATATAATAGACTAATATTTATAATATATTAATAGATTCTTAATAGTATTATTTTTAATTAGCCTATATAGCTTAGTTAAGCTATAATAAATAAGTTTAACCTATTATTAGAAATAATACTAGGACCCACTTTTAAATTATATAGTATAATGATTATAATAATAATAATAACTCTAATAACCCCCTCCTAAGCACGAGGTAAAACTGCTTAGTATTTTACAGCCTAATGCCTTATTCTTTTATCTTTTTCTTATTTACCTTATAAATCTTATTATTTATATTACCTTTACTTTTTAGTATTTTTTTACTTATAGTATAAATACTATTAATTATCTCTAGGTTAGATTTATCTTTACTTTCCTTTCCTTTCCTTTTCTTTTCTTTTACTATATTATTTAATATTTTAAATAAGGTAGTATTCTTTTTATTATCCTTAGCTATACTATTATTTAATTAGTTAGGGGTTAATTAGTTAATTAGTAATATAAAACCTACTTAGTAATTATAATAAATTAAATTAAAGATAAGTAAGAATAAGTTATATTTAGCTTTTATTATTACCTATTTTATCTAATTAGTTATTGATTTTTATAATTTTTTTAGTATCATTGGTTATCGCCAATGCATTTAATTTATTACAACACATAATTATTACTAGCAATACCTAGCTAGTAAAACAATTAATAATCAAATTCTTATAGCTATAGTAATAAATAAGCTCTAAGGTTATAAATATAAGAGGCTATAAGGTTAGAGTAAAGTTTGTAATAAACTTTATAGCTACATTAGCGTAAGATATAGTTATAATTCGTGACTATAGTTAAACTTAAATTCGTTTAAGTTTTGCTTATTCCACTTATAGCATAAATTAATATAATTCCCCCTTTCTCTATAACTATGTTTATTCTATCTCTCTATATCTTTTCTATCTTATAGCTTACTACTTATGCTTTAAAGCTCTAAGGCAAACTAAATATAACTTATCCTTACTTATCTCTAATTTAATTCATTATAATCGCTAGGTAGGTTCTATATTACTAATTAACTAATTAACCCCTAACTAATTAGATAATAGTATAGCTAAGAGTAATAAAAAGGACACTACCTTATCTAAAATATTAAATAATATAGTAAAAGAAAAGAAAAGTAAAGTAAAGGGAAGGGAAGTAAAGATAAATCTAACCTAGAGATAATTAATAGTATTTATACTATAAGGGAAAAAATACTAAAAAGTAAAGGTAATATAAATAATAAGATTTATAAGGCAGACAAGAAAAAGATAAAAGAATAGGGCATTAGGCTGTAAAATACCAAGCAGTTTTACCTCGTGCTTGGGAGGTGATCTAATTAGTTATATAATTTATAATATTATACTATTTTAAGGATTTTACTATAACTAGGGTTATATATAATATTATCCCTTTTTAATAATACTATTATATATAATACTTTATTTTACTAATATAACTTAAAGAAAAACCTTCTTATTATAATTTTTACTATTATTACTAATTATTTTATATTTCTAGGAATTATTACTATTACTTTTAATTAAAAAAAATTAAACTAAAGTAAATAAATAAAATAAACTACTAATAAACTTAATAGGAATAGCTTATAATAGCTTATAATAGCTTATAATAGTTTATAATAGCTTATATAACTTATATTACTAATATTACTAATATTAATAGTATTACTAATATTGCTTATATTACTTATAATATAATTAGTGTTAAAGTTTAATTTAAAATAAATAACATATAAATAAATAAAATGTAAATACTAGTAAGTATAAGTAAATTACTATAGAAAAAGCTAGACTTTTTAGTTATTTAATATTTTTAGGTTTTTTAAATTATTAATAAAATAAAATTCTTTTCTCTTTTATTTTTTTTAATATTATAGTAAGTTAGTATTACTAATTATAGTAATTATAATATATTATTAATAAATAAGCCTTAGTATTATATCTAAAAATAAGTTAAACTAATTATAAGTAAGGTTATTAAAGTTATTATAGTTTTTGTAATAAGTATAGTATATTAAATAAAAGTGGGCCCTAGTATTATTATTATAAATAGGTTAAACTAATAGTAATTACAATCATTAGAGTTATTATAGCTCTTATAATAATTTTAGTGTATTAAATAAAAGTGAGCCCTAGTATTATTTCTAAAAAGAGGTTTAACTAATAGTAATTAAGGTTATTAGAGTTATTACGGAGGTCGAAGTCAAAAGTCGTGTCCCCTGCACAAGGCCTACTTCCCTGCATAAGACCCACTTATAGTAGGTTATAGGAGCTCTAAAGAATAAGCAATTTTACACTAAAACCTATACTTTTTATAAGCTTATAATAAAATATATAGTTAGTAAATTTATTCTTTTAAATTCTAATTATATATTATTTTACTTAAAAAATATATTTTAATAAAACTAGCTTAAAGAGTATTTTCTTAAATATTTTTATTTAATTTTAAAGTTAAGGGTAATAATACTTTTTAGTAAATTTATATCTTTATATAAATATACCTTTTAAATTCTAAAAAACTATAATAATAATTCTTATTTAATAATAGAAGTAGTTATTTATTTAATATAATATTTAGGTAATATTTTAATTAACTAAATACTATATAACTAGCCTTTAAAAAGTTAAGGTTCTAGTGTAAAATTACTTGTTCTTTTAAACCACTAGGACCCACTATAAGTGGGTCTTGTGCAGGGGACACGACTTTTGACTTCGACCTCCGTAGAGCTTTTAGTAAAATTATAGTATATTAAATAAAAGTGGGTCCTAGTATTATTACTATAGATAGGTTAAACTAATAGTAATTAAGATTATTAGAGTTATTATAGCTCTCATAATAATTTTAGTGTATTAAATAAAAGGGGGTCCTAGTATTATTTCTGAAAATAGGTTTAACTAATAGTAATTAAGGTTATTAGAGTTATTAGAGCTTTTATAATAATTATAGTATGTTAAATAAAAGTGGGTCCTAGTATTATTTCTAAAAATAGGTTTAACTACTAGTAATTAAGGTTATTAGAGTTATTAGAACTTTGAGTAAAATTATAGTATATTAATTAAAAGTGGGTCCTAGTATTACTTCTATAAATAGGATAAACTCATTATAATTAAGGTTATTAGAGCTACTATAGTTATTATTATAATTATAAGGTATAATTTAAAAGTGGGTCCTCGTATTATTCCTATTAATAAGTTAAACTAATTACAATTAAGGTTATTAAAGTTATAGTAGTTATTATTATAATTATAATATATTATGACTGTGTCTTGCGCTAACGCAACCATAAAGTTTATCGCAAACTTTACTCTAACCTTATAGCCCCCTGTATTTATAACCTTAGAGCTTATTTATTACTATAGCTATAAGAATTTAGTTATTAATTGTTTTACTAGCTAGGTATTGCTAGTAATAATTGTGTGTTGTAATAAATTAGATGCATTGGCTATAACCAATGATACTAAAAAAATTATAAAAATTAATAAGTTAGTAATAAAATTTCTTTTCTTATTTCTAAAGGGATAAAAATATAATTCTGAAATATTAATAGCTTAGAGGGTTTAATAAACTATATCTAGGACACTACTAAATTACTACTTTTAAGTAACTTTAATTAACCTATAGTAAAGTTATTCCCTTACTATGCTTTATATAATAAGACTTAAATTAGGGGTTTTAATTCTAAGCTCTTTTCTAGAAAGTTAGAGATAAACTTAGAAAAGGTTCTTTAAATAAATTAGATCCTAGCTATAATATTTCTATAAGTAATTAGTTTAATAAATGCTTCTAGTCTTATAGGTATATAGATAAGTAATATTTTTAAGGGGCGCCCTTACTACTTACTAGCAATAACCTATGCTAGTTTACCCCTAATAGCAGTGGCTAGTCTAATAGGAAAATTAAAATAACTAAGTAATAAACTAAATATACGCTAGGTACTAGTAGTACTACTATAGCTAGCTTATTATTTATTAATAAAAGTATAAATAGTATTAAATAACCTTACTAATATAACTCTTCTAAGATTATCTAGGTTATTAGGTTCTTTAGGAATATAGTTAAGTTATAATTTTTTAAAACCCTAGATATTAGTAGTATTATTATAGTATTATTATAACTAACTATTAGTTACACTAAGTAATGTTATTATAGAACCTATAGCACTAATAGTATTACTATAGTGTTTCTATTACTTAGTATCTATAAATTTAAATAAAAAGGTAGGAAGTTATATAGTTACTACTTTTACTTTCCTTACCTTACTTATAAAATCTAGTCTTCTTAAAAGTAGGTTAGTAGGATTTAATTTCCCTATATAATATATAATCTTAAAGTTAAAAAGATAAAGCTTATTAAGCATAGTTACTTACTTACTAGTAAGCTTAGGCTTTATAGCTAAGTACTTATAGTTTAAATAGTTTATAATAACCTTAATTATATAAGCTAAATAAGCAAGGTAGTATCTCTATATATAAAAAGCCTCTTAGATAGCTAATAATTTACTATTAGGTATTAAATCGCATAATTTAGCATTAGTTATCTTTCTTAATATAAATATAACTAAGTGCTAGTAACCTAGTATATATATTATAAGTATAGCCCTAATTATATATCTAGATATATCTATCTTTACTCTAAGATATATAAGTAAGTTAAAATACACTAAAATTAGTGCTTCTTAAAATCTTTATTAAAGTTCTTTAAACACTACTAGCTTATAGGGTTCTAGGTTAAATATTACTAGTTACTACCCTCTAAGGTAATCTATTAATAGAATAATAATTTTACTATATTATTTAATAAAATAGTAGTAAAATCTAGTAAAACTAAGGAATAACTAAATATTAAAGACACTATGTAGTATTAGCTAGGTTATAATTACCTTAACTCTTACTAGGTTTATTATAATACCTTTTACTAATATCCTAAAGCCTAAGAATTTAACTTCCTTAACTAAAAATTAATGCTTCTTAAGGTTAATAAAAAGGCTTATATCCCTAAGCCTATATAGAATTTGTTTAATATATTCTATATACTCTTTAACTGTACTACTATATATTAGTATATTATCTAGGTAAATAATATAAGTCTTATTAATAAGTCCTTTAAGAGTATTATTAATGTACTCCTAAAAGGTTACTAGTATATTAACTACTCTAAATAGTATTATAAGATATTTAAAGTAGCTATAGTAATAATAAAAAGCTATCTTTTACTTATTACCTAAGCAAATATATAGCTAGTAGTATGTATCTTTTAGATTAAGAACTATAAAAATAACTACCCTTACTAATTAATTAAGAATTTTAGTAATAAGAGGTAAAGGGGCCTTATCCTTAATTATAATCTTATTTAAGCCCCTATAATTTATATAAAGCCTTAATTTCCCTCCTTTCTTTAGAATAAATAAAATTAAGGCTTTAGCTAGGCTAACTAATCTTCTAATCTACCCTTTAAGCTATATACGCCTTAATTTAACGTAGCTTATTTACTACTTATGCTTTCTAAAATTAGTATAACTATAATACCTTTACTTTTTTACTACTAGTAAGCGTATTTTAGTAACTATATAGCTACTTTGCTATTTAATTATGCTTCTATTATTACTAGGTTCTCTAATTAGTCCTTACCCTTTTCTTTCTAATTTTTATTTTTTATAATACTTAGCCTAATCTTTATTACCCTAAATAGTATATATATATTAGTTACGCTAGTTAGCTCTATAGATAGCTATTACTAGTACTCTTACTACTAAGTTAAAAGGGAAAACCCTAATCTAGGAAGAAAAACCCTCTTATATTTATGTTTAAGCTAGCGCTAGCCTTATAGTAAGCTTACACTACTTAGTAAGTAGCTTATTATAAGTGTTTATTACTAGCTTACACTAGCCTTATTTTATAGAAAAAATAAGAGAAAGGAAAATATATAAAATAAGTATTCCTAGGCTCTTTAAACCTTATTCTAGTTTAGTAATAAGTTTATCTTAAGTCTCTTGACTTTTACTTAAGGTAAAGTAAATCTAAGTTTATAATATAAATTCACTTTTTATTTACTTTTATACTAACTCTTTTATAGCTTTACTTTTTAGCTAACTCTAGCCTAGTCTTACCTTATTAGTCTAATAAAGTATAAGCACTTAGTTTTGCTTAGTTATTATAAGGGGAGGGTAGCTTTAACCCGGAACTAGAACGGTTCCGTGTTAAGGCTAGTCGTGTGTTGTCAGATTCGTTAAGCTTGTACCCTAAATAGTAATAAAACCGCTACTTATTTTTTCTTTTTATATATTTACTACTTACTATAAATGAAGGAAAGGTATTCTATAGTTACTAAATATCTCTAAAATCCCTAATCCTAATATATAATTATAGGTAAATATTCTTTAGTCTAATCTATACCTAGTATTATCCCTTTACCTATATTAGTAATATAGTAGCTAACTTAATAGACTTTTATAAATCCTATACTATCTTTTACTTTTATTAATATTTTTAAAATCCCTTAATATAGAATCTCTTTTTAGCTTACACTCTCTAGCACTTAGTCTAATTAGATTATATTCTCCTAATCCTTTTTTAATAATAATTTAGAATAAATTATTAAGAACTATATACTTATATTAAATAGTGCTATTATAGCTAACCACTAGTTATCTTATTATAAAGATACCTATATTTTTATTTTATTATCTATAGGGTATTCTATAGTAAGATTATATTCCTAGGTCTATACTATCTAAACTAGTATTATATTAGGTAATATAGCTTTATTACTGCTTTTACTATATCTCTTAGTTATATACCTATTGCTTTTATAGGTAAAATAGTCTAGTGCCTAATAAGCTAGTATAGTATATCTAGGCTTTCTATATTTATAGTATACTAGAAATAGCTTTTTTACTTTATCTTTACTTTATTACTATACCTTATTTATAAGTAATATAAAGTATTACCTTTTTTTTTTAAGGTCTTAACTTTTTTTATTACTTTAGCTTAAACTTATTATAACCTTTACTTTCTTACCCTAGCCTTATAACTAGCTTTAAGTTATTAGAATCTCTTAGCTAATTATTTACTTTCTTATAGTATTATTTAAGCTATTTAGAAAAATAGTAATTTATAAATATATTAGGATTACTTTAGGTAACTTAGCTTTTACCTTAGTCTAAGCTTTTATAAAGGCTTAAAATAATTAGTTACTCTTTTACCTAAGATTTAGTAATATTCTTATTGCTTCTAAGTATCTTATACCCTTATCTATTATTCTAGTTTTTAGCTATTTTAGAAAACTTACCTATATAAATAATAAGTAATTTATATATCTATCTATAGCTATATAATATATCTATTATTACTTTATATTATTAGCTAGGTAGCTACCTATATACACTACCTTAGTAGCGTTATTCTTAAAGGTATAGTAGTCTAATTTAAATAATATATTTAAATCTACTAGGAAATTCTATAGGTTCTTATATATATCCCCTTTATATATAGGTATTTTTATCTATATCTTAATAAGACTATTTTACTATATAATTACTACTAAGTTACTATAAACTACTAGTAAAACTATAGCTAAAGTTTAAGGGGTAATTATAAGTCCTAGAGAAAGTCTAGCTAATCCTAGATTTACCTTAAGCTCTCTAATCTATACCTTTATTTATAGAATCTCCTATATTTTCTAAAGGTAATATAGCTTAGCTTATATAACCTTATAGTATCTCTATAATACTCTATCTAGGTTATTTATATTATTTATACCTTTACCTAGATTAGGATTAGATAGCGTTTGCTATACCTTATTATTATTTATAGTTCTAGATTATAGGGGTTCTTTACCTTCCTAATTATCTATAGCTTTATTATTATAAGGTACTAGTATATTTTATATAAATCTTTAGAGCATTAGCTATATAATAATCTAGCTAATAGTTTATATTCTTAAAAGGGTTTTAAAGAGATTAATTTATTATAGCTTAATTATAGGGTTAAATAAATAAAGTAATAGCTAAGATTCTTATAGTTATTACTAGGAAAATACTAGCTAGGGGTAGGTATATAAAGGTTTTAATCTCTAACCTAGTACTAATAATATATATAGTCTTTAAGGAATACCCTACTCTATAAGCATATAGCTATCTTATAGCTAGCTAGCCTCTTTATTATTCACGTAGCCTAAAGGTCCTCCGAAGATCCGCTCTGATAAACGTCCTGTCTCTGACCTCTGCGCTCCTGACACTTAGGTATAGTTTATTACTTATTTAGTAATAGTTTTAGTAATACACTATACTTAGTTAACTTTATTACTAGGGATAAGGCTTATAATTTTATTATAGTATTTTATATTATTTAGATATTTAAATTAAATCTAGTCTATTATTAGGTTATATTTACTTCTCTAGATATTAAACTATTTAATTCCTATATTTAAGTAGTAGTAGCTTTATACTAGCTCTCTTTCTCCTTTATTAATTACTATTAGTATCCTAACCTTATACTTACCTCTAGCTTTATTATAATATAATATTATAGGGGGGGGTAAATAAAGGTAAGGAATTTAAATATTAGTGTGGTTTGTATTTTAGAGGCAATTCCGGACCTTTAGAGCAGTGCGGAAGTTTATGCAAAGGTTAATAAATTAGATAACTTACTTAAAAAATAAAGCATAATAGTTTTAATAAATTTAATAATATTGTTGGAACGAGCATGATATCAACATGTCATGGGCGCCTCTGATTGGCCGGGCGCGTTACATCGCGGACTCACATGTCCGAGTCGACTGCGCTGCGGTTAGAATTAGCATATATAGCCTCTTCGTACGGAGGTCGAAGTCAAAAGTCGTGTCCCCTGCACAAGGCCCACTTCCCTGCATAAGACCCACTTATAGTAAGTTATAGGAGTTCTAAAGAATAAGCAATTTTACACTAAAACCTATACTTTTTATAAGCTTATAATAAAATATATAGTTAGTAAATTTATTCTTTTAAATTCTAATTATATATTATTTTACTTAAAAAATATATTTTAATAAAACTAGCTTAATAAGTATTTTCTTAAATATTTTTATTTAATTTTAAAGTTAAGGGTAATAATACTTTTTAGTAAATTTATATCTTTATATAAATATACCTTTTAAATTCTAAAAAGAATATAATAATAATTCTTATTTAATAATAAAAGTAGTTATTTATTTAATATAATATTTAGGTAATATTTTAATTAACTAAATACTATATAACTAGCCTTTAAAAAGTTAAGGTTCAAGTGTAAAATTACTTATTCTTTTGAACCACTAGGACCTATTATAAGTGGGCCTTGTGCAGGGGACACGACTTTTGACTTCGACCTCCGTACATAACTCTAATTAAGGCCTCTTTTCCTATTATAAGTAGCGCACCCTATATGCTTCTATTTAATCTCTCTTTTTACTTCTTATAGTAGACTAGAATATACAATAATTATATATAATTTAGTCTACCCTTAAAAACCCTATATATAGGTTAATAGTATTTTAATAAATACTAACACTAATTAGTAATTATCTTTATAAATACTATAGATTAGCAAGGTTTTATAAAAGAGGTATTAGTATTATAAACCTGCCTTATAAAATAGGAAGGCTACTATATAATAATAGTATGCTAAGAAAGAAGTAAATTCTAGCTCTCCTTCTACTATTATATAACTATAACTAACTTAGTACTAAATTTAAACTTATTAAATAATTAAAGCCTAGTTAGTAACTAGTCTAAACCTATCTTTATTTATTTAATTAGTATATCTATTATATAAATAAACCCTTAGAAGTGTGTTTATTAAATAATTAAGGCCTAGTTAGTAACTAGTCTAAACCTATCCTTATTTATTTAATTAAACTTACTAAGGGATAAAAACAATAGCTTTACTTATAATCCTTTAAATCTCTATAATTTATTTATTTCCCTTACCTCCCTATCTATTACTAATATAATAGTAAAATATTAAGATTAACTAAAGGGATTTAGATTATAAGATATTCCTTTTAACTATAAATCTATTTCCCCCCCTAAGGATACTATATAAGAAGCTAATATATAGGTTATATCTTACCTTCTTCGCTATATTCCCTCTAATTTACACTAGTATATTATATAATAAGCGCTAGAATATAAGGAATTATTTAATCTTAAAGTAACTATTACTTCTAAAGAGCTTATAGCTTAGATTTTTATTAAGAAAGTAACCTATAAATATAAGAACCTATACTTATAAACCCTATTTACTATCTTTAATAACTTTAAAGGATAAAACTAAAAGATATTTAAAGTAGTAAATCCTAAAGCTATAAGGATTCTTTAAGATTTCCTTTTCTTTAGTAGTGTCTATATAGACTTATAAAGTTATTAGAGAATTATAGTCTTACTTAAAGATATTATTAATTATAATAGATTTTATAATTAAAATAAAGAAGAGATACAGGAAGTTAGAAGGAAGTATTTTACTTTTAAGAAGTAAATTAAAAACTAAGACTTTTATAAAGACCTCCTCCCTATTAATATCCCTTTTCTTAAAGATTAACTAAAGTAATAAATTACTCTAAGGTATCTCTAATCCCCCTAACTATTATAATCTCTCCTATTTTATTCCTAGACCCTATTATACTAATCCCTAAGTATACTAATTATATAGTAAAGGAAATCCTTCTATTATAAGCCCTTAACTATAGGCTTAAACCCCCTTTATTTCCCTTTCTATAATTAAGTATTATAATTCCCTTTTATAGTAAAGAACTATAGTACCTTCTTAATAAGAATTAACTATCCCTATTCCCCCTTAAGAAATAGGTTAACCCTTATTAAAGTAACTACTTAATCTTAATAAGTTTTATAATAATAAAAGCATTAAGTATAGCGCTAGGGAGTATAATATTCTTAATATAAAGCTCTTAACCTATTAAAGGAAATATAAGATACTAGGTATTATATAGGAATAGTTAGGCTATAGTTTTAAGTTTATACTAAAAGGTAGACCTTTCTAGTACTTTCTAGAGAATCTTTTAGGCTAAGGAGACTCTTAAGACCTCCTAACTCTTATTAGTAAGATTAGGTAGAAGTTTAAGATAAATAATATATATTAGAAGAACTATCTATTATAAGGAAGATTATAACTACTTACTATTATTTAAGAGAACCTTAATAAGTTAAAGATTAAGTGCTTTAAAGACCTTATAATAAAGCTCTTAAGTCTTTAAAGGGCAAACCCTTATAAATCCTAGTTAGAATTAGACCTTTATAGTTAGATTCTAAATGCTTATAAAGGAATCCTAGAATATAAGGCCTATATTATTAATCCTCCTATTAACCTCTAATACTTTTATAAATAGATAAGAATATTAATTAGTAAATCTAAAGCTTTAATTAATTAGCAGTAATTCCCTATAGAAGCTAATACTAAGGAGCACTTTTAGACTAACTATAAATATAATAGTAAGGGTAAGGAAGCCTAATATAGTTAATTTACCTTAAAAGGTAAGCCTCCCTACCTAAAAAAGTATTATATATATAGAAAAGAAGGTTATTAGTTAACTAAGCACTTTAATAAAGACTATAAGAAAATATTCTAATACTTTAAGAATTACTCTTATATAGATTTAATAGCTTCTTTATATAGTGTATTCCTTACTTAGTATAAAGGCACTAAAGACTCTAAATTAGCTAAAGATAATAATATTAACTAATACTTAATAGAACTTAGTTTTAGTAAAGAAAATAATAATAGTTAATTACTTATAGGCTTCTTTATATATAGAACTACCTATAATAACTATATAATTACTAAGATTCTCACTAGAAAAGTAATAACTTATGCTCTAGCTATGTAAAGGGCTTGGGCTTTGCCTAAGCATTTCCTATGGCGCATACAAAGTGGGGATAGTTCCAAGCTAGCAAGGATATAAAAAGGGGGCTAATATAAGGTAGTTAGGGGGTATAAGGGGCACTAGTAGGAATAGGTCTTTTACCTTTCCTTCTTCCCTCCCTAAGTTTCTTAATATTATATTAATACCCTATTATAGTTACCTAGGAGCTAGTTTATAATAATTAAGAAACTTCCTTTAGTCCTTATAATAGCTACTAAAAGATATAATAGATATACTAATAGATATACTAATAGATATACTAATAGATATACTAATAGATATAATAGGCACGCTTTAACCCTAAGATTAATATAGCTAGGGGACGTTAACCCCCTTATTTAACACTATAGCACTACTAGTAGCTTAATAGGCTTAATTTAAAACACTCTAACTTATACTAAATAAGCAAATAGTAAAGCTTATATATCTTTAATAATAGGTAATAGTAAATAGTATAGGACCTTTAACCTAACTACCCCTTATAGCCTAGCCTAGCGCCCTAGAAGCTAACCCTATACTATCTCTTACCTTTAACCTAGTCTTACCTATACCTAAAGTAAAATAAAAACTAATCCCTATAGGTAACCTATATAATAGTAATAAAGCCTTATTTACTATATAAAGATTCCTAATAAAGTATAAGTTATAGGTAAATAAGAACTTTATTAGTACTAATAAAAATAAATAAGTATTTATTTACTAGAACCTATTCTCTAGAGTTTAGTCCTAAGTAGCTACTTACTTTAAGTAAAGTAATACTATTAGTTTTAACCTTACTAATTTCCTAGAATACCTTAGGTTAGTATTCTTTAACTTATATAGATAGGAGATAGCTTTTATAAAGCTAGACTAGCTAGAATAAGGCCTAGGGAAGCTATTTTCTATATTCTTTATTTACTTTATAAAGAAGCTATTACTAGTAGGAGAGGAATATTAGGGGGATAATATAAAGCTAGTAAAGCTTTAATATATACTTAATAAGCATTTAAGGGAGATTAATATAGGCTAGGGTATTAGCTAGAGTAACTAGTATATAGCTATTATATAGTATTATAAAATTATAGTTAATATTAAGGCCCTTACTATAGAGAATAAGTATTAGTTTTAATATAAACTATAGTAAGCTAAACCTATACCCTAGACTAACTATAAGGGTAATATACTAATAACTAGGGTTTATATAGTAAGCACTTAGCTAGAAAGGTAAAATAAGCTAGCTAAGAAGGAGAAAGGGCTAAAGCCTACTATAAATATATAATAGGCTAAATAAGTATTAGAAGTAAAGTTAGCTAAATACTATTAGAAGGGATACTACCTATAATATAGATCTAAGGATTACTATATCTAGGAGTATACTTTTCTTTTGCCTTACTATTTATAGGTTAGTATTAACTTATATAGGGTAGATAAAGAAAGCATAAATAAGGAGGTAAATATTCCCCTTATAGAAAATAAGTAGCCCCTAAGTAAAGTCTTATATAAGGGCAAATAGGCTAGTTAATTACTATACTATAGGATAACTATTATAGCTATATAGAGATAAAGCAAGATATAGTATAGTATATAAACTAACTACTATTCTTAATTCCTATACTCTTTAATATATATTATTATATTAATATCTAGATTAATTATAGTTATAATTACTATAGTGCTATAAGCAAATTAGTAGTAAGGTAACTTAGCTTAGAGCTTATATAGTTACTAAAATAAAGGTATATTTATATTATAGTAAAAATAGAAAGGAGAGGGAAGTAAGTTAAGGAAAATATCTCTTTTATAACCTATATAGTATACACTAGAATTAATATAGATAGCTAGGAGTTATTTATATATTTATATATTATCCTAGGTGTTACTTAAGATATAATATTTAGAATGCCCTAGTTAGAATAGTATAATATAGTAATTTATATAGTAAAGTAATAACTAGTTATTAAAGTAGTAAAGGGCCTTTATATCTCTAAGGCCTTTACTAAGGGGTTAGAAGTACCTATATAGGGAATTATTAAATCCCTTTATATTACTAAAGCTTATAAGGTATAATAAAATAAGGATACTACTATAAGGTTTATTACTATAAGCTTAAAGAAAATAATAATAGTATTATAGATTATAGTACCTAAGTTAAAACTATTAGCTTCTAATATATTAATATTACCTAAGGAGTTAGTAAACTTTATAGACCTCTTTAATAAAGCTAAAGCTAATAGTTTACCCCTTTATAGGGGTTCTCTTAATTACTATATATATATATAAGAACTAGGATAAGTCTAAACTAATACTTTTATAAGGACTATTATATAATATACTATAGGATTAGCTCCTAGAGGTTTAGCACTAGATTATAGACTTAATAAATAAGGGTTAGATTTATACTAGCTTTTTATTAGCTATAGCTCCTATCTTTCTTATTAAAAAGGCTAATAAGGGATAGTGTTTTTATATAGATTACTATGCTCTTAATAAGATTATAGTATAAAACTATTACCCTCTCTTATTAATTAAAGAAATACTATGCTTCTTATCCTAGGTATACTAGTTTATAAAGGTAGATATTTATATAGTATTTTATAAACTATAAATTACTAAGGGTAAGGAGCACCTTATAGTGTTTTATATAAGGTTTAGTTTGTTTAAGTAGCTAGTCTATCCCTTTAGCTTAGTAAGCGCGCTAGTAACCTTTTAGTATTATATTAATAAGTCCTTAGGGAATATATTAGGGGATTTTATTATAGCTTACCTTAATAATATCTTAGTTTACTTAAGGGGGTTAAGGAAAGATTATATAGCTAAAGTCTAGCTAGTTCTAGGTTACTTAAGGGCTATAGGTTTATACCTTAACCTTAATAAGTCTATATTTACTATAAAGGAGGTTTAGTACCTTAGATATATTATTATAGTAAGGCATTTAATCTGCCTAGATTTTATAAAGGTTATAGCTATTAGGGAGTAAGTAGTACCTATAAAGCTATAAGGGGTTTATAGCTTCCTAGGATTTATAAATTTTTATTATAACTTTATTAAAAACTTCTCTAAGTTAGCTACCTTACTAATATAACTTACTAAGAAAAATATTCCTTTTTAATAGGAATCTAAGGAGAATAATACCTTTAAAAGATTAAAAGATACCTTTATTATATATCTAGTCTTAGTATAATAGGATCTAGATTATCCTATAGTAGTAAAGGCTAATTATTTAGGTATAGCCCTTAGCAAATACCTCTTATAATAAGGTCCTAATAGCGTCCTATACCTAGTTACTTACTATTTTACTAGCCTTATATTCTTATAGAAAAATTATATAATTTATAATAAAGAGCTACTAGCTATTATCTCCTATCTTAAGGTATAGTTAGTAAAGCTCTAGGGAGTGTCTTACCTATTTATAATTTATATAGACTATAAGAACTTAGAGTACTTTATATCTCCTTAGTTAATATTAGAATAATAAGCTAGGTAAGTAAACACACTTACATTATTTAACTTTTACCTTTATTATAGGCCTAGTATATAAGGGAATAGCTTTAACCTAGATTTATGCCTTACACGCGCGTTACTACTACTAGAGAGGGAGGCTCTCTTTACTACTAAGCACCTCTAGACCTTATAGGACTAAGCTATTATATTAGACCTTATATATAGTATCTAACTAAGGGCTATCTAGGAAGGGGCTTAGAAGTTCCCCCCTAAGGCACTAATAAGGGAATAGGTTATAGATTATTCTATAAGTATATATAGGGCGCTCTAGTTTAGGGGCTATACTTAGATTCTAACCTAGGAACCCCTTATAATAATCCTTATCTAATAATACTATAATTCGCTAGTAGTAAGATACCTAGGGTATAACACTATATTCTAAATTTTATAATAGCAGTTTTATTAGGATAGGATATTATAGGATATTACTTAATTTATTTATAACTACTATTACTTTAGTAACTATAAGAGTTATTAATAGCGCTAGGGCTTACTAAAACCTTTACCTATCCCTAATTAATTTTAGTCTTAAATCTCTATTAACTTTATAATAAACTTACTAGTATTATCCCTAGAGAGACTATAATACCTTATAGTTATAATAAATAGGCTATTAAAGTTTATATAGTTAGAAGCTATAACCTTTATTAGGGCTAAGAAGTATATAGAATAGTTTAAAATAGTATAGTAAAGGTTTTAAGGATTTCCCTAATTTATTATTATAGATTAAGGGTTAGACTAGCTAGGAATATTTTAGATAATATTATATTCCCTAGTTAGGATTAATTAGTTACTTTCCACTTCTTATTACCTATAAACTAATAGTAGTATAAAGCAGGTAAATTAAGAGGTATAAGTAATATTATAAGTAATAGTCTCCTTCTTATAGTTTAATTAGCTAGAATATCTAGCTACTTACTAACTTATAATTAATAATAAGTCTTCTTTAGTAATAAGGGTTAGCTTAAATAAGCTACTTTATAGTTATAACTTAAAGCCTATTTAGTTATAACTAGACTAGTCTTTATTAATAACTATACCTAAGGGGTAAGCTATATAATTCCTTAAGTATCTATAGGAGGGGACTCTTCTAGTATAGGCTATAATAGCTTATATATAATAAAAGTAATAGAATACTATATTAGCTTCTAAATAACTAGTAAAGCGGTTCTATATTAGCAATAAGGTATAGCTTTTACTTAGGAATATTAAGATAAACTATCTATTATAGAAACTTAATTAGGTTATAGTAAAATATATAGTTATTAAAGTGCTTACACTACTTATAGTATAGCTTAATATTCTAAGAGGTATTTACCTAGTTTTCTATATAAACCTTATTAAATAAGCTATAAAGAACCCCCTTTTTAGTTAGGAACTTTAGGACTCCTATCTAAGGCTAGAATAAGTTCTCTTAGAGAATAATAATAAACTTATTAAGGAATATAGAGTAAAATAAATCTTAGTAGCTTATAATACCCTAGGCTAAGGTAAAAGATATAATATACTAGTTAAGTAAGTAGGTTATATATAACTAATATAGGAACTACTAGAGAGTATAGTATAGATATAAGCCCTTAATAAGTTTAAAGCAAAATAAGGAGATATATATTATAATAATAAACTAAATTAATTATAAGCTACTTATTTACCTATAGAGACTTTTACTAGTATATAGGGTATACTTATTATATAACCTATTCCTTCTTACTTACTAATAATATAAATTCACACTCCCTTATTTACTATATTATAAAGGTTACTTATACTATTAGTTAACTTAGCGCTATTATTAAATAGGATAGGAATTAGTATTACCTTATACCTAATAAGGGTAGTAACTATATTATAATAAACTAGGTAGTTACCTTAGTTTTAGATAGTATAAGTAAACTAGTAGTTAAGGGGTTTAAAATAGGTATATAGTAAGGGAGCTATGCTCCTAAAATATATACTAATAAGAGAGGGAAGCTAAATAGTAAATATAGCTAAGGTATAACTAGTAGCTAGGGTATATTTACCTATAAGGAGAGAAGGCTAAGTATTAGTAATAGTTTAGGAATAACTACCTAGGGTATAGTTAGTATAATAGTTAATAGGGCTAGATTTAGTCCTAAGTTAAGAGCGTTTTTAGTAGCAATAGGAAGGTAATTTATCCCTAGATTTAATATAGTATATATAGCTTTAGTTATTACTATAGTAGTAAGGTAAGAGTGCCTTAAGGATAAGCATAGTCTAGTTATAATATTCTTAATATATAGTATTTATACTACCTATAAGCTACTAGTTTTATTAGAATAGGATACTAGTAACTTACTATATAAAGTTTCCTATACTATACTTACCTAAGGGACTATTACTAGTATATAGGATAATATTAAGTTTAGTTATATTTATAGTAAGGGAGTTAGTAAATAAAGGTAGCCTAAGGGCTAAATAAACTAGTGCTAGATTAAACTAAGCTTAGTTTAGAAAAGCAGTTTATTAGCTAGTAAGGGCATAGAAACTCTAGGAGAGCACTAGTATTTTCTTCTTTATTATTATAGTCTTAGTAATACTAGGGGTAATAATATATATACCTAAAGTAATTATAGCTTTAATATCCTTTAGATAATATTAGAGTTAAGGGTTAGTAAATAGGAACCTAGTTAGCTAAATATAGGTTATATAGTTTTACTAATATAAGGGGTAAGACTCTTTGCTCTTAGGAGTATAATAATCTAAAATACCTATAGTAAGGTACTTTTTAATATATAGGCTATAAGGTTTAAATACTAACTTAGGAGTAGTATACTCCTTATTATCTAAGTTTCCCTTTATAAGGAACTTACTAATAGCTTATATAGTTAGTATAGTAAGGGCTACTATAATATAAAGTAGGATATAACTAAAGAAGCTATACTAAGCTATATTTAGTAAGGGTTTAATAAGGGAATAAAAAGTATTTAAGATAATAAGGTAAGAGAGAGTAATAGGATTATAATAGTTAATAAAGGGGGTTATATAAGAAAGGTAAGGTTATATAAGGAAAATAAATAAGAGATTCTAGGTAAGGGATTTTACCTAGGGTAGTTAAGTTATAAATAAGTAAGGGTAGGGTTAGGGATTATTATACTAATAAGGTAGGGTTAAGGGAATATATTTATATATATTATTAAATACTAGCTACTAATTAGTAATACCTATTATATATTAAGGAGGTAATACTCTATATGTAACTTAATTAGATAATAGCTATAGGGGGGTAATAATACACTACTAAGCTAGATATATCTTATATATTTATATAAAGACCCTAGTTAAGGTTTATTAGGAGGAGAAGGAGTAAGGGTATATATAAAGGGCTTAGGCTTTACCTAAGCATTTCCTATAGTGTATATAAAGTAAGGATAGTTCTAAGCTAGTAAGGATATAAAAAGGGGGCTAATATAAGGTAGTTAGGGGGTATAAGGGGCACTAGTAGGAATAGGTCTTTTACCTTTCCTTCTTCCCTCCCTAAGTTTCTTAATATTATATCAACGCCCTATCGCAGTCGCCTAGGGGCCAGTCCATAACAAGCTAAGAAGGATTTATTTAATCTTTAGGAACTAGATAAAGCACTAAGTGTATTTACACTTAAAGGATAATATTTATCTAAAACCTTTAAAGGCATTATAGCTAATATAAGTACTATAGGATATTTATTAGTAAGCTACCCTTAGTTTTTAGCTTTATAAAGGGTAATACTAACTATTACGCTTAAAAGTTAAATACTAGGAAGGTAAAGATTAAATTTAGCCCTGGAGAACTAATTATAGCACTTAGATTAATTAAAGTGCTAACCCCTTTTAGAATTATTCTCTTTTAAGTAATCCTTATAAACACTCCCTTTCTCTTATATCTTAATAATATAACCTACCTAAAGATTAATTTCTATATATTAGAGAATATTCTATAGTAAAGGAATATTAAGGACCTTATTATATATAAATAGGGGTATATATAAATACTTCTTAATAAAGAAGAAAGTATTACTTAAAGTTATCTTATAAAAGTTAAGCTTTATTAATTATATTAATACTTTAGATACCCTTTAGTTAGATATCTTTATAATTTACTCTATAAATTAGGGCATAAGGTTAAGGTTAAAGCTATTAAGAAGTTAACTAAGGTTTACTAGTAATATTAATTAAATGCAAATAGCCTATATTAATTTAAATTTACCCTTTAGGATAAATATACTTATCATTATAAAATCATTATAAATATCTTATATATTAATAGTAACTACCTTATTCTATAAGTTATAGATATAGCTATATTCTTTAATATAGCTAGATTTATTAAGGATATCTTTATAAAGACTATATAGAAAGCACTTTATCTTTACTAAATTAATATCTATCTAGGCCCCCTAGATATAATTATTATAGACACTAGAATAACCTTTAAAGGCAAGGAGTTTAAGTAGCTTATATTATTAATAGTAATTAAGATTAAGGATATACCTATTAAGGCTTACTATAGTATTAGTAAGGTTAAGCAATATTATAGGCTACTTTAAAGGGCCTATAATATTATTAGATAAGAATGCCTAATAACACTAGAGCCTATAGCGTTATAAATAGTAGTTAAAGCTATAAATAATACTATAGGATTAAATAGTCTTATACTAACACTTCTTATTTTTAGCGTGTATTCTTATATAGTTAAGGAATTACCTCTATTGCTAGATATTACATAATAAGCCCTTATAATCTAATTAGTAATAAAGGAAGTTAAGCGTATTTATACCTAGCAAAAGGTTAGTAATACCCTTACTATAAGGAATAGTCCTAATACCTCTAGCACTATTAACCTCTTACTAGGATTACTTATATATATAGAGCGTAAAGGTAAAGGATAGAGAGGCCCCTATAAGCTCTTATCTATAGAATATAAAACTTATACTCTTAAGCTCTCTTAAGGCCCTAAGGCCTTTAGATTAATCTCTATTAGGCCTTTTTATAAAGATTCTAATAAGGAGAGACCCCCCTAGAGTATAGAGAACTAGGATACCTCTCTATAGCCTATAGCTATCTCTCCTATTATTCCCCTAAAGTAAGGACCTAGAAGACCTTAAAAGAACCCTCCTATTATATCTAATATTAATTATATAGATTAAATAAAAGATAAAACTAATATCTTTCTATTAGCTAAGGAAAGCTCTAATCTTAAGCTTATAATCTAATTACATAAGGAAGGAATTATTAAGACCCCTAGTAAGCCCTTTAAACTGTTTACTAAGGCTAAGATTAATACTTTAATTAAATAAGGCATATTTAAATTTATTAGATATAATAAAAAAGAATATAGTAGAGTTTAAATCTTTAATTCCTATGTTATTAATAAGGTAAAGGGCAAGATAATAGATCTATATAAGAAGTTAAGGCTTATAATCTAAGGCTATAGTAATAAGGAAAAGCTAGCGATCCTTACATAGGCCCTAATAATCTAATAAGCTAGCTAATAATTAATCCTTATAATAATATAAGTTATTAAGCCTTTATATAGTATTATAGAAGCTAGTATATACTAGTAAGTAACGTATTATTATTACTATAGAGAGATACTCTAGATAATAACCTTTATGTTTAACCTATGCTTGCTTATAATAATAAAGGAGAACCTAACCTTTATATGTATAGGGATGTAGACTAATAATATAATTAAACTATCTAATTATAAGTTCTCTTAATAAGAGAAAGATTAATTAATTACTACTTCTTTTGCTACTAAACTAAAGCAAATCCTTTCTATAGAGAACTTACTAACCTTTAATAGTAGTATTATTACTCTTAAAAATAATATAATTACACTATAATAAAAAGGCTAGAGTAAAAAGCTCTAATTAATCCTGCTAATTAATTCAAAATAGGCATATATAGAATAATAGGCTAGAGGCGTGTATATTGCCTTAATCTATTAGCCTAAAGCCTATTTTAACCTCTCTATTACTATATAGCACTAGGAACTAATGCCTAAGGATATAAAGAACCTTAACTAATAAATTTAGTAGTAAATTAATTATCCTAATTAAGGATTAAGATTTATACTATTTAATCTTAAAAAGGTAAAGCTCTTTATATTTATAAATAAATCTTTTGCTAATAACTAAGATCTTACTTCCTAGCTAGGCTATATGCTTATCCTAGCTACTAAAGTCTATAAGGAAGGTACCTTTATAATTTAAGGCAATATTATACACTATAGCTTTATAAAGAGCAAGAGAGTTATAAGAAGTGTGCTTACTTCTAAGATCTATAGTATAGTTACTAGTGCTAATATAGCTTACGCAATTATAATAACACTTAGATTAATTACTTATTAATTAAACCTACCTATAATCCCTATTATTATATATACTAATTTATACTCCCTATATAAATATCTTATTAAGCTTAGTACTATAAAAGAGAAGCGCCTTATAATTAATATTATAGCTTTTTATTAATTATATAAGTAACGCAAGATCTGCGAGATTAAATAGATTAATAGGGATAATAACCTTACTAATATATTTATAAAGGTATTACTAAATAAGGTATTTAAGAAGTTTATTATAAATAATTTAGTAACTATAAGGATAGAAGGATAGGTTATATAACTATAGCCTTTAGGCTAGTTATATAGTGTTTTAAGCTAATTAAAGCTCTTAACCTTGCCCGCATTCTAATCCGCGGATTTAACTAATTTAAGGGATTAGTGCCCTTTTAGATCCGTAGATTAGGAAAAGGTTAGATTAACTAATCCTTTCCTATATATTATTAACTAATAGTAATTATAAATCCAATATCCTAACCTATTCTCTCTTAGTAAGATTATAAACTAAATCTAGGTTTTTATAGTGTTTTTCTTGTTTTCTTTATATAATATTATATATAATTATTTAATCTTAGCTATCCTTTTTATATTCTCTTTAATTTACCTATTAATATTATCTATTAATAGTTATATTAAAAAGAGAGAGTTTCTAGTGTTAGAATAAGCATAATATTAATAGGTTATAAGCGCCTCTAATTAGCTAGGCGCGTTATATCGCGGACTTATATATCTAGGTTAACCACGCTATGGTTAGAATTAGTATATATAGCCTCTTTATATATAACTCTAATTAAGGCCTCTTTTCCTATTATAAGTAGCGCACCCTATATGCTTTTATTTAATCTCTTTTTTTGCTTCTTATAGTAAACTAGAATATATAATAATTACGTATAATTTAGTCCACCCCTGAAAACCCTACGCGTAGGTCAATGGTATCCTGATAGATACTGTTATGGACTAGCCCCTAGGCAACTGTGATAGGGCGTTAATATGATATTAAGAAACTTAGGGAGGGAAGAAGGAAAGGTAAAAGACCTATTCCTACTAGTGCCTCTTATACCCCCTAACTACCTTATATTAGCCCCTTTTTTATATCCTTACTAGCTTAGAACTATTCTTACTTATATATACTATAGGAAATACTTAGGCAAAGCCTAAGCCCTTTATATATACCCTTACTTCTTCTTCTCCTAATAAACCTTAACTAGGGTCTTTATATAAATATATAAGGTATATCTAGCTTAGTAGTGTATTATTCCCCCCTTATAGCTATTATCTAATTAAGTTACGCATAGAGTATTACCCCCTTAATATATAATAAGTGCTACTAATTAGTAGCTAGTATTTAATAATATATATAGACATATTCCCCTAACCCTACCTTATTAGTATAATAACCCCTAACCTTACCCTTACTTATTTATAACTTAACTACCCTAGGTAAAATCCCTTACCTAGAATCTCTTATTTATTTTCCTTATATAACCTTACCTTCCTTATATAACCCCTTTTATTAACTATTATAATTCTATTACTCTCTATTACCTTATTATTTTAAATACTCTTTATTCCCTTATTAAACCCTTACTAAATATAACTTAGTATAGCTTCTCTAGTTATATCCTACCTTATATTATAGTAGCCCTTACTATACTAACTATATAAGCTATTAGTAAGTTCCTTATAGAGAGAAACTTAGATAATAAGGAGTATACTACTCCTAAGTTAGTATTTAGACCTTATAGCCTATATATTGAAAGGTACCTTACTATAGGTATTTTAGATTATTACGCCCCTAAGAGTAAAGAGTCTTACCCCTTATATTAGTAAAACTATATAACTTATATTTAGCTAACTAGGTTCTTATTTACTAACCCTTAACTCTAATATTATCTAAAGGATATTAAAGCTATAATTACTTTAGGTATATATATTATTACCCCTAGTATTACTAAGACTATAATAATAAAGAAGAAAATACTAGTGCTCTCCTAGAGTTTCTATGCCCTTATTAGCTAATAAACTGCTTTTCTAAACTAAGCTTAGTTTAATCTAGCACTAGTTTATTTAGCCCTTAGGCTACCTTTATTTACTAACTCCCTTACTATAAATATAACTAAACTTAATATTATCCTATATACTAGTAATAGTCCCTTAGGTAAGTATAGTATAGGAAACTCTATATAGTAAGTTACTAGTATCCTATTCTAATAGAACTAGTAGCTTATAGGTAGTATAAATACTATATATTAAGAATATTATAACTAGTTTATACTTATCCTTAAGGTACTTTTACCTTACTACTATAGTAATAACTAAAGCTATATATACTATATTAAATCTAAGGATAAATTACCTTTCTATTATTACTAGAAATACTTTTAACTTAGGACTAAATCTAGCCCTATTAACTATTATACTAACTATACCCTAGGTAGTTATTCCTAAACTATTACTAATACTTAGCCTCCCTCTCTTATAGGTAAATATACCCTAGCTACTAGTTATACCCTAGCTATATTTACTATTTAGCTCCCCTCTCTTACTAGTATATATTCTAGAAGCATAGCTCCCTTACTATATACTTATTTTAAACCCCTTAACCACTAGTTTACTTACACTATCTAAAACTAAGGTAGCTACCTAGTTTATTATAATATAGTTACTATCCCTATTAGGCATAAGGTAATACTAATTCCTATCCTATTTAATAATAGCGCTAAGTTAACTAATAGTATAAGTAATCTTTATAATATAGTAAATAAGGGAGCGTAAATTTATATTATTAATAGGTAAGAAGGAATAGGTTATATAATAGGTATATCCTATATGCTAGTAAAAGTCTCTATAAGTAAATAAGTAGCTTATAATTAATTTAGTCTATTATTATAGTATATATCTCCCTATTTTACTTTAAACTTATTAAGGGCTTATATTTATACTATACTCTCTAGTGGTTTCTATATTAGTTATATATAACCTGCTTACTTAACTAGTATATTATATCTTTTACCTTAGCCTAGGGCATTATAGGCTACTAAGATCTATTTTACTTTATATTCCTTAATAAGTTTATTATTATTCTCTAAGGGGACTTATTCTAGCCCTAGATAGAAATCCTAGAGTTCCTAACTAGGAAGGGGGTTCTTTATAGCTTATTTAATAAGGTTTATATAGAAAACTAGGTAAATACCTCTTAGGATATTAAGCTATACTATAAGTAATATAGGCACTTTAATAACTATATATTTTACTATAACTTAATTAAGTTTCTATAATAGATAGTTTATCTTAATATTCCTAAGTAAAAGCTATACCTTATTACTAATATAGAATTACTTTACTAGTTATTTAGAAGCTAATATAGTATCCTACTGCTTTTATTATATATAAGCTATTATAGCTTACACTAGAAGAGTCCTCTTTTATAAATACTTAAGGAATTATATAGCTTGCCCCTTAGGTATAGTTATTAATAAAGACTAGTCTAGTTATAACTAAATAGGCTCTAAGTTATAACTATAAAGTAGCTTATTTAGGCTAACCCTTATTACTAAAGAAAACCTATTATTAATTATAAGTTAGTAAGTAGCTAGATATTCTAGCTAATTAAACTATAAGAAAAAGACTATTACTTATAATATTACTTATACCTCTTAATTTACCTACTCTATACTACTATTAGTTTATAGGTAATAAGAAGTGAAAAGTAACTAATTAATCCTAACTAGGGAATATAATATTATCTAAAATATTCCTAGCTAGTCTAACCCTTAATCTATAATAATAAATTAGGGAAATCCTTAAAACCTTTATTATACTATTTTAAACTATTTTAAACTATTTTATACACTCCTTAGCCTTAATAGAGAATATAGCTTTTAACTATATAAACTTTAATAGCCTATCTATTATAACTATAAGGTATTATAGTCTCTTTAAAGATAATACTAGTAGGTTTATTATAAAGTTAATAGAGATTTAAGACTAAAATTAATTAGGGATAGGTAAAGGTTTTAGTAAGCCCTAGCGCTATTAATAACTCTTATAGCTACTAAAGTAATAGTAGTTATAAATAAATTAAGTAATATCCTATAATATCCTATCCTAATAAAACTACTATTATAAAATTTAGAATATAGTATTATACCCTAGGTATCCTACTACTAGCAAATTATAGTATTATTAGATAAGGGTTATTATAAGGGGTTCCTAGGTTAGAATCTAAGTATAGCCCCTAAACTAGAGCGCCCTATGTATACTTATAAAATAATCTATAACCTATTCCCTTATTAGTACCTTAGGGGGGAACTTCTAAGCCCCTTCCTAGATAGCCCTTAGTTAGATACTATATATAAGGTCTAATATAATAGCTTAGTCCTATAAGGTCTAGAGGTACTTAGTAATAAAGAGAGCCTTCCTCTCTAGTAGTAGTAATATACGTATAAGGCATAGATCTAAGTTAAAGCTATCCCCTTATATATCTAAAGATAGGGAGAATATTATAATAGTAATAGGTTATAAAATATATCCTATTCTTAAGGCTAACTTATTCTAGTCTTATTCCCTTTAGGAAAGGGTATCTAGCTATTAAGCTTATATACTAGGCTTATAATAAAGGTAGAAGTTAAATAATATAAGTATGTCCGCTTACCTAGCCTATTATTCTAATATTAACTAAGAAGATATAAAGTACTCTAAGTTCTTATAGTCTATATAAATTATAAATAGGTAGGATACTCCCTAGAGCTTTACTAACTATACCTTAAAATAGGAGATAATAGCTAGTAGCTCTTTATTATAAATTATATAATTCTTCTATAAGAATATAAGGCTAGTAAAATAGTAAGTAATTAGATATAGGATGCTATTAGGACCTTATTATAAGAGGTATTTACTAAGGGCTATACCTAAATAATTAGCCTCTACTACTATAGGATAATCTAGATCCTATTATACTAAGACTAGATATATAATAAAGGTATCTTTTAACCTTTTAAAGGTATTATTCTCCTTAGGTCCTTATTAGAAAGGAATATTTTACTTAGTAAGTTATATTAGTAAGGTAGCTAACTTAAAGAAGTTTTTAATAAAGTTATAATAAAAATTTATAAATCCTAGAAAGCTATAAACCCCTTATAGCTTTATAGGTACTACTTACTCCCTAATAGCTATAACCTTTATAGGATCTAGGTAGATTAAATACCTTACTATAATAATATATCTAAGGTACTAAACCTTCTTTATAGTAAATATAGACTTATTAAGGTTAAGATATAAACCTATAGCCCTTAAGTAACCTAGAACTAGCTAGACCTTAGCTATATAATCTTTCCTTAACCCCTCTAAGTAAACTAGGATATTATTAAGGTAAGCTATAATAAAATCCCTTAATATATCCCCTAAGGACTTATTAATATAACGCTAAAAGGTTACTAGTATACTTACTAAGCTAAAGAGATAGACTAGTTACTTAAATAAACTAAACCTTATATAAAATACTATAAAATACTCCTTACCCTTAGTAATCTATAGTTTATAAAACACTATATAAATATTTACCTTTATAAACTAGTATACTTAAAATAAGGAGTATAGTGTCTCTTTTTAATAAGAAGGATAGGAGCTATAGCTAATAAGAAGCTAGTATAGATCTAACCCTTATCTATTAAGTCTATAATCTAGCGCTAAACCTTTAGGAGCTAATCCTATAGTATATTATATAATAGTCCTTATAGAAGTATTAGTTTAGACTTATCTAGGTTCTTATATATATATATATATAGTAATTAAGAGAACCCCTATAAAGGGGTAAACTATTAGCTTTAGCTTTATTAAAGAGGTTTATAAAGTTTACTAACTTCTTAGGTAATATTAATATATTAGGAGCTAATAGTTCTAACTTAGGTGCTATAATCTATAATACTATTATTATCTCCTTTAAGCTTATAGTAATAAACCTTATAGTAATATCCTTATTCTATTATACCCTATAAGCTTTAGTAGTATAAAGGGATCTAATAATTCCCTATATAAGTACTTCTAACCCCCTAGTAAAGGCCTTAGAGATATAAAGGCCCTTTACTACTTTAATAACTAGTTATTACTTTACTATATAAATTACTATATTATACTATTCTAACTAAGGTATTCTAAATATTATATCCTAAGTAAGACCTAGGATAATATATAAATACATAAATAACTCCTAGCTATCTATATTAATTCTAGTGTATATTATATAGGTTATAAAAGAGATATCTTCCTTAACTTACTTCCCTCTCCTTTCTATTTTTACTATAGTATAAATATACCTCTATTTTAGTAACTATATAAGCTTTAGGCTAAGTTACCTTACTACTAATTTACTTATAGCATTATAGTAATTATAACTATAATTAATCTAGATATTAATATAATAATATATATTAAAGAGTATAGGAATTAAGAATAGTAGTTAGTCTATATACTATACTATATCCTACTCTATCTCTATATAGCTATAATAGTTATCCTATAGTATAGTAGTTAACTAGCCTATCTGCCCCTATATAAGACTTTACTTAAGGGCTACTTATTTTCTATAAGGGGAATATTTACCTCCTTATTTACACTTTCTTTATCTACCCTATATAAGTTAATACTAACCTATAAATAATAAGGTAAAAGAAAAGTGCACTCCTAAATATAGTAATCCTTAGATTTATATTATAGGTAGTATCCCTTCTAATAGTATTTAGCTAACTTTACTTCTAATATCTATTTAGCTTATTATATATTTATAGTAAGCTTTAGCCCTTTCTCCTTCTTAGCTAGCTTATTTTACCTTCCTAGCTAAGTACTTACTATATAAACCCTAGTTATTAGTATATTACCCTTATAGTTAGTCTAGGGTATAGGTTTAGCTTACTATAGTTTATATTAAAACTAATACTTATTCTCTATAGTAAGGGCCTTAATATTAACTATAATTTTATAATACTATATAATAGCTATATACTAGTTACTTTAGCTAATACCCTAGCCTATACTAATCTCCCTTAAACACTTATTAAGTATATATTAAAGCTTTACTAGCTTTATATTATTCCCCTAATATTCCCCTCCTACTAGTAATAGCTTCTTTATAAAGTAAATAAAGAATATAGAAAATAGCTTCCCTAGGCCTTATTCTAGTTAGTCTAGCTTTATAAAAGCTATCTCCTATCTATATAGGTTAGAGAATACTAACCTAAGGTATTCTAGGAAGTTAGTAAGGTTAAAACTAATAGTATTACCTTACTTAAAGTAAGTAGCTATCTAGAACTAAACTCTAGAGAATAAGTTCTAGTAAATAAATACCTATCTATTCTTATTAGTACTAATAAAGTCCTTATTTACTTATAACTTATACTTTATTAGGAACCTTTATATAGTAAATAAGGCTTTATTACTATTATATAGATTACCTATAAGGATTAGTTTTTATTTTACTTTAAGTATAAGTAAGACTAGGTTAAAGGTAGGAGGTAGTATAGGGTTAGCTTCTAGGGTACTAGGCTAGGCTATAGGGGGTAGTTAGGTTAAAGGTTCTATACTATTTACTATTACCTATTATTAAAGATATATAAGCTTTGCTATTTGCTTATTTAGTATAAGTTAGAGTATTTTAAATTAAGCCTATTAAGCTACTAGTAGTACTATAGTATTAAATAAGAGGGTTAATATCCCCTAGCTATATTAATCTTAGGGTTAAAGCGTGCCTATTATATCTATTAGTATATTTATTAGTATATCTATTATATCTTTTAGTAGTTATTATAAGGACTAAAGGAAGTTTCTTAATTATTATAAACTAGCCCCTAGGTAACTATAATAGGGCGTTAATATAATATTAAGAAACTTAGGGAGGGAAGAAGGAAAGGTAAAAGACCTATTCCTACTAGTGCCTCTTATACCCCCTAACTACCTTATATTAGCCCCCTTTTTGTATCCTTGCTAGCTTAGAACCGTCCCTACTTGTATGCGCCATAGGAAATGCTTAGGCAAAGCCCAAGCCCTTTACAGATACTAACAAATATATAACTAGCCTTAATATAGAACTATTCTAGTCCTAGGTTAAAGCTACCCTTTCCTTATAATAACTAAGTAAAACTAAGTACTTATATTTTATTAGACTAATAAGGTAAGACTAGGCTAGAGTTAGCTAAAAAGTAAGGCTATAAAAGAGTTAGTATAAAAGTAAATAAAAAGTAAATTAATATTATAAACTTAGATTTACTTTACCCTAAGTAAAAGTAAAGAGACTTAAGATAGACTTATTACTATACTAGAATAAGGCTAGAAAGGCCTAGGAATACTTATTTTATATATTTTCCTTTTTTTCTTTTTTTTACTATAAAATAAGGCTAGTATAAGCTAGTAATAAATACTTATAATAAGCTATATATTAAGTAATATAAACTTATTATAAGGCTAGCGCTAGCTTAAACACAAATATAAGAGAGTTTTTCTTCCTAGTTTAGGGTTTTCCCTTTTAACTTAGTAGTAGGAGTACTAGTAATAGCTATCTATAGAGCTAACTAGCGTAAATAATATATAGCTTTCTTACTTAGATATATAATTTGAAGTGAAAAAGAGAGAGTTTAATAAAAGTGGGTCCTTAGAACTATTAGTAACCTATTTATAGCTATTTTTACTTAAAAGAGATACTAGCTAACATAGTAATACTAATAGCTAACAAATTTGTAAGCTATTATAAGCTATTATAAGCTATTATATTACTAAAAATTACAAATACTACAAAATACTACAAAATACTACATATAGTGTACTGTAATAAAAAGATTTCCTTGTAGTGTAGTGTAGTATAATATGTAATATACTATATTACACTACAAATACTACACAATGTAGTGTAGTGTAGTGCAAAGCTTTTCTTATACTAATATAGCTATAAAGTTTATTATAAACTTTGCTCTAACCTTATAGCCCCTTATATTTATAACCTTAGAGCTTATTTATTACTATAGCTATAAGAGTTTAGTTATTAATTAGTTTACTAGCTAGGTATTGCTAGTAATAATTATGTGTTATAATAAATTAGATGCATTGGCTATAACCAATGATACTAAAAAATCATAAAAATCAATAAAGGGCTAAACTAGACTAAGTTAAGAAATATTAGTGTATTCCTAACAGAGTATTGCACTACAATGTGTAGTGTAGTGTAGTATTTATAGTATAGTGTAGTAACTACACTACAAACTACACTATACTATAAACTACACTAACTATAAGCGGAAAAAAACTATAATATAATATAATACAAATTTTTTTCCTAAACTACACTAACTACAAACACTACAAATGTAGTGTTAGGTAGAAAAAAGTGGGCCTTTTTATTAGCTAAGCTTATTATATAGATTAAAAGAAGGCTAGTTATATAGAAGCTTTTATTATTAACTATTTTACCTAATTAGTTATATAATTTACAATATTATACTATTTTAAGGATTTTACTATAACTAAGGTTATATATAACATTATAACTTTTTAATAATACTATTATACTTAATACTTTATTTTACTAATATAACTTTAAGAAAAACCTTTTTATTATATTATTTACTATTATTACTAATTATTTTATATTTCTAGAAATTATTCCTATTATTTTGAATTAAAAAAAACTTAAAGTAAAGTAAATAAATAACATAAATTACTAATAATCTTACTAGAAATAGCTTATAATAGCTTATAATAGCTTATAATAGCTTATAATAGCTTATATAACTTATATTACTAATATTACTAACATTAATAGTATTACTAATGTTCCTTATATTACTTATAATATAATTAGTGTCAAAGTTTAATTTAAAATAAATAACTTATAAATAAATAAAATATAAATACTAGTAAGTATAAGTAAATTACTATATAAAAAGCTAGACTTTTTAGTTATTTAATATTTTTAGGTTTTTTAAATTATTAATAAAATAAATTTCTTTTCTTTTTTATATTTTTTAATATTATAGTAAGTTAGTATTACGAATTATAGTAATTATAATATATTATTAATAAATAAGCCTTAGTATTATATTTAAAAATAAGTTAAAGTAATTATAACTTATAAGTAAGGTTATTAAAGTTATTATAGTTTTTATAATAAGTATAGTAGATTAAATAAAAGTAGGTCCTAGTATTATTTCTATTAATAGGTTAAACTAATTATAATTAAGGTTATTAAAGTTGTAGTAGTTATTATTATAATTATAATATATCCCTCCTAAGCACAAGGTAAAACTGCTTAGTATTTTATAGCCTAATGCCTTATTCTTTTATCTTTTTCTTATTTACCTTATAAATCTTATTATTTATATTACCTTTACTTTTTAGTATTTTTTCCCTTATAGTATAAATACTATTAATTATCTTTAGGTTAAATTTATCTTTACTTTTCTTTTCTTTTACTATATTATTTAATATTTTAAATAAGGTAGTATTCTTTTTATTACCCTTAGCTATACTATTATTTAATTAGTTAGGGGTTAATTAGTTAATTAGTAATATAAAACTTACCTAGTAATTATAATAAATTAAATTAAAGATAAGTAAGAATAAGTTATATTTAGTTTACCTTAAAGCTTTAAAGCATAAGTAGTAAGCTATAAGATAGAAAAGATAGAAAAAGATAGAAAAAACATAGTTATAAAGAAAGAGAGAATTATATTAATTTATACTATAAGTAAAACTTAAATAAATTTAAGTTTAACTATAGTTATAAATTATAACTATATCTTATGCTAATATAGCTATAAAGTTTATTATAAACTTTGCTCTAACCTTATAGCCCCTTATATTTATAACCTTAAAGCTTATTTATTACTATAGCTATAAGAATTTAGTTATTAATTGTTTTACTAGCTAGGTATTGCTAGTAATAATTATGTGTTGTAATAAATTAGATGCATTGGCGATAACCAATGATACTAAAAAAAATTATAAAAATCATTAATTATAATATATAATTTAAAAGTGAGTCCTAGTATTAATCCTATAAATAGATTAAACTAATTATATTTAAGGTTATTAGAGTTAATAGAGCTTTTAGTAAAATTATAGTATATTAAATAAAAGTGGGTCCTAGTATTATTTCTATGAATAGGTTAAACTAATTACAATTAAGGTTATTAAAGTTACTATAGTTATTATTATAATTATAATATATTAAATAAAAGTGGGCCCTAGTCTTATTTCTATAAATAAGTTAAACCAATTATTACTAAGGTTATTAGAGTTATTGATTTTTATAATTTTTTTAGTATTATTAGTTATAGCCAATGCATCTAATTTATTATAACATATAATTATTACTAGCAATACCTAGCTAGTAAAACAATTAATAACTAAATTCTTATAGCTATAGTAATAAATAAGCTCTAAGGTTATAAATATAAGGGGCTATAAGGTTAGAGCAAAGTTTGCGATAAACTTTATAGCTATGTTAGCGTAAGAGTTATAATTTATAACTATAGTTAAACTTAAATTTATTTAAGTTTTACTTATAGTATAAATTAATATAATTCTCTCTTTCTCTATAACTATATTTATTCTATCTCTTTATATCTTTTTTATCTTATAGCTTATTACTTATACTTTAAAGCTCTAAGGTAAACTTCTATATAACTAGCCTTTATTTAATCCTTATAATAATAATAACTAATAAAAAGTCCCACTTTTTTTTTACCTAACACTATATTTATAGTGTTTGTAGTTAGTGTAGTTTAGGGAAAAAAATTTATAGTATATTTAGTATAGTTTTTTTTAGCTTATAGTTAGTGTAGTGCAATACTCTGCTAAAGACTAGATAAACTAGATAAAAATCCAGGTTAACTATCGCCTAAGCTAATAAGAGGCTTATATCCGCTAATTAGATTTACTTATGTTTACTTCTGTTTTTATTATATTTTTAAGCCCTTTAGAGCTCTTAAGCTAGGCCTCTTTCTAATCTATAGATTAACCTCTCCTTCTAATTCCTTATATTAATAACTAATAAAAGCCCTAAATTTAATATTTAGCCTTACTTTCTTTTAATAGGCTTATAGGTAATTTATATATGCCTTAGACTTACTTCTTTCCTTATTTAATATTTATATTTACTTTTACCTTACTTTTCTTTTAATAAAAAAAGAGTTACTAGTGTTATAACTATTAGGTAAATCACTAGGATAAGTAAGTTAAGTAGTCTAGGTATATAGAATTAGTAAGGCATTACATATATATACTAATACTATACTATAATTAGCTATACCTATATATAAGGCACACACGTAACTCGCGATCCCTTTTCCTATAGCTACGTAGCCCTCTAGATAGCTTTATTGATTAACTATTATTATACCTTTAAGAGACCCCTTATTACGCTAGTGCATCACGCTATAGCGTACTCTTGGGGTGTGATCCACGAGAACTCCGCTAAGTTAGCAGGGACGACCCACAGTACAACTTATATGTGGATTACTATAGGGCGGCTACTTTATACTATCTAAGCTTATATTTTATAGCTTTTTTTCACTGCCCTTATGTCTAAAGCCCCTTATAACTAATATTCCCTTTATCTATAGTTAAAAAATTAAATCTATATTATAATTTATTAGCAAATACCTTATAATTTAAATATTAATTAATATTATACCCTAATCCTTATAGTTATAGCTATTCTCTATAGATTAGCTTTACTAGTCTAATAAAGAGATGCTATTCTTGCTTAACTTACTACTTAAAGCTTAATATAAGTAGTAGCTTAATAATAAGAAGCCTAGTATTATAAGAGATCTCTTTAAGGGCTTTCTTCCTGCCCTTACCCTTAAATTCCTAAATTATTAATAGAAGGTAAGGCTTATTAAGAATTACTATATATAGCTAAAGAAGGTATAGTAAGTATTTTAAGCTATAAAGTTATAATCTAGTATAACTTATAATAAAGAGACTAGAAAGCTTTAAATAAGTAAGTAAAATATTAAATTTATTAAAGAGGTTTATAAGAGATTTAGTAAGGCTATTATAAGGAAGCCTTTAATTATAAATAAGACTTTTATAGCTATAGAGTAAGTAAAGGTCTTTATACTAGACCTTCTAGCTAGTAATAGAATTCTTAAGGCTTAAGATAATAAAGGCTTTACTATAGTAAAGAAGGAAATAGGAAAAGATAGCTGCTTTCTAGAACTAGATAATAAAGAGGAGGATATTAAAGGCCTATAATAAGGCACTAATAATAATATTCCTTATTTTATTTAAGAGATTTAGGATAATAATAATCCCTTTAAAGTTAATAATAATTCTCTCCTTTAACTAAATATATCTAAAATTACAGGAGATAGCTACTCTCCTAGTTATAGTTCTTAAAGGCTAGCCTATAGCTACTTATTAAACCCTTTTACTAGGTCTATACCTAGTAAATTATAGCTAAATAGATTGCTAAAGAGCTTATAGAAGTAAAAAGCTATAGTATAGGTAATAGAGCTTTTAGAGGTAATATTAAATATTCTTAGGCCTTATACTATAGGCCCTAGGTAGTATATCTTTTCCCTAAGGTCTATAAATATAAAAGATATTATATAGGTACTTAAGGACTACTAATTATATAGCAAAGAGCTTAGGATAGCTATAGTAATTTAAATTATTATATAGTTAAAGGAGGATTATATAAATACTCTTATTTAGAATATATTATTCTTAAAGGAGGTAAAGAAAGTATAGGTTAAATTAAACTTTAGTATTAGGCCTAGCTAGGTTATAAAAGTAAGGGTATTAATATCTTTTATAAGTATATATATCTTTACTTTTCTCTTTATAGTACTATTAGTATAAAAGCTAGGAATTTATTTATAATACTACTAATTTTATCTAATATATAATTCCTTAACCTATTCTATACTCTAATATTATTTCTAAAGCTACTTAGTAATTTATTTATAAATCTATAACCCTATATAGTATAGATTTACCTTATTAGCTTACCTAGTAGTTACTTTAAAAGCTTTATGCTTATCTAGAGGTAATTACTCTCTCTTATTTGCTTTAAAGGTATAGGGTTCCTTCCTATATATTTTAATAAAGTTAAATAGACTTATAATAGCATAGATTATCTTAATCTAAATAAGAAACTTATATTTAGCTATACTATAGTAAATAATCTTTTACTTTTACTTACACTACCTAAAGACTTACTTAATAACTATTCTTAATTATAAGTACTAATAATTAAAGAGCTTTTCTTTATTTATAGGCTATTAATAAGTAAGTACCTAGTTTTATAAATAATACTAAACTCTTAAAAATAGTATAATTAGCCCTTAATATATACTAAACCCTATATCTCTAAGATAAAAGTAACCTTAGGGTATTAAAAATAACTTTAATAAAGCTATTTATATTAAGGTTATATTATTAATAAAACCTTTAGCGCTAGGTAGTATATATTAAAATAATCCCTTAAAGCTAGTGGCTACTAGTATATTTTATAAGATATTATTCTTTCTTAACTAAAACCTCTTTTACTATAAAAGCAAGATATATACAGGGATATATATGCTATTAATAGCGCTAATTATACTATTAAATTAAAGGAATCTATTATTTAATTCTATAAAAGGTAAAATATAATCTAGGTTTAGCTAATAAATAAATCTTATATATAATTTCCTTATTAGATTAAGTAACTTATAAAAGATCTATAATACTAATAATTAGCTTAGATAAAACTAATAGCCTATATTCCTTTAAGGCTTATTATAAGTATAAATCTATAAGAATACTATTACTTTTTACTTAACTAATTAATATTATAAGTCTTTAATTAAAGTATTATTCTAAAGCTAGTAATAAAGCTAAAGAAAGGTTTTCTTTAGTATTTAAAAGAGATATATAAAGTTAATACTAGGCTTTTAAAGGATATAATAGTAAAGGTCCTATAATATAGTTAGTAACTATTAATGCCTTCTTTAAGAGCTATAAATTCAGTATTATTATAATAGTAATAGTAAATATACTCTTAGAGGTAATAGGGTTAATAAAGCACTCTTTATATTCTTACTATAGTCTTATAGTATATAAGAATTAATACTATAATATAAAGATTATTACTATTATTATTTTCTTTAATAGTAAGGTGCTTAAATAAGAGGTTATAATCCCTAAGAAAGGTTATTATAGTGCTTTACTAACTTTATTATAATACTCCCTATAAAGTTTATAAAGTAATTTACTCCCTATAAAAATAAGAGCTAAAAAATAGTAGAATTCCCTTTATTCTTAGTATCTAATCTTATTATAAGTATTTATATAGCCCTTACTAGTGTAATATATTATAAATAAGGGGAAATATAAAGTAAACTTAATTTTATAACTTTCTATATAAATTTACTACTAAAAATAGTTAGCGTGTTTATTATGCATGGTTATGCACTTTGCTAACTTTGCAGAGTTTTTGTGGATTACACCCTTGGTAGAACTAACACAAACTTAACTTTAGGAATACTTTAGGAAGCTTTAATTTGCTAGACTCCTAGTGTGGTCGCTAGAATAAAGATAAACAGATAAAGCTCTTAATGATTAAAATTTAACTTAACTTTATTCTAATAAAGGATATTTTGCTAAAAGTCTCCTAGTAAAAAATCTATTAAGTGGGGGCAGGTGCTTCGCACCTCCCCCCCCCCTTCACAGCCCGGTTTGGTTCCATCAGGAAACTATTAACAGTATGTACTCTGTACTGCGCGAAGACGTCACCTTACTTGCGTTAGCCGCTTGATCCTTCTTTCCTCCAGATCTAAAAATGACGCCGCAATACTCCGTAGCGTACCGAATTTTTTTAAAAAAAAATTTGATTTGTTTTAGCGCCAAGAGCTGTCTTGTTGCCTGCCTGCAGCTGCAGCGACCTGATGAGACGTGTCAGAGACGGCGGCGGGTGGGGTGGGTAAAGTGGTGAGCAAAGATGTGTCCAAGCGTGTACTCCGTACAACTAACTATACAGTGGGTGTACATGCAGCGTGTACACACGGATCCGTACAGCGTGCCTCCCCGGCTCTCCCATCCCAAACTCTTGCGATCCAATGTCCGCCTCCGTCAACGCCTCTGCCAACGCCTCCGTCAACGCCTCAAACCCTCTTCCGCCATCGTCTCCATCACGCCCTGCGCGTCTATCACGAGTCTACTCTGTTCTCTTGGTACTCGTCGGCTCTGCGTTTCATTTCGTTGATCCTTGTTGCATCTTGTCTTTGGTTTTTCTTCTCCTTGGCTCTTTTTCTCTCCTAGCCATAGTCTGTTTTGCCTTGGTCGCATTGAATTTTCTGCAACCGCGACACAGGTCATCTCCATCGTGAATAGCCGCCATCCAACTATCACGCCCGTCAGCCACTGCCCACCAGCGCATATTACATCGCGACTCGTTCATTCAACTGCATCCTCCCAGGTGTTCCATTGCTGTACTCCAAGACACCATGGGCCTTCCGTAAGTTATCTTTCTTCTTGTACGACTTGTTGCCTAAATGGCCTGGGATCGCAGGCAGCTGTATTGCGGCGATACATCGCGCTCACGGAATTCATCATTGCCAACCCCCACGACATTGTTTCTGTTGCTGTGTTCTGCATCGTTTGGACGCCCTTTTGCGCATTAACACGCTTTCGTGTAATTCCTGTCCCCACATAAGACACGTAGAGTCAATGTCCAGTGTCGCGTTTGTACCCGCGAGAGCAATAGTCTATTCCATCCCCGGATCACGCACCAGCCGTCGATCCTCGACGTTACTGACAGGTCTTCATGCTTCAGACTATTCGTTGAGCCAGCTAAGCCTGTCTCGTCAAACAAGAATTTCGCCAAGGACGGTACGATTTACCCTTCACACCACCCCGAACTGCGAATTCCCGCCAGTCGATCAGAGATTCGCGATCGTCGTAATGGCATCAGACGCGCCGGCGTGCGCATCTATGGTCCAATGCAACGGACCGCACGAAACTCACGCGATCGTTCTCTTCCTTGGGTCGAATCTCCACGAGAGCAGGATCGAGCTGATACTTCAGCGACAGACCGTCGATCTGGAATGTTTCGCGAAGCCTTACGGGAGATGACAGGAAGTGACCATCGTCGCAGAGAACGACTCGAAGAACGCATGAGCTCTCTCTTCGGCGCCAACTGGCGAGTCTCTCCTCTTCCTCATCCTTCTCCGCCTCCTCCTCCTCCGCCTCCGCCTCCGCCTCCGCCTCCTGGAGCGGGAGAACCCGAAAACATGACGGAGGGCGTTGATCTAGGATGGTGGTCGGTTGAGCCTCCGCTGCCTCCGCCTCGAGCTGGACGTTCGGAACGCGTATGTGAAACAAAGCCATTCGATATTTTTGGGGAGGAATCGTGGAAATTGTGCTAACGGATGAATAGCAACAAACGGCAGCTTCTGAGTACGCCGCGGGGCGACATTCACCCTATTATGAATCTTCAACGACACTCCCCTCGTTGTTCGGAAGACCAGTGACCAGAGTGGAAACAACGTTGCCACGCGTCATACCTCTGGCTCCGCGAGATCGTCCGAGTCCTCGTCTGGGAAATATGGCCAGAAATCAGCCTCGCCTGGTGCGCAGCCTCTCTGCCCGGCAACAGATGCCCGCACAGCGTGCTACAAGAGGCGTCGATGGTCTTGGTGACAGAGACAGAAGCTTGAGTCCGGAGGTGTGGGATACGCTCCTGTCAACGTTAACACCAGATCCTCAACCGCCGAGTGCCGGTTCTTCATTTGCCTCAGTGGCGGCGTCGCAGACGGCTGGTCCATCGTCTGGCACTGGCACACCGACTACTGCGCCCGGCATTGTCGATGAAGTACAGGTGGAAACCGTGTGCGAGTCTGGGTGCGAATGTTCGGACAACGAAATGGACACGGCTGACTACGAGCATCCCGACTATCTCCGAATTCGTCGGCGCCGACAGGAAGTAAGAGACGGACAGGTCAGGGACCTCATCACCAGTCGTGTTCCCGACTACAACCTCGACGGCATGTCGGAGCCATACCTGGGCAACATGGGCAGCATGGATGCGGAGCCTTTCTCCATGGTCGCTGTACCCTCTTCGCAAAGGACGAGAAACCCAGGCGAGGGCCGTACAACCAGACGAATCAACACACCGAATGGATCCCTCACAATCTACGAATCCACCATGAGGCTACCCCCCTCGGCTGATTCCTCTCAGCAGTCAGCTTCCCGCTCTACTCAGCATCCGACCTGGGATGAACCACTACCTCCTCGACAAGGCGTCTCCGCCCAAGAAGCAGGGCGCATTGCCGTTGATGGACCGCAGCAAAACCAAGAGACAGTCATGTCGGCCGGTCCCTCTCCCGCAGAAGACGACTGGGCTGGTATGCAACGCATCGTGCGCAGCCTCGCGCGGAGAGAAGACATTCCTGACGGATGGTGGGCTGAGGCGGGTCTCAGCCGTATCCTCCAGCAAGGAGCCAACAGTTTGAACCAAAATGGCAGTCGAAGCAATGACATGTTTTGATTGTTCAAAACAAAATAGGGGGCTGTCAGATGCTCATGCTCCAATAAAATCATCAGTGGGAGGGGATTTCTTTCTTTTCTTGCGCCCATTCGCCCAAGACGGAGCATTAGGAACTGTGTAATGCATGTGGAGGACGGCGATGCGGTGCTAGGTATATTTATACAGTCGCCTCATGTGAACAGCAGCGAGGGCCAGATCTTGATGGGTATATTTGACGTTCTTGGTTTCCCAGGCGCATTGAAAAGTAAAATTAGCGCGTATGCATGAATGGCCAACGGCAGCTTGGTTTTGCAGTCGACAATTTGGCATGATGTGAATGGAATGCGGCCAGCAGCAATGGAGCCACTTGACATTGATCAATAATGCGATGTCCTTGCCCCCCGACAGATACTTCTTCAGAGGTAATTCTCCAACTCCCGGATTGTCAGGATTGCGCGGAGTACAAAAACGTAATCGAATCTGGGGACTCTCGTGGATGTTCGGCTGCTTGCCTGCATGTGGAATCAGGACCACAGACCACACATGCAACACTTAGTCGTCATGGCACAAGGGCACGAGGGCACGAGGGCACGAGGACGGCTACTTGTCGATGATAAGCTCTGGAGAAGTAAACATTGCACATATCATTTTCACCCTTGTCTTGTTTCTGGGCCTCTTAAAGCTGTCATGTCATGTCCTGCCATTGAAGAAGCACCAAATTGTTTTGTTGACTCTCAGGGGCCCCCATGACTCAACAACCATCTTGACACTGATTCGCGCTGGGCAAGCTGTGGGCTCAACTTCCATTGTCGCAGGGCGGGCAGTTGTTGCTTTTGAGGCTAGCAGGTCTCGAGATTAACTAAACAGGCTTTGACTGCCCCCCTCGCAGCTGCCTCAAGTCAACCCTGGCCGCAAGCCACCGCCTGTAACTGCCCGTCGAGGCCGCACCGCACCAGCCAAACACGCTGGCAGCTGGTTGCTTCAATGTTCCTCCACCTCCTGCTCCCTCCGTAATAATAATAATAATAACCGCCGTCCCATTCCATCCTATCTCTATCCCGACGCATCGCCGTTCTCTTGGACCGGGCCTCATCTCTCGTCCGGCGACCTTGCTCCCTTTCACCACTCTCGCCCTGAACCTTCTCTCAATTTCGTACCCAGGTCATTCTGGTATGGTGCGTGACCTCCCCTCACTCCCCCCATGTCGCGATGCACTTGGGAATGGCTCGCACTCGCCCCTCTCTACCAGACTTTGTTGGTGGAGTTCCGACTAAATTATACGCAGTAGTTTTCCTAAACTTCGAAGGAAAAGAGGAGCCAATTCAGCCTTGCTAGCCTGTCTACCTTCCTTCCTTCCTTCCTTCCGTCCCTCACGACCTCGAGTGCTACCTCTCAGCGATAGTCTTCTGCACGGAGCCTTGTGCTACTAGGCCGTTTGTTTGGATTCTTGGCGGTTGTCGATAAAGCTTGAAGCTTGCTTTTGTATCAACTGTACGCAAGGCTCTGTTTCTCCATTCTAGATCAGACTGCGGTCACATTTTGCTCATTCCGTTGCTGGGAACTCGAAACAATCAGGTGGCTCATGAGCTTGGGATGCAACCATCTTCGGCTTTCGACTTCACTACCGCCGTCACCGTCGAACGTCGATTTACACCAGAGCTCTCTCAACGACCAAAATAAAAGCCAGGCGCTACGGCGCGGGAGATATCCGCCGGCGGCACGCACTGAGCAGTGAACTTACCACCACTCAGAGTTATGCCGCCCGAGCGGCAGCACCACGTCAACAATGGCCGACCAGGCGGTCATGCGGCCGTAGTGGCCTCACGAGAGCGATCTGCCATGCCCGGCACGCCCTCCCGCCAAGAGAAGCAGCGAGATACCTCGGCCGTGCAAGATCCCGGACTGAAAGACTACGTATGTCAAGACTGGCATCTGCCAAGGAAGTGTTCCACTAGATTGGGGGAGAATCAAAAGATGGAAGTGACTGACAAACCGTCTAGCGATTGGGGGCATGCATTGGCAAAGGAGCGTTTGGTTCCGTCTACAAGGCATTCAACTGGAGTACTGGCGAGGCAGTTGCCGTGAAACAGATCAAACTCGTGAATTTACCCAAGAGCGAGTTGCGAATGATTGAGGTACGTTGGTGGAATTGCAGCTTGTTGTCGCGGTTGAGGAGAAAGCTGACAATATCAAACAGAGTGAAATCGACTTGCTCAAGAATTTATTGGTAGGTTTTGAAAGAAGGTGTCTCCCACATGCCCAAGTACCTAACCAAGAACAGCACGACAACATTGTCAAGTACATTGGCTTTGTCAAATCAGTGGATTGCCTCAACATAATTTTGGAGTAAGTGGTACTCAATCCTTGTCCCTCCGATTCACAGACTCACACTGTCCAGATACTGTGAGAACGGCTCATTGCACTCAATTGTAAAGGCATACGGCAAATTTCCAGAAAACCTCGTTGGTGTCTACATGATTCAAGTCCTTCAAGGCCTACAGTACCTCCACGACCAAGGCGTAATCCATCGAGATATCAAAGGCGCCAACATATTGACGACAAAAGATGGTACCGTAAAACTGGCCGATTTTGGTGTGTCAACCAGTACGCTAGCTGGGGGTCAAGATAAGGAAGCTCAAGTTGTTGGCACTCCGTACTGGATGGCCCCGGAAATCATCCAGTTGTCTGGTGCCAGTTCGGCCTCAGATATCTGGAGTGTTGGCTGTACTGTGATCGAATTGCTGCAAGGGAGACCACCCTATCACAACTTGGCAGCTATGCCAGCCCTTTTCGCTATTGTCAATGACGATCACCCTCCCCTGCCTGAGGGAATTTCACCTGTGAGTTGTTCCACCGTCGGCTCCATCCCGTGACCGACCAGTGTATTGACTTGACTGCAGGCCGCAAGAGATTTTCTCATGCAATGTTTCCAGAAGGACCCCAACTTGCGTGTCTCGGCCCGTAAGCTGCTGAGGCATGCTTGGATTGTCGGTTGCCGTCGGGCAGAGGCGCCAGTGTCCAAAGCACCCGACAATTTTAATCAGGCTGTCGAAGAGGTCAAACAGTGGAACAAGGCATTGAACTCGTCAGAACCGGCCCTCCGCTCTTCAACGGGATCCGACATCACGGCATCTTCTTCTCGATTCGTTGGTGGCACGCCCGCCAAGGGTCCGTTTGGTCTGGCCAAGCCGAGACTTGGGGTTGAGGCCTTCAAGACGGTGGAGCTTCCTGGTACGCTATTACAACCTCCTTTTTATGTCGTTTACATGTCGCGATGTCCGACTCATTATTGGCAGATAACGACAACTGGGACGACGATTTCGTTACAGCCATCTCACCAGGCGCACTACACCTTCCGCACTTGAAGCCTCAGGACAATTTCGGGGGCTTGTTGTCCAGCGACAAGCTCAAGGCGTTCGCATCAACCAACGATCTGACCATAGATACGGACAACTACGATGGCGACTTCGAAGGGGAGCTGCTCACAATCAAGGGACCAGCGCAGCAAAGGGACGAGACCCAGGAGCAAACGCTTCGGCCGGGTCCCCGAAAAGCAGCAACGAGCGGAGATGTCAGATCTCACCAGCGAACGAGACCAAACGCTGCGAAGGGCATCACTGCAGCGATCGCCCAGTCTGGACTCCTGTCTGCGTCAAAGGATCTTTCAAACAAGTTCGAGTTGCCCGTCCGCCCAGATGTAGTCTATCGGGAACAAAGTGTTGAAGACTATTCGGACTTGTTCATTGACAATGATAGTGTCTTCAACCGAGTGAATCAGGCTGTCGGAAGGGTGAGAAAAGAATCCATGGCCTAACATTTCTGCTATTTGAAACTAAGACAGTACCAGGGTTCCCGTGCTACTGATGCGCCGCAGCTATTCCATCCGTCCGATTTGACCAGTCTTCCTCGATCCATGCAAGCTCCGGACGGAAGCGTAAGGAAGCGACCACCATCGAGACCTTCGGTACTACCCGATCGTCCGATGCGTCGCACTCGTTCTTCCATTGAGATTCAAAAGTTTGCTGAAGATGATGACGAGGATTTTTCAGATGTTTTCGGCACCAATGGATCCCTGGTTGAAAAAGAAGAAAGTGAGCGTGGTTCTGAGGATGGAGGCCTTATGCTTTTGTCTAAAATGTCGAGTAATTCATGGCTTGCAGACGATGAAGAAGAGTATGATCCATTTGCTTCTATGGACCCTGGTTGGGATGAAATGGACCTCGAAGCGAACATTGCAAGAGATAGACATGCTCGTCTCGCTGAGAAGGTCGAAGACCTTGTCAGTTCGTTGAAGACCACCGAGGGCGACGCTGTATTGTCAGAATTGTCAGAGGACTTGGTGAGTTGCTCAGAAAAAAGAAAAAAAAAAAGACGGCCGTGGACTCGTGGCTAATGCTTCTCTCTGCATCTCCTTCTAGCTTGGATTATTGTGGGAAAACAAGGAGGTCAAGAATCTCATCATCAGCGCACATGGCCTGCTGCCCATTCTCGAGATTCTGGAACCTTGCACGGTAAAGAGCAGGCAGTTTATGATTCTACAGCTGCTCAAGGTTGTCAACGCGGTAAGTTGTCGACCAGGTTAGAATGTTTTTCTGAGTCCAGTAACTGAACAAGACGCAGATTATTCTGGACGACGTCGAAATTCAGGAAAACCTGTGTTTCGTGGGCGGTATCCCCATCATCACAAAATTCGCCGCACGCCAGTACTCTAACGAGATCAGGATCGAAGCTGCTGCCTTTGTGCGACAAATGTATCAGACATCTACGCTGACACTCCAGATGTTTGTGTGTCTGCTGGTGGTCTTAACGTCTTGGTGGAGTTCTTGGATGAGGACTATGACAGTGCTCGTGACTTGGTATTGATTGGCGTGAATGGCATATGGAACGTCTTTGAACTCCAAGGACCAACGCCGAAAAATGACTTTTGCCGAATCTTCTCCAGAAGCAAAATCTTGTATCCCCTCGCCCTGGTTTTGCATCGGGTCTTGGATGAGGAAGGAGAGGATGAATTGGGTGAGCTCATAGAGGGGCGCATCGTCAACATCTTTTACCTCTTTAGCCAGGCAGAAAACTACGTCAAGGAGGTAGTGGCTGACCGACAGGTCTTGAAGAGCGTGCTGAAAGATCTGCGGCGCATGACACCACTTCACCAAGTCACCATGCTCAAGTTCATCAAGAACCTCTCGATGCTGTCTACGACGATTGAGTCGCTTCACTCAGCTGATGCCATTGAATTTCTCATCGATTTGCTCAGCTACGGCATGAAAAGGGCACAGAAGCATTTCCGCGAGATCTGCAACCAAGTTTTAAATACGTTGTTCAACCTATGTCGACTGAGTAAGGAGCGCCAGGAAGACGCAGCCGTGGGAGGCATTATCCCGCTGTTGCTGAGAATTATGCAGACCGATCGTCCGCCCAAAGAGTTCGCCCTGCCCATCCTGTGTGACATGGCACACTCGGGGTCAAAGGGGCGGCGATATCTATGGCAGAACAAAGGTCTCGACTTTTACGTATCGCTGTTGACCGATCAGTACTGGCAGGTCACGGCCCTTGATGCCATCTTGGTCTGGTTCCAGGAAGAGACGGCCAATGTGGAAAACCACTTGACCGACAGCAATTTCACCCGCGCCATTGTGAGCTGCTTCAGCACAAACAGGCTCAACGCTTTTGATTCGAATCTTTTGGAGCCTCTTTTAAAGCTCCTCCGGCTCAGCCCTTCTATTGCAGCGTCGCTCGCCAAGCCCGAAATGTTTGCAGGCATCGCACAGCGTCTTGGGCACAAGAAACCTGTCGTCAGGCTTAATCTCCTCAGACTCGTTCGCATCATCATGGATGCCTGCGAGCCTGGACTTGGCGGCGGTGACGGCTCACGAACACTCAACAGCAGACAAGTCCGGTCACTCATGGACACGATTCAGACCCTCGCTGAGACGGATTCTGCCGTCCTTGTCCGCAACTTGGCCGCCGAATTGGTCAAATCCCACATCAGCAGCAACTCAGGCATGGTTCTGCGCCACGACAGCAGTCTATCCTCGGCCTCCTCCCAAGTCAATTCAGCGTCATCCTCGCGACGAGGAACTCGCCGCAACACAAGCTGCACGCCTCCCAGCCTGCAGGCGTCCATGTCCGTGCCACAAACACCAACCCACCGCGGTCGTGCCAGTCTCGCCGCTAACAACGGCGCCTTCGTCGAAGTAGCTGCCTCCCCGCGCCGTACCGCAGCCGCAGCCGCCTCCGCCCTCGAGCGTGACGCCATCTACTACCGCCCCCGTAGCAGAGACAGCACTTCTTCGGGCATCTTGGGAGCGGCTTCGACCCATCTCCCCCGCCGAGTCAGCGGCGACTCAACCTCGTCGATAAGTAGTGGTGCCTCCACCGCAGGGGGATCATCATCTACAGGCGCACCCCTCCTAACTAAGAGTCGGCTTCCCCGTACGTCTCTGGCTGCCAGTCGTCCTTCCGGGACGCCATTTTCCGTTCTGCGAGGCGATCCCGCCCCACCTATGGTTGTCCGCAGCGATGGGAGTACGAGTAACAAGGAGAACAGCGGGGCTACAAGCATCTCCCACGGCAGCGGTCTCGTTGGCCTGACGAGGCATACTACTTCGTCGAGGGATGGTATGGCTGTGACGAATGCATCCGGGGCCAAGAGACGGCCCAGAGCACCAAGTGAATTCAAATGGTCATCATGACGGGTGAAGACGGGCCATGTATGATGTGAAAGGATTATCATGTCAAGTCAAGGACTGCGAAGGCTCTAATAATAAAAAAGAGCAAGAAGTAATGGGGAAAATGGCATGCGATTAGCGTAGCCAATGAATGAATGCGCGCTACTTTGATGTATATATGATTGGTGCAAACTGGAAAAAGGGGGGGGGGGAACCGGCGCATGTACAACGTACACAGGTCAAGTTAAAGATGAATGCGGTGTTGAATGTTTTTTTTTTTTTTGCTTTTTGCGTCTTGGAACAAGAACGTTTTGGCTCTCAAGGAGCAGAACGGGACATCACGGGTCCTTGGCATCAGGACTTCTACAGCATGGGTAGGGTGGTTTCAAGGCACAGCGTGTAACAACACATCAGGCAAGGTACGGATTACAATTAGGTGAAGCAGTTGCAAGCAGTTGCTTAAGCAGAACCGAGGCACGTGCCACCGCAAAGTGAAAAACATACGGAAATGAAGGAAGTGAGTAGATTGCCATCAAAACTTTCTTGTGGCTGACACTATTACTATAACTATCACGACGCACATCCCCATTGGGTTCCTCCGTCTGGAATCCCATTCGGCTCCTGGCCGTACCTTTGCATCCGGCAGCCTCTTCTCCGCGCATTGAGTGCGGCTTGTCCAGATCCTCTAAAGCAGGATATTCCGACAGAGAAATGATGCAAATATGAGGATGCACAATGAATGTAAAAAGAAAAAGGTCATGGTGGTATCTGACATTTGAGAACTAATCACTCACATTTCTCAATTCATGACTCCCAGGAGACCAAAAGTTCAAATGAGATTGTTAAAGTCAAGTGCAGCTATTGCAGCACCTTGGAGAGAAAAAGAAGCCCACATGTTCCTAAGCTCCCGTGTCTCTTTCTCCATGGTCTCTTTGGTGTCGTGGTATAATCAATTTTCCGTCTCCACTTCTTCTTGATCAAGAAAAATAAATTATGGAAAAGGTGAAAAACGTCCGAGTGATACTGAAGGGGCAAGCCCCTGCTATGTCGTGACGGTAACAAAGTCGCTTTTAATGATTGACTGTGAATTGAAGTAAGAATGGTTGTTTCCTGCCGGTTCATGGCGAAGACCGTGTCGACGCGATCTTCCCCTAACCGTGCACTAGGCCGTTCAAGCGGCAGGAATCGAGCGTAAAATGTATGAAGTCGTTTTTGACGGGGTCGAAGCAGAATGAAGATGAAACCAAGTTTGCAAGAATGAGAAAATAAACGCCAGGTCCGCAAGTCCGAAAGCAGTCGTTATCAGAGGCACGAGTGCGTCAAGTCGTAAGAATGACAGAGGGAAGAAGGGTAAGGAAATATCCTCGTCTTGAAAGACAGCTTGTCCGCCAACCATTTTACGCCGGCTTCAAGCACCTGGCGTAGCTCTTCGCTTTTCGACGCTAGTGAGCACCAGTCTTGGGGCTTTGCGTTGCGTACCGACCGCCTCCTGGGCCTTGGTGGCTCGCAGAGCACTCTTCTTGAAGACGTTGGCAAAAGAACTACTTTCAGCCTCGCCGAGAGGCACCGGGCTGTTGCTGCCAATACTCTCGACACTTCCGCGAGCCTTTGAGCGCGAGCTGGGTCGGTCTGAGCCAATAGCTCCCCAACTACCACTAGCTGAGGTTCGTGAGCTGTTACACTCCTCTTCGCCAATCAAGCTGCCAGATCCGCTTCGTCCAGAGTCCGAATCATCGTCGAAGATGGGCGAGTAAGATCCTTCGGCCGTCTCCGACACGGGGCTCATGCTGCCCGTCGAGCTGCTAGTTCCCTTGCGGCGCTCCAAGCCAGCCCGAACAAGATTGTCAACAGCGGATCGGCGGGTGCGAGCGGCAAAATTCTTGCTGCCCTCGTGTTTGGCGGTTGGCTTGGATTTCAGTTCATCCAATGAAGGAGGTCCGCGTGGTTGTCGAACAGGATGCTCACCAGCTCGGGCCTGGCCAGGACCATAACCTCCAGTCAGGGGGGTCAAAGGGAACGAAGCCGTCTTGGGACCTGCAGACTTGAGTGCGTCACCAGCAGTAGCATCAACAGCGGCCAAAGCACTATTGACAGGCGCAAGTGACGAGGCCTTCTTATGGCCACGACGGAAAGCATTGGCAGATGGGGGAGGCAGGGGCGTTACCTCCGCAGGCGTATCAAAGCGCTTGGAGGGGGAGCATTGGTGGTACGGAGATTGGTAGCTCTCTGGAGGTGGAGAAACCTGCACTCGCGGAGTTTCTTGCTGAGCCTGGTGGAACTGTTGCTGGGCTTGCTGCTGCTGCTGCTGAGGGAATCCGTTGTTGTTGAGCGCGGGCGACAAAGACTGCTGCTCGGCGTATGGCGAGCTAACCTGAGCTGCATCGGCAGATGAAGTGTCAACGTAGTATTGCCCAGTGACAGGACTGTAGTAGACCTGCTGACCCTGCGTCATAGCTGCCTGAACTCCAAGCTGCTGCTGCATGTTGCGTAGCTGCTGTTGCTGCTCGTACAAAGCCATCTGTTGTTGTGTGAGCTGGGTGTTGTTGAGGTCGAGTTGCTGGAACTGCTGGGCAGCTGCCTGTACATGCCTAAGTTGCTGCTGCAACCTCTGTTGTTGTTGTGCCAGATACATATTGGTGGCCAGGAGCTGAGCGTAGAGATTGGGATCCATATGCTCCTGCACTTGCTCGTCCAGGGGTATCTCTGGGGGAGCAAGAACTTGATCAACAGTGTATTGCGCACCGCCAATCATATTCTGATATGGGCTCTGCTGCTGGACGCCGTACTGGGGTAGGGCAGACTTGGGAGCAGTGTGGTAGGCGTTATCCTGGCCATAACCATGGAGGCTGGCAGCCATGCTGCGTCGCGCAGAATGCTGCGGCGCGGTGCTGGATGTAGGAGATGTAGGGCCAAAGGAAGTGGCAGTTGCCGACTTTGGAGCCGTTCGTAGACCGGCAAGAAGATGAGAACGGCTTGTACGAGGAGTTGGGGCACCGCCATCCTGGATAGCATTTCCCTGCTTGATGGCGTCAAAGGACAGAGGCTTGATATTTTGGCTACCTCGCCGAGAAGCCAGGCCACCGGAGGGCGCGGAAAAGCCATGAGCTGGATTGAAAGAGTTGGAAGACATCTGAGCGAGACTGCCTGCGTCCATTGCTCAGAAAAACACACGAGGAACGTGGAAGTCGGACGTGCGGAGAGTTGTGGTCAACGCTGAGTGAGATCTTCCAAGATCTAGAGTCGAATGAGAACGATGAAAAACGCGAGGTATAATGAAAAACGCGAGATGTGGCGCAAAAAGCCCGGTCAAGATGCAAAGGGTTGAGATGTCGCAAATAGAGTCACTAGTGGACTTCGTGGCTCTATTTCCTTCGGACGAATTCGAAAATCGATGTTGACTCGCAGTCGGGAGGACAATGACAATCAATCGTCAGCAGTGTGAGTGCCGTAATTGCAAAGAAGTGGGAAAAAAAAACAAGACGAGAATAAAAGATCCAAGAAGAGTGGACAGATGTCGACGTTGAGTGACGAACAAGTTTCGCTTTGAGTCGAGTTCCAAGGCCGCCGTCCAAGAGCGACAGGAAGGTGGAGCCAAAATTAAAGAGAGGAATAAAAGTCTAATTAATGACCAGTGAAACAAAACAGAAAAAGAGAACAAGTCAGAGCACGAAGGGAAAGCGTGAGCCAAGACCAACGGCGGTATTTACGCTTTGTTCCTGCTCACCGAAATCCTTGACGCAGCTTTGCCTGGAGAAGCCGCAGGAGCCACACTAGACACGAAACGTGAACGTGAGTCAATGGGACAATACGAGAGACAATCTGAAGCCTGAAAAGCAGATGGAGTGCAGCGAGTTTTGCAGTGCGTGCCCTGGCTATCTGAAAAGGCAAAGATGCTTTTCCTGTGCGGCTTTGCTTCGGTAAAATGTATCGACTATCGGTCCGGATGCAATGCTGGCAAAGAAGAAAAGGCGGACGGATTGAAGCCGAAGCGATGAAAAGGTGTCAATGGTATTTGCTCGAAAAATTGATTATGAGTGCGGCCGCAAATGCTGTTAAGACGATGACGACGAGGTACAGTGCGTCCCGAGTCGAGGGGCGCTGTGTTCGAAGATGGTTGTGTAAGATTGTGACGAGGAAGGAGCCGCCGAAAATAGAACACAGATGATAATCGACGAAGGAACGAACCAGCGAGAGAGAATCGTCTTTCTGGCGAAGATGGGATGATGTCGACGATGGCGGATGCCGCCTTCCAAATGAACGGATATGTGCACTTCACAAGCAAAGTATCCCCGACTTTTCACCTTCTTTTTTTGTGTTTCTTCCAATTCTTTTATCTTGGCTCTTCACAAGCAAGACAGATGATGTGAAACTCGCACTTCTGCTGCTGCGATTATATTCGATGACCGAGGTCGATTGTGGGCAAAGTGGCGATGCAAATGAATCACGAGGCGAACGGAACCCAACAGCAGGTGGATGAGAGAAAATCAAGTGCGGCGACAAACTCGGAAATGAGGCCTGAAAGACGACGAACGTAAATAGGAAGGGGGAGGCGGGTAAGAGGAGGGAGGGAGAAGGAGGAGAGAGACGAGGTTGATGGGGAACAGAGAGAGGGTTGAAAGGGGACAGAGAATTAGAAAAGGAAGAAAAACGGTTGACGATGGGGGCTATGGGAGTGGGAGTGGGAGTGGGAGCGGGTGTGTGCGTGCGTGTGTGTGTGTGCGACAGAGCGGACACTGCACGAGTCGGCAGCCGGGCCAGGCTAGGCAAGGCTGCGGAGTGGTGGTGATCGCTGGCGGTGACAGCCACCAGACGGACCAACTTTAGAAAGGACTTGTTGAAGCGCTTGGCTGAGGCTCTCGAGGCCAAGTCGTGTTGTTCGGGTAAAGTGGGTACCAGGGTCCTGCGTGGCTGGCACCAGTCAAGTCAGCCCAACAAAGTGGCCAGACCAGACATTCAATTCTCTCATTATTAGTCCGTAGTCCGTAGTCTACTCCGTACGCCCCAGTTTAAAATAAAAAAAAACACGCAAATCGCTACACAATGGCTGGCATGAGAGCATGAAGTTGGCACTGCTGGTACTGCTGGCACTTGAACAAGCGGGTGGTTCAGGGAATACCGAGGTGAATGCTCAAAGCGTAAGCTACATAATACATTGCGCCTTTTGCACTGCGAGGCCTGTACGGGGTGGTCCTTCGACCAGCATCACTTGGCTGGATCGCCTGGGTCTGGTAGCAAAGTCGTGCACCTGGCATTGACGACTTGCAATGGTTGACTGACTGACTCAACGTGAGCTGCAGGGGGGCTGGAGCCACTTGTTCTGAGCGAAGCCAGCGTATCAGAACGCTGCACGCGCCTCAGAGTCCGCGGCCTAGCCCACAAGGGCCCAATCAGCTTCCCATCACCATCACGCTGGCGGATGCCCCGATGAGAAACTCGATGGCCGCCAATCAGCAGCTGGCTAAGGAGCGTAGTGGCGTTGCTTTTCATAATGACTTGGAGGATGTGCACGGATTACATATACATCAGTAGGGGATAAAAGGAAAGCCTTGTCCTGATTGGGTTGCCAGGCCGCTGATCGTGTGACCACCAGAGCCTTCATTCTTTCGCCCAGACACGGGACAACGCGGCGGTTGGCAACTACAAAATCCATCCTGTCCTGTATGCCATTCCCGTTCACTGACTTTATCGAAGACGATTCCAGTCCTCACAATCCGCGCGCGAGACAAGTTATCGAACCGACATCCCGTTCGGTCAAACTGTCCCAACTAGTAGATGAGACTGTCCCAGCAGGGGCCAGTCACCAAAACATGCTCTTTTCAGCGGGGATGCGGAGCCTTGGCAGGCCAAAAAAAAAAAAGTGCTTGCTGTGCGGCGCTTATTATCAATAATTGTGGTCTTGTGGTCGAAGCTGCATTGCATCGCGTTGGCATGCTCATCCAGGCACGAGGCTACGGACTCTGCGCGCTCTTGTGTGAATCGGCATTGTGCTCAACGTGATTGACGCTCATATGATGTTATGCACCTACATATTATACATATGCTCCTAGCACCCGTTTGTGCTCATCTCATCAAATTCTCGAGCGCGCGTCTCGACCCTGGTCGCATGGGGGTCTGGTCCATGTAGCCTGTACGGAGTAAATATGTACGCTACGCGTCTGACAATCCCCATGCTGAATGTGGGAAATCGAGATGTAATTGACTGACAGGAAGGAGCATTTCCTCAGCGGCTGGGTGTGAGGGCTCCTTTTTTTTTTTTTTTTTCCTTCTTTCCTAGCCCTTATTAATACGCTTTTTTAGGGTGGAACCGGCGGCTGTCAAGAACGGAGCGTGATTTTCACGTCTGCCTACCTATCTAGGTAGGTGTTATGCTTCCGTGCTTCTTTATAACGGACACATTACCATAATAATCCGTACGTGTCAGCTGGTAGTCTTTCACCGCCTTTCCTCTTTCTTGATAGAGTCGTGACTTCACTAACGAGGAGTGAGAAAAGTGCCCTTCTCTCTCGCTCCTTCCCATATGAATTACCCCAGACGGACCAAACTGCACCTAGCACTGCAGCCTCCATCCAGTCAGGTTTCAAGATTTATCGCCATAACTTCTTGACATGCTTGCGTCGTATTCTGCCAATTCGCTCACCACATCCATACATGTTATATACCTTTGTGCTTGTAACCTCGACGCAGGAACAAGGCCGATCCAGGTCTGCCGTCGACGAGTTCTCGTCATGAGTCGCTTCGACAAATTTTTCTCCCTGATTTGCGCGGCAGGGGCTGGGGAGGCTTGAAACACCACAGACAGTGACGCCTCCACCTGGGGCCATTGCGGAGCACTTCATGCACCTTTCATTTCCTTTCTACCCGATCCAGCTCTCTCTGTGGGGTTGGTTCCCTGGTCGTGGGAGTTGCCTTACTACAAACTCCGTATACTCCTGCTCATTCCATCGTCTCTGCTCCGAAAATCAATGAGTATTAATTATGTAAAGTGATTGTGCTACGGATTACTACTTTAGTCCAGATCCGTTCTTTCGCGTGAATGAGCCACCAGCACTTGGGTACCCCTATGTACATGAACTCCAGATTAACACCGTCTGCCTGAAGCTATTGGAGCGGCAATAAGCCGCTTTCCCTTCTGGTCGCTTTCTGATGTGCGCACGCACAGTGTCCCTTTCTGCATTTGCAGCCATCGGCGGCAGAAGTGAGCGGTGTCCTGGCACGGCACGGCGCTTAGCAGACAGCATTCCTGACCAATCAACATCAGTGTCTTGGACTACATAATGGCAGGCATCTACCTGGCTTGTCCAGCCGAGAATATAGCACAGCAGAGAGAGGCATTGGGTGACATTGTGCGGCCAAGAAATGCGGGGAGACGGAATGCTGTGCGATGATGGATGGATGGCAGAGCATGTCGTGTCTGGAGAAGCCTCTTCCTTGTCTTCACCGTCAGAGCAAACATGCGGGATTATCAACAGACTGCGCCATGCGGTCTGTGTCGGGGAACCTGCAGGAAAGACATGTGGACTCGAGTAACTCGTGATGGAGCAAACAAACGCATCGCGATAAGGCTTCTTGTACAAGTTGCCTCGCCTCGCCTCGCATCGCATCGCATCGCATCGCATCGCGTTTGCCTGAGAATATCAAGTGCATGCAAGCAGAACCCCCCCGGTGGGTGTCCTCCCCACGCCATCCCTGCCCGCGAACAACCTGTACATATGTAGAGCTCGCCCGCCCCGCCACGACGGGGCCGAGCTTGCCGGATATCAAGTGAGGAGAGACCGAGGCCGAGAGAAGAAAAGAAGCCGCGGCTGTTCAGGACGGGGCTGAGCCCGAGGACCTACATACATGAATGGAGGGTGTAGGCCCAGGGATAACAGAAAGGCAATCACGACAGGCACATTTTGGTCGTCAGAGATGATCTGCCTGGATGTATTTCCCCGGATTAGCCCGGTTGGCGCCTCACTTCATACGCCGTGACTTTGCATTGAATGGATGGAAGGGCCGTGAAATTGTCCGTCATCTTGGCATGCTCACTGCGAATATCCCAAGTTGATAAGAGTGTTGTCGGGCAAGGTCATCATCATTGTGTCTACTAGAGAAGAAGAAATAAAAAAGGTTGAATGTACAGCATACACCTCAAGTAAAGTTGCCACTTCTCGCCATATACGCACCTTGACGCATTTCTTCTGGTGTCACCGTTGCTCCGTAGAAGCCGCCACCTCCGTCCTGGCCACCTGAGGCGGCGCATGCCAGACAGACACCGCCACCGTAAACACGGGTGTGACGGGTCCATCCAGCGCCCTCATTGTTCAAAGCTGAGATAATTTCTCCCTTGACATCCATCTCTCGCTTGTGCGCTTGGCCATGACCGAATGAGTCAGTTGCATCAGGGGGCGGCGGTGGCAAAAGCGGGCTTGTTGGCGGATACGAGCTGGGGAAGAAAGAAGAAGTTGCTGCGGAACCCACGCCAGCTTCGAAGGACTGCTGAAGAGTGGAAAATCCAACGGGTAACACTTTGTGATAAGACCGCCGTCTCGGCGTAGTCGGCGAAGCGTTCGAGTCCAGCTGTGAGATGGCCGAAGCGGTGGAACTCGTGTAATCCGGATTTGGCTGGTGTATAAAACTGACAATGGCATGATGAGGCTGACCTGATGAGAATGTGAAGACGGCGGAGCTCAGCCCGGGCGGTGTTAGTGGTGGCGCAGGCGGCATGCGCGAGATGAATTGTCCATCAATGTCCTCGGCGCCAGAGTTCCATGTCTGGTCAATGGATAGCTTCGTCTTGCCAGCAGAGCCGCAGATGTCTCTTGATGTTGCGTCTCTGTTCTTCCCCATGCTGCTGAATGTCCTGCCGCTCTGGACCTTCCCGTCAAATGACCACGCGGGAGGAGTGTAAACTTGTTGTAAGGCAGCTGGGAGCTGGCTATTGGTGCTGGCCGGTTTCGGCTTTTTCGGAATCAAGGCGTGTACCCTCTGGAATAAGGAACGAACAATGATGATGACTGCAAAGAGGGCAAGACCACTTCGGACCCTGTCCAAGGTGGGTTGTTGCACTTTCAAGTAGTCGGTCATGGTTAGGGAAGCGCTGGCAGCAGGGAATCCGCGATTGGCTCCTGGAGTCGCCGGCAATGGTCGGAGAGAGCGGTTTCTAGGATGACCGACGCAGCGCCAGCTAGGACACCAAGTCGGGTCAGACGGGGGTATAATCCGATGAGATAAAACGGCGGCTTTGGGGGCCCTGCAGCCTGCAGGACGCAAAGTCGATGTTGCACCGGTCGTTGAAATCCCTACCACGGGGAGACGATTGGATGGATGTCCTTGTGCATCCAACTGCAATGCCCAACTCGTGTTGACAATCGGTGGAGATGGTCCTTTGGCGGTTATGATGTGCTGCGTGATCGCTTTGGTCGTCGACGATTCGAGCACGAGTGTGTACGGAGTATGTCGTTGTCCTCCCGACTTTCCGAGCTACCGATGCCCGAGAAATCCAATCTACTGCTTTGGAGACGCGGGTGAGGGTCGCAGCCATGTCAACTCATTGACTGGCCATTATCACCGAGGCTCAAGCTCTGGGGCGCAGGACCTTTTATGCCATCTTGCAATCCACAAGACTGGCTTCGGAACCCACCTGGAAATGACATGGCTGCGGTATGTGCGCTGATACGTGCGCTGATACGTGCGTTGATACGTGCGTTGATATGTGTGTCGAAGTGTGCGTCGAAGTGTGCGTCGAAGCCAAGCCGTGTATGGCTCTCAGTTCAGCTCTGGACGTCAACGCCGGTTCTAGCACTAGCTTAGTGATGGGCGGTGATGGGGTGCACGCCCCTTGCTTTGTCCAGTGCGTTTTGAAACGCAAGAAAAGTCAAAACCCAATGTGTTCAGGGGTGGCAGCCTTGCTGTGTCCTTCACGGTCTGTGGCGTACATCATGTTCAGAGGAGAGGATGCGCAAGCCCCTCGGTCTTCAGCATAGAGGAGAAGCTTTGTATCATGGGCTTTGTTCAGGGCGTTTGCTGCATCGCCCAGATGATGGGATGGCTCACGACAACTCGGAGATCTAGATTTCGGTGTCTTGTCTCAGATATGCGCGGAAGCATGCAGGTTGCAGGCGCACAGGTGCAGGCTGAGTGGAGCTGCCGCTCCCGCCCGGTAGCGAATCACATGTACGTACCTTGACCAGCTGAGGGTCAATAAAAGGGGGGAAGGGTGTGGTGGGTGTGGTGGACCTCGACCCAGCCCAGGGCAGCTGAAGCTGAGTGTCACGCATCACGTGCGCAATCAGGCGCCATAAATAGTGCCCCGCAGGGCTAGTTTAGCTAAAGAGATTATCCTTTACTACATTCCCTTATAGTTTAGTAGTAATTATATATTATAAGTGTAAAAACCAGAAAAAACCAGAACTAGAATTTAAATAATTATTCTTAGATATCTAAGCAAACGCTAGATAAGAGACTTATTATAGAGGGATAATACCTCTAAAGGTATATTAATACAGTTAGCTTAATAATCCTAAATAATTAGAGAGAATTAGTATAATATTTAGTAAAAAATTTCTTACTATTTAATAACAAATAGATATTTAACTACCTAGTTAAATAGGCGGAATAAAGGTTAAGATTCTATTAATTCCTTAATAAATAGTTATAAAAAGCTAGATAATTCATGCCCCTAGCTATAACTAATCTAGTTATAACTTTAATAAGTCTAATAATTATTATAGCAGTGGAACTATCCTAACCTATAACCTAAATAATAGGCTATTAGAGATATAATTCCTAGGGTCTGTCAGGTGCGCGCGTACGCGGGCGGGCCTAATAATCAATTGTAAGGTGCAATGCAGCGAGAGCTAGCATTGGTGGATCTTTTGGTCTAGTGGCTTACTCACACACCTTCGGGTTCTAACATTAATGCTAGCTCTCACAGGTCTTCTAGTGTGTGCTAGTCCTAGGTTCGAATCCTCGTGGGTGGGGTATGTGCTAGTCCTAGGTTCAATTCCCGCAGTTAGATTAAGACCTAATAGGTCTAGGTTTGAATTGCTAGGCTAGGCAGCTTACAATTAGGCTCACAGGGCAGGTACGGTTGCGCCCGTGGGGTCATGTGCACTAGGTGATATATAGGCCTAGCTGTCATGCGTACTAGGCCTTGGGGGTTCACAATTGGTTGATTATCTCAGAGGCCACGGATGACCGGGCCTAATCTAAGTTAAGGTTGCATTGCAAGCCACTAGCCTGTGTGGGGCCCTTGGCTTGGGGCAAGCCTTACGAGGGAAGGGATAATTGTCAGGTGCGCGCGTACGCGGGCGGGCCTAATAATCAATTGTAAGGTGCAATGCAGCGAGAGCTAGCATTGGTGGATCTTTTGGTCTAGTGGCTTACTCGCACACCTTCGGGTTCTGACAAATTACTAGTTACTACTTATCTAATAAACTTAGAATCACTAAAATAATAATTAAATACCTTAATAAAAAAGAGAAAGCGTATAAGAGTGCTAGAAGACTTACTAGACTAAGATCTAATAGTTCCTTAAATACTAAGCATTTTACTACTACTAACTTTAACTATTCTAGGTGTTTTTAGGTTAATCTTTACTCTAATTAATAGATAGATTATAATAGCGCTAGACCTATCTATAATGCTATAATAAGGTATAATTATGCTAGAACACGCTATACTACTACTTAGGATAGGAGTAGTAGTAAGATAATTACTATACCTAGTTAAAAATAGCGTATAGTCCTTTACACTATTACTAGGATTAGGAAGTATAAAGGTATTATTATTAGTATTAAAAGCTAGTATTATAATTTCTCTAAGCCTAGTAATAGTAATAATATCTAGAAATAGTTCTTTTAGAAATAGAAGGGATAGATAAGCCTAAATAAGGTAGAATAAATAAATAAATAATACTATTAAGAGAAATATAATAGTGCTTCTAGATTTAAAGGCATTAGTTAATAGTAATATAGAGATACTATAATAACTAAGGAATAATTAAAGAGATAATTAGATTATTATAAGTTTAAATATAAACATAATTAATGTATAAATAAGATAATTAACCTTCTAGTTATAAAGGTAGGAAATAATTAATAGAAATATAGCATTACTTATATAACACTTAATAAGTATATATTATGCCCTAGAGAACACATAGAATATTATATAGGTAGAGAGGGAGATATAATAGAAGCTATATTTTAAGATAGAATAATTAATAATTATTAGTAATAATAGCTTAGAAGAAGAACTAAAAGGGAGAAATAAGAGAAGTTATAATAAAAATAGCAATATATTTGCTTAATAATTAGATAACTTAATAATAGGAGATATTTGCTTAATAGTTAGATAGGTTAATAATAAGGGCATTGTCTTTAAATCGGCGGCACCTGTCACGCATTACGTGCGCAATCAGGCGCTATAAATAGTGCCCTGTAGGGCTAGTTTAGCTAAAGAGATTATCCTTTACCACATTCCCTTACACTGAGCCTGGTGGCAATTCTTGTTGGCCTCTGCGTTTCCAAAACCAGGCATTGCCGATTTATTACCTTTATTATCAGCTGCCACAAGTTTCCCCTTCGGCCGCCCTGTAATACGGAGTAATCGGCTACTTCCCCGTACATACGGATTACTCCGTACCCTTTTCCCCTTCTACCCCCGACCATTTGACCCATCACCAACAAGGCAAGTCGCCGCTCACCTGACTACACACGGCCATGCACGCTCCCTGGGTTGTGGAGCATCACGCCGACTGTGACGAATGAATGTCTACCTCGCTGATTTCTCCGTCCTGGTAGTATCAATGTTGACTTTTCTTCTACGTCTTCTTCCTCAACTGCCCGTTGGTAACAATGTCATGGCCCGCAACGCCGTTTTGCAGATGGGATGAGAATGAAAAGACTGCCCAAACACGCCCGCCGCCAAATATAATTTCTCCGGCCCTTCACCAGCTGGGCATAGCTGTTCAGACTCCACGCCTAACGCCAACATTGCTCGTGATACACACTGCCGACTGACCATGTAATGTTCCGTCCGTCTTTACCCCCCCCCCTCTCTTCTTAGTCAGACGCCGACGGCAAAGTCCATGGGCTCACCGGCCGATGGTGCCGCTCCGTCCATGTCAATCACATCCTTCTCTTCCTCCATCATGTCAATAAGGTTGTCAAGATTCGAGTCGAGACTCTCGCCATCCTTGGGATCCAGACATCTTTTCAACAGTTTCCTGTACTTCTCAATCTTGTCCCCTACGCCAACCATGCTCAAAGCATCGACATATTCCGTCTCGGCTTGGCGCTGTTCGGCCAGCATTTGACTTAATTGGCGGGCAAGAGCTAGTCTCTCCTCGTAAGAACCATTTTGGCTGCTGTCGCCATTGGCGCGATTCATTTCGGCTTCCACCGACTGGTGAATGTGTAATCGATTTTGATGCGTAATGAGTGATAGTACCTGGTGTTTGGCCAAGTTGGCCTCGCTCATAATTTTGCCAGCCACGTCGTCTGGCTCCAGTTGTGCTTCGAGCTCGGCGATTTGTTGGCGAGCTGTGTTCAGTTCCACTTGTGCGTTTGCCAATATTCTTCGCGCTTCAGCCTCGGCAACGTCTTTTTCATGCCACTCCTCATCGTAATTTTTGGCCAAATCTTGAAATTTCTCCATGATAAGGGGGGATATTCGTGACTGTACTGCTGTTGCAGCGGCTGACAGAAAAGCCGCCGCCGGCTTCTTCTGTTCGGCGAAAGCGTCTCGAAATGATGCATGTCTCTGCGAATCTGGCGCAAATGGTGATGAGGACCGTTGCGGTCCGCGCTCTTTCTTCGTGGCATTCAATTCTATAATGAGGTCCTCAGCTCTCACTCCTTCATTGTTGGGGATGTCTGTTGACGCATTGCGTCCGAGCAGTGCTCGAATGCATTTGCGAGCATTTCTCTGCGCAGCCAAGTGCAGAGCAGTGTTGCCTTCATTGTCTTGTACGTCCAGCATCTGTTGGAACGTAGATGGGTCGACCTTTTCTTGCAGTTTGTTCAGTATGTAGTCCAGGTAGTACCGCGAACAAGAAGGGCTGAACACTCGGCCATTCTTCATCACGGCAGCATGATGGATGACGGTGCAACCAGCATTGTCCCTGGCGTTCACAGTATCAAACAACTCCTTGAGCACCGTAGGAAACGAGTGCTTCTCATAGCAGTTTGTGAAGTTGACGGAACGCATAAAAGGAGTTTCACCACGAATATTCTTCACGGCTATATTGGCATTGAACCGTTTGAGTTGCTTGATGACGTCGACATCGCCCATGGCAGATGCCCAATGGAGGGCAGTATGATTTTCGGCATCAATGAGCCAGTCCGGCTGAAAGTTTGGCGGCGGATCGGGTTTGACGGCAGGCTGCTCATTTCTAGAGAGCAAAAAGTAGTCGAGTAACTCATCGCCATACACGGCATGCTGCTGCTCGGTGAGGTCTTGCATATGTTCTTCTCTCTTTCGTTTTCTATGCCCCGTGGACATATAAGACATGTCGAAATGGTCATCATCGGCCATGTATGAAGCAGATGCTACTGTCAGATTATCGGGGGTGTCGTCTTCGCCCATTATGCTATCTTCCTTGTTCACTTCTTCTTGCCGGGCCACTACTGCGCCTGTGATCTGCATAAGTACCATGTGTACGCATGACAGCATCCCAGGGTGTACTTCAACTTACCAGCACCCCATTTGGGAGGAGGCGGAGGCGGAGGTTTAGCTTTGGAGGCCTTTGGCTTTGTGGCATGTCGCGGAGCCGGTGGAGGACTTTCGTTTCCGGGCACAAACTCGAAAATCGGTTGTAGTCGGTCGTAAACGCTGTGACGCTGGGCGAGCGCTTCGCCCGATTCAAGAGGTATCCAGGTACCTGAATTCCATTTAATCGCATACTCAGAGAGAGAGTTGCCATGACAAGCAGCCACCTACCTTGATATTTGCCATAGCCTCCCTGGATCTTCTCGTGAACGTCCTTTTGTACGTCACGCTCTAGAATTCTCGTACGCGCGGGCTTGTCAAAGCCTGCAGCTTTAAGGATATGAGTCGCATTGATCCAGTTGTCGTGCCTTCTTCGCATTACATGTTCCTTCAACTCGCCTCCGAATTGAAACTCGTAGACCGGGATCTACCAAAGAATGGGTCAGTAAGGTTGCATTTAGTGCCAAAGAAGAATTGTGCAAGGGAAATTCTCTCTGGATATGTTTGCGAGCAGGAGAATATGGCATCCCAAGTCTTCGCCTGTGGCAACCAAGAACGATGGCGAAGGGCAAAGAACCAAACAGCAATCGGTTCTAGTCTCGACAGCTGCACACATATTCAAATATAGAGAAAGAGTAATCTTACACCGCTGTAAGTAGCACTATATACGCCTGGGCCGGAGGCAACGGCGGTGACAGCACCAGCCTTGACCATTTTGAAAATTAATGAGGTCCGTCAGCCTTTTTTAAAGCGCCATACGACAGTTGATCTGTCGAGTGCTGGAAGCGGAGATAATGGGAATGGACTGGGTTTTTTCGGAGGATAGCTTTGTGAAAAGAAAAAAAAAAAAAACCTAGTTGCAGCAAGACAAGAAACAGAAGTTGTCGTGTCAAAGAGTTGGTAGTAGTCCCCGAACAAACGCTGCGATTTGGCATCAATGCAGATGTGACAAGGGTTCGACGATGTACCTTGAAGTGTTGGCACGTCGACGACGCGGTCCGCGAAGGAGAGACGCGAAGGCACGCCGAAGCACTTAAGTGGTTGCTGCCTCAGGCGCTAAAAACAAAGCTGCCCCCCCAGCGGCTCACAGCTCTCAGCCACAAGTGGCGGTACTTTTTACGGGACTCGGGCAGGAGCCCCACCATTGTCACCCTTGACTGAATTGGTCAGAGAGCTCGTTGTCATTGATCACGAAAACGTACCAGACCCCCGGCATTGCCTTGCCCTGCACCGGACGACGAGCGACGACATTTGACGATCTTTTCTGTTCGGCTCACGGATTGCACATGCCCATTTTCCTCGATTTGAGTTCATGCACTAACCTACCTCCCGCGACGTTGGATTTACCGCTTGGTCCCGCCACCAGACCGGTCAGGGGCGTGGATAGGCCCTCAAGACATATCGACCAAGCCCCTTTCAGAAAAGGCAGCAACGCATCTAAATGGTCATCTAGAGCCAAATCAATAGTACGGGAGGTATAAAATGACAGAAATACTGCACAATGCGCCGATCGTCCTGGACAATGGCTCGGGAACGATTCGCGCCGGTTTCGCTGGTGATGACCTGCCCAAGTGCTTCTTTCCCTCATGGGTAGGTAGACCAAAGCATCTCAGAGTTCTGGCCGGCGCGTTGGAGGGCGATGTATTCATCGGGCAAAAGGCCGCTACAGAGCTGAGGGGTTTACTCAAGATAAAGTACCCTCTGGAACATGGCATTGTGACAGATTGGGACGACATGGAGAGAATATGGGAGTACGTGTATGGAGAGGGACTGAAAACGTTGAGCGAGGAGGTATGTCTCATTGTCGACAAAAAGATGGGGTTTCTCTAGTCTAGCAACCGTACTGACGAGCTATGCAGCATCCCGTTCTCCTGACAGAGCCACCTTTGAACCCTCGAAGCAATCGCGATACAGCTGCGCAGATTCTTTTCGAAACGTTCAACGTCCCGGCTCTGCACACATCTATCCAAGCTGTTCTTTCACTATACGCCAGTGGCCGTACCACTGGCATTGTTCTGGATGCTGGAGACGGAGTGTCGCATGCGGTCCCAGTCTATGAGGGCTTTGCTATGCCCAGCAGCATCCGACGAATTGACGTGGCAGGACGTGATGTCACAGAGCACCTGCAGACGCTGCTGCGGAAAAGCGGCTACGTGTTTCATACGAGTGCAGAGAAGGAGGTCGTAAGGTTGATCAAAGAGAGTGTGTCATATGTAGCTCCGGATCCACGAAAAGAAGAGAGGGATTGGATTGGCGTCAAACCAAACGAGAGCAAGTCTGCGGAATATGTGTTGCCAGACGGCCACAAGCTCAAGGTGAATTCCCGTCTTTACTCTTGCCTCTTTCTTTTTCTGACCCAACGCATCAAGTGTCTGACAAGCAACAGATTGGCCCCGAACGATTCAGAGCGCCCGAAATTCTATTCGACCCCGAAATCATTGGTCTCGAGTACCCCGGCGTACATCAAATCGTGGTCGATGCCATTAATAGGACGGACCTGGATCTGCGAAAATCGCTTTACGGCAACATTGTTCTCTCTGGCGGCAGCACATTGACCAAAGGCTTTCCAGACCGACTCTTGACAGAGCTCCAAAGACTCGCGGTGAAGGACATGAGGATCAAGATGTTTGCACCTCCCGAGCGCAAATACTCGACATGGATCGGTGGCAGTATTCTGGCCGGGCTAAGCACATTCCGCAAGGTGAGTTGGCACTGTCCAGCGCGTTCTCGGTGTAGCCATGCTAACATGTCTGTAGATGTGGGTGAGCATCGATGATTGGCATGAGAACCCGGACATTATTCACACCAAATTCACGTGAGAGTGGCCAGGGTAGACTCTTCATTTCAGCAAGGAATGCAGCAAGCAAGTGGTATGTAGATAGTGTCTCGTTTCGTCTTTGTTGCATCAGTTGAAAACGGGGAGGCACGTTTGTTCGTACACCAACAGATAATGCGAACTAGACTCGTGCAGCAACCGAGGAGATAGGGAGATGAGAGGGTAGCAGGGCGGGATAGGAAGTGAGCAGTGGCAGGCCAAAGTTTTTTTTTTTTTTGTCTTTTTTGAAAGCCTCATGATAGATACCCTTGTGTTTGTCGGCAACGGGCGTGTGTCAGATACGATAGATGAGTGGAGATGTCAAATGTCCACTTGGCTAGATGTTAAAAAAAAAAAAGAAGAGAAAAAAGGTTTCATCCAGCGTGCGCCAATGCCATGCCTGCCTCGATGGGAATATCGCATGTGAAGTGATGACCTTGATTCAAGCAAGTCTCCAAACTTGACGTGTCAAACTCTAGAGGATGCGATGATGCTCATTTCTCACAGGTTTAGTTCAAGTTCAAATTTGGAAGCGATGGAATAGATGCAAGGTAATTTATGACTCGGGAACCATGAAGTTGATAAAAGTTCATCTCGTCTCATTGTAGTGAAGTAAAAGTTCATCTCGTCTCATTGTAGTGAAGTAAAAGGTCATCTCTTCTCATAGTGAAGTAAAAGTTCATCTCGTCTCATTATAGTAGATTTCCATCAAGCCAATATTTTCAGACATGATACATGGCACTTTGTAGAAAAATAAGGGAGGATATAAAAAGGGTCGTCTGTCTCCCCACGAAACGCTGGCTGATAATAAAAAAAAATAAAAAAAAAGGACAATGATATCTTTTTTTTTTTTTTGACATGTGTGAAAAGCAAACTTTTTTGGGGAGATTGGTTCCAGGATAACACAGCGCCTAGTCTCGTGCCGAGGAGCCGCTGACGCGGTTCCACAACCTGGCAGTCGAGCTCATGCTGCTCTCGAGGCTGCCTGCGCTGGAGGCTCTGCCAGAGGAAGAGGAAGAGGCGTCGCTGCCCCTGCGGCGGTAGACGTTGCCGGCGCCGCCTCGGCCGCAGTACCCTACCGAGGCGTTGTCCCGGGCGGCGGCGTGGCGGACGGCATCGTCGAGGGAGCGCGTGACGGAGGGGAGCTCGGAGACGGCGTGGGCGTTGCCGGCGCCGCCGATGCCGCTGAAGAAGCGGCGCGAGGACGAGGACTTGCTGGCCGAGGTGGCCTTGCTGGCCGAGGTGGTGACGGGGGTGCTGGCGGTGCTGGCGGGCTTGGACCCGGAGGAGGCGCGGAAGGTGTTGCCCGCGCCGCCGCGGCCGCAGCGGATGTAGGAGGTTGTGGAGGGGGAGGGCTCGGTGACGAGGTAGTTGGACATGTTATTCAAAAAAAAAAAAGTAAATGCAGATGTCGAGTTGGGCTGTTTGCTTGGCGGTTCTCGAGATGTATGTAAGCGTTTGTGAGTGGCAAGTCGTCGACGCGAAGAGCATGAATTTTTTTTTTTTTTTTTCTTCCCCAATGCCGCGGAATTTCGGCGCCCAAGTCAAAAGAATCTACACATGTAGAGCTCCGGTGAATGAGGATGGCGGTGATGGCGGTCGGACTTATAAGAGTCTCCTCTTGCATTTATTAAAAACATATCATCGTGGCAACGAAGGAGCCCGTGGCCCTGGCTGGCCCACTCTCAAACGGGCAAAATGCAAGGCAAGAGGGGAGGGGAGGGAGGGGGTCAGCAGACCAGCGAAAGGGGGAAGTTAAATTTTTTTTTTTCAATAAAAAAAATATCGCACATTGCACAGGTAGCCAGCCACTACTAAAACGCTTGGCTGGCTTCCCCCACGTTTCCTAGACTCTGGCTCGCCTTGGATCACGCATCACGCGGGGAGGGGGGGGCGGGCAGGCAATTTCCATTACCCCATCGAAACGGTCGAGCGATGGGGTGGTTGGTGTGCGCCACGCTGCGGGTAAAGGGAAAAAGTTTCTTCTTAGATGACCCCTTCTCCTTTAGCCAACAACATGATGCTATGGATGGGTTAATGCGACCCCCAGACAGAATCTACATGTACTTCCCTTCCGAGCAGAGGAAGCTTGCAGAAGTTTTTTCTTGACCCCTGTCGGTGGCGAGTCGCTTGTGGTCGGCGCCTGCCGGTGCAGAAACAGATGGGGAAAGGGTAAATCGATCCAGCGATCCAGCGATCCAGCGACTGCATCACGATAACACGGCCCATTCGCAATCGCTATAATCCGTACTCTCGGCATCTCTTGGGTATGAAGATGCTTTTGATGAATCCAAGGTGTGGTGACCGTTGAAGAACACCCTCAGAAAAAAAATAACTAGTAAATGATTGACACAGCCAATTCGCATCGTCTAGTCCGTACTCGATCCTACCTTGTACAAACGCCCCATGAACCTGGCTTGGATCACGATGGAACTAGACCAAGCTTGCTTGAACGAATTTGTATTAAGAAAATGGTAAACATTTGTCGCCAACGCCTCTCATCTATCCCTAGCTGTCAACAAACATGACTCCCGTGTGCACACACATCTCAGACATCTCCCACATCGCTGTTATAAAATAAAAGTCTGTAAATGACATGGCTTGGAGGATTGAAATCCACGACCCTCGTTGGATAGGCGACGTCGAGTAGGAAATGCACTTGATAGTTAGTTCTTCATTGCCAACCCAGCCCGATCCCTATCCCGACCCCCAACGCCGTAAAATCACACATGTTCGGCCCCCAAACTCCTGTATAAACGCGGACCCTGGCGTCGGTTTAATCATTCCAAAATCAACAGACTGCAAGGTCGCATCTTGAACTCTCGTTGGTGAATGGTAATATATCGCCGGGACGTGACAAAAATAAAGAAAAAAGAAAACAAGGAAAAGAAATTGGTTTCTCCGTCTCGTTTAGCAGCTTTAAGCTCCGACACTCATCCATCCAAAGATACCGCATGCTGACCCGAGAACCAGCATAGTCAAGATGCCTGCTCCAGCTCTGTCGGCTGTCGTGATGGGCTTGATTATCTTCAGAGCATTATCGCCATTGCCACCGGCGTTGGGGTTGCCCTTGGATATACCACCGGTATTCTCCGTCAACGGAGGCTTGGCATCAGGAATCAGGAGAGACACGACGGCAGACAGAGCAGACATCTCTTGACCAGCCCCCGTCTTGCCGTCGTACACTCCGCTGGCCCATTTGAAGCCACATTGGCGACCGTGCGTGCCGCCAGTGCATTGCTTGATGGCGGCCTGGGCTGACGTCTTAAGAACGGGTCGAATCGTATCTATTGTGTATGGGGCAAGTTGAGTGATGGTCGAGTACCATCGGTGAAGGAAGCCCTTGAAGGTGAGCATGTCTGTGGTGCAGGTGCCAGCATTCTCGCATGATATCTCGACGGCGATGCCCTTGGGGAGGAACGTCTCCATGGCGTGCTTGACCAGTCCGTCCAAACGATCTTTCCAAGTTGAGTTTCCGTTTGTCTATACATTTTGGTCAGTGGCCGTCCCGGATCTTTGTACATGTACATACACACAGGCACGGGTGTGCCCACAGTGCATGTGTTTTGGGTTCTTCGAGATGCGTGTACTTACGACGTTGTACATGAAAGCCACGCCTTCCGCAAACACAGCGTTGTTGTAAGAGAATTCAGCCTTGTTGATAACCTTGCAATCGTTGCCAACCTTGGCACCATCGTAGATGGCGTAGCTCTTGTTGTCGATGAAGCCAATCTTCCACATCCAGTCCCATGTTCTATCTGCCCAGTCAGAATACGTGGTATTGCCGGTGTAGCGGAACAGACGGGCTCCCATGTTGAAGAAGCAGCCGTTGGCGATGCTATTCTTGTAGTCGTATCCGTTGTTCGCAAAGGGAATCTGCCATCGCAAGCCACCGCCGCATGTCGAATCATGGCGGTCGGGACTAGCCTGCGTGTTGAAAACGGCCTGGGCGAGCTCAAGCCACTGCGGCTTGTCGGTTGGTGGATTCGGGAAGCCATTCTCGGCGGCCGTCATGGCAGCCATGCCCCAGAAGCCTTGGTCGTCGTTGCCTAGCGACGCGGTGACGTTTCGAGGCATGTAGTCTTTGTTCTCGCCGACCTGGAACAGCATCGCCTGCATGACTTCGTTGTTGTATGTTGAATCGCCGGTCCAATACCAATAATCGATCAAAGTCCCCCACATCGCACCGCCTTCCCACCAGTAGTAGTCTCCGTGAGGTGGCGGTCCAGGCAGAATACCGGGTGTTTGCCCAGTCAGATTGCCCTTGTAGTATTGAAGCATATCCCATGCCAAGGTGCTTGCGCTTTGTTTAATGGCGGCTGGGGAGAGGAGACGTCAGTATGCGAGGAGCAGTGTGTTGGATTCCACCTGGCCATCTACCCCAGCTCAGATCGAACAGCAGCTTGGATTTAGTGGCTTACCGGTGTCCGCAATGGAAAACGGCGACGTCTGAGCCTGTACCAATGTCGCCACGGACAGCAATGACGCAGCCGCCGCGTGAGGGGAAAGCTTAGACCTCATGATGTGAGGGGACACGCCGTAAAAGATGCGTGGTGGTGTTGCTGCTGCTGCTGCTGCTGCTGAGACGTATTAAGATGGCGAGGCGAGAGCGAAAAGGTTGTGGTCAGCTACGGATGACGTTGATTGACCTTGGCGTGGTAGGTCAAGTTGCGCTCCAGGAACGAATGTGCCACAACGAATTTGGTTGCGAACTGCCTCGCACCTCACCGTAAGATCTGTTTCAGGTGAAGTGATGTTGTTCTGGCCTGCGTCATGCAGCGAAGGCGAGCACCACCAGTGTTGATGGCTCCGGAATATCGCGTCAAAAATATCGAGGTCGCTTTGGCAGTGGACGACGGAAAGAAGCACGATGGGGTTGACAAAAGGAACTGAGTATTACTCCGTACGGACGTAATACACGCATGAATACACACGGATTGCACGGATTGCACGGATTGCACACTTTATTGACGGGGCCGGAATGACAAGCCCATTGGGACACGAGGAGCCCGAGACGTGGGATACAGGCGAAAAATGTATGAGGACATTGGTACAGGGGACTTGGGTCGGACTAGCTAAAATCCACTGCTTCGTAATTTTAATGGACAGCCACCAGCCACCGGCTGAGCCACCCACTCACTCACCCATCCGAGCCATCCGCGCCATCCAGAGAGTCGCCGGTTCATTCCTCGTTACCATTATTGTTATTTGGCTGCGAGACAAAAAAGGCGCGTTGTAGATTGTCGCACCGAAGTCTGTGTCGGGATCAGACATCCATTTGCCACTGCATATTATTACTGGAAGCTGTCCGGATGTCATCGCCGTCGTTCGCCGCTCTTCCTTTTGGGCTCGCGTGCAAGAGCCCTGTGTTGTTGGACATGAAGATGCTGGATGATACCAGAACTAAGAGCTTCTGCCGAGTAACCCGTAGCAATGCATGATTTTCGGATGATTCCAGATGATTTCACACCTTGGACAGGCGAATCCTTATCCTTTTCTGTTTATAAGTTAGGGAGCCCAACACGCCACTCGTGACGGGCCGACCTTGTTCCGGCATCCCCATCACCGGCCAATGACTATACATGTAGTGTGTCAAAGTCTGACAGGGGCCAATTGCGTGAGCTCATGTCAAAGCTGTCCTTATTAAGGTCCCTACGGGCCCTGGATTCATGTGGCATTGACCTGAATATCAGAATCGAATACAACCTGCACAACACGAGCGCGCTCTGCTAATTCGGTTCGGCGGCTGTAACGATCCGAATGGAATAAAGTAGCCGGGACTTCGACAATAAGCCCACCTTGATTCTTTTTTTTTTTTTTTTCCCCCTACCGAAGACGCCAACGGGTGTCGCCTGCTGGCAGAGGCACCATGGACAGTCTCGAGAAGCGTGGCCTCGACGAGGACAACTTTGGCGCAAAGGGCAGCGTCGTCAGCGCATTCGATGCATTCCGTATGTTCAGCATCGCATAGATGACACCAGGTCATTGTTACTGACTCGACAATGTCGCCACAGCCAAATCGAAACCACAATACGTGACCAGAACCGAGGTGGAGGGAAATGGACTGTGGCCATGGCCGTCGTGTCTCTCTTCTTGCTCTGGGCCGAGCTGGGACGTTGGTGGCGCGGATCCGAGTCGCACACGTTTGAAGTGGAGAGGGAAATATCGCATTCCATGCAAATCAACCTGGATGTCGTGATACTCATGAAATGCGGCGACCTGCACGTCAACGTTCAGGATGCCGCCGGTGATCTCATCATGGCCGGCACCAGATTGAACAAAGACGAGACAAGCTGGGCGCAGTGGGTCAATCAAAAGGGCGTGCATAAGCTGGGCAGGGACGGCGAGGGCCGAGTTGTCACGGGTGCCGGGTGGCAGAACCTCGACGAGGAGGGTTTCGGCGAAGAGCACGTCCATGACATTGTGGCCCTGGGCAAGAAACGAGCCAAATGGGCCAGAACACCCCGAGTCCGCGGACCACCTGACAGCTGCCGAATCTATGGAAGCTTGGAGCTGAACAAGGTCCAGGGCGACTTTCACATCACGGCCAGAGGCCATGGGTACCAGGGCCTCGGCCACCATTTGGACCACGGGAGTAAGTCGCTGAAGTAAAGAATGCTGCATCATGTCTGGCACAGAACCACTGACGTTGAGGGAACCAAAAAACAAAAAAAAAACAAAAAAACAGGCTTCAACTTCTCACACATCATCAACGAGTTATCCTTTGGTGCCTACTACCCATCCCTCGTCAACCCACTCGATCGCACTGTCAACACCGCCCAGCATCACTTCCACAAGTTCCAATACTACGTCTCCGTGGTGCCCACGCGATACACGGTCGGTTCCAGCTCCATCGCCACCAACCAGTATGTCGTGACTGAACAGAGCAAGGCCGTGTCGGAGTACATGGTGCCAGGCATCTTTGTCAAATACGACATTGAGCCCATTGTGCTGTCTGTCAATGAGAATCGCGACGGCTTCTTCAAATTTGCTTTCAAGCTCATCAATGTGCTGTCAGGTGTGCTCGTTGCTGGACACTGGGGCTTCACATTGAGCGAGTGGTTCCGCGAGGTGATTGGCAAGAGAAGGCGTCAGAGCGGTGGCGAGGGGTTCCTAGGAACGAAGCATGGGTATGATGCGTAGAGAGTAAAAGGGGAATGGAGATGGAAAGGAGCCTTATACATAGACGGGTGCGTTTTGTATTGGGGAGGTGATGGCGTTTATAGGCATACTTGGAATTGTTTCAGCGTACGTTTACCAGTCGCGGGTGCTACGTGATGGGGGCGTGGGATCTTGTATGTATTCACTTTCACTGATGCTATCAATTTTTTGATTCGAAAGGCAGAAAATGACCGTTGCGGTGATGCTCCGACCTTATCTGGAAACACAATTGTTCCCGCTCGTTGTGCAACTTCTGTGCGTGCGTGACATTGTGTCACGTGATGGTGCGCGCATCGTTGGTTCCGACGGCTTCCGTGTGCCTTCGTAAAGGATTTTCTTGGAATTACTCCGTGAGGCTAATAAACCCACAGTCGCTCGTTTGTCGAGCCTCTGCAGCTGGAGAGGATGAAGCGGCGCGTCGGTGGCAATGATGTCGATGTTGGAGCCGTCCTTTGCGTCCTCGGCCTCGTCGTATTTCTCCTCCTCCCGCACATGTGCAGGTGTTGCATGCGGCCCGAGTTGGCTTGGACGAGAGCAGCCACCGTGTACGGACGGAGTAGGACTTTCCTCTCCTTCGTCTGGGCCGGGCACGATGGGGCTGCTGGTGCCGGTGCCGCCCTTGAAGGAAGAGCCCTGGCACACCATGCCTGTGCCTCCGCCGACGTTTGCCCTCCGGGAGTGCGTCGCTCGATGCCTTGCTCTTGCAGGCGCTCGATGACATGCTCTGGTGTCATGGCGAATTGGCGGACATGGTTCAGATGGTCGTCAAAAGTCTCGACTATGACGGGGAGAAGGAGCCAGTCCACGCCAGTTTCACCCTGTCCGTCATGGTGAACGGCGTACTGATATACGCCGGTGTAGCGCTGTCCGACGGCGAAGCTGTTGGTGATGACGATGGGAGAGTGCAACAGCTGGTCTCCGTTGGTCCAGTGCGATCCCGTCATCTCTCCGGAACCGTTGAACGGGAAGACAAGGGGACTGTATCTTCTAGTTGCTGTTTCGAGAGTCTTCAATCCCAGCTAGTAGGATCATTCTGATCAATTGAATCAGTTCATCTGATTGATTCGATATCGTCAAAAATCATCGAATTCATCAAATCAGTTCATCATGACCGTAACGACCTTCCCCTTGATCCAGGTCAGCCTGATCAAATCATTCCAATAGGATCAATTGACGATATCGGATCAATCAGATGACCTGATTCAATCAATCCTGTTGGAATGATTTGATCAGGCTGACCTGGATCAAGGGGAAGGTCGTGACAGTCGTGACGGTCATGATCAATTGGTCTGATGAATTCGATGATTTTTGACGATGTCGGATCAATCAGATGACCTGATTCAAATGTTCAGAATAAACTTGCTAGCCGGGATTGAAGGGAAAGGCTGTACAAATTTGCTGTTGAGCAAATAGGTCATAAGGGATGTAGCAGAGCCTTGGGAAGGGTTTGGATTATCTGCATCGCAGAGAAAAGGTTGAGAGGGTCTGCTCATGAGTGCTGCTGCAACGTCGAGGATCAAGATGAGACATGATCGCGGTTTGGAGAGGCGAGCAATGACAAGCAAGATCTCGCTCCGCGGCATGCTCGGCCGTGCCCTGGCAACAAGCGACGTTTCCGATGACTTATTAGCTCCCGGATGCATCTTTATCCAGTTGTCCTCCTCTCTTCTTTGCTGCGAAGACCCTCAGATCTTTCACAACTCACTGAAGGCAATGAATGGCCACACAGATCCAGAGTTTTGATGGGGCATACTGTCTTTGACTCTGCACATCTTTTCACACATAACGTGGCAATTACAGAAGGTGAGACTCCGACTCGCAGATTCCTCGATGCATTTATCTAGAATGGTAATCAGGAATTTGGGTCTCGCATCGGTTGAGCCCGCATCTACTTGGCTTCCTTCTTGGCCTTTTCAACAATATCCTTTCCCTTTTCTGACTGCTTCTCCAAAACCCGTTTGATTTCCTCGACAGTTTCCTTGAAGAGCTTCTCGCCCTCGTCCCTGTGCTTGTCCGCAATCTCGCCGATCTGCTGTAGCTTTTGCAGCACATCGCCACCCTGAGGAACCATGTTCAAGTACTTGTTAAGACCAAGACTGCCGCTAGCGCTTGAGGCCTTGTCCTTTCCCTTCTCTACTGTGTCTTGGATGTACTTTGACAGGTCGTCCACATCACCAGATCGGACCTTGTTAAACAGCTCGGTGAAGTTGGATTGCTTCAACGCGTCGGCGTTCTTCTCAATCAGTTCCTTGACCTTGGGATTCTTGTCCAAATACGGCTTGGCGGCCTCCAGACCCTTCTTCCATGCCTCGTCGCCGACATCACTAAACTGTTGAACCTTTTCTTCAATCAACTTGCGGGCTTTGTCAAGATTGCCGGTGGAGAAACCCCCCGCGAGAATGTCCTTGACTTGGCCCCATGTCTCGTCGACCTGCTTCTTCACTTCGGGGCCATAGTTCTTACCCATTGACTGGAGCTTCTCGATGCTTGGGCCAAACTTCTCCTTGGCCTCGGGATGGTTGTCGATAATGTCGGAAATAGCGTCGCTACCGAGGCTTGCAATTTTCTTGGATACATCTGCCAGAACGTCGTAAGCCTTGGAGGCCGTCCCCAAGCTGAGGCCAGATTTGGAAACGTCCTTGATCTGTTTGTAGGCATCATTGACAATCTTATCAGCTTCCTCCTTGTGGCTGCTGCGGACTGCCTCCAAGTCCTTGAAGGCAGCGTCGACGAAGCCTCTGCCACCGGGCACCCAGACAGCGTAGGAGTAGGCAAACTGCTTGATCGAGTCGACGGCTTGATCGGCGCTGGGCGTGCTGTCCTGCAGCTTCTTGGCAGCGGCATCGTACGTTCTGCTGGCCTCAATGGCAGCTTTGTTGATCTTGGATGCTGTGCGTCCAGCCGGGGTGAAGGAGTAGACTCCATACGCCACAGCGGTTCCGACCACACCTCCAAGCACGCCGGTCGCGAAATGCGAGGTGCTCGAGCCTCCTGCGCCTGATGTCGAGGTGGACTGATGGCGGCATGACTGTTGGCGAGGAACGCGGCGGGTAACGGAACGCGGCGCAGCGCGGCAGGCCACCAAGCGGCTACCGAATTGTCTTGACGAATACATGGCAGTGAGGGTCACGGCTCGGGGATGAGGAGACGAGGAGATGAGGAGATGAGAAAACGAGACAATGAGTTATTGGAGCTATGAGGAGGATAGTCTTCCAGCTTCCAGGAGGCCAGGAGGAGCTCAATTGATCGTGACAGCGATGGCGAATACGGCCAATTGAGGCGGGGTGTGATGACTGATAGTTAGTGCTGGTTCGATAGAATTGTACGAGGGCGAGGTGCCGAGAGCTTGCGATGGGAAAAGGTCATATAACAGTCGCACAGCAGCCAACGCTAATTCCCAATTCGATTCCAAGGAGGCTGGCAAAAGCATGGCTTGATGCGAAATGATGACGACGGCATTTTCTGGTGCAGCTGCATGCAGAGCTCGGGGGTGATGCTCCGCCAAGGCCGTTGCACCTGGCTGCTGCATCTGAAGTGGTATGTATGTTCCTGCAGACCAGAAGCACTGGAAGCGACTTGAGGAACGAATACGCAGCCTTGAAAAATTGGAGCATTGACAGTGTGTGTTCTTGTTTCTGGCACTTTCTGACTCGGTGAATTTAAAAAAAATTAGATGCAGAGGATCTGGCAAAAACGGGAATGGTTACGACATTGATGGATGACCTGTACGCGCCCTAAGGCTCAATTTGCAATTTGTGGATGCTGTTGGCAAAGAGGCGGCAAGTCATGATCTCGGCGAATTTGATTGTGCGACACTGCCAAGTCCTCCAGCGGCGTGGGTGTCTTGCAAGTTGGAAGTACATGTAATATTGGGACGGATTACGGATTAGTCCGTACAAAATCACAGATTTGCCGCGGACCACAAGGGAAAGTGCGAAGCAGTCGAAGTCGAGTAATCCATACGGACATTCAAACATGAGCGCAGACTTTTTGCAAAAGTTTGTCACACAAACGAATGAAAAGAAAAGTATGGAACAGGCTGGTTCTTCGTTGGGGAGTTCTTGTTTAAATACCTCAGGATACGAGCATTTGATGTTGGGTCATGGCTGTTCGCTCATATGTGGTGACGGGCGACCACAGCTCAAGCCTGAAACGACTTTTTAGGCGCCATATCCTGGGGGCGCTTGGAGCAGACTGACTGTTTACCATTTTTTGTGAACCATAGGAGCTCCGTATTTGTGGTTTCATCGCTTGTCGTATGAGCTTCTTTATGCTCATCCGATTGGACTAGCACCGGATTTTTGCAGCAACTAGTCCGTAAGCCTCGAACAGAATAGATTAGCAAGTCTCGACAACAAGAGTCGTATCAATGTTCCTCATCAAGGCTCCTGAAAGGTCCCTAATTTTTTATTTTTAGCGCTAGAGACCCAGAGGTATTTCCCTGGTGAAAACATGAGTAGAGATAGAGTTAGAGATGATAACTCGCTACGCCTTCACTTCACTTAGCGGACCCCACCCAGCGACAACCACGGATTAATCCGTACACACTGCGTCATTACGGTTGTGTCCAATAGGAACCATTTGGCCATTGAATGATTCTGGTCTTACCGCCTTTATTAATCAGGGTGCACTTGCCTCCAGAAGAGCCCGTTTCAGTCTTGATTTCCACCCCGCACTAAAAAGTAGTCATCTCTAATAATTCGCTGCAGATGAGCGCTTGGCTGTCGCGTCAGGTTCCTTTGTGGCGCGCGACAACCCCCAGGGTCTGCTCTTTGAGCCCTTGTTTTCCGAAGCGCACATGGCCCAGCTTCCTCCACTCCTACTACCACTCCTACTACCACTCCTACTACCACTCCTACTACCACTACCACTCGACTATGTCAGCACCACCTGTCGAGTACGGATACATTGATGGAGTAGAGCATCTCGGCGACTACAAACTGGGCGGCTATCACCCAATCCACATCGACGATCGGCTTGACAAGCGATATCGAATAGTGCACAAGCTCGGCCACGGCACCTTCTCCACTGCCTGGCTCGCCATCGATGAGAAGACGTCAAAATATGTCGCCATCAAAGTCGGCACCGCGGACGCGGATCGCACCGAGGCCGACATTCTCTCTCAGCTCACAGGGAACGCTGCAAGCTACATCGGCTCGGAAGACAAGCCGTCGCTAATTCCCGTCCTTCTCCGTCACTTCCATCTCAGAGGGCCCAATGGCACTCACCCGTGTCTCGTAACCCTTCCGGCACGGTGCAGCTTGCGGGACGCAAAGGAGGCATCGGGCAGCTCCTTATTCCAGCTTGATGTTGCCAGATCTCTCGCCGCGCAACTGGTCATGGCCGTATCCCTCGTCCACTCACAGGGTTATGCCCATGGAGGTGAGCATCCCGTCGCCCCAAACGCCCAACGACTCAGCTGACACTGTGCTCTAGATCTTCATCTCGGCAATCTTCTTTTACAGCTGCCCTCATCCCTCAACAGCTTATCGATACAGCAACTGTACGCACGGTACGGGGAGCCAGAGAGAGAGTCAGTAGTCCGTCTCGACACCCAGGCAGCGTCAACGGACCCCGGGGTTCCTTCCCACGCAGTGCCTTCGGTGCGGCTGGGCATACCCAGTCATGAGATATCCCTAGGCGAGGCGAAGCTCATGCTGAGCGACTTTGGAGTCGCCTTCCGCCCAGACGACAAGTCTCGATTTGAGTCATACACACCCCTTGTACTCCGCCCACCCGAGGCATTCTTTGAGCCAGCAACGCCCCTCACATATGCCTCGGACATTTGGAGCCTGGGTTGTGTCATCTTTGAGCTTCTCGCCCACAGGTCCCTCATCGATGGGTTCCTCGCACCGCAGGATGAGATCACGGCGCAGCAGGTGGAACTGCAGGGTATCCTGCCACCCGAGTGGTGGGGCAAATGGGAGAAGCGACCAAAGTGGTATGATGAAGCGGGCAAGCCCCTGAGCAATGCGTCTGACATTTGGACATGGGAACGACGGTTCGAGGAGTGGGTGCAAAACCCGCGGCGGTCCAGGGATATGGAAACGATTGGTGAGGACGAGAGGGATGCGCTGTTCCAGTTGCTGGGGCGGATGCTTGCATGGAGGCCACGCGAGCGACCGGATGTAAAGGAAGTGCTGGAGGCGGATTGGATGACGAGGTGGGCTTTGCCAGCGTACCGGAAGGCTCAATGACCGAGAGTGCAAGAAAGGTGTGTAAGCACTGAGCCTTGTTTTCATGAAATGATCCTCGATTGTACATATGTAAATGATCTTGACTGGGAGGCTCGGGATTTCTAATACACCGTGGAGTTGGACCAATGATACACCTGCCGGATTCAAGACGGCGCTCTGCGATGAGTTATTGTAGTCAGGGGCTCGTACGACTGCAGGCCTCATGCGGATAATATGTCGTGAGACACGGTGATGGTGGGCTATTATCGGAAGAGTTGTCTTTGTGTGAGATTGGTAAGCATCTGACGAAGAACTTGACAAGGACGTACGGATAAAAAGCTCATAATACTCGGTGTTTTCGGAGTCACGGCCTCTGCAGCACTCCATCTCTGTCGGCGTTCATCGGAGCACGGTTCTTGCCCAGCTTCCTATTTGGTCGTCGAAGGATGGATGCTTGGCTGCCTAGACAACCTGCAGAGATCATCTAGGGCACGTGATCTACACTGAAACAATAAAGTCATCATGTATTTGGTTCAGAATTTGTACAATTCTATTGTTTTCTTCTCTGCTTTGAAATTTCATTCGAAACAGGGCCAGCCCAAAATACAGCCGTCACTACTGTACATCACAGGCCTAGTTTGCGGTACTTCATGATTGGATGGCCGAAATCGAGGAATGCGACCGTATCTTGCGCCGCTTCAACATCAAGGCTCTCCGCCAGCTCATTTCAACCCGTCATGTCTGTCCATAAACGCCTTGCCGCCTTCCACCCTCGGTTAGCCCAGTGAAACCATTCAAAGCAACTACTACCTCGGGGTACAAAGCCAAAGAATCTTGACGCTACAATGGTATCGAGTGTCCTCGAGCAGGGCTTCCATCTTCTCTGGGAATACCAGGCTTCGGAAGGCAAATGACGGCAGTGAGTGCGAGGTTCTAACTGCCTCGTTTGAATCTGGAGACGATGTCCAGTTTCCTCTCCCCTAATGGCCAGGGGGCATGTGAGACTTTATCAAGGGAGATGATTCTTTTGACCTGGAGCGAGTGTTGTGCGGATAGCAACAGAATCGGCAACTCCCACAGCAATATTATGTCGAGTCTCCTTGTCCGGATGGGTCGGCCCGAGGAAGCTGAGGAGACAACTCGCCAAGTGTCCGTCCCTCCGGCCTTCGGGCCTTTGAATTCCATCAAAAGTTGCCTGGCGACGGAGTCAAGACATGTGATTCTTAGTACGATCATCGGTAGCCTCTTTGCTACTGAAGGAGGGCCACACGAGCTCAGCAATGCAAGTGCTTTGCTGCTTGCTCAGAAGCGGAATTGTCCAAGCTGTGTCTCTGGATGTGGTGGTAAATACGGCAGTACATGAACTGGGCTTGGTCATCATTCGCATTAGAAGTCACAAGGCCGCCCGCGAGGCATTGTCGCTGTCATCCGACGCAACACGACGCAACCCCGCAGACGCGGAAGCATACATACATATGCACAGCGGAGTCGGGAATACGCAAGACGCACTGGGCGGCTGAGCCGTCCGTCGTATCAGACTTTGGCAACGATCTGGACGTGGCCGCCCTGTGTAATATTATGCAGATTCGCTCATCGGCCTCACTCCACGGATGCTACGGGATATGGACCGGGGAGCCAAGGTGGTTCTGGAGAAAACCCTTGGAAATGACAGGGGCCTGAGGAGCACCCCGGTGTGCTCCATAGATGCATATATATGTTTGCCTCGACGATAATGTCTCCTGAACCAGGGCTGGGCCTGAAAACTGCCGATCGCCCGCGCATTTTGATACCAGATGCAGGCCATCTACGGAGTAGTCCCCATGCCCTCTCACTTGGACATGCTGGTCCTTGTCTCGGGGGGTCGTCCCGAAGCAGGACTTGAGATCGAGGCGGTTATTTGCAGTCCGATGGCACGTAGTCCGTACTCGTACTCGTACACGTACTGTGGAATGAAACGCTCTTCTCGAGGTGGTGCTCATCGATTTACAAGACAAGTCGTTGAATCCGAACCGCAACCCGTAATGTGACAAATGCCGGTGCAGGCGCGCTTTATGTACATAAAAAAAAAAAAAGAGTGGGGGGGGGGACGCCGACGGCCGATGGTTTCGTCCGGATATTGAGCCGAGATTCCGCTTAAATCAGTTCATGTATCTGTGGGCCCTTGCAGGCCGTCGACAAATCAAGAGCGTGCAAAGATAAATAACTCAAAAAACCGGGTCGGCTCGGGTCGTCTCAACCCCCTCGGCAACTGCATGGGGTCGGGCCAGGCCGCCTTTTCATGCATCCACATCCACGTTCACGTCCACCGCTACGTCCACCGCTACTCCGCCGGGATAGTATGTAACTGTGTGTACGGATCAGTCCGCACTCTGTATGTACGGAGGTGTATGTATGTACATGGTGACAACTGACATGGGCTGTCCGGAAGGTCGCGCGGCGTAATCCGTAGTAGTTAGTATAAAGCCGAAACATCTCCGACCTTCGAGTTTGCAATCCAGACGAAGCCTGCCCTTGAGCTCGTCGGCTCTCGGCACTTCCATCTTGAGGTCACCGCACTTTGAGCGTAATATTACGATGCCCGGACGGTGCGGACAGGCTTGCTCTTGCAGCCTTTGGCTAGAACAATATGCTGAGAAGACGACAGTCCCGACCACAACACTGGAGCCGCATCCGCATCAGCGTCTCGAGTCGCTTCCCAACTGTCCAGGAATACAACATGGCATCATCGCCTCCTGCACACCAAGACGTGAAATACGACTTCATGTCACCGTTGACCTCGGGCAGCAAAATCGACTTGACGCTGCCCTTCGAGGACGAGTTCCAGAACCGCCTTGACATACACGGGACGACAATACGCCCGATGACGGCACGTCCCATCATCCTGAGCACCTCGCCGAATCCCACGAGCACGCACAATCCATGGCCGAGAAGACCAACAACGATGCGCCGGGACAAACGACGTCCTCCTCCTCCAACACGGAAACAAGGTCGTCAGCCGGCGAAACGAGGAGGCGCAACAACTTCTCCCGTCGTCGCGCCACCCGAGTCCGTCTGCAGGAGCCACGCCCTCGACGAATATCACCAGGGCCTCCTCCAGGTCGCCGGGACCGACAAGCGGCCTTTCAACCCGTCATTCCGCCGCCACAACTCGGCCAAGGAAAGGCAGTGCAGTGCCGCCCCCCAGCTACTACCGAGGATGCACAGAAAGTCGGCGTCCCAGAGTCCCCGCGCAGGGCAGACCAGGCCTCGGCCAGCAACCTCGTGATCCCGAACAACAGACGCATTCCCGCCTCGGCATTCAACAGCGAGAGTTTCTGGACCGACGGAGACGAATCCGCCACCCGCGCGTGACTCTGACGAGATATGATCTCCGGGCGGACGAGCAGGATATTTACGGCTGGAAGGGTGACACGACTGGCAAGCGGAATGCCAAATACATGTTGGTCCGGGATAGGGAAGGCTTTTTGAAAATAAGAGACCGCACCAAGTTTGGTTTCTCTGGACCCGAGGAAGGGAGTTGTGTGTGTGTGTGTGTGTGTCAGGTGCTCCTCGCTTGTCTATGGAGTAAGGCTATAACTGCTTCGCTACCGCAATCACTCACATGAAAATCTATTCACTGCCCTGAATTGAAAAAAAAATCCCTACATGTTTTTTTTTTTTTTTTTCTGTGTATTCAATCGGTCTTCATCTAGCATCTGCTTATGCCTAACTCCGTAGTGTAATGAAATTTTTCGCAATCTCGAGGCCCCAAAACTGCCCTTCAACCCTCCCGTTGGCCTGGTCCATCACCCACGAGCCACCTTTTGTTGAAAGCCTCTTATAGGGGGTTTTGGAATGTATCTTGTTAGTTGGCGTGGTCACGCCTGATCTTTTGAAGCGTCTCGTGCCTCGACCGGAGTGCCTAGCAGAGCAAGTCAATTTACGCAAAGACTATATAAAGTAGACTTCATCGAGTGAGCCCTTGGAGTTGACAATTTAAATGTGTCTGCCTGTACTGCGTGTCCTTGGATGTGTCCGAGCTCCGCAACCTTTGTGTTACCGGGTGGTGCAATTATGAAGTGCGAGTGGTGAAATTTGTTGAAAGATGACCTAATATCCGGGGTCCTTGCATATGGAGCTCGAGGGCCTGGACTTATCTGATGTTTTATATGAACAAGGATGCTAGCCGGACTGTCTCATGCTGCGAGCGCCTATTCTGTTTGGAAGAAGGTTGCCTGTTTGTTTTCTTTTTTTCCTTTTTTTACAGTTCTTGCCCAAGTTTTGGTTCAACATCCTTGACCTATAGTACTGTGGATCCCTTCAAGTTGCCAAAGGGAACTTGACGTTTGTCGTGCCTTGACTCCGAGTTGATCCCTTCTGTTCCATATTGATATTTTGATGCGCTTCAATCCCACAAGAAAGGGTTGGGTATCCAACATTCATCGAGCAAGTAAAGACACCTAATGACTTGGCATACACGGCAGGCATCATCGAACGACATGTTGCATAACTACGTCGAAAAGGGCAACCCATTTTTGTCGCAGCCAGGATCAAATATCAACTTCTTTACCGTCAAGGGGTTTGCCACTGGAGGCATCCCCGTCTCCCATCTCCGGTGGACATGATGTGATGGCGGTAATCCATTTTGACAAAAGGTGCCATAAATATACCATGAGAACAGACATGCTGTATCGCTGGGTAGCCCGCGGAGTAAAATGGCGAGATGAAATACTCCATTATATACAACCGTAATTCATGAAAAAAACTGTTGCCAACACGCTATCTCTGTTTGGGCATCTTCTTCTCCTCCATGGCCTCCATATCCTTCTTCTTGTGGAAGTGCGGCGCCAACTCAGCCAACCACTTTGGTTCAATGGGCATCACACCTCGCATGTATTCCTTGGTCGTCTGGACCAGCTCGAAGTAGATAACCATCTTCTCGGGCGGATCCACCGACATGAGAACACTGCTCGGATGGATCCACACCGTCGTGTTATTCTTGACGGTCCGATAGCTATCGCCGCTCTTTTGGAGACGCGCTGCGTTGGGGAAGAACCCAGCTGTCATGGCTCGCTTGATGGGCCGCAAGTTGGCCGCGCCGCAGGTGGAGGGCGAGACCTCGACTCGCTCACAAAGCTTGGACAGCTGATCGCGGACGTCCCGGGCACGGGTCAGGGATCGCTGCTGGAGGAAATTCTCTCGCGCCCACACGGGAGAAAAGTCGCTGTCTACCCATTGGTTCCAGACGTTGAGGAGCGTTGCGTGATCGCCGCCGTCTTTGACCGTGAATCGATTTCTTGCACTGTCGGCATGGATCTTCTTGTCCTTTGGTCGGAAAAAGAGGGCCGAGGCTTCTCCGAGCATGGAAACAATGGAGAGGACCTCTTCGACGCAGCCTTCCTTGTCGGCAGCCAGCACGGCCTTGGCTAACATGGGATCTGTCGGGAACTCTGCCATCTGACGGCCCATCTTGGTCAGCTCGCCCTTGTGGTTGAGCCCCTGGAGGGCGAACAACTGGTTCAGGGCGCCTATGAGTGCCTCGGTGGGCGGCGGGTCCATGAACTCAAAGTCGAGCAGCTCGTTGATTCCAAGTGATTTCAGCTGCAACACCACGCCGTTGAGATTTGTGCGCTGGATTTCCGGCGTGGTAGACTCGTCCATTTCGTTCATGTAGGCAAACTTGGTGTATAATCTGAAACACTTGCCTGGCCCGACTCGCCCAGCTCGGCCACTGCGCTGGTTGGCAGAGGCGCGAGAGCAGGGGACCACGACCAGGTTGGACATGCCGGTGGCGGGATTGTAGATGTTTTCTTTGACATAGCCCGGGTCAATCACGTAGACAATTCCATCAATCGTCAAACTCGTCTCGGCAATATTGGTGGCCAGCACTACTTTGCGGGCCCCATCCGGGGTTGGCTCGAAGATCTTGGCCTGGAGGTCAGAAGGCAAGTTGGCGTAAATGGGACACACCACCAGCTCCTTGACGCGGCTGCCGAGCTTCCTTGCCGTCTCAGTGATTTCCAGCTCGGCAGCTTCGATTTCGTCCTGGCCCGTCAGGAAGATGAGTATATCGCCCTTTGGTTGCGTCGTGTGGATCTGGAAGACGGTCGTTATGGCGGCTGCCAGGTAATTGGCTTCGGGGGCAGGCGTGTAGTAGATGTCGACTGGATATCGTCGGCCGGGGATGTTGAAAATGGGGGCGTCGTCAAAATACTGCGCGAATTTGTTGGCATTCATGGTAGCAGACGAGATGAGGAGTTTCAGGTCCCTCCTCTCCCGGGCCAGGTCCTTGATGAGTGCAAGCAAGATGTCCGTGTGCACCGTCCTTTCGTGTGCCTCGTCGATCATGAGCGCCGAATAGCCCGCCAAGTCTGGCTCCGTCATGAACTCTCGCAGCAACATGCCGTCCGTCATGTACTTGAGGATTGTTTTGTCGCTCGTGCAGTCTTCGAATCGAATGGAATACCCAACCTCGTTTCCCACCTTGACCCCGACTTCATCTGCCACACGCGCGGCCACGCTCATGGCCGCAACTCGTCGGGGCTGCGTGCACCCAACCTTCAGTCCGTTCTTGGTATACCCGGCTTCGTGGAGGTATTGGGGCAATTGAGTCGTCTTGCCGCTTCCAGTTTCTCCCACAATGACCAGGATCTGGTATTGTTCCAAGGCCTCTAGGAACGAATCGCGGTATTGGTATATGGGCAGGCTCTTGCGCGTCTCTTGGATCGACAGGGCCTTCTTCTCGGCAGCGTCAATCTGTGCGTCCAGAAACACTTGCTCTTTCGTCCTGCCTCCCTCGCCTGCCAATCGTGAATCCAGGTTCCATTGGATGTACTGCGCATCATCCATGACATAACTGTAATCTTCATTCTCCATCTCGGCCCGTTGAATCTGAGCCTTGGCTTTCGCCGTCTGTTCCAGCTCCCACTCCTCATGCTCCGTGACAAATTTCTCTTGCCCGAACTCGTCCCTTTCGACATATCTCTTGTAAAGAGCCTCCTCCTTCTTTTTCCTGTCTAATTTGCCCTTTTCCGTGATGTAGTCCTCGGGCATTGAATACCCGTCGCGATAGTCATCAATCTTGAGTCGCTCCTCGGCAAGTCGCAGGATTTCCCTGTTCTTGGCAAACTCGGCCTTTTCCTTTTCCGATAGTCGGGCGCCGCTGCGCAGTTCTGCAGTCTCCTCTGCCACCTGCTTTCGCAGCAAGACCAGTCGTTCGGTTTCTCGCTTTTTCAGGTATTCCTGACGTGATCTCTCGCGCAGATCTGGCAACGCAGCGTCCCTGGCCGCGGCATCCTCTGCCAATCTCCGCCTCGACGAATCACCATCTCGCTGGTTCTTCTTGGACCATCCGTCGTCCTTTGCCTTCAACCGCTTTGCGAAAGCCTCTCGTTCTTCAATGTCCCTTCGTCTCGCGAGCTCCTCTCTCGCCCCGTCGGACAGATGTCCGTCCTCGCTTTGACCATCATCATGATCAAGTTTCATACGCTTGCTCGCGGATGCTTCGAATTCCGCTTCTTCTTTGTCGGGCATTGGTGCATCGGGGTTGTCGGGTGGTGGTGGTTCCTCGTCAGCCCACCGGTCATCGACGTCAGCTTCGGCATCGCGTCGACGGTAACGTTTGGAACTTTGGTTGTGAGAAGACGATGGTGCTGGACAACGTGTTGGACTCCGATCGCGGCGCGACCTGGAGTGTCGAGAGGATGATTTGTTGTCGTCTCCATCTCGACGCCGATGCTTGTGCTTCTTTTCCTTGACTACCCTTTGCGGACCAACCTCATCATCTTCCATAGGCACAAAGGCATACCGATTGGAGCTCATGATGAAGGCTCCAGTAGGCTGGACGCAGAATGCTAATTGGTAAAGCTGCCTGCAGGGCTGGCTGCGTCACAGAATTCTTGTTTGCGGCTCTCTCTGGCTCTGGCTTTTGGCTTCAAGAAATTGGGATTCAGACCCCGGCCCGCCCTGGCAGGGATGGTGGGTGGGGCTAGTGTCGCACCCCTTGCTGTCTTATCCAGGGCTTATCCAGGGCAAGCTTGTTAACACGTTGGTATAATCGTCAATCAATCGCAGGCCAGCCTTTTTTTTTTTTTTGTTTTTTTTGCAAACGAGAGGGCGAGCCATTGCCTCTTCTTCTCAAACACACCTCACTGCAACCGGGCGCTTGCACTTTCAGCGCACCAAGGGAATAGTCACTCATTTCCAAATCAATACTGGCTACTCGTTTTTTTTTTTCAAAATTCCCATTGACTGGGGCTAACCTCAGCCATGTTTCTTCACAGCGTAACCTGCTTCTTCCTCCTGGTCCTGGTCCAACTCGCGCTTTGCGCCGAAGACTATTACAAGGTATTTAGTGACGCCTCTCCTCCCCCCCCCCCGGTGGACTTATTACTTGCGGACCAAATGACTGACTCGTCACCGGAAAAGGTCCTCGGTGTCACCTCGCAAGCGACAGACAAGCAACTCAAATCAGCCTATCGCCAGTTGTCCAAGAAGTTCCATCCAGACAAGAACCCGTACGTGTGTCATTGTTCGTTCTCATGTACTTGACGTGCAAAAAGAGGGGACTTGCTAACCAGGCAAACCAAAAAAAAAAAAGGGGCGATGAAACAGCACACGAAAAGTTCGTACAAGTGTCCGAGGCCTACGATGTACTCAGCGACGCCGAAACCCGTGAAATCTACGATCATTACGGCCATGACGGCGTAAAGCAACACAAGAACGGCGGGAGCGGCGGAGGCGGCGGCGGCGGCGGCGGCGATGATCCCTTTGATCTCTTTAGCCGATTCTTCGGCGGCCACGGTCACTTTGGCAGATCGTCCGGGGAGCCTCGCGGCCACAATGTCGAAGTCAAGGTGGGCATCTCGCTTCGCGACTTCTACAACGGCGCCACGAGCGAGTTCCAGTGGAACCGGCAACACATCTGCGAACACTGCGAGGGAACCGGCAGCACCGACGGACAAGTTGAAACCTGCTCAACATGTGGCGGACATGGCATCCGCATCGTCAAGCAGCAGCTCGCCCCCGGCATGTTCCAGCAGATGCAGATGCGATGCGATGCCTGCGGCGGGCGTGGCAAGAGCATCAAGCACAAGTGCCCGGTATGTCGGGGCGAGAGAGTCGAGCGAAAGTCGACGACGGTGAGCCTGAAGATCGAGCGGGGTGCCGGGCGCGATTCAAGAATTGTTTACGAGAACGAAGCCGACGAGAGTCCCGACTGGGTTGCCGGAGATCTCGTCGTCACGCTGACGGAGAAGCCCCCCTCCCCCGAAGACAACCCGGACAAGGTCGACGGCGTCTACTTCCGGCGCAAGGGCGACGATCTGTACTGGACCGAAGTGCTGTCCCTCCGGGAGGCATGGATGGGAGACTGGAGCCGCAATTTGACCCATCTCGACTCCCATGTCGTGCGTCTGGGCCGACCTCGCGGCCACGTCGTCCAGAGCGGCCAGGTGGAGACGGTTCCGGGCGAGGGCATGCCCAAGTGGCACGAGGACGGCGGTAGCGTCTATCACAAGCATGAGTTTGGAAACCTGTACGTCACCTACGAAGTCGTCTTGCCAGACCAGATGGACAAGAAGATGGAGACGGACTTTTGGGATCTGTGGGAGAAGTGGAGGGCAAAGAAGGGTGTGGATTTGCAAAAGGACAGTGGACGGCCGGATGCAGCAGCATCAGCATCAGCACCTGCGCGAGATGAGTTATGATGAAAAGAGAGCGAGAGCGAAGATGAAGACGATGAATGTTTGATTGATGTACGCGGGCCGCTGTCGAGAGATTGTAAATACGGGCAACAGCAATATTAGAGCGTTGATATCAACATGAACGGGTGACATGTATGTACACAAGCATGAGCACAAAGTGTGGAATGCAACTTTTGTCATGACGTTGTGGCCTGTGCGTGCAATCCATGATTTCTCTAACACAGGAACTTATACACCCTTTTCCATCTCGGCCACGCCGCCCTCTCCTCCACCTCCTGCAGATGCAGAACATGAACATTGTATACCCTCCGGCCCGTGTCGACGTCCACTTTCCTCGCGCGTATGTACCGCGTGCTGTACACCATCTTGTGCCCGACGTAGCAGACAATGACGGCAGCCACGCCCATGAGCTTCAGCGCGGCGTTCTTGAGCACGTCCGCGCTCGATGTCCTCGCGTAGTGGATCGGGAAAGCGGCCACCCAGATCTGAGCCATGATAGTGAGGACGTTCAGGACGAGGCCCAGGAGGGAGCCCTTGACACCGAGCGTCGACCGGTAGGGGAGGTCGCCTTCGCTGCGCCCGTGGAGCTTCCAGGCGCGGCGGAACTGGATGTGGCAGGCACAGATGGTGCCCCATGTGAAGATGCCAGAGAGGCCACCTATGGCCGTCAGCCAGTCGATTATGCGGTCGCGCTGCGACAGCTCGGCGAGATAGCCTAGGAAGCCGACGGCGGCGGCCACGGCAATGGCGACGAGGGGCCGGCCCCTGCGGTCAACGTAGGCTAGGAAGCCGGGGGCGAGACGGAGGGTGGCCAGTGCGGCGAGGGTTCGGGAGGATCCGAAGACGGCCGAGTTGCCCACGGAGAGGACGGCGATGAGGATGACTGCGTTGATGAGGGAGGGGAACACCTGCAGGCCTGCTTCTTGGAAGGCGATGACGAGGGGCGAGGCGTTGGCGTCGTTCTTGACGGCTCCGTCGCTGTCTCCGCCGTACGCGAGCCGTTTGTCGTTGTAGGGGACGAGGATGCCGATGAGGAGCACCACGCTCAGGTAGAAGAGGGAGATTCTCCAAAACACGTGCTTGATGGCCATGGGCATGGACTTGCGCGGGTTCGCCGTCTCGGCCGCCGCCAGACCCATGAGCTCGGTGCCGCTGAATGCAAAGGCCGCGCTGAGAAGGACGCTGCAGAAGCCTTTAAAGCCGTTTGTGAAGGCGCCTGGGTCGCGCCAGTACTCGAAGCCAATGTATCCTCGTTCAGGAGTTCCAGCACAGTTCAGAATGATGCCGAATAAGCTGATTACGGGGGGGGGGGGAAGAGGCGGTTGGCAAAATAACGTCAATATTCAAGGTTTTTTTTTTTTTTTAAAGCCATCTTGGATGAAGGTGAACAGCAGGGGAGGGAAGAAAAATCCTTTTTTTCCCCCTTGACAGGGGAGTTCTCGGGTCCACTACTTACATGAAGCCAATGATGGCTGTGATTTTGATCACGGCAAACACGTACTCTGCTTCGCCGTACGTCTTGATGCCAAGCATGTTGATGGTGACGATGAGGGCTATGAAGAGTGTGACGAATATGGCGCGGGGGAGGGACTTGTTCCAGAAGCCGACGACTTCTGAGGCTGCGATGACTTCGACGGGGAGGGATATGAGCCATTGCAGGGCGTAGCTATACTTTGTTAGAGTTGAATTCCCGTCGAGATGAGAAGAAGAAGAGAAGTGAAGAGAAGTGAAGAGAAGGAATATATATATTGAAACGTACTTCCAGCCAAGTGCGAAACCCCACGAAGGGTCCAAGAATCGTGTCGCCCAAGAGGAGAAGGAGCCGGCAATGGGGAAAACCACAGCCAATTCGCCCAAAGCATGACATGTGCAATACATGTTGATTCCGACGACGATGAAGGCAAGGAGCATCGAGGCAGGCCCCCCCGTCGCCAGAGCCTGGCCCGTCATGATGAACAAGCCGGTTCCTATCGAGCCGCTAATCGCAATCATCTGCAGATGACGCCCCTTGAGCTTCCTCGCCAGCGCAGAGTGCATGATGTCCGAGCCTATGAACTGGCGATTCTCTTCGTCGATGCTCCTGTAGCCCAGGCTGTTCACGGGCGTCAGGGCGTTATCCGGGAAAAAAGGATCGCCCTTGTTGCGCTTGAAGTCCTCCAGCAGCAGCCTCATGGTCCGCAGCTGGTGGTGGCCGCGGGATGCAGATCGTCGTCCATGGCCGCCGTCGTCTGCCTGGCACAGCTCAATTGCGTCGTCGGGCAAGCTCGAGTTCATGCCGAATGTCATCCTGCCGATCCTGCCGCCTCTTGGCCGGACGCTTGCCGCGCCTCATGAGGATACTGGGAGACGGGTTACTATGTTATGTTATAGTGAGGGAAGAGAGAGAGAAAGAGGGAGACGGATGGATGAATGGATGAAAGTGCGGTGGGTGGGAGACGCGGGTTGCTTTGGGGGGAGTCGGGGTGGTGGTGGAATGGGAGCGCAGGATAAAGAGTCGAGGACGTCAGGACTACAGCACCCAAGACAATCTCTTCTGCACAGGTCTCTTCCAGGACGTCTGTCTCGTCGATGCTGAAACAAGTTGTCGATGATGCAAACCAGACGGGGTCTCGTCGCTCGCTTATCGGGAGACCCCCACCAGTGCCCCCACCAGTGCCACCACCAGTGCCACCACCAGTGCCACCACCAGCGCATCCAGCAGCAACAGCCCCCTCGCGCGCAACCGCGTTTCATCTTGTTGGACTGCGTTGTCTCATCTGGAGGAAGCGCGAGCCCAGCCGTGTCACCACAAACATGCATTCACCCTCCTCCCACTCCCCCATCCATCCTCTCCTTTTAATGCTTCTCTCCCCGGCCCTCGCTTCTGGTCTCCCTCTCGCAACACAGGCACCGCCACGCCAGAGGGTACGAAGACGGTGTTTGAGTGTGCCCGAGTGTATGGGAACAGACGTTGAGAGAGCATGTTGCGAAAAAAAAAAAAAAAGTGTATTTATTTACCAGACGATCCATCAAAGATGAACAGAAACTAGTTGAAACGTACCCCTTGGACCGCAAAATCAGCCATCGTTACTTCCTTTGTACGTCGTTTGTAAACATGGTTGGTCCCACGTCATGGTTGGTCCCTCGTCATATTCGTGTCCCACGTCTTCTCCTCCTCCTATCATTATACTCTTCGTCGTCATCTTGGTGAAACCCTTGCCCATCATGTTTTTGGTGAGTGCTTCTTCCTTGGCCTTCGGTCCCCGAAAGAAGGCCTGACCCCAGTACGTCTCCTAGCACGCCCATCCAACTCTTCTGGCCATCCAGTGCGCTGGTCAAGCTCCTCACAAGCCGCTCTACGGCCTCGCCATCCGTCCCGCCAACTTGCCATGCTCCTTGGATGTCCCATCCCCCGGGGCGCTGACGTTCCCGACGGAAAGTGCCTTGTCTTGTGGTCCACCTGTCCTGGCTTGTGGCCCCTTGGTCAAGTGGCCTTCCCTGGTGGTCGAAACGATCTGGCAGGTCTTCGATGTCGTCGGAGGCATTCGAGGCTGAGTCATCCCGAGATGGTGGTCTGTTGCGGTGGACCAGGGGACGAGAGGACATCGGGTCGGATGACCGACGATGACGTAGATCGGGGCGCAGTAATTCTCTGGTGGCGTGGTTGCGGTTGTCATCGTCCTCGTTGCTCCACGGGTCTGGCTCATCCCCAAGCTGGGATGTCTCCCCTTGCGAAGCCTCGGCTTGTTCCCTGCGATGCCTTTCCATCGTCTGAGAACTCTTTGGCGAGAGTGGGATGAACACTACCGACTTGGAAGCCGTCGGTGGGTCGGTATTGGTACGAGAACGATGCGGCCACTTTACACCATCTAAAAGAAAAAAAAAGAGAGAGAGGAAAAAAAAAGTCAGCTTTTCTTGTTCTGCTTGCCGTTGTAGACGCAGTGCCGCTCCTCGCTGCCAAGGTACCATGGACGCACCATTTCCTTCATCTTTAACGGGGCTTTCTTGACTTCGGATTTGTTCACTCACATGGTCTGGTGGTCGATATCCACCAGTCGGTGGCGGGCCTGCTGGGGGCGGAGGTGGTCCCGAGTGCGGACCACGAGGCGGATACTCGGATCTGAAACCTGGCTCGGATGGCGGCGGAGGACCAGCTGGTGGAGGCGGCGGCGGCGGCGGCGGCGCATATCCTGTGTAGTCTTGCGGTACGTAGGGTTGGCACCCGGCATTGTTCGCAGGAGCACCGCCGTAAGAGTCGGGATAAGGAGTATAATCGGCTCCGCTGGCCATGGGAGCAGGACCTCCGGGAGTGGGAGGATAGGGAGGATAGTAGGCACCGCCAGAAGCAGTTGGGGGGGAATGCGGTCGCCGGCCCGAATCATCAAAAAAGTAGTCTCTCCTTGAGTCTCCATCATGGCCTATAAGCAGCGAAAAGGTGGGGGATAGGTTAGTTCACAGGGTGTTCGGGAAAAGGCTACTTGGTCGCCAAGGTGTCGGTCATGGTGGGTTTCAACATACGTCTTCCATCGTCATCTCTGTCCCTGGACCTCCTGTCCCTCCTGTCTTGGTCCGTTTTATCATGTCTGGCCTTGAATTCCTTGATACCAATCGCGGCAGCACCGGCAGCTGCCATGTCTCTGAGCCTGCTCTTGCTTCGCTTTCTTTCGTGCTGATCGTCCGAGCCAGAAGCCGAGACGGACCGATCCCGTCTCCTTCGCCTGCGTCGTTCGCGTCGCCTCTCTTCCGCTTCTGAATCGGTGACGTCTTCAGGAGCCACGTTTCTCCGCGACTCTCTGTACAGAGGATCGGTTCCGTACTCAACTAAGCCTAGCTCAGGATCAGCGCCGGACGGCGAATAAGGGGATCGTGTAATCGACCTCGACCTGCTCCGGTGCCTACTCCCACTCAGGCTCCTGCCTCGGCCTCTGCCTCTGCCTCTGCCTCTGCCTCTGCTTCTCGAGTCACGACGGCGGTCATCATCGTCGCCGCTCTCGCTTAGATCGCGCGTGCCTTCTTCCTTCTTCTCCTGGTGGTTCCTCCATAGCTTGTTAGCAACACCGGCGGCGGCGGCAACCCCTCCGATCTCGGCTACGCGACGTATTCGAGACTTGCTTCTGGAGCGGCTACTGCCTCGGGACTTGGATCTGGACTTGTCGCGGAAGTGTTTGACGATGCCAGCTGTCGCAGCTGTTCCTAGGACGGCTTTGGCCGCCGTTGACAAGCTGCGTCGCCGGCTCTTGCTGCGTGTCGTCACGCGAGAGGAACGAGATACAGACCTTGAGAAGTCGTCACCCGAGTGATAGCCTCGGGTTCGGCTTCGCCCACGATGAGCCTCCTCCCTGTCAATCTTGTTCGTCTGGAAGTACCTGGTGGCACCTGCAGCCGCCAATGCTACAGCTCCGAAGGCAAGCCCCTTCTTGATCAGATGGTGAGGGTCCGGTGACCCTTCGCGACTGTCATACCCAAACCTGTCTCCATAGGCACTGTGGGCACGGCGAGCCACTTCCGTGCCTAGAGCTCCGAGGGCAGCACCAGCCAGAACTTTGCGGCCGCGGTTTTCGGGCAAGTCGCCGTAGGAATCGCGGCGGCTGCTGAGCAGTGCGGAAATTCCGGCGCCGGCAAGAGCGCCCTCGGCGAGGTGTCGCTTGTGATGAGGGCTCTCGGTGCGCTCCCTCCGAACTGTGCGACGATAATAAAATTCATCATCGTCGCTGTAGTAGTCGTCATCTCTTCGAGGTCGGCGCTCGTGGCGAGTCATGGCATACTCCCGTTCTCGGTCGCCCCGATAGGGACCAACCTCTCTGCGCTCACGGCGATGATAATAGTCGTCTTCGTAAGGGTCCCGTTCTCTACGGACCATTTCGCGGTTCATCATTTCTCTATCGCGCACAACCACACCGCCTGGTGGTTGGCGGGGCAGGATGATGGGTGCTGGCGGAGCATCCTGTACGAAAATCCTTTGTGGCTCGGTCGATTGTTGACGGATGACGACTGGTGCGGGAGGAGGAGATTGGGGAACATAATACTCTGTTTCCTTGCGATATCGTTCAACGTCGTGGCCGTGGGTGCCGTCGAAGCGTTCCTCGACCCTCTTTTCCACCCTCACATCCTCGACGGGAGGCCCGTGGTGGGAGCGCTTATCCCATTCCCTGTCCGTCGTCTCCTTGCTCTCGTACACAGTGATGCGGGATCTGTCTGCGTCCCTACGTGCATCGCGCTCGTCTTTCTCGTAGAAGGCAGGTCGTGATCGGTCCCCGTCGAACGGCTCAAAGTTAGAGCGCGGTCGATCGGCAGTTGGCGAAAGAGGACGCTGCGCATCGAGCACGTTGCCAGAGTTTCGTCCAGAGTATCTGGAGCGGCGATCATCGCCGAGATCGACTCTTTCAATTCGTTCAAACCGCTCATTGTTTCTATCAGGCGCAACCTTGTATCTAGTCACTGTGGTTCGTCGGTAGCGATCGTCGTCAGAATCGCTGTCCCGGTAGTATCTGGACATGGCGTGCAGCAGTGGAGGGGACGCGGACCGACCCGTTCCGTTTGTGCGAGGCGCTTTGATTAAAGTTTAAGAGGGGAGTTATGTAGAAGATGCTAACGGATGGAGATCAAATCACACAAGAATAGAATGAGTGCGGAGTAGGCGATGTTGTTTCGAGCTGCTTCGAGCTGCTTCGAGCGACAGATAGATCACACCAGCAGGCAGCATAGGAACTAGAAGGAGGGAGGGAGGGGTGGGCAGGGTGATCACTGATCGCTGATGATGACGAAACAGAAACAGAAACAGGGGTGTCGGGCTGCAGCGAGGGGCGACATGGTGCATGTGAGCAGACCCAGCCACTGGGGGCGGACACTTGGGAACAGACAGATCAGATGACAGGTTTTATTTAGTCTGGTGGTGTTGCGAGCGCCTGATGGGAGTCAATCGACAGGAAAAACCTGCCGTGCGCTGTCACTTGCATTCAAGAGTGTGTATGATCACGTCATCTACATATACATCATAAAACATGTATCTACGGATCCGTACTTAGTAAACCAACTGTGCTCAATCTCGAGCGTGGCAGCCTGTGAAGTTGCATCCATCTATTCATTAGCATAGGAGAAGGAAAATTTAACAAAGAAATTAATCAAGACATACACCCGTTGTGGAAACAACAAAAAGAATATACATGCAAAATGAGGTACAGTCGACAGAGACAGGGTTCGAACCTGCGCACGCGAACGTAATTGATAGCTGATGAGAGGCCTCATTCAAGTCAATCCCCTTGGACCACTCGGGCACTCTGCCTATCAGACTGATACTTGTTACATTTGAATCGGATTCGAATACACTATGACCTTTTACACATGTGATGACCCCGCAGAAAATCGGCGTGCTTGCTGACGCACTTCTCGTGGTATTAGGCGAAGAGTCAGTCTTCAAGGGCGAAGCACTACATGAATCTTTTTTTTAAAAAAAAAGAAAAAAAAAAATTCAGTCTTGGTCTGTAAGCAAGCGACGCATATGGCTCAATCATGCGTCATGTACATATGTCCTCATTATGACCTGCCCAGAGCAAGCCCGCTAGATAAGGTATTCGTCAATACAAAATGCCTGCTGAATTTTTGTGCGTTCGCCCTAGGTGATTAACTTTTGCAAAAAAAAAAAAAAAAAAAAACCTGCTTTGGCAGACAGAAGAAGAAAGGAAACAAAACGCCAATAAGAATATCCCATAAACACTAATCGTTAAAGCTTTTATCATTCCACTCTCCCAAGCTCAATCCTGTGTCGCTTATATGCCATGAAAAGTTCCCCGTGTAGGATCCCTCTAAAAAAAATATGCAAAATGTAATCCGTAGTCCGCTCCGTACCATGTGTAAAATGCCCTTTTTCTGGGATTTTCCGGGAGGTGGCTCAAGCTGGAGAGGGAGACTCCCAGTCTGAACCCTCTGAGCTCTCCGAGCTCTCCAGCTTCTTGGCCTCGACCCAGGGTCTGACGGGGTTGCCCATCCAGCGGGTGCCGGCGGGCAGGTTCTCGCCGCGCATGACCAGCGAGGACGGGGCAATGGTGGTGCCTGCTCCGATGGTGGTGGCTGGGAGGGCGATGGAGCGCGGGCCGAGGGTGGCGCCGGCCTCGAGGACGACCTTGTCGAGGCGCATGATTCTGTCGTGGAACAGGTGGGTCTGCAGAACGGCACGGCGGTTCACGCTGGCGCCGTCTCCGATCTCGCAGAGCTCAGCCTCGGGAAGGTGGTGGCTGTCCAACCAGACTCCGTGTCCGATCTTGGCGCCGAGAGTGCGCATCCACCAGACGAGGAGAGGGGTGCCGTAGAAGCTGCCAATCATCCACGGGACGGCGAGGGACTGGATGAAGGTGTCGGCGAGCTCGTTGCGCCAGACGAACGAGCTCCACAGGGGACGATGCATTCCGGCCGTGATGCGCGGGGTGAGAATCCATTTGACGGCCGTGGTGAGGAACAGGGCGAAGAAGCCAGCGGCGAACATCATGGCGGGGCCGGCGAGGATGGCTTGCCAGTAGCCAAACGTGTTCAGAATCCACAGGTAGCCCGTGGCGATGCCCGTGGCCAGCATGCCGCTGATCAGCAGAGGCGTCAGTCTGCACAGCTCAATCAGCCCCCTGAAGATGACGAGTCGGGTGGGAGGCTTGAAAGTGAGCGAGTCATCGACCTGGATGTCCTGCTTTCGGGGCAGCGAGATGGCCGGGCGACCGAGCCACGATGAGCCAGCCTCCATGTCGTGGGGGGCGGTGCCGAGCACGCCGACCAAAGATCGCTCAGGAACGTGAACGCCGGGGTCGACGATGCCAGAGTTTCCGACAAACGCCTTCTCACCGACAGATGATGGGCCGACGCGGATGAAGCCGCGGCAGAGCTCAAAGGGTGACAGCACGACGTCGTCGGCAAGGAAAGCGCCGTCCTCGACCGTCAGGAGCGAAGGGATCGCAATGATGGTGGAAGCCTCGACATATTTGCCGATGCGAGCGCCAAACAAGCGCAGCCAAGTCGGCGTGAGCAGGCTCGCGAAGACGGGGAACATGGTGGCGCGAAGTTGCGTCATGGTGCCGTGCGTGATCCACGCTGCCCAGGCCGCGGTGCTATGCCATGAATAGGAGCCAGGACGGAGGAAGATGCTGGCCAGGCGGACGAACATGACACTCAGCGCGACGTACAGGAAGATGCCGAGAACGATACCAGGAGCGGAAAACTTGATGATGGTGATGACCAGATTGTGGAAGTCGCTGTAGTCGCGAACCAAGATGGGCGTCAGGGCCAATATAGGGGCGGCAGGAATGATTGGCAAGAAGTCGAGAATGAGAAGCGTGAGGGTGTATCGAAGTCCGGAGAAGAAGCTTCGCTCGTTCATGTATGCCTTCTCGTCCGCAGAGGGGGTGACATCGGGGCCAGCAACCGTACCCTCGACCACGGTACCGCCCTCGACGGTGGCGTAGGGTTCAATGACTGTGCCAGGCATCAGAGTCGATCGATGACCGACGACTGCACCCGCGCCAACTGTGATGAATCCAATGTGCAAGAAATCCCCGTCGAGCCACCAACCAGCGGTATCAACTTCAGGCTCGACAGAGCAACCGTCGCCGAAGCTGGCGAGACCCGTGGTCGGAGGGAGGCCATGGAACTGGACGTCTTTGCCAACATGGCAGCCCAGGAGCCGTGCGTAGCGGCGAACCCATTGCGTTCCGGCAATAGCACCGATGTTTCCCAAGGCAGCAAACCGCTCAGCACCCCAAAGACGAAGATGGGTGCCGCCACCACGTCTGTACGTGCCAGGCTTGATTCCCCACGTGAGTAGACGTGAGCCCAGCGCTGTGGTGATCAAGCGGCCAGGGAAGGTCATGAAGAGGGCCCAAATGACGGCAATCAGCCACCAAGGAAGAGGGTTCGCGCCTGCCCAGGAGTCTGGGCCCAGGCGCAGGGCGAAGAACTTCTTCGTGGCGGAGACGCCGGCAAGCCATCGCCCAGAGTTGAAGGTGATCTCGCAGATGAGAATGCAGGCCTGAACGAACATGACCCAGCGCGCGGTTGGCCTGACCATGCGATCCTCCTGCTTGGTGCCGGCCAGGTCGTCCACGCGCGCAGCCATGGCTGACAGGATGGGGTACTCGTAGATGTCGGCGACGGACATGGTGGGAGCGCGCTGCCGCAATTGCGACACGAGCTGAGCGGCAGCCAAGCTGGTGCCGCCGATGTCGAAGAAGTCGGAATCAGGAGAAGCGGGAACGCCAATGACTCGGCGCCATTGCTCGGCGAGCCAAGCGGTGGTACCGTGAATGGGCTGGGCATCAACGTGCGAGGAGACTGGTGGTGGCCAGGGCAGGGCCTTTCGGTCGACTTTGCCCGAGGTGCGAACCGGAATATCGTCGACTGTGACGATCATGGGAACCAGGGTGGCAGGCAGCAGACGGCGAAGTACGCCACGATCATTGGCCTGCGGAGCGCCTGTGCGAACGACGTAGCCAACGAGGACCTGATTTCCAGTCTCACTGCGGCGGATAGCGGTGGCGCCGGCGCTGACACCGGGTAGGGTCATGAGCGCAGCATCAATCTCTCCGAGTTCGATGCGGCGACCACCCAGTTTGATCTGTTCATCGTTGCGACCTACAAAGAAGAGGCCCTCCTTCTCGGCGCGAACCAGGTCGCCACTCCGGTAGGCGCGCTCGCCGCCGAAGCAGGCTGCTGGCGCGAACTTGACCGCGTCCTTCTCAGGGTCAAGGTATCGCGCCATGCCAACACCGCCGATGACCAACTCCCCCTCCTCGCCCCATTTGACCGTGTTGCCCTCGGCATCCACGACGGCGAGCTTCCATCCGGCGAGAGGAAGGCCGATGGCCACCGGCTGTCCGGCGACGAGCGGGGCGGCGCAAGCAACGACGGTGGCCTCGGTGGGGGCCGTATGTGTTCCACACCGAGTCGACGGTGTTGGCAAGCCGGGTTGCCAATTCGGGAGGGCAGGCCTCTCCGCCGAGAATCAGCAGCCGGAGGCCCTGGAGAGCCTCCGCCGGCCACATTGCGGCCAGTGTGGGCACCGTCGACACTACCGAGATGGACTGTGCGGTGAGGAAGGCGCCCAGGTCGGCACCGGCTTTGACAAGCGAACGGGGAGCAGGGACCAGGCATGCGCCATATCTCCATGCGAGCCACATTTCCTCACACGATGCGTCAAAAGCGACGGAGAGTCCGGCAAGAACACGGTCCCCGGGGGCTAGCGGCTTGTTGGGCAAGAAGATTTTGGATTCGGCATCGACGAAGGCGGCGGCGCTGCGGTGAGTGACGGCGACTCCCTTGGGCTTACCCGTGGAACCGGAGGTGAAGATGATCCAGGCATCATCCTTCAAGCCCGGTTTCCTTGGCTCGCCTCCGATGGGAGGGTTGAAATTGGTCAGGGTGGCATTATCTGTGAAGACGGCCGTGACATTGGCTTCTCCCCAGACCAGCTGAGCACGCTCATCAGAGTCATCCACATCAACTGGGACGTAGGAGGCACCGGCAGTGATGACGGCGAGAATGCTCACATAGAGCTCCAGTGAGCCCGAGGTGACTCGAACTCCAATTCGGTCGCCAGCGCCCACACCGGCAGCTCTGAGCTGTTTGACGCGCTCCGCGATTTGAGCAGCGAGCTCCAAGTACGTCAACCGATCTGTTCCATTGTCAATGGCAAGTGCCTTGGGGTGGGCAGCTGTGGTCGTCTCAAGAATGTCCACAAGAGTGCGGGGAGCACCACAGTCGTCGACTGGGTACAGAGCCAGGTCGTCCTTTGAGTGGGGTTGACTCATTTTTGCTGTGTGTGCTGTGAGAGACTACGACATCTAGGCGCGTTCAGCGTGATGCTATCGGCAGCCTGCTCAACAGCAGTGAGTTAAGCCGTTGCTGATACAAGGCGAGTGAAGGTATACGGTAAGTGGGTTTGTTGAGACAAGCCAGCAATGCTGGGTAGACTGTGTTCCAGGTCAGATGCTTCAGCAATAGTGGACACAAGAGTGGCCAAGACTTTTCTTGTTGTTGGACCGGGGATGTGGAGGTATTTAAAGTTGCCCAAAAGCAATGAATAGAGAGAGAGAGAGATGGGAATACCAAGTGCAAGACAGTTGCTCCACGTGGCGGAAAACGGCTTGGGAAGGAAATGTTTTTGCGAGCTGTGGTGGTGCCAATGGAGCCTTACCAACACGAGATAAAAGTCGAGGGTGTCTCAAGCCACTATATATCTGTTCGAGCCGTGTCGTTGAAGTTCGAAAAGCTGACATGAGGATCCAAGGTAAGGGACAAGAATGGAACGGTTTAATGGGGCCCAGAATCGTGGTACTTTGTCATCGGACGACATCCGTCATCTGCTGATTCTGACAGGCAGTTCTTCCGTCAGCATGATGGTATTCCATCAATGAATGTCATGCTGACAGAAAGAGTCTGGAAGCCAGGTTACATACCAAGAACAGTCATCCAAGGAAAAGGACTTTGGGCTTTTACGGACCAGGGTAATAACTCCAATTCCGTCCAAAGGGTCACATCGCCGGACACCCCCCTGCCCCCTACATAAGCGACTACTATTGCGAATCTTCTTCATGTATGACGATGAAAGGGGACAAGCCCAGCTAGTGCTGTCGGCTCACCCGTGGGCTGCAGGAGGAAGCCCCCCCCCAAAAAAAGCAAATGGAAGTAATAAACATCCAGCCAGAGCATAAAATTGGCGAGCGTGGAGAGAGGAAGAGACCGCGCGCTAAGTGTGTGTGTCGGTGTGTGGCGTTTGTTCCTGGACAGTTTTGTTACGGTCATTCGCTCCATGGCTTTTTCCCTCCCGAGAAGCATTTGGTACACGGGGAGTCGATTCATCTCGATACGTCGTTTCCAGTACCGAACTATCCACTTTCAGCTGAGTCTATGAGGATGTTGTTTCCACTCACGACAACGAACGGCGGCCACTAACTGTGCTTACTATGTAGTCTAGACACGATCCGGTGTGCTCCCTAGTCCGCCCAGTATGGCCGTACACCGGTGAAATAAGCTTCCCACACTGTACACACACACACCCGACTAGCAGCGGCAGTGGTACTAAGCCCGGCAAAGCAGATCCGCGCACCCATTGATCTTCACGAGCTAAAATAGAAGCCAATGAGCGCACTGAACTTGCGATTGACCTTTTTCTTTTTTTCCCTCTCTCACTTACTTGAGTAAACCCGGTGGAAATTGTGGACAGAGGCTGTTTTATTACATGACGTAACAAGTTTGTCCTGGAAAGAGTTGTCGGCATTGCGAGCCGTGGCCTGCGGTGAGTTGCTACGAAGAGCTTCACCGCGTTACTGAGAATTTCCAAGAAGCTGGAAGTACAGGCAGCTGCCGCGCGATCCTAGTGGCCTCGTAGAGCTCGTAGAGCAGAAGCTGAGAAATATGCTCCAAGCTAAAGCCCCGGCCTGCAGGTTTGTGGCAGGTGGTGCCGCCGGCAAGGATTGCGACACGATGGGTATGAGGAAGGGCAGAATTTGCTCGAAAAGAAAATCGAGCCGTCGTTCATTTCATCGTTACCTTGGTGAGCATCAGGTGAGCATCAGGGGTTCTCACGCTTGCAGGCAGAGGAGGGGGGGTGGTGCACCCATAGTCCGGTCGATTCTCCATGTCAGGCCGAAAAGGGTGAAAACAGGGGACAGCCGATCTGAACGGTTTATGAGATCAAGACGAAGGTGCAAGGATCACGCCAGTGCTGACGCGCGTGAAGAGAAGTGGTGGTTTGGGAACTGAGAAAAGGACCAACAAAGGGAGAAAAGCGCGAGAGCTTTGGAGTGACAGCCTGGCCTTGGCCTACATTAGGCCTAGTCAGATTCCCAGTACCGGGAGACCAGTGAGAACCAGACCAGACACAAATTTAGCATCATTGGATTGGGGCTGACAAGGTCTCAGGGCATTGGCCCCATCTCGTGTCTGGGACGGGGCCAATAGATGCGGCAGCGGAGCCGCACATGGGGGGGCCTGCCAATTCGGGTCCGAGAAGGTGGAGTTGATGAGGGAGACAAGGTGCGCAGAGATAATTTGGCATATCCACTTGGGCGGATAGTTGGCGGTACTCCATACAGTGGCTCTAAAAACTTGCATGGCCGCTTCATGGGGAGTGAAGAAAAGAGGAAAAAACAAAACGACAAGACAAAGAGGGAGAAAGTAATGTAGCGTGCCTCCCACCTGCCTGCCACCTGCCTGCCACCTTGCCTGGGGGAACAGGCACAACCGGCAAGAGCGGGCGGGCGCACTCGCCACACTTTGACACACGCGCGAGACTCATTGGCTGCGAGTCGGAGTCCGCTCACACAACAAGTCGGATGCCAGAAAAATGGTATGCAAATGCTGCTCATCACTAATTCCTTCAACTGCCGCAACCCACAATTGACCCTCTCGACAAGTACGGACGTACATGCATGTACATGCATACATATACATGTATGAATGTATATACCGAGGTACGTGGGTCTGGATGCCTGTTTGCACCGAACCCCCGGGTCCTTTGTCGTATCCACATCCACCAGGCAGGCAAACGTGTCATCAATTGCTTGCATTGTTGGTTTCGGATCTGGCTCGTCCAGAGCTTAGTTGCCATGCCCTATTCCCTATTCCCTATTCGCAACACTCACCAACAACTGATTCCAACATTTTACCAGTGTAGGCTGAGGTGGTGATGCGGTGATGCGGTGCAACACGATGCGGTGCAACACGATGCGATGCATTGTGCGGGTTTTCATCACTGCAGTCGCAATCAACCAACCGTCTGTCTCCACACGTCACTGGCTGGCGCTCACCTTTGTTCGTAATGAGACGGATTGGTCCACAGATGTCTCCCCCTTTGAGCCTTCCCTTCGGCTTCAACGTATCTCCAGACACGAGATACTAATCTTCCTTCTATTTTGCACCCTAAAAAAAAAATTGTGGTCCGTATTTTCGTTGAAATTGCCAATTCGGGCGTGTTTTGCCATCGCATGCATGCAGGGTTCGCGCACACTTCATCACCTCTTCGACGGAGTATGCTTTGCACATACCCATCTTCTTTTCTTGTTCCTCCGCTTCGGTACCCTCGCGTCGCGTGTTGGTTGATATTACATATGTATGTACATGTATGTCCGTCGTACTCCACGGGTGCTAGGTTCCTCTTTCATCCCGCATTCCATGCCATTCCATGCCTACATCCAAGTCCCATCGCTCTCGACCGACTTGTTGCCGACTTGCCGTTGCCACGCTGTGCGGTTGCAATTTCAATAAGACGGGCATCCAAACGGATACACTTGGGTACACTGCAGGGAGGTGGGTGGGGGGGGTGGGAGGCAGGGAAAAGGAGAACAAGGAGAAGAAAACAGTCATGTACTCCGTACGGACGTACATACGTCCGTAACCCGAGCCTGATTAGGCCGTGCACGCATTTCAGCTCGAGCTCCAGCCAGCCGTTCGCCGACGGCACAATAAAAAAAATGCTTGCATCTTTCTTGTCCTGGACCACCACGGCTTCTTATTGGTCGCTATCTGGACGGCTCCTTTCCCCGCCCGACAGGCATTGTGCGGCATTGTGCGGCATTGTGCGGCATTGTGCCTTGGCACGTGATCCACCATGATTTTAATCTCACCATCACACCCCTTGACCAGCAAAGCGGACATGACGTGTACATACGGATTATGTAGTAGCATCCAGACGATCCATACGCGAACCTGTAATCATCCCGTGTGCCTGTCAGCCTAGCTACTTGCTGGCTTGTTTATGCATGCATCAAGGTACGTTTATTGGCCCCTTGCCACCGAACCTGGTTTCCCAGCTGCGGCACGGGGCGGCTCGATACGGCGGCGCAGGCCCGTTGGTTTTTTTTTTTTTTTCCGCCCCGTCCCATTCTCGTATTATATGTTTCTGCATTTAGATTCAACTGGCCGATGCCGATGCTGATGAGAGTTGACAGGCCAGCAGGGGAGGACAGTAGTTAGTAGTGGAACAGATGTCAGGCATACATGCTACGGAGTACATTTTCATCAGCTCGCAAAATAGCGACGGAGCACTTCCTTGCAATCCCAGACACCGAGGACCAGGTTGATAAGTCTTGACGCCAGCAAATTATTACGTGAGTCAGCGTTACCGTCGCGCTTTCTGGCGGCGTATTTCAAGGAGAACTCGCGACCAGGCTACCCGTTCCATATTGGCAATAGCAACATCCCAAGCTCAGCTTTGTTGTCGATTTACACTCGATTTACACTCGATTTACACTCGGCTTTCGCCATGGATGTATCCACAGCCACTTTCGCCCGTCGCCCTCGAGCCTTGGTCTATCGAGGCCCAGCTGGCGATGGCGACCTGTCAAAAGCAGTAGCGCAGCTGCTCGAGTCGTCCCCCCAGAATTTTGAGGTACAATATGCAGGCCCGAAGGAGACTGTCGATATTACCAGAGAGAGCTTGAGCTCCGTGGACCTTTATGCCCAGCCCGGTGGCCCTGGTACGTTTTGCCAACCCAAGCCCCTCAGTATCCCCACAAGGCGAGACCTTGTTCCACCACATCTATGATATGCATGTTGATCAATCGACTTTCTGCTCATGTGAGGGTGTTTTATGAAGAAAGAAAAATTTTCGGGATCCTTTGTTTGTCGTTAGCTTTGCGCTTGGTGTCTTGCTCGTTTCCTGCTGTTCTGGCAAGGTTCGGGACGAAACTTGGCCACTTTTCCTCGTTTGTGTCTTTAGCAGCCCTTGAAACGAGATGCGCGCTGCGCTATCACTAGTTTTGTGGCTTTGTTTTATCCGTTGAGTAGGCGTATTACTAACATGGCTTTCTTGCGTAGACTTGGAGTATGCTTGGGCCCAGACCAAGTCTTACGCCCCTGCTATTCGAGAATTTGTTTCTCGTGGTGGTCGTTACCTCGGATTCTGTCTAGGAGCGTACCTGGCCGGTCACTCACCGGGGTTCGGACTTCTTCCACGTGGCGCCGACACAGACTCTGAATGCGACCAAAAGGGAGCCCAAGTGAAGCACGACAAAGACACCATCATTCAGGTTGACTGGAATTTTTCGACGGGGCCCAATGCAGGCCAGATCCTACAGGATCAATGGGTGTTTTTCCAAGAAGGAGCCGTGATGAAGGGCTTCACCGACAGCGACGAGTCGATTGTTCTCGCCCGTTATTCCAAGAGCGGCCGAGTGGCCTCGTCCTTGAACAAGTTCGGTGAGGGCTGGGTCGGTCTCATAGGCCCTCACCCCGAGGCTACCGAGGACTGGTGTAAGTTGGTCCGGTCGCCCTGATCTACCTTGTCTTCTGCCGGACAGGCAACCCTAGATCTATCATGCAGTAACAACGCAATGCTAACTAAAGAGTGAATGCATGCAGTCAGCTCCTACAGCATTAATAGCCCGCACGGACTAAGATTCGAGATCGGGTACGACCTCATCGAGGCCACCATGACAGGCGGCCAAAACGTAAACAAGTGTCACTGTGACAACTGGCCTGCCAGTACGCATCAGAACAAGAAATCGCGAAACCCATTGGGTAAGCTCTTTGGAAGGCACTAGTTAACGAGCAGTCGCCCATTGTTCTTTGTTTTGCGGTCATTGAGAGACTAGAGTTGAGGGATGTTTCCCAGAGTATTTCAAATCACACACTAGCTCTCACCGCAGGTATTTGACATTGAGACTTGGCATGATGGAGCAACCTCGGGACGACTGCTCTCCCTAGCAATTCATCATGGCAGATGTTTGCGAGATTCTATGTCATTGTTTTCAATCGAGCAGAAGTCATTTTCTGGTTAACGAAATAGCATTGGCGATGCATCACACGGCGTTGCTTCACAGCCCACCATGTTCTCATCCTATGAGAGACTGTTCTACATACCCCAGATGTTTCTGCCGAGTGAAACACACCCTTCTATGTCTTTAAACCTTTCGTGTCTTGCGTTACTATCTAGATTCGGCATCTCATGTCTCAACCCAGGCCTACCACAGTTACTCAAAACGGCGCCATCCGGTCTTTCTCGGACAGGAATACTCCGTAGGTGATTGGGGTTTCACTTTGGCACGCGTCACATGGCCTTTCTACCGAATAAGAGGGGAAATCTCCCACCTGAGCAATAGTATAACCATCCATGGTCGGCCACCGAGATTGTCGCGTGGCCTGAGCTCGGACATGTTCCGGAAGCAAAGTCAGGGGAGATCCTGTGAAACCCCCCATGTTCCCATTACCTATGCAGCGAGTGGCACGCGGCATGAGCTGGATTCTTTCAGTTGAAACAAAAAAAGAACAGACAGTAACCAACACCCTGGGACTTTTTGCGCAGGACACATTTCCGTAACCATGTATATGCTCGGTGTAACGTTCTGGACTCGCACTCCTCCGTTTGGCACGATAGTAGCACGTGCTCTCATCGGCGGGGGTTCACCATGTCGGACATACTTGGCTGTGAAATAGCTTCGTCTGTATAGTATAGTCTTTTTTTTTTTCGCAGCCGTCTCCTGCAGACTACGGAATACAGAGGCTGTTTTTGTACATGGGCCGGGGGTGATAGACAAGCTGAGCAAGCTGAGCTGGAAAAGGTGGATTCACATTACTCCGTAGTCCATACTGTATACTTTACCCCCGTGGCCCTGCATTGCACCGTGCGGAGCCCTGTTGTCCGAAGTATTATTATTATTATTATTATTGTCATACGATTTGTCTGGGGAGACCTTTATCTACGGAGTACTTCCGTATGGAGTACAGTAGGCTAAATAATACGGATCCGTACACAAGTTATTTCGGGATCGGGTCAGACTTGCATGCTCCCGTCTGATCTAACGCGGCTGCTATGACAAGGGGGCCGTGGAATTCGGAAACACCCCCTTCCTCCCATCCTTTCGACACCCCCCCTTTCTTGGGCCGCTTGCAGATGCCCAGACAGACTAGGGCAGGGGGAAAGGCCGATTGGAGCGGGCTTTCGAAAAGACGCCATACCATGACAATAATTCCTCATTGGGAGCACCACCCGGGGTTCTCGTGGTGCGAATCTAACAAAGAAGGTTGTGGAGTTCTGGACTGGGTTCCCGTCTTATTTTGGGAAACAGCAGTAAGCTTACATTGATTCAATTTTAATTTTTTTTTCTGAGTCGATGATCCAAGTCAACTGGTCAACCTTGTTGTCGCAGGAGGGGGTCAAGTTTTCTCATTGGGCCTCAGCGTAGCTTTTTTTGCCTCCCGAGAAAGCCAGATTGGTCGTGGTCCAGATACTACGTGTATGTACGACCCTGATTTGGCATCGGTCAGGGGGGGACTCGGGTTACACCGTTCACTTTTTGCTGCCGAGTTCATGGTGGCAAGCTTGGCCCCACCCCCCCAATCAGGAGAGCTGCTTGTTCGTTCATGATCGAGTCCGTTCCCGGGATCACGCGGCCTGGCCTGAGATGTCCGGACGTGAATACAGGAAGATGCAGACCTGTGTACGGGGTGCGACCTTTGTTTGTGGTGGGTGGGTTGAACAAGAACGCGGCGGCGGTTTCAAGCTGGATAGGGCAAAAAGGTTCCCGAGGACGATTGTCTTCAACAGCCCCGATGGTGTTGCAGACCGACATGTGCGGATTCTCCTCCCCAACTTGTCGGCAGGTCTATCTATCGTGGTTGACGATTCTAGTCAACGCGTTCCGCCCGGCACGCATCGTTGGTACAGGTGGTCGGTCGGTCACTTGGTCACTCGGGCGGAAAGGTGCTGCTCCCATCTCGACGGGGGATCATGGAACTTGCATCGATTTCCTGGCCCAGAGTCTTGCAGAAATAAGAATATATGACATTTATGGACTTTGAGAATTCGACTTCGTCCTGTGAGTCTACAGGATTAAGTTTAGTGTCAGACTAAATAGGCTAAGAATACGGACTAGTGCTACAAAGTATGTCTCCTGCAGAAAAATATGATTCGGGTTTTCCTCCCACCGTGCCAAGAAAAAAAGACATGGTCAATGGAGCGAGAGAGACCAAAAACAAATACACTGCTGTTGAGCGCAGGCATCAAGCCACCACCAAGTTGGCTCCGCCCGGGCTCGAACCGGGGACCTTCTCGGTGTTAACGAGAAATCATGACCAACTAGACCACGGAACCAGTTGTACTTGTAGTGGTTATTAACGTCTTGGCAATTTTTTCCAGACTATATTAGTTACCTTTTCAAGTTCATTCAAGATTATCATAAATTGACGATGAGAAAGAATTGAAAAAATTGATTTTGCCCCGTACCCTGTACCTTCCTTGTATTCGCACTCCCGCATTGTGAAGTACTCATCAAGTAAACCGGGCTATCTCAGCAAGTCACTGCTTACTTCCCGGGGGAAATAAATCGCTTGAGCCACGTCGAGTGAATTGACCCCTTTGCTGGCCTGGCCGCATGCCGTCGCCAAGATGGTCCGCCGTACGTGGTTGAGAACAAGGGCAACCCAATGGGCCAACCCGCAAGGCCCACAAGGGAGGCTTTTTCTCTGCGGAACGTTGCAACCCCCCTTTCCTCACATCACAATGAATTACATGTAATTGTCAAAGAGAATTGAGTGTGGTATTTGTTCATCCATGTGCCCAAGAGTCAAGAGTGTCACTTCTCCCAACATAACTCCACGCATCCCAATTGGCAAACTCCACATAAATGCAAGCATCGCACCCCCCAAAAAAAAAAAAAAAAAAAACGCCTTGTCCCAAGTCTACCATACATTCCCTTGATAACCCCAGATCAGATGGTGGGGAAAAAAAAAAGTAATAATAAACGAGTTCACTGCTCAGGCGGCAGCCATTTCAATCTTCTTGCCCTTGACGGAATTCCACGGAACAAGAGCTGCGCCGATAATGGACAGAGCCGCCATGGCAGCGGACACGTAAAACGTGTTGGTGACGGCACCGTTGTACGCCGCGAGCACAGCAGGCAGGTGTTCCTTGGCAATCAGCGTCTGGACCTCGGTGGCACCCACCATCACCACCCTCAGGGGGTCCAGGTCGGCAATGTTGGCGGCGGCAATGTTGGACACGAGCTTGTTCTGGAAGACGTTCTGGGCGACGCAGATGAAGAGCGCGCCGCCGAGGGTCTGGGAGAAGATGATGATGGCGGTGCCGATGGCGACGTCGGAGCCGTCGAGGGAGGCCTGGACGGCCACCATGGTCTGCTGCATTCCCAGACCGACGCCGATGCCAAAGATGATCTGGTAGCCGATCCAGTGGGCGGGGCCGGTATCGACGGTGAATGTCGACAGCAGACCGGCGCCGACGGACATGAGCACGGTGGAAAGCATCATGAAAGGCGCGTAGTATCCGACGGTGGTGACGAGTCCGCCGGAGATGATGGAGAAGATGACGAGGGACAGAATTATGGGCAGGTTCTTGATGCCGGACTGGATGGCAGAGGTGCCCTGCACGGCCTGGAACCAGACGGGAAGCTGCATGACGGATTGGTTAGTTTCACCGAATGCATCTCTCTCTCTCTCTCTCTCTCTCTCTAGGGGGGAACAAAAATAATAAAGGGTCTAAAGCAAGACGGGGGAAAGGAAAAAAAAACCACATACGTAGTATACCATGACGAAGAATGCGGCTCCCAAGCAGGCACCAAAGACGGCGCAAGTCCACACCGTCCTGTCGAGGAAGACCCTGGGGGGAACAGTGGCCTTCTCCTTGAGCCAAGCCTGCACGGCGAGGAAGCCGATGATGAGAAGCGCAAAGACGACGAACAAGGCGATGATGCGCCCATCCCTCCAGGGATACCTGGTGCCTCCCCACTGCAGAGCCAGCAGCAGAGAGACGATGCCGGGGATGAACAGCAAGGTACCCAGCAAGTCGAAGGACTGCATCTGCTCCACCAGGGTCGGCGGCTTCATCTTCTTCTTGTTGTCGGCCACCCTGGGCTTGGGCAGTTTCAGGAAGGCCATGATGAAGAGCACCGTCACGGCCCCGAAGGGGAGGTTGATGTAGAAGCACCACCTCCAGGTGAGATGATCGGTGAAGGCGCCGCCCATCAGGGGACCGGCGACAGACGCGATGCCGTACATGGCGCCGATGACGCCCATGTACATGGGACGTTGACGCAGCGGAACACTCCGGTTGATGATGAGCAGCGCGCCCGAGAAGACGCCCGCGGCGCCGAGACCAGCAACGGCCCGGCCGAGGATCAGGCCCACCGAGTTGGGCGTGGCGCCGCAGACGAGGGATCCGAGCTCGAAGAGGAAGATGGCGAACAGATACACCCATTTCACCGAGTAGAATGTGTACAGTCTGCCGAATATGAGCTGCACCGCGCATGTGGTGAGCAGGTAGGCTGAGCCGTACCACCCAACATCCTCGAGGGCCTTGAACTGATCTGTGATTCGGGGAATGGCAGTCGCGATGATGGTGTTGTCCTTGAGACATGTGTTATTTCATTGAAGCCTTTACCTTGTTCTTGATTGCCCCCCAAGTTCGACTTACCAGTGCCATGCAAAAGACGGACAGGCAGAGTGCCATGGTGATGAGTCCCAACCTCCACGAAGCAGGATACTCCTCCTGGTCCTCTTCCCCGTCTGCCACGGACCCGACCTCTGTGCCTTTCTTCTCGGATAGATCCGTCATGTGATCAGCCTGCGGGATCGCACCCCCCTCGTGTCCAGCGTGCCCGGAGCACACGGAGGTGAACTCGGTGGTGGAGCTCGCCGAGGCGACCATCTTGGCGGAATGATCGGAGATGGGAGATTCCGGGCAAGTCGCACTCAGGGAGATGTGTAGAGTTGTGGGATGGTAGGTAGGTAGCCCAGATTCACCCCCTTGTACGGACTAGTTGGCGTTGCTTTTTGCTCGACGAGGCTGCTCGTTAGAGGAAGATGGAAAAACAAAGAGCAAATCGGAATCGGAATATCGGCCATCGGGTGCGAGAACAGGCAGAGAGAAGAGCCGGGAAACAGGGAACAAAAAGAAGCCAGCGCCCCTCGCAGACTTAAGTACTCCTCCGTTTTTTTGGGGTTTTTTTCCCCTGCTCCTGTCTGGCCAACCGGACGAAACCCGTTCGCAAATTGGACGAGCGCACCGACGGATTTACCGAAATAGATCAAGACGCTGCTAATTAATTGCCTGTTGCGGACTCGCGGCCCTTCTGAGAGGGTACAAGGTTTTATTGTTTTTTATTATTTCTTATTGCTGACGGACTTGGAAGGGCTGAAAGTCTGGTGACTCACTTCTTGCTATAGCGGCAATGGCATGGCATGCTTAAATCTCGTCTGTCATGTCGGGGGTATTGCGAGTGAGTCAGCGATTTTGGTTTGAAATCCACGTTTTTGCCGTGGGTTGGGAAAGGGAAAAGAGGGAGGGGGGGTTGCGGGATGCGGCTTTTGTTCGTTTCGTTTCTTTTTCCTTTTCCTTTTCTTTTTCTCTGCCCCCCCCCCCTCTTGTGTGTGGCCCAGTGGGGGTCAGGGTCATCCATCTACCCACAGCCCGTGCGGAATATTCGGAGGAATGAATTCCTTGACTTGTACGGATTATGAATCCGAACGGAGCACCAGTTGTGCCGAGTCCGAATGGCAAAGCTGAGCTGACAGGCAGGAGTCACAGGACAGGGTCGCTGATGCCTCCCCGTAATAGCACGAACTATACGTCCGTATGTAATGTATGTACATACGGAGCACAGAAGTCGTAATGCGTTATTCCGTCCATACGGACTACATGTACATGCCCCCCTGAATTATTCTACAAATCTACGGAGTACATGACAGGGGGAATAGGTGCTAGCAGGGAAATGAAGGGGTTGTGTAGGATGAGTATGGAGTACTCCGTAGGTCCCTTGATTTCTTAATGATTAACGGACTACGGACTATACATAATAGGAAATACAATATAGCTTCCTGTGGCGCTCCATCCCCACAAGGTTATTCTCTGCTCTGCGTGTAAGTCTCCAACAGTGGCTAGTCGGCGCGGCTCAAACGCCTGATAGGAGGAACCTTGGCGCCAGCCAGGTCATGTACTCCGTAGATCTTGTAAGATAATCCAGGGGCAATCCGTAGAGTGCAGTCGTATGCACGCGTTGAAACAACACGCACTCGTAATCCATACTCGTACTCGTATGCAACGAACGCGCTCCGTCCTTGGCGTGGCGCAGCGAAAAGCCCCTGCTGAGCCAGTCAGCCGACGGATATTACTCACGTCATGTCGGTATCTCCGGAATCCGTGGGACGACGGAAAACCATGCATGCTCAGATCAGGGTTCGCGGTCTCACGGGGGAAACAAAATTGAACAAGTACAGTCCCAACGTCAATTGTTATTCATTCGCATCTTCCATGGGCATTGCTATTTACGACACACAATCTCTGGCCCCTTATCAGCTATATAAAAAAGAGGTGCGTACTCCGTATACCTGCCCCCTTTGGAACGTGATAACCCCCTATGGAATGATGCAAAGAGTGAGATGTGAGATTATTGACTATCTAGGAAATCTATTAAGAAGGGGAAGGAAGCTCCAATAAGCTTCCACATCTATCAACCAAGAAAAAAAGAGCCCGATCGATGAAAGGATCAATATTACGGGAGGCTGCAGCAACAATGGAAAAGTGATGCCCGAGGTGTGAGGTTGCCATGTCTAACATACCTTGTTTCTTGAAAATGTGATATCCCTGGTAAATTCAAGTCAGGTACTCGGCCGGGATTGTTGGCCAAGCATCTGTACCATCCAATATGACCATGACCATACCGCCCATCATGTGGTTGGCGATGTGACAGTGAATCAACCAGGCGCCGGCATTCGTCACCTGATACCGCACCACAACCCAGCCGACGTCCTGTGCGGTGGCCGGTGAGGGCACCGTGTCTTTCCTGGGAGGCTTCACCAAGTTGAAGCTCTCGGGCACCTCCTTGATTGCGTCCTCGACCGACTTCCAGCGGAACGGTCCCGTGCCCTTGCCAATCACGTTCCCCTTCGTCCCGTGCTTGTGTATGGGATGAGTCGGCATGCCCAAGACGGACGCGAAAAGCACCAGGTCGACCCACGCGCCATGGTTGGTCTCGATGGTGACGTTGTCGTGTTTTGCAATGGTGGCAGCTGGGTCGAACAGAGCCGGAGGTGTCTCTTGTTCCAACGTCGCTAGGTCCAAGCTCGTGGTGTTCAAGGCCCAGGTGTACGTGTTGCCAATAAATCTCATGTTCAGAATGTGCGTCGCGTCGGCCTTTTGCGCGATCGGCTGCGGCGGAAACGGATAAGCAACCGTCTGGTTGAACAAGGACACATCGTTTGACAATGGGTTGCCGAGGATGTCGATCCATTGCCGGGGGCTTTCGTCGTCTCCCGCAGTCGCTCCGGGGACTTTGAGAATCGCGTGCCCGATGAGGGTTTGCGGCCCGCTCACGGAATGGCATCGGATCTTGAATCGCCCGGCTCGCTCTACCTTGACGAGCACCGAGTATCGGTCCCCGTTGTCTACTGACAGGGCTTGGACCTTCTGAGGCTCAATGTACGCCCCGTCCATGGAATACACCCACATGTCGTGACCGTCGATGGCGACCATGCCGGTGATGAAGTTGATTCCGCCAACGATGTCGATGGCGACCCACGAATTCGTCGATGGCTTTGGCGCCTTGACGACCTCCGTCGAGCCTTTGGTCTCTTTGCATCCTTCGAAGATGCCCGCGGGCATGGCGCTCGCTTTGTAATCCTTGGCATCGCCCCCAAGAGCTGCCATGTTGGCGGCAGGAATGCAACTTTGTTCAGCGATTCGTCAGTGGGAAAGAAGAAAAAAAAAAAAAAAAAAGGGAGAGAGAGAGAGATCATCTTGAGCATTCGCACACGCGCACAAGTTCAGGCTTACCCCTTGTCGGTCAGCTTCGCGCCCGGGACCAAAGCTAGCGCTGCCTGCTCTAAAGGATTCAGATGGGACATCAGCTCTTCCTCGGGCAGACAATTCACGCGTCCCTTGCCGTTGAAGAGAATGGAGTCATAGCAAATTATTTCCACGCCAGCCCTGGGCGTGATATCCCGCTTCTGCCCCGATGTTATGTGCATCAAGTCATACAATATGAGCGGGTGGACATGTCTCTCCGCACGCTCCATGGCTCGGACAGAGGCAGCATCGTCCGAGATGAGGTGAAACGGCTTCGGGTCGCGTCGCCGGGGGTGTATCACGATTGCGCCGTACAGGCCATCTTCGATCTGGCCCTGGTTATGCGAGTGATACCAGTAGCTCCCGTACTGCAGTACTTGGAACCGGTAGCTGAAGCTACTACCAGGAGCAATGGGGCGCTGGGTGACGCCCGGCACACCGTCAGACCAAGGTGTGCCTATCATCTCAATCCCTTTTTCGACCATGACGTTAGTTTTGGCTTCTTGTACACATGACGATGGAGCATGAAGGAGGCAAAGAACATAACATGCTAGTTGGTCCCGACTCCCGACTCCCGACTTCCCGACCACCTACCATGATAGTGCAATGAAGTGTTGAACGGCGACTTGTTATGCACATTCACCACAACCCAATCATCTTCCTCAACCTTGATCACCGGCCCCGGAGACTTGCCGTTCACCAAGAACATGTCTCTACTAAATCCATCAGGCGCATGCTTCTCCCAAGTGACGGTGAAATCGAACACTCTGGTCTTGGTCCTGTTCACCCCGAAGGAGCCGGACGGCGCTGCCCAAGCTCCCGCGAAAAGGGCAAGAACTACGCACAGCAGCGACAGCATTATGTGTAATAGTTTTGGCGTAGTATAAACGTCAGCATACGATGCTCATTGCGTATCAAAGCAAAAAAAAAAAAATTAAACCATTTAAAACATTTAAAAAAAAACAAGGGGGACGACAAACCCGGCTTCATCCTGCGGCCATCGTGTTGTTCATCGCGCGCAACACGCTTCAACCATGCAATTCGTCATCCGTACTATAGATAGTACCGGCGAGGCATGCCCCCTTTCCTTTTCCTTCGTCTCCACCTCATTGTTGGTTAACGCCCGTAAGCCAGCACATGATCGTCTGCCGGTGATTCCATTGCACAAGTCAGGGGGGTCAAGCCAATCAGCCGTGCATGAGCCTGGACACAAGGCAGGATGGGGAGATTAATTCACATAGAAAAAAAAAATGCACCGTCTGGTCGCGCTCAATGCCCCCGTATGTTTTTTTTTTATAACTCTCGACATATAGGTGGCCTATGCGTCATTAAATGCAGCTCATGGCACTAGGGAGTATTGGGGAGGGATTTACGGATTAAAAATTTCTTACTTGGTAATACGGGCGAGCTGAGCACTCCGTAAAAACGTAAAAACCGTAAAAAGCAACATGCCATGCCCATCTTTGTCAAAGATGACCAATTACTTTACGAGATGCAGGCGGGGTACGTACCGGGAATTCCGAACGGCGGTTCAATACTTGTATAACCTCACTACTCCGTACTCCGTACTTTCCTTCTCAAAAGCGTTTGCGCACCTCTTCCAACTATGTGCCATGTACGGAGTACTTCTGCGTGACATGAATGCATCAGCTCATGTTTCGCATCCGGTCGATACCGGGGCATTTCTCGGAGGCGATATCCGAGATCCGGGAGTACGGGAATGGGTCGATCCAAATTCGGTCAAATCGATCACGGGGATAGTCGGGCGCTTTCTCTGCGCCCAATATCTCGGCAAGGTCGGCAAGCATCTTGTGTTCCCAGCTATTTCATTGTTGAATCAAAGTCAGAAGAACCCGCATTGACGATGCGAGATGGCGTGTCCTGCAGTCATCATGCCCAGAGAATGACTCATGAGACTTCTCTCACAACACCAAGACCGAGGAGGGGGGCCCCAGAAGCTCTCTCATGTGACAATGTAAAAATACATGGCGCTTACCAGATGAGAATGTTACCAGGCCCCTTGTACTTATTGACAACCTTCTTGACGCACTGGGCATCGTCGCGGTCGCATGACGTATCGACTGTCAGCCCGAGATCTTTGGCTACCGGCTCAACCGTATCATACGGTCGCTTTCTCTTGCCGGCTTTTGTTTGCGGGAGAGAAAAGAGGAAGCCACGTCTTAGCATTTTGCGATTTTGGCAGTTTTTCGAGTCTCTCATCTTACTTGGCTTGTACGCCTGAGCCATGACATGGCCGACGTTGTAGTTGGAGCCGCGTCCAAAGACACTTCGCAGGCAATGCGCGCGCTGTTTGCCCTGCGCACTCAGGCCCGTCTGGCTGCGGTCGTCGGGTTTCTCGCCGTGGCGGATGAAGAAGACGACGGGCTCGGCCGCAACGAGGCCGGCCACCCACAAGGCAGCAAAATACGCAAACTTCATTGTATGTTGGAGTCTTGCCAATTCAAGACGTAGACGCAGATGCAGATGCAGATGCAGATGCTGATGCTGATGCTGATGCTGATGCTGATGCTGATGCTGATGCTGATGCGGATGCGGATGCAGGACAAAAAGTTGCTTCGCTCCTGCTTCGCTCCTGCGCTCATGGCATATCCATTTATACATACATTTCGGGGTCCGGCCGTCACTTGCGCAAACTGATTCCTTTGTTGGAAGCTTACTTGCGCATCCAAGAAGCTGATTGAACCCGTTGTCTCAGTTACGCACGCCACTTGCGGCTGGTCAGCCAGCTTGTAATCCTTCGCGGGGGATCTTCAAGTCTTTGAAAGGAGATCATCTACTAGTATCGTAGATCCGTGGCAGCAGATCCACCTGCGCCACCAGTCGTGTCGATCATCTTTTTCTGACGTCTTCTCAGAGGCGCGCCTTCACCTTCGGACCGCTGTGGGGGCACAAAACTAACTAATTCGGAAGTCTACCGAATCATCATCTGTCACGACTTCACCAAGGTTGCCTTGCCCGTAGCAGCGTGGGTGCAGGTCGTGGCCGGGCCCTCGAGCTGGTGGTGGAGGGCAAGGGGACTTCCATTGTGCTGTGCTAGACGCGACTGTGTCTGGTTATCTGTGCAGACTTACCAACGTGGACGTCTTTATTATTACCGTGACGCTTTAGCCAATCAACCAGGCGATCGAGAAATGGCAGGGAATGATGGCAAATCTTGCCACATAGTCGCGGGGCTTCTCTCCCACCGTTTGTGTCGCTTGTGCTTTTTTCTTGTCCGACGAGAGAAAGCTCTCCCTGATGACCAGGTTGTACCAGAACGTCGCATCTTGCATGGACTCTCGCATTGAGCGAGAAAGTGCACGGTCAGCGTGAACCCGCCTGCCTCCTCCGCCTCCAACGGTTCAAGAAATAAATCGACTTGGTCCTCATTGAACGAAACATCGTGGTCCTTCCACTCGAATGGTTCGGTTCCTATTAGCCAAGATGGTGGAGAGCAGAGGAAAGATTGAGGGGCGACATGGCAGAATTCCCAGTCAAGCAAGGCTATTTATTCGATAGGATTCGTCCAAAAAGCATGTTTCCGAACCGGAAATCATGGCAAAATGACTTGTGCTGGAGATTGTTGCTCTTTGTACTGATATGATTTGCGAGAGATCCCACCATACAAATTGACTCGTGGTCATATTGGACCTCTTGGGGGTTATTGAGAAGACGGGACAAACTCTGATCTGCTAGAGCAAGGGCGTTGATTGTGTATCCAGGGATTGGAAAACGCATCAGCCAGTCGTCGTCGCCTTCATCGAATCGGATTCTGAAGCAGTTATCGAAGGCTCTCCGCATGGCTGTCCTTGTCGATGTTGAGACGCAATCGCTTCGATGCGGGATCGAGGGGCTTCCAGGTGATCATAGGATGCAACAAGCGTTAGCCATTCCTGCGCGACATGGTCGTTTGCAGCGAGTATATGCGGATTCATACATGAATATAGGGAGCGACGGAAAGATACGGGGACACACTCCGTATAACTAAATAGATTTCCTCTGACTGGAATCTGCCCCCGTTTCCAATCTGCTAGCCGCCGCCACTTCCAGAAGTAGTCGATGATGATGGCTCAGGCATTGTTCGGGACTTTGGCAACGAGCTTGGGCAGTGTCACTTCTGGGGGTTGACTCCCATCTCGAACTTGGTTACCTGTTCCCAAGTTCCCCTCCTCATGCAATGCAATATTGCACCCCATATCCCAAGGCACCTTGGGCAAGTTTGACATCACACACCCTGTGTTGATATCCCAGAAACTGATCATTTGCTCAAAGTCGTCGAATTGGTCTATTCCCTTCCCTCCACGTACAATATGTACAAGCTCGGATCCTAGCCCTAAGCACCCCATCGTTCCACTGCCGAATCGAATCGCCTAGTTGGTTCGCTCGCCACCCTTGGACTGCCTCAGCTCGTCCATCTTGACCACTCTCTTCTTGAACTCGACGTACTGGCACTTTTCGTAGCCGTGTCTCTCGTCCTGTCCCATCATCAGTCACAGAGTCCTTGCTGTCGTAAAAGATATGCCCCCGTCTGCCAACGAACGGCGACCCCAGCGTTGCCGCGGGTTCGAAGCTGTCAAACTTACCGAGCACTTCCACGGGGCATACCACGTCTCTTTTCGGCACTTGTTGAGCGGAATCAGTAGGTGTGCGCAGCTGTCTCTGTAGGCGAGTGGAAGGCGGGCATCGCGCATCTCCTCTCGGGTCACGACTGCGCAAGAGTTGGGTCAGTGGCTGTACGGACGGTTCTTGAAAGTGGTGTCTGGTCAGGAAGCATTTGGCATACCCCGTGTCTCTGCAGCGGCGTCGGAGCCCATTTCGTCGTGAAATCAATCGGCTTAATGCGAAGATGTCGTGATTGGCGTGCTGGTGCGTGCTGGTGCGTGCTGGTGCGTGCTGGTGCGTGCTGGTGCGTGCTGGTCCGGGAGGTTGATGTTTCCTCTGGGTCCGGCCGGGTGTTGAGTTGTGGGCCTGATATCTTAGGCGCGAAAGCTTTGCAGGCCAACTTGCAATTGTAAAATCCGTACGTAATCCGTACGGTCCGGTCCGTACAATATGGATTACCTGCATCAAGGCTTCGCTTATACGGAGGAGAGTAATCCCATCACCTGATTCACCTCTGACCTCTGATAGTCTCTTGGGCAGCATTTGCACAATTTTGCCTGACCTGACAGCAGATACTCACGTCTGGTAGGCAACGAACGAGCCAGCATCGGCCACAATGTCCAACTGCTCGCGTGAAACTCGCAGCGTCAAGACTGATTCCCGGAAGCCGTTCATTTCCAAGGCCATCCATCCTGAGATTCCTCGCATCCACTGGTCCCGGCAGTGAAGCCCGACTCGATTGGTCGCGACGTGCCCTTTTTGCCAACTTGCCATCCCCCGCCCTGTTCATCTGTCTGCAACCGTGAATCTTGAATCTCCGTGCATCTGTGGCTCTCTCATTGATCAGTCAGGGGGTCCCCAACCGCGACGGAAGACGCGCTCAGCGCGTGGTTTCGTGGTTTCGTCATAGTTGCCGGCCTGTGGCTCCTTCAGCGCGTCTAGTTCCTGTGCCGTCCTGTAATCTGGTTGGCTGTGCTTTTTCGTCGTCCCGACTCCCATGTCTGATGCTACTAGCTTATGTAGGTCGGGCCCCAATTGGCAAAGGACGTATATAACTTATACTTCCTCTTCTGAGATGGTATATTCATCTTTTTTTTTCTTTTTTTTTTTTCTTTTTTTTTTTCCCCGTCTGTTTACTCCAGACTCTGTACTTTAGTCCCGCTTATCAACTTGAACTCACCGTCATTTCTGGCACCCCGTCGATCTTCTTCTCTCGTTTCGATTTCGACGGCTCGCATCGCGTACCGTAACTTTGACGTGGACCTTTGTCCAACTGCCTGTCACTCCAGCCTTCTCGGGAGCGAGTCTTGAAGATATTCTTTTATCCCTTCCGTTCTCCTCTTGTTCTCCGTACCAACTACGATTCATACAAACACTATTTCTTTTACATATTTATAATCTTGTTGCGTTTTCAACACACCCGCCAACATCATGGCCGCCGCCTCCCAAGACATCATCGCCTGGCTGGTCCCAACGGCACGAAACACACCCGCCGACAAAGCAACCCGCCTCTCGGCCAACACGCCCCTCACAGTCTCTACCTCGTCATCAGCATATCTCGCATCCCGTCTGCCAACGCTCCCTGGCACCCCTCAAGCCGCCATCCAACTCGCCTTTACACATCGGGCCCGCCGCCCAGGCAGTTTCACGCTGGGGTCCGATCCCAACCACTGCGACGTGCTTCTCCCCGGCCTCGTCGGCATTTCCAAGCAGCACTGCGCAATCGGCTTCGACGCACAGTCGCGACTGGTCCTGGACGACTTCTCCGAGTCCGGCACGCAAGTGTGGTACGACTGGGCATGCAACGGCGATCAACGAGATTACTCGTGGGTTCTGAGCAGCGGCGCGGCTGCCGATGGGTTCCCGAGCGCGGTGCAGCGAATCGCTCTGGACATCCAGGGCGTGCGGTTCCTGGTCATTGTGAATGACCACTCTGCCGACTGGGAGGGCTACAGGCGGAGAGTTGATGCGTTTTGCGAGCAGGCGTCGCGGGAATCGGACTGCCTGACCGCTCCGTGGGATGCAGATGCCGCGTGGTACGTGGAGCAGCCGATGATTCAACACGTTTTCGTCAAGGGTCAGGCAGGAGAGCCTTCGGGCGATGTGTACCTGTGGGATACGTCTCGACCTTGGGAACCCATGGTTAAAGCTTCGGCATGATTTCTTGGCGGTCAGTCATCGACTTCTCGAGTATCTTTGGGTATTGCGCTCCAGATTGTACTACAAGGTCCATTTCTACGTGGCGGCTGCCATTTTTGGTAAAAGGAGGGACAACGGTGTCATTAAGTTGATGATTTTTTTTTTTTTCATTAGTGCTGGCGGCCATCCTTCTTTTATGCATCGTCAAGGTACATGTTTTTCAAGCAAGGAGTTGGTGCGGGTGCATTGGCAGACGCAAGTCAGGAGTAATTTCTTCTTCCCTTTTGAACTTGGTTTGGTCTTATATATAGACACATCGCAACAGAACGAACCGAAAAAAACGCTTTTCTCGGATTGCCACATAACTCCGTTCCCTGTTCTACCTGGACCCAAACATGTCTTGATCTCTCTCCTCGCGTACGTTCATGTTCTCAAAACCCCGCCATCAGTCGTCAAACTTGATAGCATCGGATTCATCGGCTGGGGCGGCACCCCCCTGGTTCTCCTGCTGGTTCTCGCTCTCCTCCGGCGCAAATCGTGTCATGCTGAATTCAGGTGCTCGTCGTCTCTGCATCTTTCGCCCGCCCCTCTTCTCACGCCTCACTTGGGCAAGGCGTGCCTCCTCCTGTATCAGTCTCTTCTCGCTGCCCTTATCGAGCATGGTGCCTTCCAGACTAAGGTAGCTGGTCTCGCCGCTGGTGCCAGCGTCAAAGTTGCGGATTCTAAAGCGAATCTTGCCCTTGATCCGGGTCCCGCTACCGTCGACCCAGAATCCGGTGCTGTGGATCTGGCGTACCACACCGTGGTCGTCTGCAGTCATGACCGAGGCCGTTTCTTCGAAGCCGGTTGCCTCTGCGGACTCGTTCGACACCCATCTCCAAGACGGCGGCAGACGACTCGCCTCGATCGAGGCATTGAACTTTCCAAAGCACACGACACCGATGTGGCCCTCTGTTTGCAGATTGACGCTGCCTTCCATCCATGCTCCTCGGCTGGGTACGAAGAGCTCCACATCTGCGGTGATCCAGCCGAAGCCGACGGCGTATTCGCCCTTTGATAGCAACGTCGTTGGTGACTCGTCGTCGGCTGCTGCCCCGTCACGACTTGGTTCGGGGCCCAGAGAGACGTTCTTGTAGTCAAGAAGGACGCCTCGCAGTGAAGGCACGTATTTGTTCAGAAGGTGTTGCAAGTGCTGGTATTGGGCGCTGGTCACCGGTTGAGCCCAGCCGTTGGGATATATGGGCTCGTACAGCGATACTGTTTGCTTGAAGAAGGGGAACTGTGGGCTGGCAGGAGTTTCAGGCGGCTGGTAGATCCCGGACCATGTCGCATCCGATGGTTCATCAACATCCATCGCATCTACGTCGTGTGCTGCGGGTTGGGCCGGTGTCTCTTCTGCCTCGACATCATCGTCTGTGACCTCAGCGTGCTTCTTTTGCTTCTCCTTCTTCTTTTTCTTCTTCTTCTCCTTCTCCTTCTTATCGGACTTTGAAGCTCCGCTGTTCAAGTCTGCCATGTCGCCAACCTGCGTTGATTCTTGTTCTTCCTTGTGCTTCTTTCTCTTCTTCTTCTCGCTCGTTGATGCGGTCGCCGCATCTACTTCGTCCGCAGCATGGCCTTCATATTCCGATGTCTTATCCTTGCCTCTGTTTTTCTTCTCCTTCTTTGTGTCCTGGCTGCTGGCCAAGTCTCCATTAGACGCGGTTGCATTGGCCGAGATGCTCTTGGATTTCTTGTGCTTTCGTTCGCCGTCAGTAGCAGCGTCCTCTTCTCTAGCGCGCTTCTTTTCCGACTTTGAAGATTTATCCTTCTTACGCTTCTTTTCGTGTTTGGAGATCGCCGGCTCGGGCGACGCGGCTGCAGGCATTTTGGCCGCTGTTTTGTTGAGGCTTGCCGAGTTTGCTTGCTATGGCGTGGATGGCTTTTGCGACGTGGCTAAGTGGAGTTTCCTATAAATTTTTCCTGGCCAAAATCCCTTATCGATTATCGCGCCTGTCCGGAGTGTCGGGCAGCTGCGGCCTCAACTGATTTGGGTTTTATCCCTCCGTCTACGTCCGTACGTAGTACATTGATTGGTACATGTACGTCCTCTTTCGTGGGGCTGCATGAGCCTGCGTAAGTCGTCAGACCGTGAAATGTGTTGGCATTGCCGTGCTCTTCCCCAGCTAGTGGCCAACAGAATACCTAGGTTGGCACGTATCTTGTCATGTTTGACATGTCTTTCGACCCTGCCCAATAACAACAAGCTAACTTGAACAGTTCCCAGCAAAAACAACAGACACGAAAGCCCATAGCCCAGTAGTTAACGACAAGAAACAACAAGTATGTAAAGTAGCGCTACGCTTAGGAGACGCGGATTCTTCGTATTCTTCTTCGTCTGAAGCGTTACCCTACAGCTTATTTGCGGCCAAGGAGTGTCCGCCAAGGCCCCGACTTCAAACCTAAGAAGTAATCTGAAACAGTTGTCGTTCATCATTTTCATCCCAGATCGTCAAAACGATTCATTCTTCCGCCCCAGATGCCCACTTCTGTTGGTGCCAGCCCTATTCGTCGCGCAGAAGGCTGAAAAGAAAAGTTCAAGACAATGCCTTGGGTGTGCAAGTACCCGACTAAACCCATGGCGGGCCAAGACACGAATCATGCGTTGCCATTCAATCACGAAGATAGACATGGTTTGGACGCGGCGTGTTGGTGACATTATCCACGCAAAGATGGTGGAGGACGACGTTTTCTCAATCATGGAGGAGTGGCTTACGGATCTCATGTGAGTTTGGAAGATGTGCCCCTGCCGCTGGTTGCTGTCTGCCGCAGAAACATCATCCCTTTACCTGTTCGTGTCTCGGCCTGAACAAGCACCTCCATGTCTGCTTAAGGTGATGATGACCTGGTAGAACTGCAGATTACGTGTTGAGTTGTAGATAGTTGTATGCGGCACACAGCTGAAGAATGACGACCATGAATGAGACATGGCTTGCTTGCCATGGCCCATGGGCGACCCGTCGTCTCGTCTGTCAATGCAGGGACCAACTATCTGTGTCTCCACAATTCGCCGAGGTTTCGAGAGCTACCACGGCAAAGTAACCCTGACTAATAAGAATTGAGCCGAACCGGCTAATAAAGCGTTTCGTGGGGAGTCCCGTCATCACATCATCAACCAACATTCATTCTCTCGCACACGCACATACATGCACATGTTTTCGTTCAGTCGACATTCCCGGTGCAATTCAAAAGCCGCACGATCATTGTGCCTTTTCACTTCCGGGCACGAGGTCCGCCTTCCAATGCGATAGTAGACTTCCGCTCTGCCAGCACCAACCAGCCAGCGCATCGACGGCATCGAACGCGACCGACATGCCGTCCAACACTCACGCCGAGCTCGGCGAGACGAGCCAGCTCCCGTCCTTTTACTCTCCACGCTCGACGCCGGCCGATAGCTCAGCCAAAAACGATCGAGATCTTCACCAACATGTAGACGGGTTTGCCCTCTCGCAGGACAGTGCCGATCCAACACATCCTCCTCCGCCGTCGCTGCTCTCCCCCTCCTTCACCCCACCGCAGACCCCGGGCACTCACACTCCAACAGCCGCCGGACCGCGCGGTGTGCCAGTCGATAGCTCAGATCCCAACGGAGGATGTGGAAACAAGAAGCCGAGGCTGCTACCGACGCTTCCGGAAGTGCAATGCATTGTGCGCGCACGAATCCCCACCGTCAACGGGACCGAGATGTTCCTCCATCTCTACACCAACAACGTGGACAACAAGGAACATCTGGCCATTGTCTTTGGCAACCACATCCGGAGCCAGAGCCTCGATGCCCCCCGCCAAGGAGAGACGGAAATGGACCGCATGATCCGCGGCGCCTACACTGGTAGACTATACCCTGGCCGAACTACCAGCGGCGCCAACGCCGCCAACGCCGCCAACGCCGAGTCGCCCACCGCAGCATCCGAGCATTCTTCTTCTTCTCAGCCGCCGCTGGTCCGGATCCACTCCGAGTGCTACACTGGAGAAACCGCATGGTCTGCCCGTTGTGATTGCGGAGAGCAGCTCGACGTGGCGGCTCATCTGATGGGCCTGCCTGGCAATACCTCTGGCGGCATCATCATCTACCTGCGCCAAGAGGGGCGAGGCATAGGGCTGGGCGAGAAGCTAAAGGCGTACAATTTACAGGATCTGGGTTCGGACACGGTAGAGGCCAATCTCCTGCTGCGTCATCCTGCCGATGCTAGAAGCTACGGCTTGGCCACCGCCATGCTGCTGGATCTAGGACAGCACGATGTGAGATTGCTAACGAACAATCCCGACAAGATCAGAGCAGTCGAGGGCCCCAACAGGGAGATTGTTGTGAGGGAGAGAGTAGCCATGGTACCGCTGAGTTGGAAGGGCGAGGGGGGCACCAGGAGTCCGGAGGCGCAAGGGTATCTCAAGACCAAGGTAAGCTGGGGGATGGCTCTGGTTCAGCATGGTTTTGCTAACTATTCGACTTTTAGATCGAGAAGATGGGCCATATGCTGGAAATGCCGAGATCATAGGGTGATGGAGTGCGGAAGGCCAAAGCGCAGACGGTATTTATCTGGAGCATAAAAGGGGGGGGTTCTCCATGCACATATTTTGGGAGTTGGAAGGCGTTGCGTGGCATTTTATCGTGGAATACTAGCGATTGCACAGGGCCTGTTGCATGTATGGGTGGGATACTCAAAATATGAACGTAGTTATGCCCCTACGAAAAGAAAAATTATCTAAGTTGGCAACTAGTAATGGCCTTTATATTCCAGATTTTATGGTCTGGTTCATGAATCATTAGTAAAGGAGGGACCTAGGCCCTGTTCACGCTAAAATGGTGGGCCCACTTAAACTTTTCAAATCGCCCAAACGTGCCTGAGCTTTTTCGTCAACTTTCCGTATTACCAGGAACCCACCTTCAACCTTCTACCTCAGTGTTTGTGTATTCTCGCTTTACGTCTCCTACGTCTCATTCACGACCGTATACAAGCTCATGCCACTGCACCCTTTCTTCCAACAGTTCGTCATGTCTCGATAGCCATGGCTACCCAAGAAATCAGATTGCGCCTCGCCGTCCGTCGGCATGGCGTCCCAGAGGTGATGCTTGTTTGGCCATGCAAACGCTCTGCAGATATGATCATCGCCAAGCTCCTCGCCTCAGTCAATGAGGTGGTGCCGCTGGAAAGTAGTCAATGGGGACTGGAAGACTACGCGGTCGAACTCGTGGGTGTTGATGGGGCCACCTACGAGTGCCTGCATTTCCAACTAGTTGCGCAGACACTCAAGGATGAGGACAAATTAATGTATGTTGTTTTCACGAATTTCATCACGCTGAATGAACAACAATCGAGCTAACCCAATCGTGGTAGAATACGGTCGCTCTCGACAGACGACGTGAGACGGCGACGACTCAGCGGGCGACACCAGATCTCGACCGATGGCAAGCATCTTGTTGATGGAGTGGCATTTGCCGGCCATGGCTGCGTGCTCCTCGCGACCGACCGGCTTTAGAGCTGCCTCCTCGGAAGAGAGCCCGAATCGAAGCACATGAAATGGACACGGCGGAGCCGCAGCAGTTGCGAATGCTAGAGGCTCCACCGGAGCACGACGACGAGGATGATGACAATGATGATGACGATGACGAATGGATCCAAGACGAGTGTGGGAACTCTGGAAAGCACGCATGGGGACCAGAAGGCGATGGTTCCACCATATCTGAGTCCAGCAGCAGTGACCAAGAGGACCTCGAATGCTCAAGGGAGGAATTGGTCGACGAGGTCAGGGCTTTACGCGAGGCTGAACACGATGCTGCAGAGGATCAGCCAGATACGAATGAGTGCTCGGTGGAGCATCTTGCTGCAATACGCACAGCATATCCGCTCTTGTCATTCGCCACAATTGAGAAGGAACTGTTGAAGCAGAAGCAAAACCTGAGGAAGACATACGAGGCCCTGCAGCAATCGACAACTCCTAGTCTCACTTTTGACGATATGATGGATCACATGGTGACGGGAATCTTGGATCAAAGCGATTCATCCCCCGTGCAAGAAGAACCCGTGGACATCTTCAACCGACAACCGCCATCACAAAAGCCGCTCATCGAGGAGTTAGTAAGCGAAGAGGAGTCGGGCTCGTCAAGTTCAAACTCGAGCAGCTCGGATGATACATCATCAGAGGACGAGTCCAATTCTGACGGCGATCCCAAACACGACAACGACGACGACGATGACGAAGATAATAGTGACGAAGACGGGTCAAGCTTCCACGGAGCCAGTGTCTCGTCCTCGGGGGGTAGTTCGGATGACAGCAGTGACGACTCTAGCGACGACAGCTCACGTGACTCGAGTGATGAATCAGACTCGGAGCCAGTCAAAGCTCCAGACACTAGTCAGGTTCAAAAAGAAAGTGCACCACTCCAGGGCCTCAGTCGCACGCAGAAGCGTAACGCACGACGGAGGAAACAGAAGGCTTCAAGCCGGCAGATGATGACCACACCAAGCTCGGCAGACGCAGAGCTACTTGCGCGGAAGGAGGCTCTTCTGGGGGCGTTGCAGGCGGATGCCACCAACGTCGAGAGTCAATCATCGGTGGCAGACGTTGAAGCCAAAGCCAACACGTCCATCAACGATCAGAAGGCGGGGACATGTACGCCTGCGGAGACATCTGCTCAACGACGAACTCGAGTGGACATGGGTGCCGGGAGACGAATGCTGTTTGGAGCTTTGGGACTCAAAAACCCCAAATCAAAGGCAGACGAAGAGCGCATCAAGCTGGGGCTCATGAAAGACGTTAAGCTACTTGGCAATGCCAGGATTACTGAAGTCATGGACGGCGATGCCAAGCAAGCTACTGATGGGGGTGCCGGCGCGGACGAATGGAAGTCAAAGATTACGTATCGGGCCGTCGAATGTTGTCACGAGGGCATGGTTCTGTCGGAACCTCCTTTCCCCTTTGTTCAGCGTTGGGATCCTCAACAGCAATACGGATCGATGTGGAAAAGGAAGAGGAAGTCTGAGGAGTTCGACGCTGATTACAACGGTCCAAGCCCATCCAGTGGAAGCAAGTCAACCACGCGAGACCCGTTCAAAGGTGAAGCCGAGGGCACAACAGCACAGGCAGACGGCGACCTTGTCGAAACTGTTGGAAATGGGATCAATGGGCATACAGAGGCCGAAGAGGCAGATTTGCCCGAACTTCCAGAGGATCCAAGTACCTTGCCAGCCCTGGAAAAAGGTGCGGCCAAGAAGGGAATGGTCATCACATGGAAACAATGCACCATGTCAAAGGCAACGCAATGGCAGCCCGTCATCACATCTGTGACGGGAGAGGTCCTCTCTGACAGCGCCGAGTCCAGCATGGAAGTACGTCTCGCTTTCAGAGATCGCGAGTACACGGAGAAGTTGTACGATGAAAAGACGGGCCAGCGAATTTACGACAAGTTCGAGACGCCCGACTTTGAGGACGAAGACGAGGAAGAAGACGACGGACTCAGGACCGTGGCATGGGAGGAGATGACGGATCCCAAGATTCTGGCAGCTACGTCGCCGTGGGTCGCGACGAAGGAAACAGAGGCATGAATTTCTCGGACTTTGTTGGCAGCCTGGCCTGGGAGAGAAAAAGCATTGGCACTTGTACTGCCCACTAGATGTATTCATTATCAAGGCGTTCAGGATCCGATACCACGATAGGCATGTATAGTAAATCTGTATTAGCGGGGAACAACTTCTGTCATGAGCAGACCAATGGGCGGGCCATTTGCCAACAAGCATGAAGCAAACATGCAACTGTCCCGTACTGATTGTCCAAACGCAGGGCAACAGTGATGAACAAACAAGCCGTGTAATAAAGAGGGCGGCAGAAGACTGGCTGGCCGTCATTCAGTTCACTTCACTTCAGTTGCGAGACGTGGGCGTAGAAGCATTGGTCACGAGAGCAGCTCTTTGATATTACTGCCTGGCAAGGTCTGCGGGGCGGACGAGTGGGTGGCCAAGATGCGTTATGCATGGCATATGGTAGATCAGAGTCCGGTCGGATCCATCGGCTCGCTGGCCGGGAACGCGAGTTACTTTGGAATTTTGTTTGGCCGGATGGCAAGTTTTGGCGGATGTCTGACCCCATTTCAAGATTGATTGGCTTGTTTGCTGTCTTGGCGGGTTTTTACATATGTGCTGCGGAACTTGGCCTTCCATCCTTCTTTTATGGGTCATGATGATAATATCCCGGGTCTTGACATTGTCTTCTTTCCAACCCTTTATTTATTACTTTTATTTATTTATTTGATTTACCCCATATCTTCTCTCTCTCGCACAAGGAAGATAATCTGCTTCGTTCTTGGGATATCCTTCCCCCAAAAAAAAAAAAAAAAACGCCGGCCATGGCCCCGCGACTGATGCCCTACACTGCGTCGTGGATCCTTGGGATCCTCGTCCTCCTCTCATGGAGGACACAATTTGCTGTACGCGCGCAGACGAGCCAAGACCAGCCCCGGGATACGCGCGACGGGAGGGCGGGCGACGAGCGTTGCGGGTGGCGCGTGCCGGCTGTGAAGGCGCAGGGGGTGAGGAGGGACTCGGGGACCGTCTGGATCGTCGTGGTTTGTCTGGCGGGGGTGTTTGCGCTGGGATTGATGTGATTGCGGGGGCTTCGATGACGTTTTTTTTTTTTTATAACACCAGGATTTCATGCATGATGCTCTTATTTTGGGTACACGTCTACTTATGTTTTTATTTGGGGATTGGGGGAGGGGGAGGGGGAATGATTTGTCACGGACGGTGAAAAAGAATGTGGTGGACCGGATAATATGGGATGTGCTCGGGGCAAGTTTGGCGCTGGGAATGGGTTTGTCGTGGAAATGAGTTGTGAGTTGATACCCGCTGCTGGTCGGCGAGACGCTCTCGTTCAAAGTAGCGATGGAATATACTATACGCCCTTTGATGACGCGAGAAACAACACTGTGCACGTGGTACACAAGCGTGCCATGGGGGTGAACGATCCCGAGAGGTGCAAGGCAGGCTGTCGATGCGTGTAACATTTGATTTTTGTCTTCTCATTCATCTTGGTCCGAAACCCAAACACCTTTGATTTCATGCTAGTGTAATAAGCTAGACCATGGAAGCCGTGCCCGTGTCCCAGAGGTTCATAGACATAAGACAAAAAATAATTCTTCCTCATATGCCGAAGAAATGCAAAAGTGCCCCGCCGACGACAAGTCGTCATCGACAATGGTCGGCGGGATAACTCAATATCACAGCTCCGCCATACCCAACCCCCAATTTTACAACCATGAGCGATGCGCTTATTTCTCCTTCTTCGCCTTGGCGCCCTTGACCTTTGCCGTGCCGCGCAGGGTCTTTTGTCGGTTCTTGCGCTGCTTGCCTGTTGGGAAGTGTTAGTGGAACCGCGTACAGGAAAAAAAAAAAAAGCCCGTGGCCACCACCTCCGGTAGGTAATGGTGATGAGATAATGATTATCGCGGGGGAGACATGGAACGTACGTTGCTGTCTGCTGGCACGCTCGGGTTTGGTGGCCATGCCAACACGGACCAGACGGTAGATGGGCTCGAACTTCTTCATGGCCTCGGGGGAGTCGTAGATTAGGGCGAAGCCGGTGGTCTTGCCGCCACCGAACTGGGTTCGCAGGCCGAAGACCTGGACCTGGTCCTTCTGGGCCTTGTACATGCCACCGAGCTTCTCGCGGAGCTCCTCCTTGGAGATGTTGGCACGGCTGGGGTGCAGGATATCGCTAAAGAACGACATGTTAGTTTCGATGCCCCCGGTTAATATGGTTTCGGGCTGCCATCCTCGAGTTCGAAGAAAAGAAGGTCGGTATCATGAACGGCCTTGGGAAGATTGGTAGAGCAAGATTTCATCAATGTTGTCGTGGGAGAGGTTTTTTTTTTTTAAAGAGCTGAAGAGAGTACACCCCATCCACGATTGTCCATGTTGAATGTCGTTGAATGCCCGTTCCATCTTTGGTCCAATCGTCGAACAACAATCGCCCATGTCGTTGGGATGAATCGAAAATCATCTACCTGTCTTGTTGCGTCGTCGACTCATCGATTTAAGGTGGCGGGCCACAGCCATCGGACGTCATGATACGTTTGTCGACATCTTCTTCTCCAAAACATCGTGGATGCGGCGCCGGGGACGTTGAGGGGAGGGCAGTAACTCACACGACCATCTGCTTGCGGCCCAGCAGAGGGTTGCGGATGAACTTGCGAGTGCGCAGAGTAACGGGGCTGTCGTTGTCCGCCATGATTGCGGTGTTGTGATGTTGTCTCTGTGGTGGTGACGGAGGCGAGACTGGGCGGGTTGGCGTGGTGCTTCAAATCCGTGGTGGGCAGAGAGGGCTGACGGCGCGAAATCTGAACGTAGGGGCGAAAATTCCGACCCGTCCGTGTCGCTTAATTGGGTCCAACCCTAAGGTTTGTGTGCGATTCCTTTTTTTTGCGTGACTTATCCCGCCGGCTTCTTGTGTGCAAAAGTCACGTGCGCTAGAACGACTGTGGCGGCGAATCTTCGGAAAGGGCATTTCCCTTTTTGGGGAGTCATGATAAGACTCCACGGGTAAAATAATAACGCTGAAAAAAAAAATGTCACTGGTGGCTGAAGAAAAAAACACCATGTCATGTCTTCCATTCTCTGTGTATTGCGGGTTGCCGTCGGGTCACAATCATGGATCTCTCATGGCAACAGCAAGTGGATCGACTCTGCCGCCAGTATTTTCAGCTTGAAACACACCTCGACTATCCCGACGCCAATTGTTTACAACTAGCACAGGTCCAAGATGAAATCTACAGTCGCATGTTCAGCAGGGACAAGGCAGAAGTTAGAGTTGGGCCGCCTGACAGATATCGTGTAAAGACCCTCAAGGATCTGGTGCATCGCATTGAGTCTGCTATAAACGATTGGGACAAACATGTATGTCTGTTTGCGATGCACATCTGCTTCATGTCGTAAAGTCGGTCGTTCTGACCATCTCCGTAGGCCGTCTCTGATGATATCATGTCCACGCTCTCCACACTAATGGCCGCCCCATTGCCATCGGAGGCAATGTCAGCGCAGACAAAATGTCTTGTAACATATCATATTTCCTTGCTGGAAGTTTCATCGTCCTCCATGGTTCATGAAGGGGCCGCCGCGCCTCTGTGCCCAAGCATCACGCTTCTGGAAAACAGGAGTCTTATTGCCGCAGGCGGTACTACTGGCCTGCGAACTTGGGAAGCTGCATTGCACATGGGACAATACCTGTGCCAAAACCCATCTCTCGTGGCTGGAAAACACGTGTTGGAGCTCGGTGCGGGCACTGGATATCTCTCTATCTTGTGTGCCAAGCATTTACAAGCTGCCCACGCCATAGCTTCTGATGGATCAGACGACGTCATCAACAATCTTCCAGATAATCTGTACCTCAACGATCTGCAAGAAGCGCCCGGCGTAGCGCCCGGCGTCACTCCCATGAACATCAAATGGGGACATGCTCTGGTTGGAACTGAGGATGAAGAATGGAACGCGGGCAAACCGGTCGACGTCGTTCTTGGCGCCGACATCACTTATGACGGACGAGTGATTCCTGCTTTGATCGCAACACTCCTCGACCTCTTCAACCTGTATCCGAGTGTGCAGGTATACATATCCGCGACAGAACGTAACACCGACACCTACCGAGCGTTTCTTGACGCAAGTAGACAAAGCAACTTGTTGGTGGAATCTCTCCAACACGAAGTTCCACGACGCAGTCAGCAAAATGGTCCGTTCTACAATGATGAGGTAGCTATACAGTTATGCCGCGTATCCAAAATATGACATGTCCGGCGTGTCATACATATGATAGCCAGCACGGACTGATTGAAACCGCCATCGACCGATTTAACAAGTTTGTTAAATTCTATTACCATGACGTCTGTGGTGTCAAGGGGAATTTGCTGTGGCGCCGATCATTCCCTTGGCACGAAAGAATGAAGCGACCCTGCAGGCGTCAACGCCCAAAGTGCGAGCCACCAGTTGAGAAAATGATGGCATCAAGTACATATCATGAGGGACCTGTTCAGGTAAGTACAGACACGGACACGGATGGTGCATATTTGTCGCTTTCACGTGGTAGGCGGCAGCAATGAGGAAGACCGACCCATTGACCAACTATCAGCAGTCAGGGAGCATAGCGGTCGACAGGAAAAGACTGACGGCACTGTGACGCCAACCCGGAATCGGAGTCGAGAAGCTTGGAAGTACGGAAGCATTTTCCTTGTTAATTCTGCCCACAACGATGCCAGCCGGCAAGTCTCGTTGAATCGGTTACATGGAATCAAACGTGGTCAAAACTTGATTCGGTTGCTAGTCATGAGCAGCATTGTGGTCGACCTTGACGAATGTGCAGATTTTGAGATTGGGAACAGGGTATTCGGGCGTGGGGAAAGAATTGATCTCTTGCGGACAAGACTCTCCGCCTGGATGGCACAACCGTACCGAGTACCGAGTACCGAGTAGTTTGTCAACATGACACCTGCTGGTGTGTACATACACAAGTCTTCAGGAGGGGCATAAGCTCCCAGTGCTACGGAGTAGCTTTTGTTGAGCTTGGTCCATATCAGTCAGGTATGTACGGAGAAACATGCCCGCCCCAGCCAGATGTAGATCAGATCTACAACCCCAGCTGGCGATGGCCGTCATGCCCTGGGACGCCGCGTTCCAAACAAGCTTTTTTCAGTTTCACCTCTTCATTCCAAGGTGTCGATTGACTCTCGCAAACACCTGCACCGTAGATAGGGCTGCGAATCACATTAATCACATTTCTTCCACTGTTGCTCAACGTACCACGGGCTAACAGTTGAAAAACGGGCCAAATCTCACCCGACTTGCCATTCGATGTCCATTTCGTTCCCAAGCCTGGGCCAGCGACCCGTCACTTGGATTGCGCTAAAAATGGGCAAGCGACCCGTTTCGACGAAGACATGTGCGTCTCGATCGTATTCAATTATTAGCTGCAGACAGTTTGCGGAGGAGGCGGCCGCTGCATGGATGGACCTCAAAGAGCGGTCGGTGGATGGAGCGACTTGGCGACTTGGCGACTTTGCGGGTTGATCGGGGTGGCATGTTGGCGCCAGCTGTTTGGGGTTACGGTTTGGCACGCTCCAGATGAATGCCAACCCAAATTAAAGTTAGCTTGGCCGGTTGCAGAGTGTGCAATTGACGATGGTCTACCGATGGTCTGCCAAAACCGCGATACACAAGATAAAAGATTATTTTAATAATATTTCTTTACCTACTTGCAAGGCCCAGTGCCAATGGCCATTTGCCTACATGTATTTGCAAATGTATCACGTGCAAGAGCAAATGCCATGGCTCAAGTCAGCCCGTTTCAATTATTCTCTTTCCCTGGTCGAGGCACCTCTGCTTCCCTGTTCCAACCTCAGTTCTTTCTCCTGATCATGGCATCGTGGCGTGGGTGGATATGGCGTGGTTGACTATCCAGAAGAGCATTTCCAAGCGTCATGCTGTTGCCACCAACAAGTAAAACTTTAATTGCGTATCGAGTCCGGATTGAAGTCTGGTGATATTGTACGTCGACGTTCTCGGTACAGAAGAGCAAGCAGAGTACGGCACGTTACGGACTGTTCTGTTCGCCTCTGCCCGCAAGCCCAACGCAAGCCCAACGCAAGCCTAAGGGTGTGATCCACGAGCCGGTGCAGACATTGCATGGTACAAATTGTATGTGGAGTTATATAGGGCGGCCACTTTGTACTGTCTTTCTTTGCACTGGTGTAAACTTTACGCGTGGACTACGCAAAGTGTAAAGTTTACACCTAAAATAAGGGCAAAGTTAGTAGTAAAATAAGGGAATCTAATCCTTTTGCAGGTATTTACGCGGCCCTGGTTAAAAAGATACAGTCCACCCCCTGTTTGATTTTACACATCTATATAACTAGGGGTAGCAGGCTAATTACATACTAAACCGAAGATTAGTATAGCACTAAGCAGGGTAAGAAGTACCTAAATTTATATGTATCTTTCCAGGCCTTTCTAGTACCTCTTACTAGTGCAAAAGCCCCTATAGTATCCCTAACAGCTTTACCTATAGCAGCCACTAAGAGCTGATAGTGGTCGCCCCGCGTGGGGCTTGTAGTTATGTAAAATCAAACAGGGGGTGGACTGTATATTATACATAGACCGGAGAGAATATGGTGTTTATGTAATCTAGACAAAATTCCATGAATTTCTATGGATCTTAGCTAACAAAAATGGCTAGCGCGTCCGGTTATGTGCATTTTGCACTCGTGCAAAGTTTGCACCCTTGAACTTGTCATCCTACTTTCTCTACCATTTCATCCCCCGCTCCTCTCGTCCCTTCTCGACATTCCATGAGTGAACTTGACTCACAATTTCATCAAAGAAAGCATTGGCTCCTCCAGAGCTTCTTCTATGTTTCTCATCAACACCCACCGACTTGATCACCACGGCAGCGAAACACAGTTGACTTCCTCACACACTTCACGCTACTAGTACATCGACCTGCCCAAACCGCCTTATCTTACTTCTACGACGCGGAAGAATATCCTCATTGCCAACAGCCTTTCTTGCGAAACTTGCAGGAACACGGCAATTCGACCTTGTCACCTGATGACCTATTGGACCACTTCGTCGGCTTGTTAATACTAATAATATTAACCTCTACTACTCCGTACCAATCGTGGAGCTGCCCTTTCGCCCGAGGCCGCTCTGGTTGGCAACGGCACAACCCAAGTGTGGGTTGCTGCAGCCGCAGCTGCATCCTGCATCGTCGCAACGAAGGCCCGTCCATCGCGGCAGTTACTGCCCAACACCGCCAGTTCCATTTATCGGACTTGTAACTCCGTAGTAGGAGGTGACATTCATCGATATAATACAGCACTCCCATCACCTAGGCAGTTCCCTCGTTTTACCTGACTCAACTTGCCTGTGGTTCCATTACCATCATTCACAACGCCAACAGACATCATGACTTCCAACAAGTCTCACACATACAGCTCTGCTCTGCAAAAAAACATGCTCCTGCAGGAGCAACAAGAAGTATTTTCCAGTCATCTCGAACAGATTCGACATTCGGAGCAGTTGAAAACAGTTCGAACAGCTGATGAGGCAGCCCTACATGAGGATGACGGCGTTGACGAGGCCGAGTTGGAACGTCGGAGACGCCAGACCGAGGCCAATTCGCAGGCTCTGACTCTGGAATTGATAGGAGATTTGCCATTTGCCGAGGTAAAACCACCCGAGAATGTGCTGTTTGTTTGCAAGCTGAATCCAGTGACCGGAGACGATGACCTGGAGCTTATTTTTGGACGATTCGGCAAAATACTTAGTTGTGAGGTGATCCGGGACCAGAAAACTGGCGACAGCCTACAATATGCATTTATCGAATACCAGGACAAGGCATCCTGTGAGGCGGCATATTTCAAAATGCAAGGGGTCCTCATTGATGACAGGAGAATTCATGTCGACTTCTCACAGTCGGTCAGTAAATTGAGTGATGTGTGGAGAAAAGATACCAACAGCAAGCGAAAGACGAATGCCTCTCGTGGAGGTTGGGGTGGTGTTCGTGAGCTGGAGAAGAGGAGACAGTATAGAGGCGAAAAAGACAGGCAAGCGAAAAGCAACTACGGCTTGGTTTACGGCGAGGAAGAAATGAGAGGCCGTCACGCCAGAAGTGGAGCTGAAGGCCGACCAGATCGTGACTGGCCTCCGAGGGAAGACAGTCAGGGTCGTGGAGCCGCGGATCGAAGTCGTAGTCCACGCAGACGACGGCATCGAGGCGGTGACGACAATCGTTTCAGAAGGAAAGAGGGTCGCCGTGAGCCCAGAAGACATGGCGATGACGCTGATGGGGATAGACACCGAGATCGATACCGGGACGGAGGCCACTATCGTGACAACTCGTATCGCGGCCGAAGATGATTGGCATCTGCAGAGTGGAAGACACTTTCCATTCTTAAATGGCCATTTTCGACTCGCCCTGGGATCACGGATTGCTTTATTATCGCAATACTTTTTTGCTGACTGCCGCCTCATTCCTGGCTAACAAGCATGATGGCTCTTACACCCCGGTACTTCCGAATATTGATCTCGCCATCCGTCTAGGTCTTTGTCTCAGAACAGGACAGTGTTGCTTTTCCTCGACTTGAATCGGCGACCCTTGTTTCTGAGTCGCTACCACTGTCGCACAACATGAAATTAGCTTTTCGGCTTGCAATGTGCCCACACGCGAGAGACAGGAAAGCCAAGCACATGAAGCCCTAAGTCTAAGATATCATGTTGAGCAAATACTCTTTGATCGACAAAGTGGTCCAGCTCGGTAAATCTGGCAATTGGAAGAGCCAAAGATTGCCCGATACTCCAACAGAAAGACTCGCGCTTGAGTCGCTTTCCACTTCTGATGATTTACTTCCCGGCACAGTGCGCCGAACGATGCATATATAGGAGCTAAATATAAACATTTCATCTTCAAGTTGCAAAATTGGATTCATGACATCACCTGTCTACACGGTACCGAGTGGCAGCTCTGCCGTGCCGTGCACGACATTGACATCCAAACAAGTACTTTGCCGGTTTGCCCACGGCAAGTGGCGTCCCCTCATGTGAGGTCGAGGAGGCTTGACACGGCGGTGAAGAAGCTTTGGCGAGACTCCAGTGATTGTACTGAGACAAACGTGCTCGGTAGTCACTCAATCATGAAACTCACAGGACTGTGCATCAGCCTTATGTTGCGCCTGACGCTACGACGCCTAATCAATCAGCTGTGACCTTTGAATGTGCTTGGAGAAAGTTCTGGAACGTCGGCCGAGCATGCCGCTACGCTGTATGCCTTCAGCAGAACCAACGGGCGTTGCCCGATGATCCAAGACCCCAGGCCGTGGCTGCTTGTCACGCTTCTGAATCCGGATACTACTAGCGACTTTGACAAGCATCGGGAAAACCTTTTCGCATGGCAGACCTGGTCTTGTGTAACGAGGGCTTGAGGTGCAAAGTTCGACGACAGGAAAGGGGCCTACACGATGTTGATGCAGGACCAGTCGGCAATTACATGTGTAGCCTATGAGCACACCGTCGTATCCATGCACACACGCAGAAGATGGATGGTTTACAAGGTGTGTCGGAATTCAGTTAACCGAGACCAGAATGGCGGTGACTTTGTTCTCACCTGAAGCGCTGTGCTCGATGCATTTTGATTAACTAATGCGTATAGTCGAGGGCAATAGTAGACTCCAATTCTTCGCTCTTGCCCGCTAAGTGGCTGAAGGAAGGGAGACAGACAAGCTCACTGCCCATCTTTCCGATCCTATGAAGTCTAACTCCGAGACCCGAGTGGTGCCCTCAAGCGGCCAGGAACAGTACGGCTTTATTCAGGTTCACACACGTTGCTCGTCATTCACCGGGATCCAAACGGACTACTCCGCTGCCTGCCAGAAAACCCACGCATGTGGCGTTGTGCCCCCCTGGAGTCTTGTGCGAGGATCATATCGGCCCTGCTTCATCACCCATAGCTCTACATCGCTTGATGACGCTTGCAATCCCATTTGTGCTCTAAAAAAATTGGGCCTCTCAATGAGAATGAGCAAGCAAAACATGTGCGAAGAGCACCTATCACGGGAACTCGCGGTGTCTGTCTACCAGGCGTGGATGCCTTGAAGCATGGGCAAGGTAGTAAGTAGGGTACTCCCTGACTTGCTCTTCATGTGCCGAGTGTTAATCAAAAATCGCTTTTTACAGTGTTTGCTTGAAAAGACCCGCGCTGTTTCTGAAACCCGGCTAGCTTCCCGCGTCTCGCGTCCCGCAAGATATTTTTTGCATGCGCTGCATTGTGCATTGGTCCAATGTCCGGGTTGCATCCAGCCACATTCAGACGTCTGATCGCCCCGGGCGCTGAAACAAGGCTACCGTATCGATATGCTGGGGTTCAGTTCCAATCGATGACTCTGTGTGCCCATGTTCTTCTGTGCAGGAGCATGGTCTACACGTGTTCAACTGGCGGCGGCGATGTGGTAGCAGCCCATGTGGTTCAGGGGTGCTGAAGACGAGAACAAACGAAATCAAGACATGGCCTTTTTCCATCTTGACCGCACAACAAGCGGATATTTACCAACGATGAGGCACGGGGTTCGCCGATGTCTTTACTTTCGAATCCCAGGCTTACCAAATCCACATTACACTCTACCTATCGCCTTTTGCCTAAGCCACCTGTTACACTGAAAAGTAGGTATGTTGAACAACAAAGAGCTTCTAGGTTATTTAATGCCGAGAACAGGAAGGAGCGCGGGCCTATTTCAGGGCGTCGACATGTTGTAAAAAAGAGAGAAAAAAAAAAAGAGAAAAAAAGGGGGGGGGGAGGCGATATGAAAGCTGTGGGCAAGATGATGTGGTGTAGCCAGAAAGGCGACCAGCGTCTCTCAGCGGGGCCCTCATCATCATCATCTATCGCCAGCGGAGCGGAGAGCGTTTGACAGACAACGACTCCGCTATGAGGCGGGCGTGACTTTCGTTGCTGGAGCCCGACTGAGTCCTCGCGGCAACCAACCCATCTTGGTCGTGGAGACCCCGACGATCGAGGCATTGACGAGTGCCCTACCACGCAGTGCAGGCTTCAACCCAACTTGGTCACAACATGCCCTGAAGAAATATATGATATGAGCTGTACAACCTTTTTTTTTGTTGGTTGATATCGGCAAAGCATAATAGGGATACCCGCGGAAACCATTGATGCACGATATACATGACAGAGTAGACAACAAGTGTCTCGCAAGCAGGGGGGAGAGCTCGGTCTTGCTAGCCTGATCGAGTACTACCATGACGTTCAAAAACCAAGCGACGGCAAAAAAAAGAGCAACGCTGAGTGGAAGTCTAGCAAGGTTCTACTGGAGCGAGAGCAAACAGGGATGATCCGCTGAATCGGAATCTTTCTCTTGCTGACATAGCTTGTGTTGCCTCAGAGCCCCGTCTCGAATATTATGAGACTAGGTTCTTCTGCAATGAGGACTGGCTTGCTCTGTAGGTATGGCATTTCCGATCTGCTGAGCCTTGGGCTAGATCTTGCCCACGCCTTGCCCACAGAATCCGTGCATTTGGCGTTTGGTTCTCTACCGGCCGAGTGGGAATGTACCGGACCACCTTGCAGTATGCTCCATGAGACAGAGACCCCTTGCTGCATGCAACCGTTGGGCTGGTAATGAAGAAACCAGACAAAAGTAAAGGGAAGAGATTGTCCCCACCCGGAGACACCGCGGCGAACAGACCATGTACTATCGCGCTGCAGACTACGCGAGCTCGATACAGACGGGCAGGGGACCGTGGGTTAGGGGATGCGCCATACTGTCATGGCAACCAGCTAGTGACATCGGGATATGAGCGAGTCGATGTCTGCTGTGTTTCGTTAAAGGGCCGGTCCGTGGTTATCCAGCATTGTCGCAAACATGGGCATGACCAGGGCTGGAAAGGAGTTGTGCAATCGTGTGGAAATCCATTCGATGGATTGGGCATAATCCATCGGTCACAAACAACCTCTCATCAGACTCAGTGTGTTTTCAGGACCTGTCAAGTGTCGTACGGCCGACGTATAACAGCATGCCATAGTTGCAGCACCCCCAAGCTACCTGGACACTCCTTTTCCCATTTCTCAAGCAATACTTCGGCTATTTTTTCTTCTCCATGACTGCCAGAGGACGGCGTGGGTGACCCTGTTTCGTCCAGATAATTTAAAAACTCCAGCTTCCCGGTTGATCCCGGTGCATTTCCTCAGTTCTCCCAGTCCTTGTGGTCTGCCAATAGCCATCGATCCCACCGCCGTTCACAGCACAGTCGTCACATTGGCATACAAACAGAAGCTCCTTTTCGTTTCTGTGTATCCATCAGAGTATTCGCGGGCCGGAAACTTCGTTGGCTGCGACGAACACTTTGTATGTGTTACATGAACGTAGCAGGGTGGTCGACATAGAGACGAATCATCGACGAACTCTCCAGCCTTGCTACAAACGCGGACTTGCCGACCGTGTACGGTTTCATTGTGTCAGAGCTCTGACTCGAGGCTGCGTCTGCCTCAACAGATCATGGTCAGCTCCTACAAACTCTCCAACGAGGTCAGGGGATATAATTTGCCTCCTGTTCAGCAAAGGTCTCCCTACATTGACCAAAGCATCAAACTCTGCGGCTTCTCACAAGACACTCGAGGCACCAACACCATGTCAGACATTGAAAGAATGGACGATGCAGGATCCCAGCGGAAGCGTATTGCTGTGGCTGTGAGTAATGAAGCCAGCCAACTTGACTTACACAACGGAGATAAAAAAGGATATAGTAGACTGACCCGTGGATCAACAGTGCGGGCGCTGTCGCCAGAGAAAGATACGATGCAGCGGCGACAACGGCATGGGCGAGGCTTGCACAAACTGCAAGAATGCTGGAGCTGATCCGTGCCAGTTCCTGAGAGTATGTGATGTCGTCTCAGTGGCGAAACCTCAACACGAAACTGACATGACATGACACGATAGGTCTCATCGCAAGAAGTTCAAGGGGTTCGGCCGACCAACTACAACTACAATGCAGCCCTGTCACGAAAACTAGCAAATCGTCACTCTGCAACTTCTCCGACGCTGTCGAGTTCTTCACCTTATGCCCAAACCATAATGGCGACGATGGGACATGACGACGCAGCGGATCAACATCAGATGTCTTACGGATGTGTGCAGAAACATTACGACCAGGTTCATGGATGGGCCCAGGGGTATGGTGGCGACCACTGTGTGGACTACGCATCGTCCCAGTCTACCCTGCCGATGAATGAGCAGCATCTATACATGATGGGTTCCTACCGTTCGGGGCATCCGATGGTGGTGAGAAGCAACAACGTTGTCTACGTGGACGCGGACGCTCCATATGGCTACGGCAATGGAGGCACTGCCGCCAGTCTAGATACCCGATCTACCACTGTACCGGACCCATCACACTCTTTCCAACATGGCATGTCCTGCTACCCAAACCCTTCTGTGGACCACTCGGGGCGAATAATGCCAATTTCATCGGACAGATCCCGGTCTGGCTCCTCACATGCAGGGGGATTGACTGATCGCCGAGCCTCGCATTTGCCACCCGGGGTAGACGGTGGGAACATGGTGGATGTGAGTGTGAATGGAAACTATCATGGCTACGACAGTGGTACTTGTAACAGTAGCTCGATGGATCGCAACGGCGGCATCTACACTACCACACCACCGGACGAGCTACTTGCACACGGCGGCTCATTGCGAAGTTCAATTCCAGACTACGCCTACCGCTACACAGATACCACGTCGGAGCGTGGCGACCCAACAGGCGAAAGCATGATGCCTATGGAAGAAGCTCAGTACTTTTCTCAAAGCCGCGGCTGCTATGTCGGCGGAACCGGCTTGGGAGCGGCAAACAATGGCACAAGTGACGGCCGGGGCACTTCTCTGGCCGGACTGCATGGATGAACAGGGACTTTTAATAGGAAGAGGATCCAAGATGGTACGGGAGAGATGGTATTCTTGGATCCTTCAAGTGTGTTCTGCATTGGTTACCATTTACACTTTTCTGTCTTGGGATTGAGTGCTGGGAGGCATCGTTCATTCGGTCGGATTGAACCCAGTTGGAGGCAGGCAACTGAGGACAGAATTACCTGGAGAGCCGCATGCACACGGCAAGCGGGGATGTGTGTTATTCTTCGACCATGAGAGCACCTCGCCTGGCACTTGGGATCACGCCGCAAAGGGTCGAATCCTTGCCGGTTCATGTCGGGCGGGACAGCAGAAGCCAGATGAACAAGAAAGCTGCGCCCCGGGGTCGGGCCGGGGTCGGGTCGGGTCGGGTCGGGTTGGGGTGGTGATGGGATGCAATGCATGCCTTGGGGAGGGGCTGGGGGTGAGGGTGAGTCTTGATTTGCCTGAAATTGGAGATCTGGAGTAACTGACCGTGGAAGGAAGCAGTTGTTCCTGAGTTCTCGGGATGCGAGCAATATGACCAAGACGCTGGTCGTCACGAGGAGCTGAACGGCAGACGGCAGCGTAGGCAAGATACTCGGAGCCGCGGCCGGGCATGGACACGATGCAGCACTGGGCTGCGAGATGCATCTGGTATTGGTGGCATTAGATGAGGGGGAGGATCAGACGAGTCACAGGAGAAGCCTCGAAGGATGCAGTATTGACAATATAGATAGATGTCTAGATTTCGAAGTCACTTGGCCCTCTAGGGAAAGCCGTACGTAGACAACTCTCAAGGCGCTGTACGGATTTTTTTATACAAACAACTTGTTGCTGCGTGGTGACGGGTTGGCGGGGTAAGTGCCCAGCAAGGTACAAGGCGGTACAAGGCGGTACAAGGCCAGATGTATCATGTCACCGTCACCCCACCTGCTTGCTTCGTGTTTTCTAGTTTCCAGTTTCTAGTCTGCTTGCCCGGGAGTAACCTGGCTTCTTCCAAATCATTTATCAATTCCGGACTCTTCGTGTCTTCCTTTCTTCTCTACCACACTGCTGTTTTGTTCTTGGCACCGAGCACATTGTCTCTTTGATGAAGCGCAGTACGTACCCTCCTCCCTCATCATCATCGCCCCGGGCCAGTCGACCACAGTCGACGACAGTCACCATGCAAGCCCCCCTCTTCCGCCTCCAGTGCGGCGTGAATTCGTACGAATGGGGGAAAAGGGGAGACAGCTCTGCGGCAGCGAGGTTTGCGGCAGCTACCCCCAGGGAAGGACTGAGCATTGAGGCGGAGAAACCGTATGCCGAGGTATGTGCGCCAGGCCCGTGTTTGCTTGCTTGTACAAAACCCAAAAAAAAAGAAAAGAAAAAGTGTCAAATCTGCTGATGATTTTTTGCCATGTGCTGCTAGCTCTGGATGGGCACACACCCGTCAAATCCTTCCAAAGACGTCAAAACCGGCCGGACCCTTCTCGATCTCTGTTCGGAAAACCAGGCCCTACTCTCACCCTCGGTATCGTCCAAGTACGGCGCCAGGCTCCCCTTTCTCTTCAAAGTCCTGTCCATCAACAAGGCACTTTCGATCCAGGCGCATCCCAACAAGAAACTGGCCGAGCAGCTGCACGCGCGAGATGCCAAGAACTACCCCGATGATAACCACAAGCCGGAAATGGCAATTGCCATTACGCCGTTTGAGGGACTCTGTGGGTTTCGACCACTGGCGGAGATCAGTCACTTTCTCGACCACATTCCTTCGCTGAGAGAGCTGGTCGGCGAAGAAGTAGCCAAGGAATTCATCGACACGGTGAGGAAGGGGGATGGAGATGACGAGGCCAACAAGAGGGCGCTGAAGAAGGCGTTTGGGGCGCTGATGTCGTCTCCGGCGGAGGACGTGAGCAAGTCGCTTCCCAAATTGGTCGAGCAGGCGAAGGCGGAGGGCGCGCAGTTCGCTGCCGGAGGAGTTGCCTCCACTTCAGGGGAAATTCTTTCGGAGCTCGTGACGCGCCTACACGGCCAGTTCGGGGAGGACATTGGCATCTTTGTCCTCTTCTTCCTGAACTTTGTGTCGCTGCAGCCCGGGGAGGCCTTGTTCCTCGTGGCGGACGACATCCACGCCTACGTTTCCGGTGACATTGTCGAGTGCATGGCTGCTTCCGACAATGTCGTCCGCGCGGGACTCACGCCAAAGTTCAAGGACGTGCCTACCCTTGTGGACATGCTCACGTACAACTACGCGCCCATTGACGAGCAAAAGATGGGCCCCACGGACTATCCGTACGTGAAGCTCAACCGCACGGCGTACAGCTCCGGCTCTGCAGTGGTGTTGTACGACCCGCCCATTGACGAGTTCAGCGTGGTGAGAAGTGTGCTCAAGGGCCCAGGGGCCAAGGCCACGTTTGAGCCGGTGGAGGGACCGAGCATCGTCTTGTGCACGAACGGAAAAGGCAAGATCAGCGTGGGCCCGACGGTGATGGATGTCGAGGAGGGATACGTCTTCTTTGCGGGATCCAGGACCACGGTGGTTTTAGAGGCCGAGGGGGCGGACGAGGATGAGTTTGTCACGTTCAAGGCTTTTTGCGAGGTGGAAGGGAGGGAGTAATAAGGAGAAGGCTGTGATGGTGATGGTGATGGTGACGCGTGCATCGAGGATGAAGCGAGGATGAAGCGAGGGGGATTTGAGCTACAGAGTACATAACTTGACCCGAAATATGATTTAATACATGAATGCACTGACGAAGTCCCTCCGTACATGTATGTAGTACATGTAGACGCAAGATGGTGGGTGCCCCGCGCGTGCTCTGGCGGGACGGGCCAGCCTTTTTGTCGTCATTTTTGTGCGCGGGCGGGCGAATATTTACCAGACATGCATCTGCACTTGCACCACTTGCACCACTTGCACTCGCATTTTCTGACACGCTCCCTCGTGCGCCTCTTTTCCACTTCTTGGGCCTCTGGTCGCCTCTGGTCTTTCCGGTCTCTCTTCCCTTTCCTCCCTTTCCCCCCTTTGCTCCTTCCCTCTTCCTTCATATCTCGGCGGGTTCGCTCGACAACACGCCTGTCCTCGCCCCGTCCCACTTTCCAACTTCCAATTCCACTCACTGTCCACTCTGTTCGTCAGCCCAGTGCGATAACCCTGTCTCGTCGTGCCTTGGCGTGGGTCGCTTCCACCAGGGAACTGAGCGGCCCTCCAACAATTCGCTCTTGTCCTGGGTCGACTGGACGAACTGAGCAGCTGCGATCGAGCATCTACGAGTCCGCAGAGCCAGATCGTCGCAGAGCGTCGCAGAGCGTCGCAGAGCGGATTTATTTACCTTTCCCATCGGAGCGGACCAACGTATGTTGCATCTTTCTCTTTGCTTTACCTGCTTGTGCGGCTTTTTGTCTTTGCCACATTCTGTGCCTCGCAGTCAGTCAGTTTCTGCACTTTTCATCTTTTTTTTTTTTTCTTTTTTCAAAAGTGCATCGCTTTTATGGGTTTGTTTGCTACTTGTCCTCTTGCTTCTGATATAGGACATTTTGTGTGTTTTGCCTGGCATCATTTTATCATTTATAAAAGCACATGTGTGTGTGGCGTGCGTTGGGAGCTCCACAGTCCAAGCTTCCAGCCCGCCCGCCTGGCATTTGCTTAGCAGCTCGGCTCTAGGCCTATTTCATGGTGCAGCAGCAAGAGCAGGACAACCAACAAAGAGCTCGCTTGTGGTGTGCGGTTTGGAGTGCAGTTCGGAGTGCAGTTCGGAGTGCAGTTTGGAGGGGGGTTTTTTGTGTGACTTTGGCGTGCCATTGTCTTGTTGAATAATTTGTTGCTTTCAGCTTGCCTGTACTTGTACATTCAGGGGTGTGCGCTGCCCGGCAGAGAAAAGGGGAACAGAAGAAGCGTTCGCTCATCACTTCACACAACTGGCACCCCCCGCACCCTCCGGGCCTCGCCGGGAACTTGGTCATGGCTGACAGAAGGAGGCAGCGTCGCAGCGAACTCGACAACCTCAAGGAAAACCTCGGCCCCTTCTTCCAACGATCCTCGCCTGGCACGGGCTCTGTCGAATCACCCGGCAATCAGAAATACGATCACCGTCGTTCCAACAGCGGCGGCACCACGGGCAGCCCCGGTAGCGCCAGCATGTCGCAGCGCAACCGCAGCGGACGCGGCTCCAACAGGAGCAACGGAAACAATTCTCACGGCGAGGAAGCGCAGATTTGGGATTCTTGCAAGAACCAGATGGCCGAGATCGTGTCGGGCATCAATGCGGAGAATGACAACCTCGCCGATCTCGTCGACATGGACAAGAAGGTCGGTGCCATGGATGCCGAAAAGATCCCCAACGATTCTCTCAAGAAGATGGAGCAGCTGTGTCGCAACGGCGTCAAGCACTCGGAAGCCAACATCAGCAGCATCAAGGCCGTCATGGAACAACTTAAGATAATGAGGGCTGTCATTGTTGCCAAGGAGCAGGCTGAAGGTGGCTCTTCCGCGCCCACGGGTAAGCGGAGTGCGCGAGACGGCACGGCCAATGCGGCCAATGCGGCCAATGCGGCCAACGCGGTGTCATTGTACGACTTTGACGGGGCAGGCGATTCACCCGTGCCCAGCCCAATCGGCAGTTCCTCGAGGAAATACGGAGACCGATCGAGCAACCGCGATGGGGATAGCATCCCACCAAAGGCTGAGAGCGTTGAACCGCAGGGCTCAACCGGCACAGCGGCTGGTAGTTCCACGTCTGCGTCTGCGTCGACATCTGCGCCAGCGCCGGCATCAGCACCAACATCGGGAACGGCGGCAGTAGCAGCAGCAACGGCCGCCGCCGCAGCCGCCGCCGCCGCCGTCACAGTTGCTTCCAATAACAACAAGTCCAAGGTTGTATTTCAAAAGGAGATCCGGTGGCTTTCAAGCCCAAGGCTGGCGGAGAAGGTGTATCGGATTGGATACTCGGCGAGGTTCTTCAAGTCCTCGGGGAAGGCAAGAGTCGGCGATACAAGGTGCTGGACATTGAGCCCGACGATCAAAGCAAGCAAAAGGAATATCGAACCAGCGCCAGCAGCATGATCCCAATTACCCCGGAAAGCCAGGCGAGTACCCTCAAAGACTGGGAAGCCGGACAAGTGGTCTTGGCACTGTATCCGAACACGACGACGTTTTATAAGGCCGAAGTCCATAGCATGGACAGCCAAGGCCGCGTGAACCTCAAGTTTGAGGGGGAGAATGATTCCACAACATTACAGCAGGTAGAGAGACGGTTTGTCATTGAATACCGCGCATAGTCGGGGGATCTTTTCTATGCTGGTCACGTCGGACGTCGGGATTGGTTTCGTCCCACGGCAGACGGAACCTGTTCAAGGTACGGGGTGGCTGGCGTCTTGGAATATTCTGTGGTTTGCTGCAGCTCGGTGTTACTTTGGGATCCATTTGTCGCGGTGAGGTGTGACACTGTTTTGGGGGGGGGGTCTTTTTTTTTTTTGGTCCATGGCGTTGCTGGCGCATTGTTATCGGTTGATATCCAGGCAGCGCAACAATTGAAAGAGGTTGGCACTCGGGTGCATATTAATATAAGACGATGGTTTTCTTCCCACGTGTTGTAATCCGTACAGACGTCTGCATAAGGCAAATGAATCGGGTGGAAACGCCCATTTGCCAATCGTGCCACGCCTCCTCGGCTTGCCCCTGTCTCCGTGGTCTCGGGCCCACTGCCCACTGACTGCCCACTGCCCAACTGCCCACTTGCCCACTGCCCACACACATTGTGAGTCCGTCGATTTTCCAGGGTCCCGACTCTTCATCCCTCCATCCTCACTCAGCCCGTCTTTCAATCCAGCCACCGACCGCAGACGCTCCTTTTGTTCAACTCGATCGGAATTCTCGCCCGCCTCGCCTCTCCTGGAATCCATCCCATCGCGTCCCATCCTCATCACATCCGATCTTATCGCGCGCCGCGTCTTCGTCTCCGAACCACCCCCCCTCCCCTCCCCCACGGATCGAAGAAACGCCCCCTCGATCCTTCCTGAACCACCACGATCACGATCACGACCACGACACTGACACCGACACCGACACCGACACCGACGTACCTACGCCCAGTGTCGGTTTCCCCCCTCCCCCCTCCACCTCCAGCACCTCCACCTACAGCAAACATGGGGGCCCAGTTCTCCAAGGTGTTGAGCAAGTACTTCGGATCCAAGGAGATGCGTCTCCTCATGCTCGGGCTCGACGCCGCGGGCAAGACGACGATTCTGTACAAGCTCAAGCTCGGGCAGGACGTGACGACGATTCCCACCGTGGGATTCAACGTCGAGACGGTCACGTACAAGAAAGTCAAGTTTAATGTGTGGGACGTCGGTGGCCAGGACAAGATCCGCCCTCTTTGGAGACACTACTTTAGCGGTGAGTTTTTTTTTTTTTTTTTTTTTTTACAAATTGCCTCGCCGCAGTTTGTTGTGCGATTTTTATGGTGTTGCTGAAACGCGGCCCACCCCGTAGGCACACAGGGTCTCATCTTCGTAATCGACTCGTCGGACCGCGCGCGCATGGACGAAGCCAGGCTGGAGCTCCACCGGATCATCAACGATCGCGAAATGAAGGATAGTCTGCTGCTGGTTTTTGCGAACAAGCAGGATCTCAAAGAGGGTATGTATGATTTATCCCCTTGGGCTCCTTGGGGCGAGAATTATATGGGTTTTTTTTTCCCCCCTCCCCTTCCCTTCTTTTTCTTTTCTCTCTGACAAAATGCATTGTAGCTATGAAACCGCAGGAGGTCACGGATGCACTGCAGCTGTCCAAGCTGAAAGACAAGGTCTGGTACGTGGTGCCCAGCTGCGCGACTACAGGCGAGGGCCTTCTCGAGGGTCTGCACTGGCTGTCCGACAATGTCAAGGCTCCTCCTGCGCCGGTCAAGAGGTAGGCAAAGTATTTGGGAGGGGGGGAAGGGAAGGGGGGAGGTTTCTTTTTTTTTTTTTTTTTTTGGTTCACGACCGACCGGCTGCCTTTTTCTGCTGTATCGAATGGGGGCAACCTCGCCCCCATCTGCCTCTTTTTTTCTCTTTCTGCTGCAACGACGTAACTAGTCTTTTTTGCGCTTCATCGTCTTTCGAATTCGTGGTTCGCGGGTAGCGGACTTGCGTTGGCCGCCGCCTCTTGTCTTTTCTTTTCTTTTTTTTTTTTCTCAAATTGTACGAATACCCGGCGTGTGCGTGTGCGTGTGCGTGTGCGAGGGACGGGTTGCGGAAGTCATGATGCCTGCGCCTGATAATGGATAGTGCGGGGAGTGGGAGTATCTAAAGGAATGAAAGTCGAAGTGTTTTGGTGTATGCATGCGCGGAATCAAGTCAAGAATGAAGCACTAGACATGGAAAAAATAAAGGTGCTGATCAACCGCTGTGCCGAGGCCAACAATGGATATCATAATGCTCTACAGACTACAGACTATAGAGTACAAAATTGCAGACGCCAATGCTCATGCTAATACTCATGCTAATCAATTTCCGTAAGACAACGCCGGTGTACACGACCCGACCCATGTGCCTACCGGCCCGTACGCCCAAAAAAAAAAAAAAACATGATGAAATAGACAAGGCTCACATCCAGTGCCTGGTTTGATGAATGGAACTGATATCCCAACATGGGTAGAAGGTCTACTCCTTGACACGCTTGTTGGGTCGCAGGATGGAATCATCAGGGAGGCCACTGCGCTTCGTCCCCGGCAGGCTGCTCGTGCGGATGTCGTTGTCATCCTGGCTGACCCGACGATGCGGATAGTCCACCTTGAGACCTTCAAAGGCGTTGGTGTTGACGCGGTCGCCCGTGGTGAAGAAGGTGGATCGAAGGGCCTGCGCGGCCGTGAGCCGCTTTTCGGGGTCGTACTCTAGCAGGCCCGCGAGGAGCTTGAAGCCCTCTGGGCCGAGAGAGATTGGCGACGGGCCGGGCCCGTTCGTGAAGGCATTGGATATGGTGGCGTTGTACCATTTCTCGAGGTTCGAGGTGCTGCTGGTGGTGGTGCTGGTGGTGCTGGTGGATGAAGAGTGGTGGGATGGGTGATGGTGCTGGTGCTGGTGAGACGAGTAGTAGTGTTGTTGTTGGCTGTAGGATTGGGCGTGCGGCGGCGCTTGCAACGTGTTCAGATTGTTGTACTCGGGCATGGAGGAGAGGAGAGGCCACTTGCTCCGCGTTGGTAGTCCGACAATGTCGACAATCTTCTGCATTTGATTTCTCTGGAACGGGACCGTCTTCTTGCTGTCCATCTTGGCCTCCTCCCCCTTGAAGATGGGGCGAAGGGAGAGCAGTTCGGCGAAGATGCAGCCCACGGCCCAGAGATCGATGGCGGGCGTGTAGTGGTAGGATCCTAGTATGAGCTCGGGCGCGCGATACCAGATGGTGACGACGACCTTGTCGCCGCTGAACAGCGAGTGGAGCGGCTTGTCGAATCGCCTGGCCAGACCGAGATCGCCAATCTTGACCTCGCCGCCAGACGTGACCATGATGTTGGCGGGCTTCAGGTCACGGTGCAGGACCCAGTGGGTGTGGAGGTACTGGCATCCGTTGAGGAGCTGGAACATGATGCTTTTGATGGTGGCTGGCGGGATGGGATGCCGCGGTTGCTGCGTGTGGTGGTGGATGATCTGCAGCAGGTCGTGCTCGGCATACTCGAACACCATGAAGATGCACTTGTCTTCCAAGATTGTTTCCACCAGCCGAATGACGTTGTGGTGGCTGAGTTCGCTGCACAGACTCATCTCTCGCACGGCGCTTTGCGAGATGCCCGTGTAGCTGATCTGTTCCCCTTCCTTATCCGGCTTGAATTTCTTGATGGCTACTTCTTGGCCGCCAACGGCGTGGCTGGAGCCTCCTCCTGATGATGATGATGTTGTTGTTGTTGTTGTTGTCCTCACGGCAACCACGTTCACGCGACTGACTGCTTTGTACACGCGGCCGTAGGTACCGCTGCTAATGAAGCCCACGATCCTGTATCGGTCCATGACCCGATTCCGGGGCACAAAGGCACCGGGCCGCTCATGAGTATCTGCATAGCGACGGTGAGTTGGTGATGCAAACTGAAGTCCCGACGAGGATGACGATGATGAGGAATGATGATATTGCGCCCCCATGCGGAGTCGTAGAGGCATAGTGCGACAATTGACAGAGGACGGGCTCCGAACGGAGTATAAGAAATGAAAGCATGAAAGTTATGGAAGTAAGTTGAGTGCCACCGAATTGTTTCAAGGTGGGCGCAGCCGCGCAGCGCAGGAGGTGGGTGAAGGAAGACGGAGACTATTTTCCCCGATCCCTGGCATACATATTGTAGAGAAAAAAAGGGACAAGGACGAGAACATGGCAAAAAAAAAAAAAAAAAAAAAAGAGAGAGAGAGAGAGAGAGACATCAACGTACTGGCACCCGCAGCAAATGCATCCTGCACGCTGCGGTTGAGCGTCTGCCCTCTGCTGATGGCATTGGAGCCCGGCCCCGACGGGGGATTCGTCAGGCTCATGGCACGAACACCTGAGGAGCCAAGGAGCCAAGGAGCCGAGGAGCCAAGGCGTCAAGGCGTCAAGGCGTCAAGGCGTCAAGGCGTCAAGGCGTCAAGGCGTCAAGGCGTCAAGGCGTCAAGGCGTCAAGGTGTCAAGGTGTCAAGGTGTCAAGGTGTCAAGGTGTCAAGGTGTCAAGGTGTCAAGGTGTCAAGGACCAAGGTGGGTGAATGCGTGAATGCAATCGACGACAATACGATGACGGGTGCAGTGACGACAGGACGCCGTGTGAAGGGCACGTTTCCGTTTCCGATCCGAGACAACGAGATGTGATGGTTCGCGACGAGGACGAGAGTTCACGTCGAGGTGCTCCGGTGTGACGACACTGACGACTCGACTCACTGACGACTCACTGACGACTCACTGACGACTCACTGACGACTCACTGACGACTCACTGACGACTCACTGACGACTCACTGACGACTCACTGACGACTCACTGACGAGACGCACTTGCCAATCAACAAAGGTGTGATGCACGAAGCTGTGCGAGTCATATGTGGATTTATTATCTTCATTATATAGGGCGGCTAATAAAAGTTAGTGCCCGCGTAAACTTTGCGTGTGGACCACGCAAAGCGCTCAGTTTATGCCTAGAAAATAGCAGAATTTACTCCGTATTGCTCTTCTTTTCTTGCTGGATGCGCGCCAGGTGGAATGACTAAGCCGCTGTTTGATGCAACCTCAAGGTTTGTAAAGTGCTGGCTGCTGCTCATGACACTTGGCACTCATTGATTCTTCATTTCTTCATTGTCCATCGCATGGACATGCCAAACATGGCAACTGGCTGTACATGTCTTGGTTGTCGTGACGAGCGCCTGTGACTCGTGAGCACTTTGACTGGTTGGTTCAATGGTTTATTGCGCTACGTAAAGAGCCTCTTCAACACCCATCATCGCCTTCTTCAAAAAAAAAAAAAAAAAAACCCCGGAACCTTGTCTCACCCCCATAATGGCATTCCATCACGTTTTGAATTCCATTTTCTTGCTTTCTTTCTTCATCGGGGACCCAGCTTCTCCAGCACACGAGTGCCTTGTTCATCCCACTCCGCCTTCGTCACCCACATGCTCTCCTTGTCTGCCATGATATTGGCCAGGACCGCACCGCCAAGGAACACCATATGTCGTCTTCTTGGAGGATCTTCTATTCGCACCTTGAACTTGCCCAGCCTCTCTGGATTGCCTTGCAGAGCCCGAGTGAGCCACAGCTGCTTCAGTTCCTTTTCTAGTCGCGACGGCAGACCGGGGTACATGCTGCTGCCCCCCGACAAGACGATGGCCTTGAAGAGCGATGAGCGTATATCAACATCGGCCGACTGAATCGTGTTGAAGAGGAATTCCCCCAGGCCAGGGGATTCGCTGTCGACAAGGTGAGGCTGGAAGAGGCATTCCGCCGCCTCGAACCGCTCGCTGCCCACTCGGATCACACGACCGTCTGGCAGAGTGTAGTTCTCCACGAGCACCGTGGTATCCTCGCTCAGCCGCTTGTCCAGCTCCAGGTCGTACGAGACATAGCACAGCTTTTCCTTGATCTGGCGTACTGTTTCAAAGTCGGCCGTTCGGTTGAGCGCGTATCCGCGGCGGAGGAGCAGCTTGATCAGGTTGCGCGTCACGTCACGACCAGCCACATCCAACCGTTTGGTGAGGTGGTTCAGCACAACCGACTCATACACTGGCACGATATGCGTGACGCCGTCTCCAGAGTCGACGACAACTCCGGAACTTAGACCTGCGCGATGAAAATCCGTCTCGTTAGTGACCACGCTGCGCAAGTCAATTGCCCCTCCCCCTTCCCCCTCCCCCCAACGCCGCTTACCTTGCGCGTACAGGGCCAAAACGGCCTGAATGGCGACGTAAACACCCCCAAACCCATATCGGTCAAACATGACCTCGCACATTTGCTCTCTATTCTTCAGCGGATTCATCGGCGGCTCCGTCAGCAGAATCTTTTGCCCATTCGTGTCGACCTTGAGCTTTTCGTAAAACGTATAGTCCCACAGGTGCTGCATGTCATCCCACCTCTTCACGATTCCATTCTCCATCGGATAGCTGATCTGGAGCATGGTACGAGCGGCCGCCGCCTCGTCACCGCACATGATGTCCTTGACGACGACATTGTCGTCGGTTCGCTCTTCTGATCGAAGGATGGGTCGCCCGACAATCGAAGGGAACTGGTGCTCGGGGAAGTTTTGCGCAGCGTAGCCAACCTTGAGGAAGCCGGTGCCGCCGTCGAGCACTTGGTGCAGAGTAGGGCGTGTTAGCTGTATCCTGTGTGGGGAGCTATGATGTGATGCTCCTCCGCAAATAGATGGTGTTCCTGGCCATGCAAACAAGCCAAGTCGTTGGTCATGATATTGACATACCAATGGGTGGAGCGTTGGCCATCTTTGCAATAGCTCAACCAGCGAGTTGGGGTTGTAGACGAAGCCAGCAGGGGAGCGTTGTAAGTTTGTGGGCAGCGTCCAAAAAGCTTGGAGTCGGGTTGCCTGGATGAGGGTACATACGTCGTCAGCGACCCATGGATTGGATAGTGGGGTTATTCTTAGTAGAGGCCATTAACCTCGAAACAGACGGGATTTTTGTCGTCAAAACAAGAGGTTCAACCGCCTCAGCCCGTCCCTTTGGTGGGATGTTGGGTCTATCACGTGATGCCCCGCGGTGTCAAGGAGGTGCCCGAAGTTCTGTTCAAGCATGAATAACTTGCGAGAAGAGATTCAACCCCGTCATATCCACGCCCCATCGCAGCCAGCCAGCCAGCCAGCCAGCCCAGCCGTGCGTAAAATAGGCCACACAGCCACCAACCCAACGGCTCGAGTCGCTCACAATGCGTATATTGCTTCTCAACCCAAACTCCTCCACGGCAATGACCAATGGCATGCTCCTCGCGGCCCGGTCTACGCCCGTGTCCGCCGTATGATCACCGCAAAGCTGTTTGTGGCCAGAAAGAAGAGAGAGTGGAAGAAGCAATCACTGACCCCACCGAGTCAAGTCCCTGGACATCGTTCCCATGACCGCTATCTCGGCACCCGCAAGCATCAACGATGATCAAGACATTCGAGACAGCACGCAAGACATTCTTGCTTCTCTAGCACACAATCCCGATGCGTTCAGCGGATATGATGCCATGTTGATCGCCTGTTTCAGCGTCCATGCGCTTGTGCCTCATTTATCTGGTCGTTTCGACATTCCTGTCACGGGCATCTTCGAAGCAAGCATACTTGGCGCAATGTCTTTGCTCAAACCTCTGGAACAATGGGGTATCGTGACTACGGGCAAGTTCTGGGAGAAGCATCTCTGTGAAGGAGTCTACGACTTTCTCGGGGTCAAGGGTAGCCCCGACAACACTAAATTTGCTGGTGTCTTCTCGTCAGGGTTGACAGCCGGGGACCTTCATACGGTGTCGCTTGCAGAGGTCAAGGAAAAGCTGACTTCGGCTGCCCGTCGACTCCTCAAGTCTGGGAACGTCACCTGCGTGGTCATGGGATGCGGCGGTATGGCTGGCCTGGAGGACACTATTCGCGCCACCGCGGTCGACTTACACGGTGCCTCGAAAGCGAAGAGCTTGTACATCATAGACGGCGTCAAGGCGGGCATTCTACAACTTCACCAAAACATCCACGGCAGACAAATTTTTCAAATACAGCGCTAGGGGTGCATATTCCAACAAGAATGCAAGTGCAAATGCTCCACACAAATAGAAAAAAAAAAAAAAGACCGCTAGAGAACCCCAAATACATTAATCCAATCGTCGTGTTCGACCCCAAACCTCATCAGCATCACGCTTGCCTTTCGTCTCCGGCACCTTGACAAGAACAAAGACGCCGCCAGTGAAAGCCAGCGCAGCAAACAGAAAGTATACCCACCCGGCTTTGCCAAGAGCATTGTTCAAGGCAGTGTTGACGAGTGGGAAAAATTGAGCAACGACGAATGTTGCTACATAATTAGCAGCCAGACACCAGCTCTGAGTGGCGCCAACAGCTTCCTGTCCAACAAGCTCTGAAGCCATGATGAAGGGTACTGGTCCCAAGCCAACGGCGAAAAAGGCGACGAAGAAGAGGACTGCAACGGCCGAAATCACCTTGGCCCCAAATGCGATAGAAAGCGCCAACGCGAGGGAGCTTGAGCCTTGTCCGAAAATTGAAATGAGCAGGCACGCCTTGCGACCTAAACGGTCAGGCAGAGGAGCACATGTAATAGTCATGACCAGGTTGACCCCGGAGATGATGATGGTCAGAAGTGCAGAGGGTATTGGAAGCAGGTCGGCGAGTAGCGACACCGAGTACATGATGATTGAGTTGATGCCGCAAAACTGCTGGGTCACCATGATTCCCACCACTGCAATGATGGCAGGCCGAGTCGTTGCATCCTGGACAACTTCCATAAAGCCCATGTGGCGACCTCTTCCGGAACTCGTTGGCAAAGGGGGCGCAGCTTCATCAGTCTGGTTCAGAAGACCCTCTTCTTCTGCATTCCTCGATGATGTAGCTCCATCGCCGCCCCAATGAGACGTTTCCTCGTGGATATCATACCCGCTCCCTCTGATGCGTTGCAGTGTTTTCTTTGCTTTGATTGGATCTCCGTTTGCTACCAGCCAAGCCGGGCTTTCGGGGACAAAGCATAAAGCAATGTTGTGGGCAGCGGCGATGCAGATGCCGACGCTGAAAATCAATCGCCAGGCCTCACCATGACTTAAAAAATAGCCTAGAGTCTGAGTGAGAAGGATACCAATGTTGATGGATACTTGGGTCATGGCTCCAAAGAATCCTCGCTCGGCAGGCGGAGATATCTCGCTGATATAAAGAGGCACAATGACGGTAGAAGCCCCGGCTCCTACTCCAGACATTAGGCGTCCAATGCACATGGCAGCCACGCTACTGGATAGGGCCTCTGTCGCGGCGCCAATTCCATACAGTACAGAGGTAAATGTCATGACAAACAAGCGACCTCTTTTGGATGCCAGTGGACCAGCTGCAAGGGCACCCATCAGACCACCAACTGTGAACATGGAGGATATGGTAGCAAATGCGGCTTCCGACATGGGGATACATTTCTGGAGGAATCCCTTTTGGCTATCGTCCCCGATGCTGTTCGATTTGCCCATGGTTTTGCTCGCCCAGCCAACAGCCCGAACAGCAGCCGAGATGGATTTCTTGCGACAAGTAATGACATCTTGAGGTGCATTGAGCTCGGCCTTTACCATCATCAGCGATCTGATCCATGTTTTATGGGGCAGTACAACGACCATGTTGCTTGAAGGGCAAGCAAGCTCGTCGCCAGCGTGAGAGCTGTTGTCCACAAGCGGCTGTGGCCGTGGGGCAATCGTTGCGGAGTGTCGCAACTTACCAGATGGTACCCAAACTGCAGTGAGCCTAGAGTAGAGACGAGTATGAGGAGAACAAGATACGGTGTGATGTCGCGTAAAAGCTGTCTAATGGTTCGTGAAGCCATGTTGAAATTGTGTTGTTGCACGGTTGTTTGTGGACGGCAAGTTGCGATGACAAAGAGGTTGAAGAGGTGGTCCAACCGGAACGTAGGTAGGTCATGCCTGCCCATGTTTTGTCGTATGAGCGTCGCCCGCCAGGTACATAATGTACCTACCCGATATTTTAATCGGTCGCTTTGCCGGCAGCAATCTGCAACGTTGAATTTTGAGAGATGAATTTCTTTTCATCTTTGCGCTGCTTTTTCAGTTTTCAACCTGAAGTGTCTATACCTTTGCCTTTTTTTTTCTCCCCATCTGAAGAACTGTTTCACGGTGAGCAAATCACTTGCATAAATGCTAAAAGACTTTACGCCCACGCACGCAATCCTCCTCATGAAAAGGCTCCCTTTCCGTTTCCTAAACCCCCCCGCCTTGGCCCATCCATGCCTGCACTGCCGGATGGTCAGAGAGTCTGTCGATATATGATTGCGCAGGACCCTCTAGTTTAAGTCCATATGCCTTGCATCTTGAGGCAATAGGCGCATAGAAAGCATCAGCCACTGTGAAAGTGTTGCGGGCCAAGAAAGGAGTGAATTGAATGCGCATAGTCGCGACGCGACCTTGTGTTGACGAAGCTCGCATCACAAGTTCATGGTATATTATGGCGAGACGTCAGCTGGAGGTTTCTGGTTCGTCTCGCCAAGTACAGGCCAGCAGCAGCCTGTGAGGAGTCGGATTGGTAAGCAAAAGGCCAGGACCCCACTGTATAATATGCAATAATAATCCATCTCCGAGATCGGGCCGTAAAATACCAGCCACCATTTTGACCAAGCCTACGGATTACGGACGTATGTATGGATTACTCACAGCGGGTTCCGAATCAGGCAAGCATCAATGACGTGTTGGCACTTGCTTCACGATTACTCGGTACTCCGTTGTGCCTCTAATACGGATCCGTATTATTTGTGGAGATTGACCGATAATTCTTTCACATTCCCCGTCTTTACCGTTCTCCCCGTGTCTTGCTTCCGATTCGGCGCCGGACTCGGGCCAAGGCATTGAGTTTTCAACATGTGTTTCTGTCAGACTACACGATAGTCTTTGCTCGTGTTTCTTCGCTTCTGTTTTGCACAATGTCCATCGCCGCACATGAAGAGGCCGCCCAATCCTTGGACTCGAAAATGCCCCGAGACCAGCCAAGTCAAGGCGAAAGTGCACCACAAGACCTCATTGCCCGAATATCCACCATCGACAGAGCCTACGCAGTCAGTCCACCAGATGGCGGCATTCAAGCATGGTCTCAAGTCCTGGCCGGTCACTTGATTGTCTTCAATACGTGGGGTTACATGATCAGTTTTGGTATCTTTCAACCTCGCTATGCGGAATCGCTAGGAATGGAATCTTCGGCGATTGCCTGGATTGGCAGCGTCCAGATCTGTCTCATCTTCCTCGTCGGCCCTTTCTCTGGCAGAGCTTTTGACGCTGGCTACTACAGAATCGCCCTCGTCATTGGATCGATCCTTCAGCTCGTTGGGATACTCACAACCAGCGTGGGCCATACGTACTGGCAAATTTTTCTCGCTCAGGGCATATGCCAAGGTCTGGGTTGCGGCATCGTCTTCGCCCCCACGGTGGCCAACATCTCGACTTACTTCTCGAAAAGGAGAAGCATGGCCGTCTCAGCAAGCGCGTGTGGAGGCGCCACGGGCGGCATGGTGTTTCCACTAATGGCACAGCAGCTGCTACCCAAAATTGGACTTGGCTGGACTGTGAGGGCAATGGGACTCGTTATTCTGGCTTCCTCCGTCATGGTGTGTCTCTTGGCAAAACCTAGATTGCCACCCAGGAAGTCAGGTCCTATTGTGGAAATGGCAGCATTCAGAGAAATCACATATCTATTGTTTGCGATTAGCATGTTTTTCACACTATGGGCTGCCTACTTTGCCTACTACTTCGTAAGTTGCACACCAATTTTTTTCTTTTTTTTTAAAAAAAAAAAACCAACGATGAGCATGACAGGTCATGAAACTGCGTTAACCTCGCCCAACAGGCGCGAGCATATGCTCTGGACATACTCGGCGGCACGCAGTCCACTTCATTCACCATGCTCCTCGTCATCAACGCCGTGGGCTGTCCAGGCCGCCTCGTCCCCGCCTTCCTTGCAGATCGCTTCTTCGGAGCGGTCAATACCCTTATCCCCATCATCTTCTGCGCGGCGATTTGCATGTTTGGTTGGATTGGTGTCCGCTCGATAGCTTCCGACTATGTCTGGTTGTGCATCTACGGGGTTTTCGGTGCTGCCATTCAGGGCATGTTCCCTTCGACTCTGGCCGGGCTCACCAAGGACTTGAGCAAAGCAGGGACGAGAATTGGCATGATCTTCACAGTCGTGAGTGTTGCGGCACTGACGGGTCCACCGCTGGCTGGGAAACTGATAGAGGTATGCGGCGGCAAGTATCTGGGCGTGCAGATATGGGCTGGTGCGTGTCTGGTGCTGGGCGGGCTGTTATTGATTGCAGCTAGGCAGGCGAGTGTGCTGCAGGAATCCAAAGACGTGTAGATCAAGGCATGCGACGGATGTCATCCTGTCTCTTGACATTTTTAAAGTTTTGACATGAATACGTGTGCAGTGCAGGTTCATTGTAGTCAATGGAGCTGGAAGGGCATATCATGCCTTGTCAGCGACCCAACTGAGTCAGGCAGGTGCCGTCCAGCTTTGAATCGTCCGTGGATTGCTATTGTCTGCTTTTTGTGGCGAGTAACTTTTTGGCTTGTAGGGGCAATTGTGGCGTTGTTTGGAGGTGAAGGTGTTGGTTCCACTAGATACTAGGACGGAGAGGGAGAGCAGATAGACTGAGATAGTATGCAATTGCAATTGCTTTCATTCTGGTCTACCTACATAGGAAAGGGAAAGGGAAAGCTAGCTAGAAAGGAAGGGCGCAGGAAAAGGGGTTGCGGGCGGCCACGTGATATCACGCTTGTTCCGATGTTCCAATGTTCCAATGTTCCAATGTTCCAACAGAAGGATTTCTCGCGCTCACGCCCTCGGCCACGCTTTCTTGAGTAAAAAACAACGTTACTTGGTGACCCCGCACCAGAAACTCCCTTGCTCCTTCTCCGGGTGCCCGGATGCCCTCCACACACCCCACCCCGTCTGCACACGCATGGACCAGATGTGGGACCAGATGTGAGACCCCATTGGGAATCAGCATTCAGCCACGCCGGGTAAAAAGCACATCGGGTTGATCGGCTTCCCGTTGAACCAGAAACACACGCACACACACCCATCACACACACACACACCACACCGCTGCCTCCCAAGACGTCGGCTTCCTTGAGCAGCAAACATTCTGTCGTTGTTAGTCTACTACCCAGCTTGCCAGCCTTCCAGCTCGCCAGACCGTTAAGAGACTTGCTGACGCCGACTCTGGAGCTCTGGAGAAAGAGATGCCAGCCAGCCCTTTCCAGCCTCTTCCAGCCCCTTCCAGCCCTTTCCGACCCAGACATGGCTCACATGAGCACGGGCAAGCCCGAAGAGGGTTGGCACAATCTGACTAGCGTCACTGCGGAACAAAAGCGATGGGATGGGTGACCTGCCGCAATGCAATAGGCAAGGGGTCAGAGACGCATCGGCTTGGCGTATGCCGGCATGCGCACCTATCACGACCCTGGGACCCTGGGCACGCGAAAAGGGACGAGGCAACTTGTTGCTTCACGTGTCGTGCGCACATACCATCTGGTCTGGGGGGTCTGGGGGGTCTGGGGGGATTGTCATACTATTACGGAGTACACGCAGAGATATCCGCCGTAGATGCGCCGGTGAGACACATGCTATAATTACCCCGGGCTCGCTCTCTGACTGCTAACCCTTGGCCCGGCCTCATGCCTCCATCACGCCAATCCAACAAGGCGAAGGCACCGATCGATCCGAGAAAATGTCATCAGGCGTGACAGAACCCAAGGCTGAGCTGCGCGACGGCGCTCATGTCGATGTCCAGCACGCTGAGGTCTTGAAGAATGAGCATCTCTTGAATGACGCCTTCGAGGGCGAGAACCGAGAACACGAGCAGGGCGTATGGGAGGCTTTCAAGAGCCAACCTTGGGCATGCTTCTGGGCTTTCACCATGTGTTTTACCATTGTGAGTACAGCTTGCGCTGAAAGGGACAGTCCCTTAAACCTTTATCCCGGCAAAAACCCCTAACACAGAAGCAGGTGATGGAATCTTTCGACATGTTCCTGAATGGCAACTTTGTCGCACAATACGCGTTCCAGAAAAAATATGGCGTTCCATCCCCAGGCTCAGGCTCAGGTTATGACATTGAGACAAAATGGCAGAGCGCCCTATTCCAGGCTGGACAATGCGGCGCGTTCGTTGGTGTCTTCCTCGCTGGCCCCGTCACTGATCGCCTCGGATATCGCTGGACCACGATCTTGGCCCTGATTCTCATGAATGCCACCATTTTCGTATCCTTCTTTGTGAGTTTGATGAGAAACTGGACACTTCGGGCGTCCTTTGAGCTTCCTGTTAACACCGCATTCATCGCACAGGCCAATTCACTTGCCCTTCTCGTTGTCGGTCAAGCGTTGGAGGGTGTCCCATGGGGCTTCTTCATCGCCAACGCCCCAGCGTATGCCAGTGAGATTGTTCCTCTTGCTCTTCGAGGTGCCTGCACGGCATCTCTGCAGATGAGTTGGTCTATTGGCGGCATCATCGTGGCTGCCGCTACACTTGCCTACAATTCTCGCAGCGATGAGTGGGCCTGGAGAGGCCCTCTGGCTTTACAATGGATTTTCCCCGTAAGTCAACGATAGATATATACCCAGACTTGACGCACATGACATCGTGACCTAACTCTGTCCTCCAGACACCACTCCTAGTTCTCATTTTTTTCGCGCCCGAGTCCCCTTGGTGGCTCATCCGTCGCGGCCGCAAAGCCGAAGCCCTTCGCTCGATTGAGCGACTTGGTGGTAAATCCAAGGCACAGGCTCAACAATCGCTTGCCATGATTGAGAGAACTGTCGAGATTGAGGCTTCAGTGGGCGGTTCTCCTAGTCTTCTCGACCTCTTCAAGGGAACTGATCTTAGAAGAACAGCCATTACCTGCCTGATGTACGCATCGCAGAATTTTGCTGGCAACCTGATCGCCAACCAGGCCACTTTTTTCTTTGAGCGTTAGTCACCCTAGTTTTCCAAAAAAAAAAAGAAAGAAAAGAAAAGAAAAGAAAAGAAAAGAACAAAGAAACACATGATTTCATTACTAATCCTGCAATTCAGAAGCTGGGATCGCTCATGACCGTGCGTTTGATCTGAACCTCATCAACTCATGTCTTCAGCTTGTTGCCAACGGAGGCTCATGGTTTCTTACCGCTTGGTTCGGTCGTCGAACCATCTACCTGTGGGGCACCATCGTCAACATCACTCTGCTCTTTATTCTCGGCATATGTGCCTCCATCCCACAGACCCCGACTACAAACTACGCCCAGGCTGTTCTAGGTATCCTCATCTCATTCGTTTACGCGGGTGCTCTCGGGCCCATCTCGTACACGATTATTTCGGAAACGTCTTCGGTTCGCCTGCGTGCTTTGAGCACTGCCATTGGACGGGCTGCCTACTACGTTGCCGAGATCCCAATGATTTACCTCGCCTCCCGGCTGCTCAATCCCACGGGATGGAATCTTGCAGGCAAATGCGGTTATGTTTGGGGTGGAACTGCGTGTGTCTGCTGGGTCTTGGCCTACTTTTTCCTCCCTGAGCTTAAGCACCGTACCTACCGTGAGAGTGACATCTTGTTCAACCGTCGTGTTCCTGCAAGGCAGTTCAAGAAGACTGTTATTGATGTCAAGGATAATGAGTAACGTGATAGAGGCAGCATTGCATAGGAACTAGTTTGTGGAGCTTTTCAAGTGCTGTACCCGAGAAGAAGGGACAAATCTCTCACAGAATTCTCATGATGGCGTATCAAGTGATTCTGTAGGTCATCAGTCCTATGTATCGAGTGGATAGAAGAAACCCAACTTCAACATTGCCTCAGTTTTTAACGACGCAAGTCACAGCTCACCCAGCGTCCACATAGCGAATCCATACGGAAGTAAAAGAGTGAGATTAGTGCTACCTATTTTCCTAGACGTAAGTCACGTTGCAGACCCCATGGGAAAGTATTTTTTTCTCACCATGACCGACTGCCGAAGCGATGGAGAGAGCACCGACGCCAAGCATGAATTTCCCCAAGGAGGTAATCAAGATGCGCGGCACCCCGTCTTTCTGGAGACTCACCCGCCCAGAAAGAAAGACGAGACTATTTTCGGCCCACGCGGTCCCTCGACGCCTGACCTATATTAATATGTCGTGGCCTTATAGGAGGGGCCGGCCATTTGTGAGGAGGCAGGGATGGTTGGGTAATACAATACGGATTAGGCTGAGGATGTTTCATGCCCTTCATGTCGGCCACCTGGCGAGGTTTTCTCCAAGGGCGAACCCGAGAGAAGAGGAACGACGGAACTTGTTGAGAGACCAGCAGGCTCATCTGCTACTACTCGGACCAGCGGGACCCGGCGTACGGCCAGAAGCTCGTCCACCAGAGGTCCCGCGACGCACTCGGCTGGGACTCCGTCGTCGTCGTCGACGTGACGGGCAGGGAGGACGCGGGGGAGCGTCCGGGCATGGCGACGGTCGCGGCCCTGCCGGGCGGGAAATGGATCATGACGTTCGAGTACGGCGGCGGGCCAAACCCTCATCCTGAGCCCGCGAGGGGCGACGACGGGTGGTGGTTCCCCGTCTACTACCGCGTCGCCGACTCTCCATTCGGGTTCGCCTCGGCCCGGGACCAGCTCCTCGACGTGCACAGAACGGTGCCCACCTCGTCACCCTTCGTGACGTGGTCTTCGTCCGGCGGCGCCAACGGCACAATCGTCGTGACGGCCAAGAGCACCGGCGGCATCTACGTCAACACGCGCTTGGGGGACGCCGCGTCGTGGGAGTTCCGCCCGACTCCGCAGCCGGCGGCGTACTCTCGACAGGTCATGGTTATGGATGACCCGGACTGGCTTCACATCATCAGCGCCGGGTACCTGAACGCGTATGATAACCGCGTCACGAACAGCGTTGTGAATCTGCCGAGTTTGTCATCATGGCCTGTTGGACATGGCAGGGGGAAATGAGCGAAGCACATGTTGGCAGGGAAAAGGGGTGAAAAGGTACCTTTTTATCACTCATAATCTGTGTAGAAACAGATGTATTCTTGTCAAGCGCTATATACCTTGTTATATTTTCCTCATAGCTCTCTCATATTAGCATGACTTTATAGCTAATTATAGTTGTTGGAGAGGATCGAAAAAACTAGGGCATGTGCATGAATCCGTAGGTTCGTAAAATTATCCAGGGGAGGGGGGCATTGCATTGCACAATGTAATTCGGCCCGGCATGGCGGCCCGTACGGACCTTCTTCATATCCACGTGGCTGATTGAGCCCATCATATTGTTCATCCACTGCTATGCGGATACCGAGTTACCAAGTTCGCTGATGCCGATGCCGGCCCTGGCTGGTGAGAATTACAGACGCTGCGAACAGACATGATTCACGTTTCCCAGGCATTCTTGTGCATTGCTTCGGTGGACGGTACATATGTATTAGATGGATGCCAAGAGCTTCTTCCATCTGACGTGGAATTGTGTGTTTGAGTGACCGAACTGGGATGCGCATCCTCTGAATCCCCTGAATCCCTTCCCTGATGGTAATTAGCCATGGTCCGTTATCGGACAGAATTTCCTGATCCCCCCACTTGCCCCCCGTCAACCTCCGACTCCGACATCGCCGCAAGGCTGTACAAGTTCCGTCGATGGCTGTGAAACAGGCATCCCCAGATATTAATCGTCCACACACACCCCCCTCCCCCAAAAAAATCACCACCAGGTCCTGCGAATCTCACGTCACGTTCCAGTCAACATGATGGCCACCGCCCCAAACGGCACAGGCACAGCCCGCGCTCCTCACGTTCCGCCCGCCGGCGTGTGGTGTCCCGCCGTGATGTGCTTCACCGAGGACGACGAGCTCGATCTCGCCGCGCAGTCGCTGTACTTTTCGCATCTCGCCAAGTCCGGCCTCACGGGGCTGGTGGTCATGGGCACCAACTCGGAAGCCATGCTGCTCACGCGGGAAGAGCGACGGCGGCTCGTGTCGGCGGCCCGAGCGGCCGCGGGACCGGGCTTCCCCATCATGGCCGGCGTCGGCGCCCACTCCACCAGGCAGACGCTCGAGCTGGCAGAGGACGCGGCCGCGGCGGGAGCAGACTATCTCCTCGTCCTGCCCCCGGCCTACTTCGGGAGGGCCGCCACGACCATGGCGACCGTCCGGCGCTTCTTCGCCGAGGTCTCGGCCAGAGCCACGCTGCCCGTCGTCATCTACAACTTCCCGGGCGTCTGCAACGGCGTGGACATTGACTCGGACACCATCACGGCCATGGTGCGGGACAGCAGGCGGTCGAGCGCGAGCGTTGGCAGCGGCGGCGGCGTCTCCAACATTGTCGGCGTCAAGCTGACGTGCGGCTCCGTCGGGAAAATCACGCGTCTCGCGGCGCAGCATCGACCGGAGGACTTTGCCACGTTTGGCGGCCAGTCTGATTTCCTGGTCGGCGGGCTCGCGGCAGGGAGCGCGGGGTGCATCGCCGCCTTCGCCAACGTCTTTCCGAGATTGACGGCCGAGATTTACAGACTCTGGGTGGCGGGCCGGCTGGATGACGCGATGCGCCTGCAGAGGGTGGCGGCTCTGGCCGAGAGCCCGTGCAAGAGCGGCATAGCGTCGACCAAATACGCCGCTGCGTATTATTGCGCCAAGCCTGCGGGCATCGAGGACCCTGAGCCCAGGTTCCGGCCGAGACATCCGTATGAGGAGCCTGGCGAGGCCGCGAAAAAGGCTGTCCGAGACGTCATGGCGGAGGCAAGTGTGATTGAGCAGGAGCTACAGCGGGCTTGGGCTTGATTTGCCTTGGTTTTTTTTTTTGGGGGGGGGGGAACAAGAAAAAAAAAAGAAAAGAGGTGCTTATATAGTGGGCTAGATATGCTAAAGTAAAGAAGACTTGCAAAACAAGGATGCTGCAGCATCTTGATGATCCAAGTATCAACGAACACACTCATCAGGCTAATAACCCCAGTAGTCCTCCGATATCTGAACGACGCAGAACAAGTCAAAGTGAACGGCGACGGGGAACTATTACACGGCAACCTTTTCAGGGTGGCCGGCAGGAAGAACATGCTCGACGGTCTCGTCAGTGCCTTGGAGATCTTGTTCAACCTCGACGTGATCCCGAATCTTGAAGAAGATGGCAGGCATGGCGACCACGAGAGAAGCACCAAGCAAGGCCCAATTGCTGATGAACTCGCTCATGAAGGAAACCTTTCGCCCATCCAGGCTGGCCATGACGGCGGCGCCGATGGATTGTATACCCTTGTAGAAACCGACATAGTTGGCCAACCGTCGGCCAGAGTTGGACAGAGCGCCCATGTACCAGTAGATGCACGCCTGCCAGACGGCGTCGTAGAAGCCGTAGAAGATGTAGAGGAACATGGGGCCGACATATCCGGGGGCGGTCCAATCGGTCGGCTTGTAGTCAGGATTCAGCGCCTCGTTCACCGACTCACGGGTATAGCCCTTCTGATAGGCATAGCCCCCGCCCCAGATGGCGAAAGTGAAGGCAACGAGTACCACCCAGGTCACTTTGGCTCGGACAGATCGGCGAACGCCCTGCATGTCAACCAAGACGCCCGTGATCCATGCGGCCATGATCTGGGCGAGGTAGTAGAGGAGACTGTTCAAGGCTTTGGTTCTTGTGGTGAACCTCGCGCCATTCACCGCGTTCTGCTGGTACACGTAGAACCAATTCGACGAAAAGAACATTGGGAAGAGGAGGATGATGAAGGGCTCAAATCGCAGGGTTTCCCACAGGCCGAGGAGCTCGCTTTGCCAGCTGGGATTCTTCTTGAGGATGACGCGACTGCCGTCTTTTCGAACAATGTCACCGGCGTTGCAAAGAAACAGGGCCAAGACGGCGCCGCAGAACATGAGAACGATGAAGCCGATATAGGTGCCGTCAGAGACGGTGGCGTTGGTTTCGACGTGGATGTTCTCGCCGAGGGGAATCTAATACACAGCTGCTCAGCTCACATCGAGTTGCGGAACCCCCCCGCTGAAGGAAAAGGGTTTCTCACCAAGCTACCGATGACGGCCCCCATGTTGAAGATGCCCCAGAACCAGGCAAAATAGTGGCCCTTTTCGTGTTCAGGGGGATACGAGATCATGATGGTACCCTGCGCGGTCCAGAGCAAGGCGGCGCAAAGACCGAGCCAGACACCGGCAAATATATTGAAAGCGGGGACATTGGCATGAACCGAGGCAAGTAAGCTGGCGGCGTAGATGCAATAGCCAATCCCTCCGAAAGCGAGGGTATACTTGACACCGAGCTTATTGATAAAAGTACCGCCGAAGAAGCCGAAGACGGCAAAAGTACTATAAAGAGCCGTGTTCTGCTCATGAGGGGAAGGGGGGGGGGGGGAGGGAGTCAGCAGTGAGCACGGCAAGAGGAGAGACGGGATGGTCGGACAGAGCCAAGGGTCTGGTTCTGTCGAGAAGAAGTCGAGACTTGCCATGTTGTCGGCCAGAGTAGCGTCGGTTTTGCCACCTCCCCCCAGACCACCAAGAGCGTTGAACATGCCCGGGCACAAGAAGCACACAAACGACACCATGATGAGCTGGGTAGGAGGGGAGGCGTACCAGGGAATGCGAATGCCGAACAGCCTGCGCTCCCTGTGTTTCCATCCCGCTGCAGGAACATGGGCGTCGGCATTGTCTGTGTCGACTGGCTTCCTCTCTGTAGACATTGTGGCCAGCTTCAGATCGGGTCACTGCCCTCAGGGCGTGGGGTCAGGGAGTCAGGGGTGTTTGGCTCGAGCCGTGCTGCGGAGAAGAGTAGGCCAAAGACTTGAAAGTCGCCGCAGATTGGGATGGGGAAGTACATGTACGTCCGTAGGATCGCTCCCATTGTCAATTCGAGATGCCATCTGGCACGTGAGCTGACAAGCTGATGTCCTCGACAATGTTCAATGTTGCCCCCAGCCATGTATTACGGACTCGTCGGTAACAAACGAAACTGTGGGGCCAGCTATCGGCCGGGGCGGTGGGGTAGCGGTGGGGTAGCGGTGGGGTGACAGGCAAGTCGATTGGCGCCTCCGCGCCCCACCTGCTCCCCTGGCTGGATCACGTGCGAGCGCGGTGCGGGGCAGTCAGCCACTCAAACGTAAGCGCCATTACGGATCCGTAGCAAATCTTCAAGTGTTGATTGTACCGACTATTGATTGTGATTGTCAGCAACTCTCGAGTCTCGGGCGTTTCGGGTGTAACCTGGAGTGCAACCAACCAACCATGCACATCCCCAACAAGGGCGTCAATCCATGTCAGCTTGCAGCATTTCCGAACCCGCGCACTCTGGCCAGTTGGCGACGCGACGCGTTGATAGCGGATCTGCGTGGTTCGTCCGGAGCCCCGGTCAAAATGAATCCACGTGAGAATCTGTATGTTCAGCTATAAAGATGAAGCAAGCACCAGAGAGCAGGCGTGGCGACCTGGCGACCTGGCGACCTGGCTGTGAGCGTGTGAACAGCAGAAATGGGCAGACGTCAAGCCAATCCATTGCACAACCCGCGGCATTATGCGGCGGTGCAGCCGCGATCGGGACCGCCCGTGAGCGCCGCCGCTGCAGAACGAGCTCTTCCGAGCTATGACTACGGTAAGTAGTGAACAAAGTACCACACACAGGCAGACTGACCCCCGACTGATTCCCGTGACGTCGCCAAGTCATCATCGGTGCTGGTGCGGCCGGATCCGTCCTCGCGAATCAGCTGTCCGAAGATGAGGACGTGTCTGTCCTCGTGCTCGAGGCCGGAGGCGACAACACCAAGGTGCTCGAGACCAAGGTCCCCCTCATGTTCGCCAAGCTCTTCCACAGCGAGCACGACTGGGACTACTACACCGTGGAGCAGGGCACCGTCGCGTCACGGCGGCTGTACTGGCCACGCGGACGCATCCTCGGCGGAAGCTCGTCCATGAATGCCATGATGTACCATCACTGCTCGGCTTCCGACTTTGACGAGTGGGTTTCAGAGCACGGGTGCAAGGGCTGGGGCTACGCCGACCTCGCGCCGCATCTCCGGGCCATGGAAAAGCACACGCCCAAAGCGGCGGGCCGGGGAAGTGATGGATTGTGGCACACGGGCTACAATTCCTGGCTGTCCCCCATCATCGAGGACGGCTTCCTCCCGGCTTGCCACGACGTCGGCATCCCCTCCAACAGCGACATCAACACACGAAGCGGCTCGCTCGGCGCTGCACGGTTCCAGACCTTCATCGACAGCAAGGGACAGCGCTCATCCCTCGCGACCGCCTTCCTGCCACCCGAGGTGCTGCGACGCCCCAACCTGTACGTGGCCTGCGGCGCACAAGTGACCAAGATCCTGTTTGACCGACTGGCGAGCAAGCCCGCCGCCATCGGAGTCGAGTTCCAGGCCTCGCGGCACGGCGAGCGCTTCCAGGTGCACGCCAGAAGGGAAGTCATCCTCTCCGCCGGGACCATCAACACCCCGCAGACTCTCATGCTGAGCGGCATCGGGCCGGAAGAGCAGCTGAAAAAACACGGCATCGGCCTCGTGCATGCCAATCCTCACGTCGGCGAGCACCTGAAGGACCATCTGTGCGGCGGCGCGATTCCGTGCAAGGCAAAGCCCGGGGCAACTCTCGACTACCTCTCCAGCGATGTGAGGGCCATTCCCGCACTGGCGCGATGGTTCCTGTTCGGAACCGGCCCCTTGACCAGCAACGTCGCTGAGGCCGCGGCTTTTGTGAGAATGTCCGAGCACGAGTTTCCCGGCTCCGGGGGTATCCCCAAGGATTACACGTCTGGCAAAGATGCTCCCGACGTGGAGATCATCGGCGCACCCCTTGCCTTCATCCACCACGGCGAGGAGAAACCGCTCGACGGTGCCAGCATCTTCAGTCTGGCACAAGTTGGCCTTCGACCGCAAAGCAGCGGGACAATTACTCTCAAGAGCTCCGACGCATTCGACCACCGTGAGTTGACAACGAAAGAAAGAAAAAAAAAAAAAAAAAGAATGCTCACGTCTCCATGCCAAAAACTTGCTAACACACACCGCGTCCTGTAGCCAACATTGACCCCAGGTACCTCACAGACGAGGAGGACAACGACAAAAAGGTGCTGATGGCGGGAACGCGACTCGGTCTCAGAATCATGCGGAGCCCAGCCCTCCAGAAGTATCTGGATCCCGTCCCCGCAAACGACGACCCGTCGTCGTACTGGTGGCCCTATTCCTGCAGCGACATTGACGCAATCACCGATGAGCAGCTGAGGCGGTTCCTCCTCGAGAAGGCCTTTACCTTGTACCACCCGGTTGGGACGGCTCGGATGGGCCCATCGCCGTCCAGCAGCGTTGTTGATCTCGATTGTCGCGTGCACGGGGTGGATGGTCTCCGGGTCGTGGATGCCAGCATCTTCCCGGAGCAGCTCAGCGGGCACCCGAGTGCTCCTATTGCGGCGATTGCGCACCGGGCGAGTCAGATGATAAGAAATGACCGCCTCGGCGCCTGACGCGGATGGAAATGAGTATTGAACATGTTTAGAAAAGGGGGGGGGGGGTATCGTGGAAGTCTGTCCCCGTTGTTTATCTTTTTGCTACTTTAATTCCTGAGTCTTGACCAACTACTGTGTTTCATGGACTGGGAACTTGTGCTTGCGATGAAGTTCATGTATTAAACACGATGACCTTTTTGACCACGGAAGCGTGAACCGGATAGCATGTGGATGGGCAGCGGGCGGGCATGACGTCGTCGTTCGCGATCCCAACCCCGAGCAGAGGAACCCCGAGCAGAGGATGGCCGCGCTGCACTACTATACTACTGCCAGGCGAACATGGCGCGGTTCTCGCACTTCTCGCACTTCTCGCAGTCGACGAAACGAGGCGCCGTCTCTGCCGAGGACGACCTGGCGTTTGGCAGCCGTGGGCAAGGCGTGGCTCGTCATCGAGGCCGTTCCAGAGCAGCTCGCTCTCAAGACGGAGACGATGGCGCGGCTGGAGACGCTGGCGCCCGCCGACGCGCTCCTCTGCAGCAACTCGTCGTCGTTCAAGTCGAGAGAGATGCTCGGCGACCTGATGAGGCCCCGAGACGAAGCGGAGGGGTCCTCAACATGCACTACTACACGCCTCCTGGCAACCGCGGCGTCGTCGAACTGATGACGGACGGGTTCACGCACGACGTCATTTTCCGTTGCGCGCGGGACGCATCCTGATCGGCTCGCCCGACCAGAGGGAGCTCAAGACGCTGGTGATGGGCCAGGTCACCCCCCCTCGACGGGATAGACAATCTCTCCCGACACGGGCAAGATGTTCTGGACGAGCATGGGGACCCCCCCCTCCCAACTTGCAAGGGCGGCAACGGCCGCATCTTCCGCGCCAACATGGACTTCTTTGCCGGGCGAGGACGCCGCGAGCCGCAGCGACGTGGACCTGCTGCTCCCGAACTTGCCCGAGCCCATCGATCTGGACATTGACCTGGTCGACGAGACCCCTGTACTGGACCGACAGGGGCGAGAGCTCCCGCTCGGGAACAGCATCAACCGGGCCAAGCTCTCTGCGCTCGAACCGTCCCAGGGGAACAACAGCACGAGCCTGCCGGGCAAGGACTACGAGCTCATTGTCAGAAACCTCCACGAGGCCATCGGCATCAGGATAGACCAGAAGAACCGTCATGTGTATGCGACGGATCTCGGGGATGCCGTCTATTGGTTTGACATGGACGGGGGGGAACAGACGGCGGCTGTACGAGGAGGCGGGTGCTTTAACGGGAATAGCCCTGTCTCATGCGTGATTGATTGATGCTCACTCAGTGGATATGAATAAGTAGATGTTTTTTTTTTTCTCTCCTAGTACACTGGCTGGTGTTTTGGAATAGACAGTATTTCTCCAACTACAACTAGTGTTTTTGTGTGTTTGATTTCTCGCGGGCCCCGGACATTGGACCTGTTCGGAAAGAAGCGAGTCAGGCGTAGATGGCCGAGGTTCCCCCAGTATGAAGTAAAAAAAAAAAACCACATGTCAAGCTTGCTGCTGGGTGGTCTCGCTCACACGTCGAGATGGACCAACATGAAAGCCACGATGCCGGGCGTCATCTGCACGGCCCAGATCTTGCGCGATGCCGTAGCGCCGCCGTACAGCCCAGCCACGACGACAAGCAGACAGAAGAATGTTCGAATCTGTCTGGCGAATTCGGCCACTGGATGGACGAGTCCCCATGCCAGCCCGGCGGCGAGGAAGCCGTTGTAGAGGCCTTGGTTTGCGGCCAGCGTCCTAGTCTGCTCCGCAAACTCGGCGGTGAGGCGGAATGCTTTGCGACCTCTTGGCGTCGTCCACAGGAACATTTCCAGAACCATGATGTATAGGTGGAGAAGGGCGAGGACAGCGGTGGCCGCGGGAGAGAGGAAGGCCATCTCAAAGGCCAAGGGGGGGGAAGGGAAAGTACGGATTATTAATAGAGGGAGAGAAGAGAACAAGGTCGTATCCGGGGGGGGGGAGGGGCTTTTGCAGAAGTGAAGATTGATAAATGTAACTTCGCAAGCGTCCCGTGGGCGGGCGGGTCGCTTTCCGCCCTTCGGCTGAATTCTATGACTTGCATGACATGACAAGGGCCAGCCAGCTAGGTCCAATAGCATTGTACTCCGTATGTAGTCCGTAGTACTCCGTAGTACGTACCCGAGGGCGATAGCCGAATGTAAGAATGCAAGTGGGTGGCACAGTCACATTCGGCCACAACCATTGTTGCTCATCTTGCCCGGTCGCCCAAAGGCATCTTGATCAATCTCGCGCGGTCTTGCTACATGTGGATTAAATCGTCGTGCATCTTGCCATTTGTCTACTCTAAGCAAACGCCGAAGCTCGCAAGTGCTAACCCGACCGAGATGGCCACCACTTGGCAGCCAGGTCTCTGGCACCACCAACAAAAGATCTGGACACCGCGCACGTCACGCGGACGGTACCGGCGACAGCTTCTCCAACACGATACACAGCGGCACGGACGAGAGCCCCGCCCGGAACCGTCACGCATTTCGCAACAGATTCAGCGGCCCATGACAAGTCAGAAGCTGCCTCCTTGACGGCCCATTGCAAGGGGAAGGATTTCCGGGCGGGTGGTGGTCGCACTTCGAGTCGGGAGCCCGGGAAATGGCCCGGGCCCCTCTTCTTCCCCTGAATGTCCTGCATCGTGAGCTTGTGATCTTCGTGACCTCTGACCTTGATGCTCTCCTTGGTGAGCTTGGCTCGTAAACCCGCCCGTTCTTCCTCAGACATGCCCTTCCACCACTTCTGGACCACCTCGAACATGTACTTTTGTATGTCTGTTTTCTTCCTGGGAAAAGCGGGGTGGTGTAGTATGGTCAGAATTTGGCGAATGGTATCATCCGAGCTCACGTTCGGATCGTCCCAGCATTTCACGACTTGCTGCGTCGTCCAATTTGTCGTGACGGTCGCGACGAGACCTGCCGGTGGGTTCAAGACGTTGCTGAAATGGTCCTTTGACAGATCCGAGTGGCTGGGGTCTGACGCCGTTGAGTCGTCCTCGTATACCGCTGCCGAATCGGACTGCGCGGCTTCTTCGTCAACCCTGACCTTGGCGGCTCTGAGCGCATTCCGCAGTTCCTTGACCGAGGACTCGATGATGAGGCCCAGGAATTGGAACACGACGCGATTTGTTGTCGCTCCGAGCTGTGTTCCCGTGGCGCCTGCCTCTTCAAGATGACTTGTGTGCTCCTCTTCCGTCAGCCACTTCTTTATCCTGTCATGGATGAAGAACACGGGCTCGACTGCCTGCCAGAGGATGTTGGCATCCACTCCGTCGACAGATTCTGCTGCATCGGCATCGGCATACGGTTCAGGCGTGGAAGGTGCGCTGTCCTTGGCCTTTTGGAATATCATGTTGACAGTCTCAAGCTGCTCGAGAAGAGCAGAGTTCTCCGAGGAGAATCTTTGGACAGCTGCAACGGTGGCCTTGATGGCCTGGAACAGCTGGTCAAACGCCACAGACCCATAACCGAGCTTGCTCTCCAGGTCCCCCAGCGTCCCCTTTGACTGCAGGATGGCCATGTCATCAGCCTCACCTAGCAGGCTGTGGAAGATGTCCAGCATGCCAAACGTGCCCGTGACCAGCGGCGGTACTTGGCGTCTCCGTTTGAAGCGGGAGGGGGCTCTGACTCTGCATTTGTCACCGACGTACGGGAAAATGTCCCGTTCCCCCATCTTCAGCAAACAGAGCTCGATGAAGTTGCTGTGCGCGGAAAAGTCCTCCAACGTGTGGAGAGCAGCTCCCAGGTGGATGAATGATTCCTTTTGCGCGCCGTGGTCGCCGGCACGGCCTTTTCTTCCCATCTCGATGCAGCGCTCCAGCTGACGCCGAACGTAGTCGGCCGAAGTGTCCCAGCCGTGTCCTGAATTCGCAACGTAGTTCTTCATGCCAGACTTGGGGTCGAATTCGAGTTCCCTGGGGTCTACAGGGCCTCGCAACCGCTCGTCCACATCCTTGGCGTTCTCGTCGTACCCGCGGGGGTTGTCGATGTGTTCCACGTGGGTATAGCATCCCAGACGCTCCCTTGTGACCTCGAATTCGTCTGTCGCGAAGCCAAACTCCAGCATGGCCAGGACGGAGACGATGGCTCTGAGAACAGGCTCGGGGATGTTTTCCAGACATGTCGTATCCACCACCTGGGAGAAGTCGCGGAGCCAGTTGCCAAAGTAGATCTGCCTCCGCTGAAGTCGGGTGAAGCTCTGCTGCGTTATGAAGCTGATGGGCAAGAACCGCAGAACCTCGGCGATGTCGCCATGTCTCCACACAAATTCTTTGAACTCACTATCGGCAGGCACTGCACCTGCGCCGAACGCGGAGGCGGTGCCGGCAGCAGCCAGAACAAGGAGCAATATGCACAAGAAATGGGCTGAGCCTGCCATGATGAACAGGCACGTGGATGATTCTGCGTCGCGACTGAGCTGGCACAGGCTGGGGCCTGCGTTGAATCCATTTCCAGAAACCAGCTGTGACCAGGTGTCGGCGTCAGGTCGGCGTCTGCCTGTCTCTGCCTGTCTTACTTTTAGCACGGGTGGCCCCACTTGGTCAAAGTCACAAACGTCAAGTTGTCTTTTTTTCTCTTTTTTTTTTTGGTTCCATTTAGTGAGCATCATCGGAAATTGCCGCCTTGTTCTTTTTTCCCGAATTCCACGTGAAAATCCGTCATGAACATACGCATGACGCCTGGCTGGAGCAGCTGGTGGTTTCCAACAATCAAAGGTATCGCATGACTTTCTATGTGCCTGCATGTGAATTGTATCCGCTACGTGTGCGCCGCAAGTCTACAATACTAGGGTTTTGAAACCGACCATCGCAATGAATTAGCCGGCATGTCTTGCGGTCGTGACTCTAGAAAGTCATGTGGAGAATCTGCCGCCATTTCGGATACGACGCAATCCTGGCTCGATAGGCATTGATCTCATCCCAATCAACTTCTCGACGTCCGGTATCGACATCGATCTGATGCGTTCGAATCCATCCCTCGCGCTTCCACGCGTATCCGACAATCCAGAAAAAGAGAATCACAGGAGCCGCGAGATATTGTTGGAAAAAGCTCTTGGCCGTCGCCATTCCTTCCTCACCCGGGGGCGCCACGATGGCAGAGTAGAACTACGGAGCGATTAGCAGATGCAATCAATCAACCACTGAGAAGGAAAAAAAAGAAGAAAAAAAGAAAAAAATCAGCACGGCAGAGCATGGCGAGGCTTACCTGAGCCATAAGAACTATGACGCAGAGAAAGAGACCCAGGTAGGACCCGTAGATACCACCAGCAGCTTGGAAGGGAATCTCGTCCAGCGTGTGCCCTTGGTAAGCCCATGCCTTGCGGAACCTGATGTGCGCTAGGCAAACGGAGCCCCAGGTAAATAGGGTAGCGAGACCAGAAATTGCCTGCAGCCACGTGAAAACGGTAGGGCCGTCGCTGCTGAGACTGACAAAGGCAATGAAGCCAAATAGGATTACAGAGATGACTGAGAACAAGGGCCGGCCTGACTTGTCGATATAGGTAAACAACTTGGGGGCATAGCCTTGTTGAGCAAGACCTGTGAGAGTCCGTGAGCCTCCGTAGACACCGGATACACCGATCGATAGGACCGAGACGAGGATAGTCAGGTTCATGAAATGATCGAATCCACGGAGCCCTGCGTACTTCCCAACAAGCACAAAGGGTGACGCCTTGGGGTTATTAAACGATCCCGCGGTCAGGAGAGCTGGATCCCGATCATCGATTAACAGACCGACGAAGAAAAGGCCGAGGATATAGAAAAGCGTAATTCGCCAGAAGACCTGTTTGATCGCAGTTGGCATGGCCTTTGCCGGGTTTTTAGACTCTGCTGCCGCAAGGCCAACGAGCTCAGTGCCGGAAAAGGAGAAAGCTGCAGTAACAAACACCGAGCAGAAGCCTTTAAATCCATTCTTAAAGGCACCAGGATCATGCCAATATCGCGCCCCCCAGTATGAGCTGTAGCGGCCATCCTTCGGTCCGCCACCACATACTAGGACGAGGGAGATGATCATGAAAATCACAATAGCGATGAGCTTGAACGTCGACGCCCAGAACTCTTCCTCGGCGTAGCCAAGGGCTCCAAAGACGTTGATAATGATGATGATAACGAGGAACACAGTAATCCAAACACCAACGGATATGTCGGGGTTCCAGTACTGGATTGTGATGCCGCACACGGTCAGCTCAAGTGGTAACACCGAGACCCACAGCAGGACGTAATTCCAACCCATGGCGAAACCCCAAGAGGGGTCGACGAATCGAGCCGAAAGGGTGTAGAAGCCGCCAGATACAGGAAATAGAATGGCGAGTTCTCCGAGAGCATGCACTGCAAGTAGATGTCAGCAGCGGGCCAACGGGAGATGATTATGTGAAACTACTGACCAACATTGAACATCATGATTCCAATGATGAAGAAATCGATGAACAACCAGCCAGGTCCCTATATGACAGCAAATTAGCCACGCAAAATCCCCTTCTTGTTAGCATACCAAACGCAGTGGAATGTTGCTCACCCCGTTCGCCAGAGCACCACCAGATCCCACGAAGAACCCGGCGCCAATCGAGCCACCGATGGCAATCATGTTCAGATGTCGAGCCTCCATAGGACGCTCCAGCTCAACGAGGCCCTTGCCGTAATGCGCCTTCTTGAACGACTCGATGGTCAGGCCATTTCGGGTGAAGAAGTCGGGATGTCTTTCACACGAAACCGCGTTTTTGGTCACGACCTGGCTGATGCCTTCGATAGGAGGAGTATGGGCATGCCCTTTTCCCTCATGGGCCAAGGGCCCATTGCCTAGCTCTTCCGCCATTGTTTGTACCTTTGTGCTTGCCGTCGTGACGAAGCGCAATAGCTGGTACGAGTCTTGAGACGCGAGCCGCGAGGACGACCTTCGTCAGGGTGTGACGAGTTGTTGCAAGGAGACAAGGGCGGAGGCTTGGCGCAAGAACGCTGCGGAAAGTACAATTCTCCCGAGAAGACTTCTGACGAAAATCTGAGGCAGCCACGGCAGCCTCGCCGTTTATATTAAACGATCAGCAGCTTGTGATACGCGTTGTTACAGTACGGGGGCGGTGCTGAATCACACATCGCACCCGAGGAGACTGGGATCATCCCAGCCTGTACCAAGGACACCTTGGGATTGGCCGAGCTTGCAATGGTAACAGAAGGCCCTGCAAAGGTACCATCGCAAGGGCCGGTCAGACCGGCCAACACCACCGCGCGGGGCCAACCGCAATCACCACCTTTCCTTCCGCCCGCATTTCCAGGCTCCCCGTTCCCTGCCCTGCCGGCAAGGAAGATTGAGCTTCACGAACAAGTTGGCTGGCTGGATGTGGCGCTGTCCGGTCGGCAAATACATACGTTATACAATTTTCTTCCACATCTTGGAGGGGTGGGTCTCACTGCAGCTTATGCTGGGGGTTCTTCAGTCGGTGCTAGCATTGTGAATATTAAACCATCAGTGTGATGCGGAGAAATGACTTGTGGGGAAAGATCGACAAGCTGAACGGGGGGTGCCAACATTCGATAAGCATATCTTTAAACACATGGGGACGAACATACATGGGCGTGGGACGGGACGGACTTCTTTCTCGTCCCCCAGTCTTTAGCACACATCAAGTCACTGCGGTTCAAACTTACTCCAGATCAAGCCGAGAGCGGTCGGTTCAGTTCCGTCTTGGCGATCGAGCCACGACGGGGAAATGTGACTTGGCAATTATTGGCAGGTGCTGCAGGCGATCATCATCGCCACAGCCACAATCCGGGACAGGAGGCAGCCGCTCGCTCATAGTCTTAGTTGGTTGGCGTATCAGATGCAAAATGCTTCATATTGTTTTGTTGATGGAAATTGGAAGTCAAGACCATACAGCATATGAGCTGAGAGGGGTTTTCTTTTCTTTTCTTTTTTTTTTTTGGTCGCAGAAGACCTCATGACCGAAATGCAGGGTCCATCCATGACCACCCGAAGCCTAGCTCATCTAATGAAGATGTGCGGGCAAGTCTCATTGCCCGGCCAAAGTGTTCTAGTCAAAGTTGTACACCTGCTCAATCATTAGCATGATTCTCATTCATCGAGCGAGAACTCGACTCCCTCACCATGTCATTCCACGGAACTCCCCCGTAGCTGGAGGCGCTTTTGCCAAGAAGCCGAAACCCCAACTTTTGATAGTAAGGAATGAGCCTGTCATATGTCAGGATGGATATCCTTTCTGTCGATGGCGTCTCTCGCATCTTCTCCATGTATTGCCTCATGAGGATCTTGCCCAGGCCAAGCTTCTGGTGGGAAGGAAAGACGGCCAGGGAGTGCAGGGCCACGGTCTTGCCGCCCGGCTGATGCCCGACCCTGACGCCATCAGCGCAGGCATGCGCCTCCCCATCTGGTGGTGGTGGTGGTGGAAATGCCATGTCCTCATCCGTCACCACCGGGGAAGCTGATCTGGTCGAGATTACGTGAGCGACCAGCAGCGCGTTCTGGGTCGGTGCAGCATCCTTGGTTGCCGTCAGCACAGACGACAAGTGTCGCCGGGTCGGGCAGCGCATCACCACGCGCGCCCGTGCCCTCGAGGAACAGGCCATGACAGAGCTCGGGGCAGGTCGAAAGCCTGTACCGGATCTGCCCCATCTGTCAGCGAGCAGGGCAACAACACGCAGCGCAGACACAGAGACATGGAGACAAAAAAAAAAAAAAAGGGTCAGGTCAGGCCTCGCCAGACCTTTTCACGGGTGGCGGCCGATTCCACAGCCACGCACGACTCGAGATCCGCGACAGACAAAGGGCGGATGTAATAAGCTGACATTGGCGACGGGATGACTGAAAGGCGACGTTGGGTCATCAGGCAAACAAGTGAACGCGCGGCGAAATCAATTGCTCCTGATGAAGCATGTTGTAATAGGGGGCGTAGCGGAACCGGCGGGGATTTGTAGATGAAATTTGGCGTTGGTGATTGGCCGCCCCCGAGTCAGCAACCCCGCAGGCACTAGTCCGTAAATCCATACTAGAGCAAATAGGCAAACATAGAAGATCTTCGGGTGAAGTCCGCGAGCACCCAAAAATTCGTGGTATCGTTGAAGTATGTAGGGCCGCATCAGCCGGAAGAAGGGGAAGGAAAAGGAATCGACGACTTTGTTGACTGCCATGCCATGTACATTATTTTACTCGAACTGCATATGTAGCACATGTCTCTTACTAGCGTAAATGCCTCTGCACCATCCCTAACAGCTCTACTCACTACAGCCGCCGAGAGCTCATAGTAGCCGCCCCTCGGGTAAAATCATATAGGGGGGGTTACATTTGGACTGCAGCTAGCTTACGGATTACATTCCACGTAACCCAGCTTTATCAAGTGATGCGTATCCATCAGAGCCGACATCTGGCTAAGGGCTATGCCTCGACAACGTGGAAACCCTGACATGACACTAGCAATGGTTGAATCAGGCGGACTAAGCTCTTGAGGGTGGAGGGATGCCCTTTGTGCGGCATTGCGCGTTGATGTAGTCCGTACGCTTTAAACATTACGCACTCCGAGTCAGAGGGACATGACGCATCAGGCTATAGAGTGGTTAGTCCTCCGTAAAGTATATAATAATATAGTATAGTAAGTAGTGTTAACTACTAAGCTCCATAATTAAGCTATTTAAGATACTATACTTACTACCCATTTGCCTGCTTTACAGACTTGCAAGTCGCGGTTATTATTATGAGAAGGATTGCATCTTGTTGTTCCGGACTCGCACTTCTTATTAGCATCCGTTGGCAATGCGAGGGCAACGCCTACGAGAGCGGCCACGGTCACTGCAACAAACTTCATATCTCCTTAGAGGTCATAAGCCTTGTGGAGTCACGTTAGCTAGGGTCTGTATCCAATTAGATAAAAGTGGACTAGAGGTACATTCGCTTACATGTAAATAGGCTGATAACCAATGTACTAGTAATTTCCCTATACAAATTACTACACTATATTTCGCGTACTTACGCGGTCACTGACCTTCTGGCAGGGGGCTTGTGGGGGCCCCACAGACCCACAAGGCTTATGACCTCTAAGGAGATTGGAGTGTTTGTATGAGAAAAGTCTTAGGTAAGACCAAGGTAAGAAACAAAGGGGTGTTATGCAGAGAATAATAATCTGAAGGAAACTACGGAGATGAATTCTTAAGTGAATTCATCTATTTATACTTGATTCCAAAGCCCTTTATTTAGCCGCCACTTTGGCTAAATATGGAACAACTCCCTGCGTACAGGGGCACCGGGCGCCTCGGAGTGAGGGTTGCGAGCGACGTTCCGGTCACATTAACCATGCATGCATGAAGAACCTCGGTACGTTCGGGAGCTCTGTCGCGCATTCCCTTGTCGCGGGCGCATCTGCGGCCCCAACAAGCCAGAAAGAAAAAAAAATACACATGTGGTGCCATGGAACAACAACCCCCGCCGTGACTTGGTCAAAGGCGATGGGATGCGATTTCCGAAACTGCATCGTGTCTTGATCTTGAAGAGGAGCCCTCCTGTTTTGGATTGGGTCCGAGATGGACCGGATCGGGACTTGACGAGTTGTTGTCGATGTACGGTCCGTAATCGGGACGGTTTTTTTTTTTTTTTTTTTTCCACCTGCGTCAACCCTGATCTTTCCAGGATGACCATCAGAGCCTTCCGATTCGAAAGCCCAGCTACGCTACGCAAATGCTCCAACCACGGACATGCCAATTGCTAAAAACCGTCATCAGGTAGGTCAGTATGTAACGCGGGCGTTTCTGCGGTGGCTGACTCGCCGACTCGCTGATGCTTCTGGACGGGGGACTTCTCTTACCTCCGAGAAGTACCCAGGTGAAGGCCGCAATCTTGTCCTTTTTACTGAGCAAGCGGCTCGCTTCCTCGGACAAGAAGTCTTCTGCTAGCAAGTCGACCAGTGCTGCGTATATCAGAAGCCCGGACGAGCTGCATTTGCGAGTTAGCTTGCCTTGCCCGACCGAGAAAAAAAAAAGGGGGGGATTTTTTTAGGGGGGGGGCAAGCACGTCACTTACATGGCGTTGAAGATGCCGACAATGATCAAGCCGAACGCGCTGTTAGGATCATAGGTATTCCTGGTCAACAGGCCTATCGCCTGGCCGATGGGTGCCGTGGTCCCAAACGCAAAGACCAGCAACCACGGCTTCGCGCTCCCCTTTGGATACGGCACGGCGGCGATTCGGGATCCCAGTCCGAGACCCTCGAACATCTGGTGGAACAATATCGCGACCAAGAGTATGACGAAGCCGTCAATCGTAATGGACACGGTCATGCCTACGAAGACCGAGTGGAAGAGGATGCCCCCCTCCAAGAGGGTGATGTGGGTTGACATTTTCCGGTACACCCCTGCATCAACAGCGGCTTCCTCATCTTGCTGCGGCTGCGCATACTTTTGTACTTCAATGGTGGGCGGTGTTTTTGCCTCCTCTTTGATGGGTTTCCCGTCTTCTTCTTTCTGGGCGAGCATAGCCACGAGCTCAGCGTGTTGGCGGAGGGATTGCTCGTAGAAGGCCCCGAACCAACTGGGTATTGTTGACAGGCTTTCCGGGCCTTTGTCCTTTTCGTCCGTGGCGCGGATGGTCCGACTGTCGTCCGACTCTTCGTCGCACGGCTTCTCGGCAGGCTCGCTCACGGGCAAGGTTACGTTGGAGTATGAGCCCTGGTCACTCATGGCGCGCGGATGGCGAGCTGTGTATGCTGGGGCAGCAGCAGCGTGAGGGTGGGAAGCGTGGTCCTGAATCATTCCCGTCGGCCCCCCGTGGGAGTGCCCTCCGGTTTTGGCGTTGAGCCACATCTCGATGACGAACAGAACGAACAACGAGCCCATCATTATCACCCCGGGCAATGGTGGGTAGTCCTTGGTGAACAAGTCCGGCAGACACGGGTCCCCTAAACTGTTAAAGGCAGTCGGCAGAAGCTGCATTGGTTTCAGCAAAGCGTCAGCCAGCCAGGCGTTAGGGGAGGCCTTCACTCACATGTACAAACGCTGTGGCAATCAGAACACCCGTGCCGAAATGCTTGCAAGCGAAGAAGACCTTTGGCGGAACATTGAGCCATCTAATCTTCTTTGCAGCCACCGGGAAGCCAGCACCTACGAAACCTGGTGAGCAACGAAGGCAACAAATAAGCACGGAGATGGAGGCACAAATGGTCTGACCTAGACTTGATGCAAGTAGTACAAGGACTAGAGAGAGTTGGCTCGTTAGATTCATGTCATCCCATCTGAGGAGATGCGGAAAAAAAAAAAAAAAAACCACGAGATACGCACAAAGGCCGAGCACGTGAAGAAGCAGATCATACTCCTTGGGCTCTCCATCACCTGGGCTGCCACATTGAGGCTTCGCTTCAACCATACTGAGAATGAGGACTCCTGTCGTGGTTGAGAACTTGAGAGAGAGCGAGAGGTGATTGAGGCCGGGGACGACTGGCCGTCAACTCGGACATGGGACGAATGCAATTAGGGAACAAGGGGAGATGGAAATGAGGAGGAAAGCATTAGTTGGAGAAGAGTAGCCTGCTACCTAATGGTCCAGCCACCAATTCTCAATCTTGATAAGTAAGCAAGTCCAAGTGAAGGGCCGTCGTGAGCAGCCGAGCCAGGAGAAGGTTATATTATAGAGCAAAGGTCTAAAATCTCCATCCGAGGAAGATGACAAACAACTTGTCATTCCAGTACAAGGTTAAACACGGATCACACACTTGCGGTTTGGCCGGGGATGGTGTCAAAGTGTACGGCCGGGCGGTGGGGATTCTTACCCTTTGACACGACCGTGCCCGCGGGAACCAAGGCAGCGTCAGAGCGGGAGCGTGACAGGGTCGATGTGGTGAAACAAGACGGGTCGCTTATTACAGGGAGAGGACTTCGGAGGAGACTACAAGAAGACTCAATCGAGCTTGTTCCTTCCCCTGGTTTCTGCGGCTTCCCTGGCCAAGTACGGAGTAGATCACGCCACGGAGTTCCCGACATCTGACTTCTTCATCTTCCATCCTTCTTTGATGCTCACGCGAGCTTGAACCAGGTTCACGTTTGATACAAACTCAGTCCTCACAAGTGTTCTCGAGATAGAGAAGGCAATCAGCATTTTTATCGTGCCATCTTCAATAAAAAGCGACTTGTTTTCTTCCCGAGGGGGCTTCATTGATGTGCAAAGAAAGGTGTTCAACAACGAGTCTAGCCAACTCTGAGCGCCCCACGTTCCATTTGTATGGACGACAATTCCGTTGCCGAATAGGAGGCGAGGCTAACGGATTCGCTTGCCCCGGAACTGCGTAGCGTCAGGGCTCCATCCGGATTCAAATACCGTCCCGTGAAACCCCCGGCTTCAAGGGGCAACCCCTTGCTACCGTTGGTCCAGCTTTTTTGGAGCGTTGCTATTCGGAGCTTTCTCGTGTAATTAAAAATATCACGTACTTTAGTCTGATGCGCAACCTACTTCCCTGCAGGTATATGCAGTTTCCGCGGGCATGTATTTTTCTCCGCGAGAAAAGAAAAGAAAACTGTCAAAGCACACCGCAACGGGTGCACAATGATGAAGATGTAAATTCCCAAAGAAAAAAAAGAAAAAAGATCCAACATGAAGTGTTGCCACGTGTCAAAGCCAGTCCACTCACATGCTTTCTGAGCACAAATAGACGTCATTGTGAGCAGTTGATGTGGGAAAGAAGGGGGAAAAAAAAAAGCGTGTGGCATTATTCCCGTCGTCACTACATACGGAATGCGGGGGGTAGCGTCAAGACGCCACAGATCTCATGACCGTCTTGTAGGTTCCGCGCCACGAAATCTTCATAGGGCGTTCAATCCAAAAAGACTGTCATCGTCCACGCATTCCATTCCATAAAAATCCAGAAACATGACGGCCATCGTCGTGTTTTCAGCCACTCGGATCCCTCTCGCTTGGTAGCATACATGGTGGACAGTGACCATGAAACATGACATCATCGGCAAGTCCCTGCCTCTGATACATCTTCGCGTTGACCTATGCTTGGATCAGACCAAATGCGCTGACAGCGAAAACACCCATGACCACCACACGCGGAATTCGGCCATCGATCGATTGCATGGCGTCCAAGGCGCAGGCCTGGTTGCCGTAGTTCATTCTGATGGTTCCCGCGACAGCCGGCGAGTGTGGCAGTGGTTGAAGAGGAAGAGCAAGTAGAACTGTAAAATGAGACAGACAGCATCTGAAGACGGTGCTGTAGGACGTCTGTACGCATCGATTCGTCGAGGAACAGCACTTCGAGACGGCACTGTTCCCATAGCAGTAGGTGGCCGTCGAAGGAATGCAGGCCGTTGCCGCAGACTTTTTCCGAAGAAAGGCAGTTCGTCGTGCTGGACGAACTGTTGCAGGGTCAGGACCGGAGCCGGAGCCGGAACCCGAGTCGCCTCCGGACGAGGAGCCACGCGTCACCGCTACCACCTCCCTTGTCCCCTTTGGGACTCCGAGCCGTCAATCTCGGAACGGACTTGGGGATATCGGCGGCCGACCATTGTTGCTGGAATGCATGTCAGAATGCAGATGGACCAGTAGATAGATACATCTGTTTTTCAACGTACGCCCTTATACTCTAGACTAACCCGTCTTCGCCAGGAGTCCAGTACTTCACAGAGTTCTCCTTCGTGAATGAACCATTTGGGACTACATCTGCAGCCCTGTCAGCCCGACAGCACAAAACGGCTCAATTTTTGACACTCTCAATGTCTCTAGCTGGCCCCGCACTCCCGCGAGAGACGCCACGTGGCTCTTTTTCTAGGGCGTGACTATTAAGCACCCGCTCCTGCGTATTTAGCACCCCTAAATATAGCTAAGGTAGCTACGATAACTAATACTAGCTACCTATAGTAAATTATATAGTAGCTCTATACTAAGTATCTAACCGCTCCCTAACTACCCCTTACCTTAGCTAAATTATCTCTATCTCTAGCGCTACCTTTATAATAACTCTCTCTTATAATTATAATAATAATTAAGCCTAAAAGTCTTATATAAGCTAATTATTAATATATAATATATCTTATAATAGTAAAGTATATTATTATATTGATTGATTTTTATAATTTTTTTAGTATTATTGGTTATAGCCAATGCATCTAATTTATTATAACACATAATTATTACTAGCAATACCTAGCTAGTAAAACAATTAATAACTAAATTCTTATAGCTATAGTAATAAATAAGCTCTAAGGTTATAAATATAAGGGGCTATAAGGTTAGAGCAAAGTTTACAATAAACTTTATAGCTATATTAGCGCAAGAGTTATAATTCATAACCGCAGTTAAACTTAAATTTGTTTAAGTTTTACTTATAGCATAAATTAACATAATTCCCCTTTTCTTTATAACTATATTTATTCTATCTCTCTTACTTATGCTTTAAAGCTCTAAGGCAAACTTAAACTCTCCTAAATATAACTTATCCTTACTTATCTCTAATTTAATTTGCTTTACTTAAAATTAGTAAACATAATTAATACTTTCTATAAGATATATATAACCTAATAGACACACTATACCTATTATAATTACTAAGTAAGTTCTATATAACTAATTAACTAATTAACCCCTAACTAATTAGATAATAGCATAGCTAAGGGTAACTAAAAGCTAGGGGTAATAGCTACTAGGCTATAGAACCTTTAGGCTATTTAAAAAGCTAATAAAAATCCTAATTAAAGGGAAATTAAGAAAACTAAAGAAAATATAAAGGAATTTAAGAAAAGTAAGAATAAGAAGGGAAATAAAAGACTAGAGAAAAAGGCTAGATATTTAGAAAAGATATTAAAAAATATAGAACTTTAATCATTTAAGCAGTTTTACCTCGTGCTCGGGAGGGGGTATATTATTATATAACTATTCCTATATTATTAGCCTTAATATTATCTAAAATCTCTAGTATTAAGGTATTAGAGTTATTAGAGTTATAGTTAGTAAGCCTATTAAGTATATACTTATATAACTAAGGATACTTTATACTAGGCTTATATAGGTTATTATTAATATTATTAGGGACTTTAATAACCTTATATAAAGCTATTTAGACTATACTAATTATAGTAAGTGCTATTAAGGGTAGTAATTATAAGGTATTATAAGCCTTATAAGCCTTATTAGCCTCTTTTACTTAGGTATATTTAAAAGTAAATAGCTTATATAAGGTCCCTATAATAGGATTTCTCTTCTCTAACTTAAGAGCCTCCTAAGGCTTGCCTTTTTCTTATATTAGTATAGGGTTAAATAGTCTTACCTAGGAATTATCATTATTGATTTTTATAATTTTTTTAGTATCATTGGTTATAGCCAATGCATTTAATTTATTACAACACACAATTATTACTGGCAATACCCAGCTAGTAAAACAATTAATAACCAAATTCTTAAGGACCTTTCTATTACTAGCTTGCATTGTAAGTCTAATAGCTGCACTATAGCTGTTAATAGTTACGAAAGTAACTATTAATAGCCACGTTATAGCTATTAATAGTTATAACTAACCGTGTGAATAACTAATTTAAATCAATTATAAATTAGTTAATTACATTATAGCTATAAGTGTAGCTATAATACAGCTACTAGTAATTAGGTAAGTTAGGGTAATATAAGTAGCCTACCCTATAGCTATCTTTAACAGCGATTTTCTCTTTAACTAAAGGTTATATAAAAGTTTTACATATAGCAAATTAAAGCTAAAAGATAGGGCTTTCTTTTTATATAGGAATATTTTTTAGACTAAAAATTATTATATATAGGTTACTAGTTTGTATAGTAATAAGTTATTTTTTTAGATTTTAGATATAAATAAATTTTATAGAAAATTAAAAGTAGCTCTTAAGTGTCACGGCTTGAGCGTAGGGTTAAATGAACGAAGTGATAGCTAAGATTCTTGTAGTTACTGCTAGGAAGATACTAGCTAGGGGTAGGTATATAAAGGTTTTAATCTCTAACCTAGTACTAATAATATATATAGTCTTTAAGGAATACCTTGCTTTATAAGCACATAGCTATCTTATAGCTAGCTAGCCTCTTTATTATTTATATAGCCTAAAGGTTCTTTAAAGATTCGCTCTAATAAATATCCTATCTCTAACCTTTACGCTTCTAATATAATACTCCCCTAATATATAATTAACCTTAATTATAAAATAAGCTACTTACTTAGGGTATAGTTACTATAATAAAGCTTATAAAGAAAAATAAGATAAGGTACCTTATAACTAAATATATAGGTAAATAAAATAATAATAATAATACTACTAATTATAAATAACCCCCTTTATTATAGGTAGTAGTGTCTAAATAGTAGCCTATATATAGCTTTAATATAGCGAAATAAATATTATTACCTATTATATAGCTAGACTAAAAAAAAATAGATAACTTATATTAATTTTTATAATTAGTTTAAATAAATAAGGTACCTAATGCTATAGTTCTACATAGTCTAATTAAAGGGCTTATATTATAGTTACTATAAGTTTATAGCTATTAGGTATATATATAAGTAGTAAAGCTAATAGTTATTATTATAGTTTATAAATTACTTATATATAGTGTATTAGATTACTTAAGGGGTCTATAGTTAATATAAAAGAGACTAATTTTTTCTCCCTTTTATATACTTCCTTTCTCTTATAATAATTCTTAACCTTATAAGTTACCCTTCCTAGCTAAGTAGTAGCTTTCTTACTACTATTATACTATAGTTACTAACCTTTTTTAGTCTTTAAATATTATTATTATCTATTACTATTTATCTTAGTTCTTTATCTTATTCTTAGTTATTAGTTTATTTGCTTCTAGTTATAATTTATATCTAGTCTATTATAGCTAACTTATAGCTAGTTTACTATATCTTTATAGTATCTTTATTACTAACTTACTACTAGTAATATAATAAGTAAGAAGATTCTATATATATAGTACTCTTAGTAAGTAATAATATAGAATATCTTACTAAAAAATAGTATTTATAATATTCTAGGATATTTTATTAATAATAAGACCTTTCTTATAGAATATAAAGAATCTATAAGTATAACTTCTTTACTTACTTACTACTTCTTTATTACTAATATTCTAATAAGCTACTTAATAAAATATACTTACTACTTTTAAAATAATAAAAACTACCTTATAGTATATCTTTCTTATCTAGAATTTACTTACTTATTACTAATATACTACTAGTGTTTAGCTTAAATTATATAGCTTTATAATAAGCTATTTAAACTTATTAAAGCTACTTTAAAAGGTAGCTACTACTATTAGAATAAAGTAAGTATAATTCTACTACCTAGATACTAAATTACTACTAACTTACTAGTAGTTTATTATAAAAGTAAAGAAAAAGCTATAGAATACTATTCTATCCTATAAAAATTCTAATAAGTATAGATATATTTACTATACTTAAATAACTACTAATACTACTTATAAAGTAAAGAGTAATAAGTACATTATAATAGTATTACTAAGTAATACTATAAACCTTAAGATATAGATTAATATTTTAAATAGTCTTTACTTTATAGCCTAGAATATCCTAATAGTAAGCTTTCTTAATATATATAGCTAATACCTAACTAACTTACTAGTAGTTTATACCCTATACTACTAACTTACTTAATTATATTAGTCTTATTAAGCTTCCTAGTAAACTTTAGATTTATATATATAAAGAGAGGGATTTTAATAATAAAGATACTCCTAAGGCCTTTACCTTTATAGTTACTATAGCTATTACTATTATTAAGGAATTAGTAATTCTAGTAACTAACTCTATTATAAAGGGGTAAGTACTTAGTAGCTATATAATAAATTATTTAAGTTATTTAAGTAAATTAACTTTATTTTCTAATATCTTACTATATTAACTTATAAGTTATAACTATTTTATATTAACTTTACTACTTAACTATTACTTATAGTTATTAATAATTTCTTTAGTGCTAAAATCCCTTTTTAATACCTAAGAATTCTCTAAAGTATTATAGCTTTTCTATTTAACTAGATATTTATAATACCTTTTATTATAGTAATATAAAATAATTCTCTTAACTTTAAACTCTTATTTATTATCTTTAATATTATCCTATAGTAAAAATATATCTTCTATATTAGTTAGGTCCCCTTTAAAAGGTTAAGACTAGTAATATTAAATATATTATATAATTAAGTCCTAGGTAGTAACTTTAATTAATATACTAATTTATAACTCCTAATTACCTTTTTAATCTTATAGAGGCCTAGATACTTTATAGCTAGCTTCTTACTAGGTTATCTTAAATTAATATTCTTTATTAATAGTAAAATAGAATTACTAACTTTAAACCTTATTAGAGTTCTTTTCTAGTTATAATATTTCTTATACTAAGTCTATAAGTTACTTAAAAGCTATTTAATTATAGTGTGTTTCTCTCTTAGTACTAAGACTTTACTTTTAGCTTAATTATTTACTAAAGGGATATTTATAATTACTTATTATAAACCTCTAGGATTATAACCTTATAATACCTTTACTAGTGTGTAGCTATGCCTTATATAATTACTTATATTATATATAAACTACACTAATAATAGGTTATTTACCTAATTAGTTTATTTAGTATAAGTAAAAGCCCTTAAATAATATTCTAGGACTTAGTTTAAATATTCTATCTAGCTATCTATTTAGGGGTAAAAAGCAGTGCTAAGTAGTTACTTAGTTATAAAAAGATAATAAAAAGTTATTTAGAAATCACTAGTAAATATAAAACCTTAGTTTATTATAATACCTTCTAAAGCTTTATAATCTCTAAAAACATATTCTAAGAATATAGTTACTAGCCTATTACTAGTTAGTTATATTAATATAGGAATATAAATACTATATTTTATAAATTAGTTAATAATAACTAGAATTATATTATAGGTCTAGTTTAAATCTTTTACTAGTAAAAGTCTAGTAATAAAATCTATTAATAATTCTTAAAAAGGGTAATTAAGCACTAGTAGTATAGCTAGCTTACTATATAGTTTATAATACCTTAGTTTTAAAGTTTAATAACTTATATAAGTACTAATATATACCTTTATATCTTTCTTTATTATTAGCTAATAATATTAGTTTATAATCTAATAAAGAGTTTTACTTACTTCCTAATACCTAGTAATAAGGTTATTATAAGTTAGTAATAAAATTTCTTTTCTTATTCCTAAAGGGATAAAAATATAATTCTTAAATATTAATAGCTTAGAGAGTCTAATAAACTATATCTAGGATACTACTAAATTACTACTTTTAAGTAACTTTAATTAACCTATAGTAAAGTTATTCCTTTACTATACTTTATATAATAAGACTTAAATTAGGGGTTTTAATTCTAAGCTTTTTTCTAGAAAGTTAAAGATAAACTTAGAAGAGGTTCTCTAAATAGATTAGATCCTAGCTATAATATCTTTATAAGTAATTAGTTTAATAGATACTTCTAGTCTTATAAGTATATAAATAAGTAATGTTTTTAAGGGGCGCCCTTACTACTTACTAGTAATAACCTATACTAGTTTACCCCTAATAGTAATAGCTAGTCTAATAGGAAAATTAAAATAACTAAGTAATAAACTAAATATATACTAGGTACTAGTAGTATTACTATAGCTAGCTTATTACTTATTAATAAAAGAATTAAAAGTATTAAATAACCTTACTAATATAACTCTTCTAAGATTATCTAGATTATTAGGTTCTTTAGGAATATAGTTAAGTTATAATTTTTTAAAACCCTAGATATTAGTAGTATTATTATAGTGTTATTATAACTAACTATTAGTTACACTAAGTAATATTTTTATAGAACCTATAGTACTAATAGTATTACTAGGGTATTCCTATTACTTAGTATCTATAAATTTAGATAAAAAGGTAGGAAGTTATATAGTTACTACTTTTACTTTCCTTACCTTACTTATAAAATCTAGTTTTCTTAAAAGTAAGTTAGTAGGATTTAATTTCCCTATATAATATATAATCTTAAAGTTAAAAGGATAAAGCTTATTAAGTATAGTTACTTACTTACTAGTAAGCTTAGGCTTTATAGCTAGGTACTTATAGTTTAAATAGTCTATAATAACCTTAATTATATAAGCTAAATAAGCAAGGTAATGTCTCTATATATAAAAAGCCTCTTAAATGGCTAATAATTTACTATTAGGTATTAAATAGCGTAATTTAGCATTAGTTATCTTCCTTAATATAAATATAACTAAGTGCTAGTAACCTAGCATATATATTATAAGTATAGCCCTAATTATATATCTAGATATATCTATCTTTACTCTAAGATATATAAGTAAGTTAAAATACACTAAAATTAGTGCTTCTTAAAATTTTTATTAAAGTTCTTTAAATATTACGAACTTATAAGGTTCTAGGTTAAATATTACTAATTACTACCCTCTAAGGTAATCTATTAATAGAATAATAACTTTACTATACTATTTAATAAAATAGTAGTAAAATCTAGTAAAACTAAGGAATAACTAAATATTAAAGACACTATATAGTATTAGCTAGGTTATAATAACCTTAACTCTTACTAGGTTTATTATAATACCTTTTACTAATATCTTAAAGCCTAAGAATTTAACTTCCTTAACTAAAAATTAACACTTCTTAAGATTAATAAAAAGACTTATATCCCTAAGCCTATATAAAATTTATTTAATATATTCTATATACTCCTTAACTATGCTACTATATATTAGTGTATTGATTGATTTTTATAATTTTTTTAGTATCATTGGTTATAGCCAATGCATCTAATTTATTACAACACATAATTATTACTAGCAATACCTAGCTAGTAAAACAATTAACAACTAAATTCTTACAGCTATAGTAATAAATAAGCTCTAAGGTTATAAATACAGGGGGCTATAAGGTTAGAGTAAAGTTTACAATAAACTTTATAGCTATATTAGCATAAGATATAGTTATAATTTGTAACCGTAGTTAAACTTAAATTTATTTAAGTTTTACTTATAGTATAAATTAATATAATTCCCCTTTCCTTTATAACTATGTTTTTTCTATCTCTCTATATCTCTTCTATCTTATAGCTTACTACTTATGCTTTAAAGCTCTAAGGCAAACTAAATTAACTTATCCTTACTTATCTCTAATTTAATTTAAATCGCTAGGTAGGTTTTATATTACTAATTAACTAATTAAATAATAGCATAGCTAATGGTGACTAAAAGCTAGGGGTAATAATCACTAGGCTATAGAACCTTTAGGCTATTTAAAAAGCTAATAAAAATCCTAATTAAAAGGAAATGAAGAAAACTAAAGAAAATATAGAGGAATTTAAGAAAAGTAAGAATAAGAAGGGGAATAAAAGACTAGAGAAAAAGGCTAGATATTTAGAAAAGATATTAAAAAACATAGAACTTTAATCATTTAAGCAGTTTTACCTCGTGCTTAGGAGGGATATATTAGTGTATTATCTAGGTAAATAATATAAGTCTTATTAATAAGTCCTTTAAGAGTATTATTAATATACTCCTAAAAGGTTACTAGTATATTAACTAGTTTAAATAGCATTATAAGATATTTAAAGTAGTTATAGTAATAATAAAAGGCTATCTTTTACTTATTACCTAAGTAAATATATAGCTAGTAATATGTATCTTTTAGATTAAGGACTATAAAAATAACTATACTTACTAATTAATTAAGGATTTTAGTAATAAGGGGCAAAGGGGCTTTATCCTTAATTATAATCTTATTTAAGCCCTTATAATCTATATAAAGCCTTAATTTCCCTTTTTTCTTTAAAATAAATAAAATTAGGGCTTTAGCTAGGCTAACTAATCTTCTAATCTACCCTTTAAGCTACGCACTTATAAGGTACTCTTTAAGAACTAATAGCTTCTTTTTAGCTAAATTATATATAGGCCCCTAAGGTAGTGTTTTCCTTTTTTCTAATTTAATTATATAAGTATAGCCCCCTAGTTTAGGAAGCTTACTTACTAGCTCTTTAGAAAAAATATTTATAAACTCTATATATTCCTTTAAAATTATTAGTATAGGGTATTAGGTGCTTATGCCTTAATTTAATATAGCTTATTTACTACTTATGCTTTCTAAAATTAGTATAACTATAATACCTTTACTTTTTTATTACTAGTAAGTATATTCTAGTAACTATATAGCTACTTTACTATTTAATTATACTTTTATTATTACTAGGTTCTCTAATTAGTCCTTATCCTTTTCTTTCTAATTTTTATTTTTTAAAATACTTAGCCTAATCTTTATTACCCTAAATAGTAATAAAACCACTACTTATTTTTTCTCCTTATATATTTACTACTTACTATAGATAAAGGAGAGGTATTCTATAGTTACTAAATATCTTTAAAATCCCTAATCCTAATATATAATTATAGGTAAATATTCTTTAGTTTAATCTATACCTAGTATTATCCCTTTACCTATATTAGTAATATAGTAGCTAACTTAATAGACTTTTATAAATTCTATACTATTTTTTACTTTTATTAATATTTTTAAGATCCCTTAATATAAAATCTCTTTTTAGCTTATACTCTTTAGTACTTAGTTTAATTAGATTATATTCTCCTAATTCTTTTTTAATAATAATTTAGGATAAATTATTAAGAACTATATACCTATATTTAATAGCGCTTTTATAGCTAATTACTAGTTATCTTATTATAAAGATACCTATATTCTTATTCTATTATCTATAGGGTATTCTATAGTAAGATTATATTCCTAGGTTTATACTATTTAAACTAGTATTATATTAGGTAATATAGCTTTATTACTACTTTTACTATATCTCTTAGTTATATACTTATTACTTTTATAGGTAAAATAGTTTAGTGCCTAATAAGCTAGTATAGTATATCTAGGCTTTCTATATTTATAGTATACTAGAAATAGCTTTTTTACTTAATCTTTACTTTATTACTATACCTTATCTATAGGTAATATAAAGTATTATCTCTTTCTTTTAAGGTTTTAACTTTTTTTATTACTTTAGCTTAAACTTATTATAATCTTTACTTTCTTACTTTAGCCTTATAACTAGCTTTAAGTTATTAAAATCTCTTAGCTAATTATTTACTTTCTTATAGTATTATTTAAGCTATTTAGAAAAATAGTAATTTATAAATATATAGGGATTACTTTAGGTAACTTAGCTTTTACCTTAGTCTAAGCTTTTATAAAGGCTTAAAATAATTAGTTACTCTTTTACCTAAGATTTAGTAATATTCTTATTATTTCTAAGTATCTTATACTCTTATTTATTATTCTAGTTTTTAGCTATTTTAGAAAACCTACCTATATAAATAATAAGTAATTTATATACCTATTTATAGCTATATAATATATTTATTATTACTTTATATTATTAGCTAGGTAGCTACCTATATATACTATCTTAGTAGTATTATTCTTAAAGGTATAGTAGTTTAATTTAAATAATATATCTAAATTTACTAGGAAATTCTATAGGTTCTTATATATATCCCCTTTATATATAGGTATTTTTATTTATATCTTAATAAAACTATTTTACTATATAATTACTACTAAGTTACTATAGACTACTAGTAAAACTATAGCTAAAGTTTAAGGGGTAATTATAGGTTTTAAAGGAGATTTAGCTAATCCTAGATTTACCTTAAGCTCTCTAATTTATACCTTTATTTATAGAATCTCTTATATCTTTTAAAGGTAATATAGCTTAGCTTATATAACCTTATAGTATCTTTATAATACTTTATCTAGGTTATTTATATTATCTATACCTTTACCTAGATTAGGATTAGGTAGTATTTACTATACCTTATTTCTATTTATAGTTTTAGATTATAAGGGTTCTTTACCTTCCTAATTATTTATAGCTTTATTATTATAAAGTACTAGTGTGTTTTATATAGATCTTTAGAGTATTAGCTATATAATAATCTAGCTAATAGTTTATATCCTTAAAAGGGTTTTAAAGAGATTAATTTATTATAGCTTATTTATAGGGTTAAATAAATAAAGTAATAGCTAAGATTCTTATAGTTACTACTAGGAAGATACTAGCTAGGAATAGGTATATAAAGGTTTTAATCTCTAACCTAGCACTAATAATATATATAGTCTTTAATAAATACCTTGCTTTATAAGTATATAGCTATCTTATAGCTAGCTAGTCTCTTTATTATTTACATGGCCTAAAGGTTCTCTGAAGATCCGCTTTGCTAAACGTCCTGTCTCTGACCTCTGCGCTCCTGACAACTACACTAACTATAAGGAAAAAAAAAACTACACTACAAATACAAAATTTTCCCAAAAACTACACTAACTACACTACAAACAATACTCTGTTCTTAAGTAAGGAGGAGTTATTATAAATAGCTTTAATAATTAATTAATTGCTAAGTTTATATATAATATTATTACTTCTTATAAGTGGAAGTCTAATGTTTCTATACTAATTCTTTAAGAAAAGGAACCCTAATTTAACTTTATAGCCTTATTAAGTAAATTTATTACTAAGAAAGTAGAATTTAGTCTTTTATAGACTTAGCTATATAAGGAAAGAATGTATTATACTAGCCTATAAAGAAGTAGGAATTGTAATTAACCCTGCCTTATTAATTAATTTCTAGTGCTTAGCTTACCTTTTATTAAAAGCCCCTTAGATAATTTATTAAGAGAACTCTAATAATATAACTACCTTTCTCTTCTATATATTCTAGGACTTTATTAAATATAAGCCTAAAGGTTTTAGGGGGAAGAAGTATATATTATATATAATTAATGCTTATATATTCTTTTACTAGGTAATCCTAACTATTAATAAAGCTAATATAGTTAAAGTAATTAAGGCTTAGAAGATTACTATTAAAAATTTAAGTAGCGGATTTACTATTAAATACTTCTATATAAATAATATAACTAAATTCCTTAGTAAGAAGTTTAAACTCTTTTATTAGAAAGAGGGAATTATCCTTTAGACTAGTGCTTTATATATCCTTACTTATTAAGGCCTTATTAAATATACTAGTTAAACCCTTATAAAGATAGTATAATCCTTTATAATTAAAGCTAAATTACTAGAACTTCTCTAGCTATATACTATAAAGTATATAGTAAAAATTACTAATCTATTACTTACTTATAGGAATAAGGATAATTAGTCCTCTTAATAGGTATTATTTAATATCTTAGGGCTTAAGAATAATGCCTTAATTTAATATCTATGCACTTAGGGATATATTATATATATATGTATTCCTAATAAATATTATATTTAATTATAAAAGATAGCACTATAAACTAAGAAGGGTTAACTTATTAGTATAGATAGCCCTAAATATTATTTTTATAAGGTTTAGATCCCTAAAGATTAGAGGATTATATATATAAGGGATGTTTGCTTTAATAAAATAAATATACTAATACTTACTAAGTTTAAGGCTAATAAGACTATTTATATTATAAACCTTATTAACCCTTCTTTTGCTAAAGAGGGTTATTATATTATTAATGTTTTACCTATAAAGAAACCTTATCCCTAGCCTTATATTAATACTAAATAAAAGAAGGTCTATTTTATAAATACTTTATTAATAGCCTTAGAAATTAATAAGAACTACTACTCTTTTAAGGAGGAAGATAATTCTTCTATTAAAACTAAGCCCTTATTATTCTAGAGCTTTCTCCTAATGCCCTTTAAGAGTCCTTCTTAAAAGGATCTTATATACTATTAATAATAATAAATTAATAAAGAAGATATAGTCTTACCTAGGTAATAGCCTAGGGCCTTCCTAGAGAAAGAAGATAATAATAATGCTATTATTTAATAATAACTTAAACCTAAACCTAAGCCCCTAAGATAATCCCTTTAATCTAATATATATTAAGACTATCTTAATATTATAATATCTAGTAAGAAGAAGGCACTTTCTCTAGGTACCTGCTAATTAAACCTTATAATTTATTATTATAATAATAAAGTGGAAGAAATCACTACCTTATATACCTTTTTAATGCTTAAAGCAGCTAATATAGCTAATATAAAGATTAATATCTTATCTAATTAGTATAAGGCTAAAGTTATAGATAACTATTATAACTTCTAGAGACTTACTAAGAAAAAGGAACTCCTTAAAATCTATAAAAAGAAGTGCTAGGATTTAGTCTTTACTTCTAAAGATATAAAGATCTATAATAGTTAATAGGTTTATATAGTTAAGTATCTAATTAATTAGGAGCCTTATCTAAAAGTAAGATAGGTTATAAGGGGAGACTAAAACCTAGAGGTTTTTTATAATAAGGACCTCTATATAGTAATAGTATACTTAGTTTCCTTCTAAGTGTTTTATATACTTATTATATCCTTTAACTATAAATAGTAATAATATAATATTATAAATACCTTTCTTAATGCTAAAGCATAAGGAGATATTTATATTAAATAACCTTATAGCTATTCTAATAGTATAACTAGGGTTTATAAGTTTAATAAAGCTCTTTATAGATTACTTATTTCTTCTCTTTAGTGGTTAGATAATATTACTAAGGAACTTAAAAAGCAGGGATTTAAATAACTATTAAGCAAACTCTATATTTTTTAATATAATAATATTATACTTCTTCTATATATAGATAATATAATTATTATAAAAAAAACCCCTTATAATTATTATAAGTATTATTAAGGAATTATAGAAACACTATAAACTAAAGTATTTAGGTAATATTAAGCTTTTCCTTAGTATTAAGTTTATTTATAACTACGCTAATTACACTATACTTCTTTATTAAAAGCTCTATATATAGAGTATTATAAAGAAATTTAATATTAAGAACCTTTGTTAGTTACACCAAGGAACGTTGCACTAGTGCAAAGGGGGTTTAATTTAATGAAGTTAATGATAGTTAATAATATCTAAGAGAGAAAAGAAGATAGAGAAGGAGAGGAATCTAGCTAGGAGAGAAGGTAAGTAAAAAAGGGGAAAAAGTGGGTCTTGCAGTGCGGAGCCACTGCGAGCGGTGCGGGGATACCTATAATATAACTAATTACATTATATGTATCCCTTTTGTAAACCTACCTTTAGCTATAGCTAGACTAACTATTATCTAAGAGTCTAGAGGAAGCTATACTAGTAGTCTCTCTTTTTCTTTATAGCTAAAGAAGCCTAAAAACGCGATAAAAATTAAATTAAAAGAAAGTATATATAAGTAAATCCCTTTATAGGAATCCATAGCTCTAATTAGCTATTATAGCCTTAGTTAATCTAATTAACCTAGTTACCTTAATCTATACCTACTAACCTATTATCTTAATCCTCCTATTTGCCTAACCTTATAGGTCTTTTAACCTAGCCTTCTATATAAATTATTAATTCATTTAAATTAATTAAATTTAAAAGGGCTAAATTTAGCAATGCCTTTATTATCATATTAGCTAGATTATTGCCACTAGTAATCTACCTAACCTTATAAATCTCTCTTCTCTTATATAACTATTAGAGAGCTATAATATTAATTATTAGCTACTTCTCCTTTATTATACCTAGCTTTATAAAGTATTTATATAATAAGAAAGAGTTAGTATAAAGAATTATTAGAATCTAGGGCATTTTTAATTAGTCTATAATTATATAAAGAGTTATAGATATTATATACGCAATATTAGCGCCTTAAACCATGCTATATAGCTTAGATATAAGTGCGCTATAAGTTATATGCTTGCTTTTTATAGAGCTATATATTATAATATTGCCTTTTAAGGTAAAGGTATTATTATTCTTTAATGCTTTATTACTAATTATAATTACATACCTAATTTATAAGCTAAGGTCTTTATTATTAGTAAGGGACCTATCTATAAATATAAAGAGCTTTGCTTCTTTAAGAGTTAATAGGATATACTATAATCCCCACTACTAATGCTTAATTTGCTACTTAAGGTGTTTATTAAGTTATAAGATATTATTAGCAAAGGGTTCTTAGTATTATATAGTAATTAATAGGTTATAAGATGCTTTAGGTTAACAGACTATTACAATATAACTCCCCTAGGCTCTTTACTTAATATAATCTTGCTTTACTATTAGTGATTATAGATTAATTTCCTTAATCTTCTAACCTTAGCCCTTTTAGGTTAGGGTTAGTAAGGTATTAGTAGTCTAGGTTAGGATATAGCTATTAAAAATAAGGGGATTTATAGTTATTAGGTGTTATTTTTCTTTAGCTATAAACTTCGCCTTCTAAAGCTCTCTTTCTTCTTTCTTAAAGAAGTTATTATTACTAAGGCCTAGGGTATTATTTATTTATATTCCTATAATGCTAAAGAGGTTCTTATTATTTAAGGCTATAATTAATAAGCAGGGATTATATGTTAAGGTTATTATATTAAGGTTATCTTTATAGTAATAGAAATACGTTGCTTACTAATAGGTTCTAGCCTCTGTAATTCTGTAAAGAGGCTTAATTACCTCTATTACTATGCCTTCTAGAAAGAGGTATATAATCTATTTAGGTAATCTTATAATAATTAGCCTATTTAGGGTTATATAGGATTAAACATAGGCTTGTGTAATGTCTTATAACTAAAGGTAAATTCCCTTTTACTTTAATAATAAAGCAAGGGCTATAATAATCCGTTAGCTTAATCGCTATATTATTAGTAACTAGGTTAAGATAGCCTCTTTTCCTCTATTATTATACCCTTATATAATAAGGCATAACTTCTTATATAGTAATTTAGTCCCTTTACCTTTAATCTCTTAAACTATATAAGAATTAAAAATCCTATAGTCTCTATGCTTAGTAGGATTAAACATTATAAACCTAAACATATTATAAGCTTATAAGGCATTAATCTTAGCTTAGTTAGATTATTTAAAAAGGCTTCCTAGAGTTATAATTTTTCCTTCTTAGTAAAGTTAAAAGGCTAGTTTCTAGTTAGCCTTTTCTTTTGCTATAAGGAATTCTATATTTAGCACTTTTCTAGCTATAATCTCTTTAAATAATACCTTCTCTTAGTCTTTATTAATAAATATAAAGGGCTTTATAAGTCTAATAGCTTTATTAGGATTATAAGCCTAGGCCTTAATAGCCTTTACTTTTATTACCTTAAGGCTATTAGCTTTATAGCTTCCTATAGGGGTAGCTTTAGTATTATAAGCCTCTTTAAGCTTCTTTATAACCTTATTAATATAGAATTAGACTATAAGGGCCTTCCTTAGTTTTCCTTACTTTCTCTTTACTAGTGTCTTTTTCTCTTCTTCCCTTACCTTACTACCCTTTACTAGTAGCTTATCTTCTCTAGTCTCCTTATAGAAGGTATAAGGGGCCTCTAGGCTTAGGTTATATTCCCTAATACACTAAAGGCTTTACTTATTAGCTTCTATATACTATAAGTCCTTAAAGTATAGCTTTATTACTATAGAGCAAAACCTAACTAGGCTATAGGGTATCTTAAATATATAAGTCTTCTTATTAGTAGCTAATAGCTTATAAGGGCTATACTATCTATCTTTTTCTCTCTATATATATATATTAGCCTATAGTAATAGCTAATATATTAGTAATATATTAGGGCTATTCTAGGCACTAAAGGCATTATAAACTTACCTTTTAGCTAGGTAATAGTAAACTTTATTAGTTACTTTCTAAATTACCTTAGCTTATTAAATAATAAAGATACTTAGTAATAACTTATCTATTATCTATAGGTAAGCTTTAAAGACTAATAGTATAGGCATAAGGCTATCTAGACTTACTAAGTTATTAATAGCTTTAATAGCTATTTAGAGTTATTATTTAGGAGTAATCTCTTTACTAATTAAGTTTATAATAATATTATAAGCCTAGCAAAGAGGTTTATAGTATCTTTTAACCTTTCTAATACTATTATAGGCTTTAATAAGTATCTTATTAATCTTAATTAATATTAAGTAAGTATAATGCTTAAATTTAGCTAAAGTAAAGTTATTACTAGTATTATAAATAATCTAATCTAGGGGGCCTAGATATATATCTATCTAGCACTCTCTAATTATATCCTAAATATTATAAGCTTTTTGCTTCTTAGGGTTAAGGAAATAGGCTACTTAGAATAAGGTTACTAAATTAATAATATAAAGGACTAGTTAACTATTAATTTATATAATATTAATAATAATCTTATAGTTAAAGTTATAGTTATCTTTAATTAAGAATTTAAATTAGCTAGGGGCTTTTCTATTTATCTAATAATAATAACAGACTTTTATTAGCTTTTTAATTATATAGTGTTTAATATTATAACTAGCTTATTAAAGGACCTTTATAAGGTATTAAATCAAAGAATAACCAAATCTTTAGTAAAGTTAATAAATCTCTCCTTCTAATAAATAAAATACTATAGTCTTCTTTACCTCTAATAGCCACTAAGGATAGCCTTATTTATATATAATAGGTATAGTGTTATTATCTTAGATTAGCATATTAGTAAGGTTATCTATCTTAACCTTTATAAAATCTATATTAGTAAGGGAAAAAAGAAAAGGTATAGTAGTATTAAGGATATAGAAGTTAATTTAACTAAGCTTTATTAGCATATATATTACACTATATATAGTTACTAATCTAGCGCTAAAGTTAATAACTTCTAGGCTATAGGGTTTAATCTTTAATAATAGCATTAATCTTAATAAGGCTTTAACTTATACTAGGCTAGTAGTTAATTAACCTAAAGCTCCTATATCTAGTATAATTTCTTTAAAGACTTCTTTAGAATAGCATTCCTTAGAGGTATAATAAATTAAATAGTCCTTATTAGAAGCCTCTTTAAGGTATAGCTCTTACTTAAGTAAGGCATATTAAAAGGCCTGATTTTTAAGTATTATAAGAATATTAATATTATTAATTATTTATAGCCTAAAGCAAAAGAATTATATAATACTTAGGTATACCTTTAATAATAGCTTCCCTTTAGTATTATTATTATTATTATTATCTTAGGCCTAAGTATAAGCCTTAAGCTAGGATTCCTAGTTTTCTAGTTTCTTTATTTTAGTATTAGCACTACCTTTAATTAAAGTAAGGAATAATTAGAACTTCTTCTTTAAAGGGAGTAAGTAATAACTCTTACTAGCTTATTATCTCTCTCTCTCTTTCTTTTACTTAGTATTAGAGTAGTTTATTAACTAGTAGCTACTTTTACTATAAATAAAGCATTACTTAGGGCACTTAAAGCTACTATAATAGTCTTCTCTTTCTCTCTAATTTTATTAACTATATTATTAGTTTATAAATATAGCCTCTAAAGGGTCTTTACCTTATTACTAGTAGTATTAAGTACTTCTTATACTACTCTCTATAATTATAATTAATTTATAGAGATTACTAGTAAGGTTCTTAAAGCCTAGTATATATATATACTTTACTACCTAATATTTAGGAATACTAGAGACTATATTTAAGGTTTACTTATAGAGCTTTATATTTACTATATTAAAAGGGTATAGCCCTTTATAGACTCTTTTTAATATAGTTAATAGAATCTTAAGATATTTAAGCTTACTTTTTTTAGGGTTTTAAATAATAATATTCTTAAGGGTTATATTACTTTACTTATAATAGTAAAACTATTAATTACTTTTTATTTTAAAGTATTAATAGATATTTATAATTATCTCTTTATAAAAGAGATTCTTACTAGAAAGGTAGTTAAGGAAGTATTATTTAGTATCTCCTATTAGTATAATAAGAAATACTTTACTAAAGTATAATCTAGGGAGATTAATCTAGTTATATTTACTCTTAAAAAGTATAAGCTTTAGTATAAGGAAGTTATATAGCTTTTTACTATAGTAATTACTATTCTTATATATCTTTATAAGCTTAGAAATCTTCTTTATAGTCTATTTACTAGAAAAAAGGTATTAAGAAGGGAAAGTAAGCTATTAGGGTTTAAACTCTTAGTATAACTAAAATTATTATAGGGGTTCTTATAAAGAATATAGTAATTATTCCCTTTAAGGGTAAGAAATACTAAAGAAAGTCTTTAGGGTAGTAACTTATAGAGGTTATATTTAAGGTAGTTTAGAGAATCTTAATCTCTTTTCTAGCTAAAGAGGTATTAAGATTTAATAGAGTACTTCCTTAAGTAATACTAGGATTAAATATCCTAGGCCTTATTTAATAGGAATACTATAATCTTAAAGAGAGTTATATAGCTCTTTAATAATATTCTTATTTACCCTTTTAAAGGTATTCTTAGACTAGCCTTTAAAGTCTTTCTAGAATAATTCCTAGAGATTATTATCTCTCTAACCTTAATGCTTACTAAGGTTAATAAATCCTATAATATAATTATTAAGCTTAGACTATATAGTAGTTTTAGGGTCTAGCTTAGTAAACTCTTTCTGATCTCTTATAAGCTTACTAGTAAGTAATTATAAATATAGTAGTAGTTTACTCTTAAAGGGTCTTTTAATAGTAATTATTAAAGCTTTATTATTACTAGCTCTTTCTCTTATTAAAGGTCTAGATTTAAATTCTACTATCTTTAATAAAATAAAATAATTAATATAATAAAGCCTAGAGTTCTAATTAAATAGAATAAACTAAATAAATAGAATAAACTAAATAAATAGAATAAACTAAACAGGAGTATAATAATAGGATAGCGTTTTTCTATTAGGTATAATATAGTAAATAGGGTAAATAGGGAAAAAAACAGGGAAAATAGGATAAATAGGGTAAAATAAATAGGATAAGTAGAATAGGATAAATAGGGTAAATAGAACAAACAGGATAATTAGAAGAAACAATAAAAATAATAAAAAGAGGGAAGAAGGAAAAAAAAAACATATGTAATAAAGATAACATAGACTTAAAAATAACTTAAGATAGCGTAGACTTAGAAATAACTTAACTATATATAAAACATAAAGAAGTAAAGATAGTTATAGTAAATAATTATAAAGAAAGGAGAAAAGAGGTAAAGAGGTAAGGTTATATAGATTAGCTAGCTTAGCTAAGGGTTATGTTTAATATTAGGTTTAAATAAAATACCTTATAGCAATAGATTTAGTTATTTAGTTAGTTTTCTTATAATAGATAATAAGAATAATAATTAATTAAATATCCTAAAGGCCTAAGAGTTAATAGATTAATCCCTTAGAAGTCTAATAAGCCTATTGCTAGGATTCTAGTCTATCTTCCTTTAGCATACTTTATAGTTATACCTCTTTGCCTAAATAGCCTATATATTAGCTTAAGAGGTAAGGGGCTATAGTATCTATAGAAATATCTTTTCTTATAATACCTAACTTATTTATAGTTATAGTTAACTACTAATTAGTATTAGTTACACTAAGGAATATTACACTAGTATAAAAGGGGTTTAATTTAATAAAGTTAATAATAGTTAATAATATCTAAGAGAGAAAAGAAAAGAGAGAAGGAGAGGAATCTAGCTAGGAGAGAAGGTAAGCAAAAAAGGGGAAAAAGTAAGTCTTGTAGTGCGAAGCCACTGTAAGCGGTGTGGGGATGCCTGCGATATAACTAATCGCATTGCATGCATCCCTTTTGTGGACCCACCTTTGGCCACGGCTGGACTAACTATCATCCGAGGGTCCGGAGGAAGCCACAACCTTAATATAATAAATATTCTATAGCTTCTAAAGACTATTATTCTAGCTAATTAGAAAGAGCTTAATATAGTCTATAATATCTCTAACTAGGCAAAATACACTAGAAGCTTTAACTAGCTTTTAGTATCTATATAACCTAATATTATATTTATAGTAAACTAACTTTATAGTATAAATTCTACGCTAAAGTAAGTATATATAAATCTTAAGAAATACCTTTAGTAATACCTTATAAGAGTAAATAATTTAGGAATTATTCTTAGAGAATATAGTCCTTTAAACCCTAAGTTAATACTTTAGGTAAAGGGATTTAGTAATGCCTTACTTACTAATAATCTAAATACTAGGTGTTTAACTATAAGGTATATTATAACTCTTACTAGAGAATATATTCTTTAGTAATTAAAGAAATAAACTCTTATAGCTCTTAGTTCTATAGAAGCTAAATTTATTAACCTTATACTAACTAGTCTTTTAATACTCTAGGTTACTAAGCTTCTTAATAACTTTAGTATTAAGTAATTATACCTATTACTATTATTTATAGATAGCTAGAATATAAAAGCTAATATGTTTAATAAGAAGCATAGGGGATATACTTATTATATTAATTTATAATATAAATAGATTATATAGAAAGCTTATTAAGGGGAATTTTATCTTTAATAAATTAGCACTAAATAAATAATTACTAATAGATTTATAAAAGGTTTAGAATATATTAAATATAGTGATTTTATCTGCCTTCTTTAAATAATAAAGGCTAAGGACTTTATAAAGGGAGATATTCTAGAGGCCTTATAAATAGCCTTATCTTTTCTATTTTTCCTTTCTTCCTTATATTATTAGCTAGATATACTACTAGGGGCGGTGTTAAGGATATTTATAGCTTTATATTATAGCCTTAGATATTAGGTATTACTTTTATTATCTCCTCTCTTTGTTTAATAATATATTATACCTATTATTACGCTTTATTAAAGGCTTTATTTAAAGACCTAGATTTATTGCTTATAGATTTAAAGCTTATAAGCTTCCTTTTCCCCTCTATTAGATTCCGAATTCCTAGATAGTAATTCTACATTATTATCTTCTCTTCTGCTCTCTCTTTGCCTCCGTCTGCATCATTCCACAGATACAACAGTCAGCGGCTTGATGCCACAAGACAGCGCATAGCCAACTCAGCGCTGCATGCATAACTATTGCATCTTCCTCGCCAAACGAAGGACTTCCTGAGCAGCTGACCAACCAACTTGGACTCGCATGATATCATTATGTGACAGCCTCGTGCGGGGTTTCGCATTCCAACACACCGTCTCAAAAAAATAGACACTGAATTACTATCTGTGCATAGGCTTAATGAAAGCTGGGCTTATGCTAGAGCAGAGAGATAAGAGCACATCGTCAGAGGCTACAGAAGTCCCAGATCCTTCCTAACGTACAAATAAGTATCCTTCAGTTTAGCCATCATCTCGTCGTCTCCAGGGGCCACTGGGAAATTGAGTTTGTGGTATTGATCCCACATACTCGCTGTCCGAGGAGACTCCGCGTCGGCCCATGGCTTCCTGCAACTCCATGTTGAGCTAATAGCTGTTGTTCTAGACTTGGAATAAGACTTACTCAGAATCATTGAAGGTACTAAACCCGGTGCTTACAACCAGAAGAGGGCGCGCAAGATCTGCGATGATCTGCTTTAGGGGTGCCTTGACACCCACCGAGAAGACCACAGTATCGTCATTGATCTCTGCAAAGCCTCCAGCGCCGAATCGTCCAATAATCGAGAAGCCGCTGCTTTGTAGGATATCCCTCGTCGATTCCGTGTAATCAGGGTCCTGTGCAAGCAGTTCCACCTTGTTCGTGCCGGTGCGGCATATATCAGCTATTGTCAAGCCAATTGAGTGTTGAATCATGGCATCTTGGACAAAGCTGGCATCAGGTTGCTCAGTAGAAGACAGCTGCTTGCTGAACCACTCTGGGGGCTTTCGACACATATTGCCCAGACCAAAGCATATAACCTTGTCCACCTGGGTGCCATGAAGGATCTTAGCAAGTTGGCAATTGAGTAATTGACAACTTCCACTGCGCTCCCAGGACGACTTGTTCGCTTCAAAGATGAACTTTGGTTCCTTGACGATCCCTCGAAACTCTCGCGCGGACATGTTGATCCAATCAACTAGGTACGAGCAAAGATAAGTCTCGGGAGGTCCAGCGGGCTGTGCTTTCACAAGCCGCCAGTACTCTTGATACGTAATACGTGGCTTCCTTGGTGTAATATTAGCCAAGTTCGTTGAGCGTTGTAGTTAGCTTACCATATCGAAGACGCCTCGCCAAACAAGGGGTTCTCGATTTCGATGGCGGTGCCATCAATGTTACGGACAATGAAGACCTGACGATGCTCTGATTCTGCGAGTTGTGCCTCGATATCGCGAAAGAAGGTCTCTGGTCCATAACTTTACCCCGTCGTTGTAAAGCCTGGATGCGCGGTGGCTGCTTCTACGCCAGTTTGAACAACCGTATCGCAGAGCTGACGGTGATTCTTCGTTTGACAATACCATTGCAGGAGGCGAATCTTTTGTGTTAGTATTTATTTTGCTTCGTTCACCGACTGTTTTACAGCAAGTTTTACGTCTACTTACTTAATGTTCGGAACCGAGTAGCACTCTATGGCAGGGCACGGAAAAAACATACTTCCTGGCCCAGAACGATAAATAGCCTCGATCCGTCGCTTGCAAACAAAGCACCGTGTTCGCGCGCCCGCATAGGCTCGCGCTGTATCTTGATAATCGTAAGCGCCTAGGAGGTGAGGTGTATGGAATTTATTGGCTTCAAGACGCGGTGGCAGGGGCTCATCAATATTCACAGCTTTAAGCCGCGGTGGAATCACACGCCGTGGCCGCGGCGGGCAACGTAACACCAACACCCTAGCTAGCCTACATAAGTATTTATTATTAATTATTTATTATTAATACCTTTAAAAAATATCGCACATGTAAGGTGTGTGGACCGTTAATCCGAATTAGGACTAACGCGGTATGCGCATTTAGTGACCCCCTACATTAAATCCTTCCGTTTTAGGACCAAGGGGAAATGCGCATTCAAAAAAGAGCGTTGCTATTCGGAGCTGTGTTTTCTTGCTAGTTGGCGCTGTACCCATAATATAATACGGCCATATCCCATATCCCACGCCCTGCTACTAAATTTATATAATACTCCCTAGTAAAAAAAATAGTTAGTATTATAGGCTTACTATACCTTTAGGTAGCTATATTAGTAGCTACTTACTAATTCTCCTAGGTATAACTAACCTCCCTCCTTTAATATTATTACTTTTATTAGTTATACTACTATATTTATTAATATTACTACTAAAGTATTAAATTTTATTATAAAAATATCTAATCTTATATAGTATATTTAATTTTATAATAATTTTATTATTCTATATAGTATAGACTATAATATACTTATTAAAAGCAATCTAATAACTATAATCCTACTATTACCCCCCTTACTATAATTTAATACCTTTAATAAACTCTATAACTTTTTATAATAATAGGGTTACTTTTATAGCTATACCTTTACTAAGAAGTCTAGTAGTAATTATTAACTAATCTATAAAGAGTGTGCTATAGTAAATATTCTAATTTATTATAATTATAGTAAGCAAAGACTTTCTAAATCTTAAGGTATTTATATAACTAGTACCTAGCTCTATAATTACCTATTTAAGCTCTAGGTAAAATATAGTATAAGAATATATAATACTTAGCTATATACTATTTAAGTTACTTATTATAATTACCCTTAATCTATTAGCCTTAATAGTTATACTCTCTATTAGTAATATATAGTAGCTTATAAGGTATTACTTTAAGAGATTATATAAATATAAGGTATTCTTACTTATAAGGCCTATTAATTACTTTAAATTAAATTCCCTAACTTAGTAGCTATAATTAAAGATATTTATAATAACTATTTATAAATCTAAATTAAGGCTTTTAATAGACTTATAGGCATATAGTAATTTATATAGTCTTTAATTAATAGTAGCTACCCTTATAGGATTAATCTTAACCCTAATAATTAGCTATAATTAGCCTTCTAGACTACTTATAAATATATTAATAAATAAAAGATTTACTCCTATATTATTAGTATTAATAATATATATAAAATAAATAGCTTTAGACTCTATATAGTAACTACTATTACTAATTAGAATATAGTTATAAACCTTAGCTTTAGGCTTTTATTATCTAAAATAAAGGAAAGCTATAAGTAGCTACTTATAATATTAAACGCAGTCTATAATAAACACTATATTCCCTACCCTTATATTATTATTATAGACTATAAGATTATATTAAAAAACACTCTTTAGATAATCTTTCCTAAAGCATAGTAGTAGCTTTATATATAGTATATCCTTATAAGGGTTTAAGCTTAAATTCTTTATAATTAAAAGGATATTAAAGGCACTAAACCCTCTTTTATAAACCTTAATAATAATAATTATAATACCTTTAATAATAGCCCTATAGGGCTTTTTAAAGCATTTAAGCTACTAATATATAACTATAAGGTTACTTCCTTAAATACTATTTAGCAGAGAATAAAGAATATATATAATCTATAGTAAAAGAATATTATAAAGTATATAAGGGACTAGTAGCTTCCTTAGTATAAGTAATAGGCGCTTTATTTTATATTATCTTACTATAATCTTAGGTAATATACTAATAGCCTAACTAAATTATCTTATTAGAATCTAAAGTCTTATATTATTATAAGTATTAATAATCTTCTTTATCTCTTTCTTATAGTAATATATATACTAAAGGATATATATAATAAATATACTAGCTTATTTATAAAGAATATAATAAGGTAAAAAAAATAGTATCTTAGAAGGGATTAGCTTAGTAAGCTACTTACTAACATTACCTTTTTTACTATTTATCTTCTTTTTTAATAGTTTAATCTCCTAAAGGCTTTATAGTTAAGGCTATATTTACTCCCTCCCTATAAGTAGCCTTATTAATTTTAATAATAATTTTTACTTCCCTATACCTATATTATTACTAACTAAATTAAATAATACTAAATGCTTATAAGGTATAATATTTATTATTACTAGTAGCTATAAAGCTTACTAGTATATTAGTAATTAACCTTATATATAGTTTATATATAATAATTATCTTACCTTTATTACTAGCCTTCTAATAATCTAATGCTTTAAATCTAAGACCCTTTTATTATAAATTACTACTATAGGTAGCCTTATAATATAAAAAGTAATTAATTTAAACCTATAGAGTCTTAACCCTTTATTTAAAGCTCTTAATAAGGCCTTATAATCCCTAAACTACTACCTTAACTATAGCTACTATTAACTTAAGGCTTAAAAGGCTTTAGAAGACTAAATTTAAGTATAAGGTATATAAGAATATAAGTAAAAGTTAAAGAAGTATTATTATAATAGTTAATATAAGAGAGGCTATAAGGGAGGCTATAAAGGAGACCTTAAGGTTAAAGAGAGTTATAAGGAAGATTAACTTTATATATAACTATAAGGTAATTATAATTAGTAATAGGATAGGCTATAAGAAGCTTACCTTTATTATAACTACTATATAGTTATAATTATAGCTATATAGTAGCTAGTATAAATAGTTAAAGAGGTTAGAAAGGGTTAGAATAATTAGTTAGGCTAGCTAAAGTGTTTATAATTAAAGAAAACACTAGAAATCGCGTTTTTAAGCAAATTCGTAAGCCTTATATATATTTAATTAAAAAATCTGCTATTATTATAATATGGTTTAGAGTGTAGGGTTTGATTCTATAATATTATATATGTTTTCTATAGGAGGGTATAGCAATTAAGCCAGCTGACCAAATGCGGCTAGGATAAATCCTTATGTGGGTACAGCGCTAACTAGCAAGAAAACACAGCTCCGAATAGCAACGCTCTTCAAAAAAGGAGGGATGCGCATTCAGAGATTCCATCTCGCAGCTATTATATTATTATTACGGAGTAGAGGTCCGCACTCCATTCATCTAGCTTTAGCTGCGTGATAGTACGTAACATACGGAGTGCACTCGGTAGCTTGTCAAACAGGTTTCCGCCTCCCAGATTCCAATGGCATTGTTTGGTGTCGCGCAGCCTCGCATCGACAAAGAGCGCGACCGATTCATCGAGGCGGTAGGCAAACGCGAAAACGAGATCAGGCAACTGGCCACCTCGCATCACCCAAATGCCCTGCCATGCACCTTGTTTCGCCTGCCAGGATCCAGCCACCTCATGGCACGCGGGAGTTTCAACATCTGCTTCTTTGTACAATTCAGTACTGGCGAAAGATGGGTCGTTCGAATCCCCTTGCGACCGTGCCTGGCCATCTCCCCACGAAATAAACTGGAGAGCGAGATTGCTACTATAGTCGTCAGCTCCCTCCTACATCCCTTGTATGCTTTGTTGGCGTACTGACTGGTGCTAGGCTGATTGCCGAAAGGACATCGATTCCTGTTCCCAAGATCATTGCGTATTCTTTAACCGAAACATGCGATCCTTTGTCGACATATATCATTATGGAATACGTCGGCGGGGGGACTCTATCTTTGGAAAGGCTAAAGAATGCAACGGCTACACAAAGAGACAACTTATACAGGTCTCTAGCCAACGTCTATTTACAACTCAGACGGCTGGAATTCCCCGCCATTGGAAGGCTCGCTCAATGTACGAAAGGAGTTGGAGTTTGCCGAAGAGCCCTGACCATCGACGTGAATGGTCTCCAAATCGAGGGGCTAAACCCGTTTGCCACGCAAGCGTCGTACCATGCAAAGGCAGATTCGCTACTTTCAGCAAATGACTACATCGCCATGAGGTTGCAAATCAGCTGGAACGCCTTTTTGAAAAGTCGGGGTAACATTGAACTAGGCATGGCTGATAGTGTTCTTTATCACTTACATCTCTTCTGTAAACATGTCGAAGAGTGGAAAGATTCAGAGCTTTATCAGGGGCCTTTTGTCTTGGCCCATGGTGACCTAGGACCGCAGAATCTCATAGTTGACGACAACTTGGAAATAACAGCCGTCATCGATTGGGAATGGAGCCGAGTAATACCCGTTCAACTTTTCAGTCCGCCACTATGGCTCACCTGTCGAAATAATCTCTACGTCACGATGCCCAATTCGTATAGGCATTACCTGAGGGAGGCGTTATTGCCATTTCTTGACGCCGTAAAGACACAAGAGCTAAGCACATTCGGTGAAACCCGACTCTTTGGGGAGTGGACCTCCAGAAAGGATAATGGCGAGCCCCTCGTGGCTAATGCCTTGGAGAACTGGACTGATGTCGACTGGTTTGCCTACCTGCATTTGAGTAAAAGGGACGAATCAAAATTGGAACAAAATATCAGATCCTTCATAGAAGCCGACCCGATCCGAGGCTTCATCACTCGAATGAAAGAAGACGATGCTGTTGCCTATATGGAGGAGATGCAGCAGACTGGAGATGACAAGACGGGATGCCCTCTTCCTGGATGTTGTGCTATAATTTCAAGGCTGGCTGGCTGGCTGTCTTTGAAGCACATGGGATTTTGGACCAGACCATCATTACCGGGCATTGCAGGGGCAGGTATTGTTTTATTAGGCGGACTGCTGTTGGCGAGAAGACGACTGCAAGTTATCCCCAACCTCGTAACAAGTTTATCTCTTCCTGGTTCTCGCTTTGTCTCTGGTTTAGCTCCTTGATCTTATCCTTCAAGGCGTCGACCTCATTCTGGGGTTTAAGACTTGACACATATTTCCTTCGCCTGGATTGGACCGCAGTTGACGAAGATTTCATTTGTTCAGCAACGCCTTCCTCCATTTGGCGTTATAAATGGTCCATCTCCTGTTGCACTTGTTCAATCTTAGCTTGCAACATCTGCAGTTGACTCTTTTTTTTGTTCCAATTCCTGAATGCGAGCGTGGCTTATTTTGTTCGACATGATGACTTTTCTCATGTAAAAAGAACTGTTAGCACCGTGATTAAGAGGGTTTGGCAGGCAAGTGAGCCACATACTTGTTGACACGGTCAGGAGACGATGGGCTACGAGATATTGAGAACCGTCAGGCCAAAAACAGGATGCGCACCCTGAGAAGGACCACGGCTGTGCGTCTTTTTATATATATATATATATTCAACACGCGATAACGAACACGAAGTCGTGCGGGGTAAGCAGAATGGCTAATGCACGTTGGTCGTTCACGACTGCCAACACTCGGCGCTCTCCGGGGGCTGATTACTGATCGTCGGAAGCAAACGGGTAGTATCAGGGAAGCTCCTCGCGCGTGAGACTTTCCATTAGCCCATGATTTTCAACGGCTCAAGAAGGCCACTTTGAAGTCGACGGCCCGTCCGTGGTCTGTTAGTCTGTGCCACTTGGTGGGAAGTTTCCTCAAGCTAGAATGCACTAATGTTCTCCCGTCAAGATTTGCATTGACGCCATTTCACGGGACATCTGCGGGCGGGGGCGGGCCGACCCATTGGTATCTTGTAGTGCATATGAGTTCCAGACGTTCCCCCGCGGTGATGCTCCTCGTCCTGCAGAAGAACTTGAGGGAAACCTTTCATTTCAGAGACAACGTGAGGCAGGGTTCCGGCATCCTGGCCGGGCAGGACTCGCAGATTAGGAGATGCCGATGAATGGCTTCCGGTGGCTTCCCCCGGTTCCGTGCCACGTGGCCAAAAGAGCGGAGATGGTCCACCAATGGGACGGACTTGGTCCTCCGCCATCGGATCCGCTTCGCCTCCGCATTGAGAGGGCGCCATCCCTTTCCCCCGGGACCATTTTCAACGACGGCAATGATGGACGAGCAGTTCAGTTCAGTTGATGACACAGGGGGCCACGCCAATCCAATGACGCCTCTTTCGTCAAACGCCATCGTCATAGTTGGGTAAGTCTCTGACTTGTTTTTCACCTTCAACGCTGAACATGTATTCTTGGTCAGCGCCGGCATAATCGGTCTTGACGTCGCCCTCGTTCTTGCCAAGAGAGGGTTCGGACGGCACATCACGGTTGTGGCGGAACATCTCCCCGGTGACACGTCGCCTGCGTACACGTCTCCATGGTAAGACGCTTGGCTTCGCTCCCTTTTCATCTTCTTTCCCCTTGTTGTTGAGTTGTGCTGAGGCTCAACTGCCATCATCTTGCTGAAGGGCTGGGTGTAATTTCTCGGGCATATCCGGCAGCGACAAAAATGCCCTTCGATGGGACAAGATGGGCTATGCTCATCTCACAGATCTAGCGACACATGCTGAGAAGGAATCATTTGTTTCTCGAACGGAATCCGTGGAGTATTGGGATGCAGACGCTCCGCAGGATAAGATCAAAGCCATCGCAGAGTACCTGGAAGACGTAAGCCGTCCGTCAGGACCATTCGCCTTGTTCCCCACCGCAAGCACCTCTGGCAAGCCCCCCTGACCAGGAGCAGTTCAGAGTCATACCGCAAGAAGAGCTACCCAGGGGAGTTGAATACGGCATCTCCTGCACGACGATTACCATCAACGCCCCCAAGCACCTCGTGTATCTTCACAACTTGCTGAAAGACCAGTATGGGGTTCATTTCATTCGCCGACAGGTTCCAAGCATCCACGCTGCACGGCTCTCATCACAGACCAAGATGGTCTTCAATTGCACGGGCAACGCAGCTAGAACGTTGGCAGGAGTAGAAGATGGCAAATGCTATCCTACGCGAGGGCAAGTCGTTCTTGCGAGAGCCCCCGAGGTGACGAGAAATGTGATGCGCCATGGCCGCGATGAGGAGACTTACGTTATTCCACGGCCCCAATCAAACGGCAACGTCATACTGGGAGGCTATATGCAGAAAGGAAACAGGTAATGTCGAATCCGCTCCATTACACGTTCGTGCACGGGACAAGCAAGCTTTCAAGGTGGTGACCGCAACTGTACCCTTGAGCAGCGACCCTTCGACATACGGCCACGAGACGGATTCGATAATGAGTCGGACGCGGGCGCTGTGCCCCAGCGAGCTTCGTGACGGCCCCTGCGAAGTCCTGGCCGTGTTCTCGGGCGCGAGACCTTCACGGGAAGGCGGCGCACGAGTCGAGCGAGACGGGCTGCCGACCTGGGGCCCGGATTGCGCGCTTGTTCACAATTACGGTGCCGGTGGTACGGGATTCCAGGCTGGCTACGGCATGGCACTGGATGCAGTGTCGACGGTGGATGATGTTCTGGCCGCGGTGGGCAAAGACGGCGAACCGATGCAAAATGCACAAAATGCACAAAATGCACAAAATGTGCAAAATGTGCAAAATGTGCAAAATGTACGTCCGTAGTCTAGTGAGGTCTAGTCCTTTTCCCCACCACATACTTCCGTACTATTGCTATGCATATGCATGCACTTGTGTCTGTCTCCTCTTGAGTCCTCTCCCCTCTCCCCTCTTCCCTCTTCTTCCCTCTCCCCTCGGATGAGTCTGTCCTATGATCCAGTCCAGCCGCGATAAACATCACCGGGCCTCGAAACCGCAGCACTCGTCACCATGTCACCGTCCAGCTCCGCCCCCAGCTCCACCCCCAGCCGCAGACCGGATCTGTTCAAGTTCCCCTCCAGAAGGAGCGTCGTCCACAGCACCCAAGGCATCGTCGCATGCACACAGCCGCTTGCCGCGAAATGTGGCCTCCAAGTGTTGCGGGCTGGAGGCAACGCAGCTGTAGGTCGATTGAATTGCACCATGCCCACGACTTTGTAGTTTCACACTTTTTTTTTTTTTCCTTTCACAACGAGGAATGCGCTAACATGACATTGGAGTAGGATGCCGCCGTGGCAGTTGGTATGTCAGCCATGTCAATTGTCCGACGTCCTCCACCATGCTGCCATGGGCTAATGAAATGAAATCGTTCAGCTGCCGGCCTCAACATGACAGAGCCGTGCTCCACAGGAATCGGGGGCGACATGTTCATGCTGTTCTGGGACGCCGCCGACAAGCAGGTCAAGGCCATGAACGGCTCCGGCCGCGCAGGACACAGATGCACGCTTGCCGCCGTTCGCAGGGGCCTCGGCGTCCCGGACGAGAAGAGCAGCGCGGGAATCCCGCTGACGAGCGCCCACTCCGTCACTGTGCCGGGTGCGGCAGCAGGCTGGGTTGATGCCGTGGAGAGATTTGGCAGCGGCAGAGTCGACCTGCGGCGTATTCTCGCCCCTGCCATCGAGCTTGGCGAGGGAGGCTTCCCCGTGTCCGAGGTAGCTGCCCATGCGGTATGTTTCGTTCGTCCCAAGCAAGCAAGCATCTCACCACACCGCGGGCTCTCTCGTGTTTCCAATTCGTCATGGATGGAACAACATGTTGAGAGAAGAATTGACACGGGATTGACACTTGTTGTTGTGGGAACAATCTGACGCACGCAGTGGGGTGTCTCCGAGGCCCGTATCCGAGCAGCATCTCCCAATTTCGCCGAAATGCTAAAGACCGACCCCGGCGCAGAGGGGGGCGCTCGGGCACCTCGTGTCGGCGAAATCATGAAGAATCCCACGCTGGCCAGGACGTTCCGGACTCTCGCCGAAGAGGGCAAGAGGGGGTTTTACACGGGGCGGGTCGCCGAGGAGCTCGTCAGCGTCGTGCAGTCTCTCGGAGGTCTGTTGGAGCTGGAGGACCTGAAACACCACCTGGATGTGGGCAGCGAGCCGGTCGAGCCCATCTCGCTCGAGTTCCGAGGCCAACAAGGCACCTGTCCCGGTCCCGGTCCCGGTCCCGAGGACGGCGTAAGGCTGTGGGAGCACCCTCCCAACGGCCAGGGAATCATCGCGTTGATGGCCCTTGGCATCATCCAGGAGCTCGAGAAGCAAGGCAAGATCCCGACATTCAAGCCCCAAGACTTCAACTCGGCGCCGTATCTGCACGCCATCATCGAGGCGCTGAGGCTGGCCTTCGCAGACGGCAGTTGGTTCGTGGCGGATCCCAGCGTCACCAAGGTCCCCGCCCAGGGCCTCATCTCAGAAAACTATCTTGCCGAGCGGGCGAGGCTCTTTGATCCTGCCAAGGCCGCCCAGCTGCATGAGCATGAGCATGGTGATCCTCCCTTTGCATCCCCGGCCCTGTCCAGCAGTGACACGGTGTACTTTACCGTGTCGGACGCACAAGGTAACGCCGCATCCTTCATCAACTCAAACTACGCCGGGTTCGGGACGAGCATCATCCCCAGGGGCTGCGGGTTCACGCTGCAAAACAGGGGGACGAACTTTTCTCTGAGCGAAGAGCATCCGAACAGGATCGAGCCAAGGAAGAGACCGTACCACACCATCATCCCCGGCATGGTGACGAACCTGGGTGATGGCTCTCTGCACTCTTCGTTCGGTGTCATGGGAGGATTCATGCAGCCCCAGGGCCATGTTCAGGTTCTTCTCGGCCAACTCGTCGGCCGGTTGGATCCCCAGCAGGCCCTGGACGCCCCCAGAATTTGCATCGGCAGCGGGATACCCGAAAGCGGAGAGGCCGCTGACTGGACCGTAAACGTCGAAGACGGCATGCCCCAGGAAACCATCCAAGGGCTGAAGAAGCTGGGACACAGAGTCAACGTGGTGAGCGGCGCAGCACGCGGATTATTCGGCAGAGGCCAGGTAATCAGACGCGTTATCGATCCCGTCGAGAAAATGCCCGTCTGGTCGGCGGGGAGTGATATGAGAGCAGATGGTGCCGCGTACCCGTTGTAACAGTAACTTGTAACGCCCACATGGCACCCGCAGATAAATCGCATGCAATGAACACGTCAAAAATGAATAATCACCTATCAATCTTTTTTTTTTTCCCTCGCTCCTGCGGTATTCATATCATCCGCAGCACTCCCGCGTTATCGTACATGTTTGCCCTCCCCCCCACCCCCCCACCAAGGCTCCCATCCCATGGTCAAAAAAAAAACATATACCGCCTCCCCCCAACTCCCGTAATCTACGCATCGCCCTCCATGACAACGACGTTCCTGTCTTCAAAGAGCTTGGCCAGCTCTCCGTTCGTGTGCATCGTCCGCAGGATATCGCACCCGCCCACGAACTCCTTGTCCACGTACAGCTGAGGAATCGTCGGCCAATCGGAGTACTCCTTGATGCCCTCGCGCAGCTCCGAGTCCTCGAGGACGTTGAACGCCGCGAACTTGGCCGGGTTGACGCCCTGCATGCCGAGGATCTTGATGACGGTGGCCGAGAATCCGCACTGGGGCATCTCGGGCGTCCCCTTCATGAAGAGCACGACCGGCGCCGAGGCGACGGCCCTGTCGATGGCCGATCGGGTCTCGTTGGAGATGAGGCGGATAGGAAAGGGCGAGAGCGGGGCGACGACGACGAAGGGAGCTCGCAGTCGGGACGGGGAGATTGGTGCGCGAACGGCTGCTGCTGCTGGTCGGGCAGCGTGCCGGAGAGTCTGGCAGGGGATGTTTTTTTGTCAGCTCGGCGCCGGGTAATAGGGAGAGCTACGTTGGGTGGCACGTACGTGGGCTATGCTCCTGGAGAACATGGCTGCTTTCTTGGGGTGGTGAGCACGCGAAGAAGGTGGTCGACTTGGTGGGCGAAGAGACAGGATCCGTGATGTAATGAGAGAGAGGAGGGTTAGTTGGGCTGACCAATCATTAGTGTCGGAAACCGAACTGCCACGCCCCACTTCTTTTGGTTATCGCATGCCTCTTAACCATGATTGATTATTAATTACAAGTCACAACAACTGCAGACGCTTTCTAGAGCAGTCATGCAATGGATCACTTTGGTCGCGGAGAAACTCTAAGGTCTTTCCATTTATTTTCTTTTTCTCAAGTTTAAAGTTTTTTTTTCTTTCCTAAGAATATCACGTGGGCCTTGCCATCGTCAAAAACATCAAATCCCAGCCCCGTCGGCTTGCTTCGCCCGCATTTCCCTTTCTCCATCTCATCGTGTTTGCTGCATTCAACGCATTACCCCCGTCCTAATCCGTACACCTCGCTCACACAATGCTGCACGCATCACGGAGCGGCCCTGACCCGCAAGCCGATCTGCAGACCTCGGCAGCCGGCAATGTATCGCTGGCGCGCGACGACGGCAAGAAGCACCTGCTCCTCGCGGTGAGCGGCTCCGTGGCCACCATCAAGATTGCCAACATCATCGGCGGGCTGGCCTACCACTGCAACCTCTCGATTCGCCTCGTGCTCACCGCGTCGGCCGAGCACTTCCTGGGGGGCCAGGCCGAGGAGCAGCCCACCCTGGCCGAAGTCCGTCGCCTTCCCAACGTGGACGGCATCTACACCGATGCCGCCGAGTGGACTCGCCCGTGGATCCGCGGCGCCCCCATCCTGCACATTGAGCTGCGCAGGTGGGCGCATCTCCTCATGATCGTGCCTCTCAGCGCGAATACCATGGCCAAGATAGTGGCTGGCGTGTGCGACAACCTGCTGCTGTGCGTCGTCAGGGCGTGGGACCACGACGGGTCCATCGACGGCGCGAGGAAGAAGATTGTCGTCGCTCCTGCCATGAACACGGCCATGTGGAGGCACCCGCTGACGGCCAAGCACATCAAAGCTCTGGAGGAGGACTGGGGTGGCCATGATGGATGGGTCGAGGTTCTACGGCCGGTTTCAAAGGAGCTTGCGTGTAATGATGTTGGCGAGGGCGCCATGGTCGAGTGGCAGGAGATTGTGAGCGTGGCGGAAGAGAAGCTGAGAGAGGCTCGCGCTGGAGAAGACGGCACAGTTTAGATGATTCGCCATTTTGCGTGGGAGATTCCCTTCCCCCCCCAAGTTGTCGCTGTTAGTACTCGCTGCAGTGGCAGCTGTCTGGCAGCTGTCTGGCAATTTTGTCACCTGGCACGGGCAGCTGTACATTGTACGTACTTGCCTTGGCTCCATCCATCAATCTTGCCCACCCGGGGTTGTGGTCGTCTTTGTAGACGTCCAGAAAGTCTACGCAGAACAACAATGTGTCGAGCCAATGCCAGCCATCATGCCGTCTCCATCGAACCACCATCTCCCCGAGGCTTCGTCCTCCACGGCCGCTGAAAAGGCAATCTCGAGTCTGCGTGCCCGACTTCGCAGCGAGGAAATGGTGCCTTGCCAAGAATCCGCCCACGCGACAAACGACCAACGGAACCACGTATACGCAAAACTTGAAGCCAGATTCTCCAAGATTTTCGAAGCCCAAGCTGATCAGCTCGATTCGAGCACCGATACGACATCGGCCAATCTCTCCGGTAGATCTGAAACCCCCAACCCCCAACCCTCGGGGGAAACCCTAAACTAAATTTTTTAATTCCCAACTCTGCCTCCAGCAACATTTGCTCTCTACGGCCAAGAAATCTACAACACTTCTCTCAAGGCCGTCGAGTCAGCCTATGAAACCACCTCGGCCAGCATTTCGAACTTCCACGCCCAAGCCGCGAGCGCATCGACCCACACGAGGCATCTGTACGACAACATTTCGTACCCTCTATCCGCAACCCTTTGCCATTCCACGAATTTCCCCAGTGCAAGCATAGGGAGACATGTCCGTGCTCTGAACAAGAAAATTTCTGCCGCCGAGACGGAATTGAGCAGATTGAACGAAGAATGGAAGAGGTGCGCGGAAGAGGAGGCCATGATCTTGGCCGAGCGCGTGGTCGGCGCCGACAGTGGGGCGAAGAAGAAGATGGACGAGCTGGTCCAGAGCATAGAGGATATCGTCAGAACAAGAGGGGATGAGATGGACGAGCTGGATCAGGTATGTTGAGCTTGAATAAGATACGCGCGACGCGTCACTGACTAGAGAAGGAATATCGAGACTTGTTGTGGGCCGAGTCGAATCGTATGATGCAGGCTATGATGGCGGATTGAAACAGACCAAGACTGGACGGCAGGGGGTTGCAAAAGCTGCTTTGGTTGTATTGTTATATAAATTGTTCGCTAGAACTAAGTGATTGATGTGAACTGGCCTTGACCATAGTTTCCAAATCAAGCACCCATGGAGATCCATCTGTTCTACGGTTAGACGTGAGGGAAAAAAACGAAATGTTTCCAAGTAGTTTCTGTAATATTGCATCGATCGCACTTTCCTCCCCTCCATGCTATGCAAGACCGTTTCTTCCAGTCTACCACAGATATCATCTATTTCGCCCTGAACTCCGGTTTCATGATGTGGTGATGAGAAGCCGCTCAACGTTAATCCTGAAGACGTTCGTTATAATTGTATCTAAGCCAGATAATCATTAGAAATATGAAAGAAGAAACTAAAAATCTTCTTTTGCGCCCCAGGATGGGAAAGCAAGCATGCAAGTGGTGAATCGCTTCACACTTTCTTCTTTTCCTGTATACAGTGTTGAGGGGAAGAGAGATAAGCATGCGGCGTCTCGGCTGGGCATTACGCAAAGAAGTCGCAGCCAAAATTTACTGCTCCTTCTCGGGAATGATGACACCCCACTCGTGCTGCTCGCGGCCATACATGATGTCGCCGATCCAAGTCTTGACCTTGGTCGTGATTTCGCCGGCTTTGCCCTCTGGGCCCATGGGGATATTGATGTCCTTGCCGCGGTGGTGGATTTGCGAAACAGGGCAGACAAAGTACTTCAGACCATGTTAGCATCGAGTCTGTCTCTTTTCCAAGGGGAGCCTTTTTTTTTTTTTTTGGCAAGGGAACAAACTCTGCTCAAAGGTGGACAGATAAACAGATGATGGCGGCAACTTACAGCAGTGCCAGCGGCAAAGGACTCGAGAACGCGGCCTTCAGCATCAGCCTCGACCAGCTCATCGATGGTGTACCTGCGCTCCGTGACCTCGATCTCGCCAGCCAGTCTCTGGCGCACAACGTCCAGGCAGCTGCGGCGGGTGACACCATCCAAGATGAGCTTGTCATCCAAAGGCGCAGTGATGAGCTCCTTCTTGCCATCCTTGCGCTTCCAGATGATGAAGAAGTTGGAAGCACCGGCCTCGGTACACTCGCCCTGCTGGCCATACAGCCAGAGAATCTGGTGGAATCCGCGGCGACGAGCATCTTGCGTGGCCATGAGGGAAGGGCCATAATTGGCTCCGACCTTGGCATAGCCGAATCCACCAACCCAGGCACGAACCATGTCCTCGGGAGAAGTGTGCAGTCTCATGCCACCGGGCGGAGAGTCCATGCGAGGCATGAAGGTGACAATGATGTAAAGCATGGCCTCCTTGGGAGCCTGAACACCCAGCTGGGACTGGGTACCGATAAGCGTAGGTCGGATGTAGAGGAAGTTGCCAGACTGGTCCTTGGGTAGCCAGCGGGGACCGTCGACCGAGAGAAGAGACATGATGAGCTTCTCCAGCTCCGGAGGGTCGAGACAGAGATGAGAGAGAGAAAGGGACCGCCCTGACCGCTCGTCCAAGTTCATGACGGTTGGGCCCTTGTTGGCCAAGATGTCTTCATCAGAGTGAACTCCAACATAGAGTTCATCACCCAGCTGACGAGCCTGGACCATGGCTCCGGCGTGTCCTGGAAGACGAAATAAGCCCCCCCCAAAAGCAGCATGTAAATCATTTTCGACATACCATGATGAAAGAAGTCCCAACATCCATCAACCCAAATGCGGCCATTGAGGAGTTCAGGAGCAGGGTCTCCCTGGAGCAGCCCCTCTCTCGACGCAGAAGTCATTGTGGGGGTTGTAACTTGTGTGCGAAAGGACAAGGCTGGTTGGGGTAGGTAGCAGGTAGCAGGTAGCAGGTAGTGGGTAGTAGGTAGTAGGTTAAGGGTCCTAGGTACTGTAGTCTGTCGGGCGACAACACGGTTGACAAGACTTGCTGAGCGCGTCGCAAGATTTCGTGACGGGGAAAGTTGGAATGAGTGTCGGGATACAATTGAAAAATCACATGTGAGGCTATGGCTACCTGTTTGTCGCGGGGCGGAAAATTGGTGGTACTCAATGGTGGTACTCAAACGCTAAAACGCCGGGTCGCTGGTTGGCCCAGGGAAGATGAACTGGAAAGTGAAGTGGGTTGTTGCCTCCATGCTCAAAGGGATCTGCTCAAAGGGATCTGCTCAAAGAAGAAAAATAACCTCACTCACTCACTCATTTGGCGTGCGCCGTGGAGCTGCGTAGCGTGCGAGCCGACGGATGGCGACGTCAGCCATCAAGGCCGACAGACTGGCGCTATCTATTACTGTGCGGCGTTTTCGATCCTAAACACCGGGCACTGAGTTTTCCACGTCTTGAATCGTGGGCATCAACGTCAGAAGCGCTGCAAACGTCACAATGAAGGTCTCCTCGCTCCAGGCGTTGCTTGGCCTTGCACCACCAATCATGGGTCATTGGAACCAGGCGGAGGATAAGGCGATCCAGTACACATCCGTGGGAGGCTACTTTCTTCAAGATGACCCGAATACAAATCCAAGTGGCTTTGATTATGTATGTCAGCCCAGTTAATCCGCAGCGGCACATCTCAAAAGTCGACATGTCCATGTAACGATCACAATATCCGCTCCCCAAATATATATATATATATATATGAGTAACATAAACTAACGTTGCATTGCAGGCTGAACACAACTTCGGGCTGATGGAGCGAAAATACCCCACTGATGCCACATTTGATCCTCAAAACGTCAAGTCCCAATGGGAACGATTGAATAGATGGGTTTACCATCTAAACAATAACTGCCAAAGGAGTGAAGATGTCCGGTACAAGGTGCTGTTCTTCGGGCGTCATGGCCAAGGCTATCACAACGTGGCAGAGACTTTCTACGGCACCCCCGCTTGGAATGTAAGTTGGCCCCTTTCCTAAAAGTTTGTCACTGACGACGAAAGAAGAAAACACGACGTTTGTCCAAGGAAATCTCACTGACTCGAGCGGCCACCGTTGCTTTCGCATGCAGTGCTACTGGGCTGAATTGGAAGGCAATGGCACGATTACCTGGGCTGATGCGCTGTTAACACCGGCTGGGTTCAGAGAGTCCGAAAAGGCCAAAGCTTTCTACGAGACGCTGTACGAGCAACAGAACATGCCTCACTTTGAGAGCTATTACACTTCTCCGCTCAAGCGATGCATTCAGACAGCCAACTCGACCTTTGCATCATTGGAGATGCCACCTGAACACCCATTTGTGCCTACTATCAAGGAACTGTTCCGCGAGGACATCAGTATACACACGTGCGATCGCCGCTCCACCAAGTCTGAACTCGAGAAGTTTATGCCTGGGTGGAAATTTGAGCCGGGCTTCACCGAAAAGGACGGGCTGTGGGAGGGCGACAAGGGCGAGACACAAGAGCACCAGATTGCCCGCAGCAAGACGGTACTTGACGACGTTTTCACCAATGATGAATCAACTTGGATCAGCGTGACGAGTCATTCTGGAGAAATCGGCGCTCTTCTCAAGGCATTGAATCACCGCCCCTTCAGTTTATCAACTGGTCAAATCGTCCCTGTCCTCGTCAAAGCCGAGTTGCTCCGGCCAGTGCCTACTACCGCATTCACCGGGTTTACTCCAGAGGCAACGTGCAAGCAGCCACCGGTGACAAGTCTACCTGATGAAGGATGTGTGTGCTCTACTACAGGCTCTATTCCATCTCCGACACTTGGAGAGCGGGACATGAGAGCAAGGAATTCATTGTGAATTCATTTTGAGTAGGGAGTAATCCGTATGTGGACCACGATATGCGATAGTGTCACGGATGAGTCAGTTACGCCTCAATGGGGAGGAAGAAGATGGTTGCGTGTAATCATCAATGGCGGATCTCGAAACTGTCAATATCAAGCTTTGCATGTACCTCAAGCCTTGAATCGGGGATCACAGCTGCCATGTAGATGTAATGGCTGCGCGTAGATTAGGAAAGGAGCAAGAAAGAAGATGCAGAAACGCTCCGCCTACTAATAACAATGGCCTCGCAAAAGTAAGAAGCGCCTGCAGGGCCGGGAACGCTAATAGCACGGCACGCGCACAGCCCCCAGGTGTCTCGGAGTGGCATCCAGCGGACCAGCGCTAGGCGGGCAGCCGCCGCCACCTGCGACAGCATCGACCTCCAGATCTCCTTCTAAATTCCCATCTCGATTTGTTGCCATCATCACCGCCCCGTGACGTTTTCATTGGCAAGACTCGACAAGGCGAGGTTCGCGACGGCAGCGACGACCGGCGACGATCAGCGACGACGGGCCTGCCGCCGCCAACGGTCGAATCCCAGAAACCCTCCCATCGTCCGTCCCCTCGAACTCACCAGGAGGAGCCTTTCAAAGCGACGTCAACCGCCCAGTCATGCAGCGCTCAACGCCAGTCTCGTCGACGACGCCGACCTTGTCCTCGTTTCCCCCTGGCACCTTGACCAACCCAGGATCCCCATCGAGACCGGCGACTCGAGACGGCAGCGTCAGTGTCGACCCTTTCCATCCTCCTCCACATTCTCCTCCCCCGATCCCCACGTCCTCAGCCGCGCCCACAACCAAGGAACCGCGCAAGTCATCCTTCTCCCGAAAGGCCTCGCTCTCCGGAAGCACACGGCGACGAGGCTCCTCTGTCAGCTCAGCAGCCGTGTCCAACGCCATCGTCACCGATGCAACCGCCCCGCCCGCCCTTCCCGACTACGCGCTTCCTGCAGCGGCCAAGGTGCAAAGTCGCGACAGGCGTGAGTTCGGTAGTGGTGTAGATGACACAATCCGTAGTCCCGTCAGTCCAACGTCTGGGACCGGCTTCTTGGGCGGCAGCATGATGAGCAGGACGACAACAGCCACTGGGCAAACTGCGCAGTACATGCCGCCGCCAGCTGCCGTGAATGTCACGACTCTGTTAAACGGGGCGTCGGCGGGGATGTGGCAGCAGAGCGAAGCGAGCATGATTCATCAGCAAATCACCGAGGTAGCCACAAAGAGGATGTCAACACTGGATTATCTGAGGAAAGCGTACGTTTTTGTTGGTTTTTTTGTGTCTTCTTGTGTGAAAGGGGGACAGTTCACTTGGTCGGACATTTTTTCAAGTCTTTTTTTTTTTCCCTGGATACACAGACACATGCTAACTCTCTTTTGTTTTTACTACAAAAGACACGAAGGTCGAGTATACTGGTTCAATACATATCTCTTCGAACGACCGGATCTTTCGCGGCTGCCATGCTTTGATCCTCGAAAACTCGCTCGCAAGGCTACCAATTACCTCCTCCTCGGTCTCTCCATCCCGACCATCAACGACTTGTACTCATCCACGCCCATTGAATTCCTCCGCTGCCTCAACTCGCTCCTTTCCGAATTCGACTCTTTCCAACAAATACATGGCGACTCCTCGGCAGCCCTCGCGCGTGCTCGTCTACCGACCATGTTCCGTCGACCGGGAGGCAAGTCTCGTCGAACAACATCTGCAGCAGACATGCATCTCGACGACTCACATGCTTTCCCTCCACCGGGAGGTGCTGGCGCCGCAAACAGTGCTCCATCCGTCATGAACTTTGCCGCTTCCGAGTCAGAACTGCTTCCCGGCGAAGAATACACTTACTTGCTCACGCCCGCGCTTCCATTCGAGCCCGACTTCTTTGAGACGTTTGCGGCGCTATGCGATGTCTTGATCGATTGCTATTCACGATTTCTGGCACTGGTTCCCACGCCGCGAGAGTGCTCGGCGCCGGTAGCCGAGCTCTTCACGAAGGCAGATTCAAAGCTGCGCAAGATTATTGTGCAAGGTGTGGTCAAAGAATTCGAAGACCATAGCAGAGGGCACGTGAAGACGGAAGTTGCCAGTATCGGCAAGGTGGTACTTGGTGGTCTCATGTAGAGGGAGGGGCCTATTTAATATTGCCGAGAAAAACTTGAGTCTGCCATGTTATGTTGGCTTCCAATTCCGCTAATGAAGGAGAAAGACGTGAAAGCCTGCTGGCGCACCGGGGCTGGCAGCCTCGGTTGACTGATCAAGCGGCTGGTACGCGGACGTCAACAATCACATAAAACATACCGGGCAGGATTGTCTCAGCATGAATCTGGCGGGCATTGGGATATCATGGTCCCCGATTTCCGCGTGATTTGTACACTTGTTCTACATTACATGATGATATATACATCCACACACACCCACACAGGGTTACCGTTTCATTTATTCCTCTTTAGTTGAGCCTCCTCTTCTGCAATCACAACCTCGATCTCCTTGCCCACGAGCCAGTCCCGCGCGGCATCCATGACACGATCCAATGTATCCCCCCCGTCCAACACATCTGGCAAGTTGTGCACGTCCAGCCCGGCCCTATGATCTGTACACCGGTCCTGGTTATAATTGTACGTGCGAATCTTGTCCCCCCTCGTGATCTGCGTCTGGGACAGAACGCTGTTTCTCAACCTGGCAGCGTCTTCTTCGCGCTGCTCCGCCCGCTGACTTGCTATCCTCGATCGCAACAGCTTCCACGCATCTTCCCTGTTGCGCTGCTGCGATCGATGGTCCTGCATCGAGACGGTTGTCCCCGTGGGGATATGCGTCATTCGTATGGCCGACTCCGTCTTGTTCACGTGCTGTCCGCCGGCGCCGCGAGCGCGCATCGTTTCAATCCTGACATCCTGGGGATTCACGTAGAAGTCGCTCTCCACGTCGTCGCTCACGTCGTCGTCGGAGGCAGCAGCGCTTTGCGGGAACGAGGGCAGCACCCACACGGCCACGGCACTCGTGTGAACTCTCCCCTTGCTTTCCGTGCTGGGAATCCTCTGCACGCGATGCATGCCGGCTTCGCTTCGGAAGACGTCGTAGGCCCCTGGGTCTTGGACCTCGAGGATGGCTTCCTGGAGGGGGCTCTCGCCCGCGGACGAGGACTGGTCGCCCGCGGCCTCGGCCATTTCGTACTTGAGCACGCTGGCCCTGTACCCCCGCCTCACGCACAGGGCCCTGTACATCTTGAACAGCGAGTCGGCGAAGTACCGACCCTCGAGACCGCCGGGGCCCGGCCGGAACTCGATCATGCACGGCAAGTCGGCGAACGGGTGGCGGGGCGTCAGGCTGGCGGAGAGGTTTCTCTCGAGGGCCTCGACCCTGCCTCGCTCCATGACGAGCTCGTCGCGCGCGATGGAGGCCAGGTCGGGGTCTTGGCCCGGGTCGTCTGCCATGGACTGGAGCTCGGACACGGAGGACAGGGATTCGTGCCATGCCGCGAGGGCGGCGGCGACGCGGTGCAGCTCGCCTGCGCGCTTGGCCTTGAGGGGATCAAACGTCGTGGCGAGGGACTTTCGGAGGGCATCGTGTTCGGCGGAGAGGGACTTTGCGCGCCGGACGAGGGACGGCGCGAGACTGGGAGCTGTTGTTGTTGTTGTTTCTGCTGGGGGTGGATTGCATTGTCGGTCATTCCGGATCCCATCTCGCTGGTGTTGGTGTTGTTGGTGTTGGTGGGGATGATTCGAGCAGAACGTACGTACCATTAGATGCGAGGCGCACGAATTGAGAAGAAGCTTTGCGCTGGAGTGCGCGGGTGCAGTTTCGGCACGCCCATGGCGCAGAGAACATGCTGATGCCGTGATGCGAGAGCAGCGGTCGGCGTGATGGGGAATTGGAAAAACTGTTTTCTTCTTGTGCATCTACAGATTAATCACCAGAAGGAGGGGTGGGTGGGTACGGTGGGGCGGCAGCGGATGTGTCTGTTTTTGGCCTAGTGGTTTATCTTGAGTCTTTAGAACATGACAACGTCAGTCCTACTAATAATGTACGAGCTCTTCTGAACGGGATCGCCAACAGCCTTATATTCCGCTAGCTCACTCTTGGACGGAGAATGGCAACACCGGCTGTGAAATAGACTTGGCAGTATTAACAAAAACCGCCATGGCACAAAGGATAAAATGCTTATTGGCAATGGATGACTTTATTGTGGTCACATTATCAGTTTCATCGCAGTATAAGCGCTGTTTTATTTCCTTCATGTTCAAAAGATTGGCGGTGCCAGTACGAAGTACCGGTACCTTGCCATGACCGTTGATTCCAAATTTATACATCAGAAGAAGAATTACTAAAAAAACAAAGAACATCCGGAAAAGCAAGCGATTTGGCGATTGATGAGCTCAATCCACCAAGATGTCAGTTTGACTGGCCAGAGTGGCGCTGATTTAATACAACTAGGATCTCAGAAGAGCGTTTTTCGTTGGGCAAGCCTTCTTCGTGGTGGTAACCGTGACAGGGGCCTTCTTGGTGCAGCAGTGGCTGCTGTCGATCTCGGTGACGGTGACGGTTGGCGCAGCAGGGCAAGTGTCAGTTTTGGTGCCAGCAGGAGTGGTGATTGTTGGGGCAGAAGGAGTGGTGGTTGTTGGGGCAGGAGGAGCGGTAGTTGGAGGAGCCTTGGTGGGAGCAGCAGAAGTAGGGGCCGCCGGAGATGGGGCCGTCCCAGTATTCTTGCAGTTGGCAGGGCTGAAGGTATCCTGGGCCTCCTGGAGATCCTTGAGAAGACCAGCAACAATGCCCTGAGCGATGCCTTGGGCAGCCTCGGGGACCTTGGAGACGACAGAGTCGATCAGGGCCTTGGAGGCGGTGTTGACGCCGCTGGCCTGGGTGAAGGTGGCCTCGCAGAGCCCCTTGGCAGCAATGGCATCTTTCTTGCTCTTGAGACTGGCCAAGAGTGCATCGCCCTTTGACTGGAGATCTTTGGCAGGCTCCTGAAGGCCAAGTGCCTCGGCCAACGACAAAGAGCTGCTGGGGTCAACCTTGGTCTTTCCATCCTTCAACGTCTGGATCAACTTGTTTGATGAGGAGAGAAGACTGTTCGGGTCGCCAGAGAATCCCTTGACCGCGTTGTCCAGACCAACGATGTCTGTGCCGGCAGCTGTCATGGCAGCCTTGATGGTGGCGAGATCACGCTCATAGAGAGCGGCACCAAAGGCGGTAGAGGCCAATGTCGTTAGAATGAGGAATTTCATCTTGGGAGTTTTATCTTGATGGGAGCAGAGGATTGAATTGGCTGCTGGTGTCTTCTTGCTGGAGATGAGAGAGGAGGAAAGGAAAGATAAGAGGCGATGATCCAAGCGTTCGTTTTTCTCTCAAGTTGCTGTCGGACCGTGACTGTCACTTTATAAAGGTAACCCCCGTTACCCAACGGGTTTGGTCTTGGGAAACTCACATGCGTCTCTTTCCATGTGTTAAATTTTGCGTCTGATCTGAGGCTGAAGACTTGGCGACGCTAAAGCACGGTCCTTGAGGACGAGGTTCCTTGACCCCACGGCACCATGAATCCATTGTCCAGGCATTTGGTTAACTCCAGGTTGTGGCGTCCGCTATTTGTTTCGCATTGACTTGTAGGCTGGCCAATCAGACCCCGTGGCCAAGGTGCCGTGATCTCAACAAGGATCGATAATGCATTGTGGTCTTTGACGCTTATTACAAACGATCGTGTCTTGCCTCGGGCCAGATGGGACTTTCCATCTCGTGAACCTTTGTGAACTTCGTGAAGAACTATTTTAATCTTACCCGCCCCGCCCCCCCCCACACCCCCTAGACCGACCAACCATGCATGACACCGGAAATTGTGCAATGTTGCACCCACAAGGGCATGATTTATCCCTGCCGCACAATAGTCTCGCTATTTAACTAGCTAAGACAAGAGTCCACCCCTAGCTAGTTATTTTCTAAGACCTTTATAACTTTATAGTATATTTTAGCACTATATTAGTACCTTACTAATAGTAAAGGTACTTAGGTATTTAAGCTATAGTTTACACTCTCTTATAAGGTTAAATAACTTAATAGAGATAATTATATTAAACCCTAGCTATATAGTCTAATATAGTAGTAATTATATAGTATTTATAATAATTATATCTTTCTTCTAAATTAGTACTCTTTCTAAGTTAATTAATTATTTAATCTTTAAATAATTAGTATAGACCTAGTAAAGAGAGGCCTAATTTATTAATATTATAATTAGGTAACCCCTAGTATGCTAGGATTAATATTAGTATTTATTAGTTTAATAATAATACTATAGGATATCCCTATAATATCTAAAGAATCTTTAAAAAGCAATAAGCTAGCTATTAAGCTATAAAAGCCTTACTACTAGGACTTATAGTATAAGATAGTTAAGGTAAAAGCTATTAAAGATAGAATTTAAATCTTTATTAACCTAGATTTAAATATATAGCTAGATTACCCTCCTAAACCTCTAATCTTAGTAGGAAATAGGACTCCTATAAAGAGAAGGGTAATAAAGGCTATATAAAGTTAATTATCTATATTAAATACTATAGGAGTTTAAATATACTTATATAGTATTAGAGCTATAATCCCTAGTATATAGTAACCCTAAGAAAGCTTCTCTAAAGGTTATAATATACCTAAGAAAAGCTATTTTTAATACCCTTAATAACCTAATAATACTAAAGATAGTGCCTAGTTTATAGTCCTTAGTAGTTATTATTAGGTATTTAATAGCTAATTCTAAAGCCTCTTAAAGGCTATAAAAGACTATTATACTTAGTTTATAGTAATACTTAGATTTAAATATAAGTAAATAACCTTAAGGTATATATCTCTTTATAATAAGATTAAAGAGCTTATAAGGAATATAATACCTTTAAGTAAAACTATTAAGTATTATACTAAAGTTAACTTTAATAAGACTATTAAGCAAAACCTTATAAGGGTAAATATTAATAAGTAACTTATAAATACTTTAATTAGCTATAAGAGATACTTCTAAGCAAACTACCCTATTACTAAGGGTAACTTACCTATAGAAATAATTAATAATACTATTAGGGCTTAATTTCCTACTATCTTAGCTTAGATTAACTTATTAATTTATATAGTAAAGAGCAAGGGAAAGGTCCTAGATTTCTATAATATTATAAGTAAGATTAGGTACCTTATTAAAGCATAAGAAAGGTCTTAAGGTAAGGGAGGTAAAGCCTTTAGAGCTAAACTAACTTTTAATAAAGAAGGAAAGGATAAAGCTAAAAAAAAAAGGGATTAAAGAAAAACCCCTATATTTACTATAAAAAACATAGAGTAAAGAAGTTAAAAGACTTATAAAAGACCTATAAAACGCTTTACTTACTAAAGGATTAGAAAATTAATAAAAAGCTATTAAAGAAAGCAAAGGAAGTAATAAATTATTAACCTAATAATATAAAGAAAGTATATAACGTATAGTTAAAGGATAATAGCGTAAAGGAACCTAAGGAACCTAAAGAAGTTAATACTATATTTATAGCTATAGGAGAGTCTATAAAGGCTTTCCTTGCCTATAATAAATCATAAGTTATACTTAATAGTAATACCTTAATTGTCATAACCTCGAAGGTGTGCAAGGTAAGCCACTAGACTAAAAGATCCACCAATGCTAGCTCTCGCTTGCATTGCACCTTATAATTGATTATCAGGCCACGCGCGCGCGCACCTGACAATTATCCCTTCCCTCGTAAGGCTTGTCCCGAGCCAAGGGCCCACACAGGCCAGCGGCAACGGCTTAGGGTGTGATCCACGAAAACTCTGCAAAGTTAGCAAAGTGCACAACCATGCATAATAGACATGCTAACTATTTTTAGCAGTAAATTTATATAGAAAGTTATAGAATTAAGTTTACTTTATATTTCCCTTTATTTATAATATATTACACTAGTAAGGGCTATGTAAATACCTATAATAAGATTAAATACTAAGAATAAAGGGAATTTTACTGTTTTTTAGCTCTTATTTTTATAAGAAGTAAATTACTCTATAAACTTTATAAGGAGTATTATAATAAAGTTAGTAAAGCACTATAATAACCTTTCTTAGGGATTATAATCTCTTATTTAAGCACCTTACTATTAAAGAAGATAATAATAGTAATAATCTTTATATTATAATATTAATTCTTATATACTATAAGACTATAGCAAGAATATAAAGAGTGCTCTATTAACCCTATTACCTCTAAGAGTATATCTACTATTACTATTATAATAATACTAAATTTATAGCTCTTAAAGAAAGCGCTTAATAGTTACTAACTATATTATAGGACCTTTACTATTATATTCTTTAAGAGCCTAGTATTAACTTTATATATCTCTTTTAAATACTAAAGAAGACCTTTCTTTAGCTTTATTACTAGCTTTAGAATAACACTTTAATTAGAGACTTATAATATTAATTAGTTAAGTAGAAAGTAATAGTATTCTTATAAATCTATACCTATAATAAGCCTTAAAGGAATATAGGCTATTAGTTTTATCTAAGCTAATTATTAGTATTATAAATCTTTTATAAGTTACTTAATCTAATAAGGAAATTATATATAAGATTTATTTATTAGCTAAACCTAGATTATATTTTACCTTTTATAGAATTAAATAATAGATTCCTTTAATTTAATAGTGTAATTAGCGCTATTAATAGCATATATATCTTACTTTTATAGTAAAAGAGGTTTTAGTTAAGGAAGAATAATATCTTATAAAACATACTAGTAGCTACTAGCTTTAAGGGATTATTTTAATATATACTACCTAGTGCTAAAGGTTTTATTAATAATATAACCTTAATATAAATAGCTTTATTAAAGTTATTTTTAATACCCTAAGGTTACTTTTATCTTAGAGATATAGGGTTTAGTATATATTAAGGGCTAATTATACTATTTTTAAGAGTTTAGTATTATTTATAAGACTAGGCACTTACTTATTAATAGCCTATAAATAAAGAAAAGCTCTTTAATTATTAGTACTTATAATTAAAAATAGTTATTAAGTAAGTCTTTAGGTAGTATAAGTAAAAGTAAAAGATTATTTACTATAGCATAGCTAAATATAAGTTTCTTATCTAGATTAAGATAATCTATACTATTATAGGTCTATTTAACTTTATTAAAATATATAGAAGGGAACCTTATACCTTTAAAGCAAATAAGAGAGAGTAGTTACCTTTAGATAAGTATAAAGCTCTTAAAGTAACTACTAGGTAAGCTAATAAGGTAAATCCACGCTATATAGGGTTATAGATTTATAAATAAATTACTAAGTAGCTTTAGGAATAATATTAAAGCATAGAATAGGTTAAGGAATTATATATTAAATAAAATTAGTAGTATTATTAATAAATTCCTAGCTTTTATACTAATAGTGCTATAGAGAGAAAAGTAAAGATATATATACTTATAAAAGATATTAATACCCTTACTTCTATAACCTAGCTAGGCCTAATACTAAAGTTTAATTTAACCTATACTTTCTTTACCTCCCTTAAGGATAATATATTCTAAATAAGAGTATTTATATAATTCTTCTTTAACTATATAATAATTTAAATTACTATAGCTATCCTAAGCTCTTTACTATATAATTAGTAGTCCTTAAGTGCTTATATAATATTTTCTATATTTATAGACCTTAGGGAAAAGATATACTACCTAGGGCCTATAGTATAAGGCCTAAGAATATTTAATATTACCTCTAAAAGCTCTATTGCCTATACTATAGCCTTTTGCTTCTATAAGCTCTTTAGTAATCTATTTAGCTATAATCTACTAGGTATAGACCTAGTAAAAGGGTTTAATAAGTAGCTATAAGCTAGCCTTTAAGAACTATAACTAGGAGAGCGGCTATCTCCTATGATTTTAGATATATCTAGTTAAAGGAGAGAATTATTATTAACTTTAAAGGGGTTATTATTATTCTAAATCTCTTAAATAAAATAAGGAATATTATTATTAGTGCCTTATTACAGGCCTTTAATATCCTTCTCTTTATTATCTAGTTTTAGAGAGTAGCTATCTCTTCCTATTTCCTCCTTTACTATAGTAAAGCCTTTATTATCTTAAGCCTTAAGAATTCTATTACTAGCTAAAAGGTCTAGTATAAATACCTTTACTTACTCTATAGCTATAAAAGTCTTATTTATAATTAAAGGCTTTCTTATAATAGCCTTACTAAATCTCTTATAAACCTCTTTAATAAATTTAATATTTTACTTACTTATTTAAAGCTTTCTAGTCTTTTTATTATAAGTTATGCTAGATTATAACTCTATAGCTTAAAATACTTACTATACTTTCTTTAGCTATATATAGTAATTCTTAATAAGCCTTACCTCCTATTAATAATTTAGGAATTTAAGGGTAAGGGTAGGAAGGAAGCCCTTAAAGAGATCTCTTATAATACTAGGCTTTTTATTATTAAGCTACTGCTTATATTAAGCTTTAAGCAGTAAGTTAAGTAAGAATAGTGTCTCTTTATTAAACTAGGAAAGCTAATTTACAGAGGATAGCTATAACTACAAGGATTAAGGCATGATATTAATTAATATTTAAATTATAAGGTGTTTGCTAATAAATTATAATATAGATTTAATTTTTTAACTATAAATAAAGGGAATATTAGTTATAAGGGGCTTTAGACATAAGGGCAGTGAAAAAAAGCTATAAAATACAAGCTTAGATAGTACAAAGTAACTGCCCCATAGTGATTCACATATAAGTTATACTGTGGGTCGTCCCTGCTAACTTAGCAGAGTTCTCGTGGATCACACCCTTAGCGACGTAACCTTAGCTTGGATTAGGCCCGGTCATCCGTGGCCTCTAAGATAATCAACCAATTGTGAACCCCCAAGGCCTAGTACGCATAATAGCTAGGCTTGCTTACACAATGACCTAGTGCACGTGACCCCACAGTTGCATTGCAACTACACGGGCATAACCGTACCTGCCCTGTGAGCCTAACGTAAGCTGCCTAGCCTAGCAATTCAAACCTAGACTTGTCAAGTCAATCTAACTACGGGAATTGAACCTAGGCCTAGCGCGCCCCACCCACGAGGATTCGAACCTAGGACTAGCACACACTAGAAGACTCGTGAGAGCTAGCATTAATGTCATAACCTAATGTCATAACCTAATGTCATAACCTCGAAGGTGTGCAAGGTAAGCCACTAGACCAAAAGATTCACCAATGCTAGCTCTCGTTTGCATTGCACCTTACAATTGATTATTAGGCCACGCGCGCGCGCACCTGACATTAATCTATATCTTTAATAATAAACACTAGTTTATAGACCTTAATTATAGTAAGTAGCCTAGAATTTAAGCAAGTTATAGTGTTACTAAGGCTTATAGTATTAGCATAGCTTAGATTATCTTAATAAATAGCTAGACCCTTATGCTATTAAGAGCCTAGTACTAACTATTATTCTTTATAAACCTTATATCTCTTTAAATACTTATATAAAAGGGATTAAGGTAGGATAACCTTACTAAAAGAGTAATAAACCTAGTAAAAGATAATTAGGAGATAATTTAAACTTAGATTATTAGTATATAACTATATATAGAGGGATTAAGCCTATTAGAAGCTTTTGCTATTAAGGGAGATTTATAAGACCTAAAGACTATTATAATAACTCCTATAGACTTATAGTATATAAGATTAGCATATCTAGGCAAGGATATAATAGATTAAGTGCTTTAGAAGCTTTAAATTCTATTAAGAAAGAGAAGCATAGGTAAATATAAGGTTTGCTAAATAGCTAAGGCATAGAGGTAAATATTATAAGTCCCTTAAATAGGGTTATTACCTTTAAGGCCGCTTTAAGTAGTCTTTTTTAATCTTTTTGCTTAATTATTAAGGTATAATAAAGACTAATATATTACTCTTTTTACCTATAGAGCTACTAGGCTATATTATATCTTTATAATCCCCTTAAAGATAAATATTATACTTTACTTTAATTAGTTAGAAGCTATATATATAAGAGTATATAGTATCTATATTATAGTTATAATAACTAATAGTAAGACTGCTTTCTAGACTAGAAAGTAAGAAGAGGATATTATAAATAAAGGCATTATTATAAGAAAGTCTAGCCTAGCTTACTTATATTAAAATAGGCATACTAAATAGTCTAGGGGGGTAATAATAAGAGTTATAATAACTCTTATAATATAATTAGGCTTCCTAGAAGATCTCTAGCCTATAGCTACTAAAGCAGCTATTTATATCTTAAACTATACGCCTTAAAAGCTACTTAACTAGTAATTACCTTAATAAGCGTTAAATAGGTAGTTAAGAGAGAATAAGCTTTAATAGAATTACTTACTAAAGAAACTAGAAGCCTCTATAAACTATTTATAAGTGTTTAGTTATAAAGTATTTATAATAACGTAAAGTAAGCTTTATAAGGTAAGTCTAAAGCTTACTTAAAGAGCTTATATTAGATACCTTATAGGATATATCTTCTCTATATAATACCTAATTTAGGTGCTAATAATAAAGAGAAACTACTAGTTTTTATTAAGCTATATTACCTTTAATAAGTCTATCTTCTATGCTTAAGAAAGAGGCCTATTATTAATAATAAAAGAGGTTAAAAAACACCTCCTTAAAGAGCTAGTTAAGGATAATAAGGATAAAAGCCCTAATATAAGGCTTCTATAAATAGTATACCCCTTATTACTATAATAACCACTTAATTAGCCTTAATAGGTTAAAACTCCTACTAGTTATAATTAATAAGATTATAAAGAGAAGGGAAAAGAAAGTTAAGAATTAAACCTACTAACCCCTCTAAGTTTACCTAGATAGTTACTAGGCTTTATAGATTATACACTATTAAGTATTAATAATTTACTTAACCCTTCTAATAGTAACTATAATTATAAAATAGTAATAAATCTATAAGATTATAATAATATTAAAGCTTTTATAATAGCCTTTAACCTAGGTCCTAAAAGCAAAGAAAAACCTTATATATCTAGGCTTCCTTCTACTCTAGCTTATTATAACTATCTAGCTAGCTATCTAAAAGAAAAGGAATTCTATTAAGCCTAGGATAAAGAATATAATAAGATTATTAATAGAAAGGTAGCTATAAAGGTATCTAAATCTAATATCCCTATATATATAAAGCCTCTAGGCCTTACTTAGGTGTTTTCCTATAAATTAGATAAATAAGGTTACCTTTTACTATATAAAGCTTATCTCTATATTCTTAGGAATTATTAACTAAAGAGTTATCTATTAACTTAAGTAGTAACCCTAGTTACTAATACCTTTAGGCTACTTATAGCTATTATATATTACTTTAATCTAGAAGTATATTAGTATAACTTTATTATAGTATTCCTAAATTTAAATCTTAATAAAGAAGTTTACTATAAAATACCTCTAGGCTATAAGGATAAATAAGCCTATCTAAAGCTTCTTAGAGTAGTGTATAAGCTATAGAGAGTGCCTTTTTTATAAATAAAAGAGCTAATTAGCTAGCTAGTTAGTAAATGTCACGGCTTAAGCGTAGGGTTGAATGAACGAAGTGATAGCTAAGATTCTCGTAGTCACTACTAGGAAGATACTAGCTAGGGGCGGGTGCGTAAAGGTTTTAATCTCTAACCTAGCACTAATAATATATATAGTCTTTAAGGAATACCTTGCTTTATAAGTATATAGCTATCTTATAGCTAGCTAGCCTCTTTATTATTTATATAGCCTAAAGGTTCTCTAAAGATTCGCTTTAATAAACATCCTATCTCTAACCTTTATACTCCTAATATAATACTCCCTTAATATATAATTAACCTTAATTATAAAATAAGCAACTTACTTAGGGTATAGTTACTATAATAAAGCTTATAAAGAAAAATAAGATAAGGTACCTTATAACTAGATATATAGGTAAATAAAATAATAATAATAATACTACTAATTATAAATAACCCCCTTTATTATAAGTAGTAGTGTCTAAATAGTAGCCTATATATAGCTTTAATATAGTAAAATAAATATTATTACCTATTATATAGCTAGACTAAAAAAAATAGATAACTTATATTAATTTTTATAATTAGTTTAAATAAATAAGGTACCTAATACTATAGTTCTAAATAGTCTAACTAGAGGGCTTATATTATAGTTACTATAAGTTTATAGCTATTAGGTATATATATAAGTAGCAGAGCTAATAGTTATTATTATAATTTATAGATTACTTATATATAGTGTATTAGATTACTTAAGGGGTCTATAGTTAATATAAAAAAGACTAATTTTTCCTCCTTTCTATACACTTCCTTTTACCTATAATAATCCTTAACCTTATAAGTTACCCTTACTTACTAAGTAATAGCTTTCTTACTACTATTATACTATAGTTACTAACCTTTTTTAGTCTCTAAATATTATTAGTATTTATTAGTATTTATCTTAGTCTTTTATCTTATTCTTAGTTATTAGTTTATTTACTTCTAGTTATAATTTATATCTAGTTTATTATAGCTAACTTATAGCTAGTTTACTATATCTAATACTTATATAAGAACTCCCCCTTTATTAATAGCTCCTAAAGATTAAGCTATTAAGAAATCTCCTTTAAAGTTTTCTAAGAAGTTATCTCCTTAGAAGTAAACCGCTTTTAAAATTTTAATATAAGTTTACTATATCTTTATAGTATCTTTATTATTAACTTACTACTAGTAATATAATAAGTAAGAAGATTCTATATATATAATACTCTTAGTAAGTAGTAATATAAAATATCTTACTAAAAAATAGTATTTATAATATTCTAGGATATCTTATTAATAATAAGACTTTCCCTATAGAATATAAAGAATCTATAAGTATAACTTCTTTACTTACTTACTACTTCTTTATTACTAATATTCTAATAGGCTACTTAATAAAATATACTTACTACTTCTAAAATAATAAAAACTACCTTATAGTATATCTTTCTTATCTAGAATTTACTTACTTATTACTAATATACTACTAGTATTTAGCTTAAATTATATAGCTTTATAATAAGCTATTTAAACTTATTAAAGCTACTCTAAAAGGTAGCTATTACTATTAGAATAAAGTAAGTATAATTCTACTACCTAGATACTAGATTATTACTAACTTACTAGTAGTTTATTATAAAAGTAAAGAAAAAGCTATAGAATACTATCCTATCCTATAAAAATTCTAATAAGTATAGATATATTTTCTATACTTAAATAATTACTAATACTACTTATAAAGTAAAGAGTAATAAGTATATTATAATAACACTACTAAGTAATACTATAAACCTTAAGATATAGATTAATATTTTAAATAGTCTTTGCTTTATAGCCTAGAATATCCTAATAGTAAGCTTTCTTAATATATATAGCTAATACCTAACTAACTTACTAGTAGTTTATACCCTATACTACTAACTTACCTAATTTTATTAATTTTATTAAGCTCCCTAGTAAACTTTAGGTTTATATATATAAAGAGAGGGATTTTAATAATAAAGATACTCCTAAGGCCTTTACCTTTATAGTTACTATAGCTACTATTACTACTAAGGAACTAGTAATCCTAGTAACTAACTCTATTATAAAGGGGTAAGTACTTAGTAGCTATATAATAGATTATTTAAGTTATTTAAGTAAATTAATTTTATTTTCTAATATCTTACTATATTAACTTATAAATTATAACTATCTTATGTTAACTTTACTACTTAACTATTACTTATAGTTATTAATAATTTCTTTAGTGCTAAAATCCCTTTTTAATACCTAAGAATTCTCTAAAGTATTATAGCCCTTTTATTTAACTAGATATTTATAATACCTTTTATTATAGTAATATAAAATAATTCTCTTAACTTTAAACTCTTATTTATTATCTTTAATATTATCTTATAGTAAGGATATATCTTTTATATTAGTTAAGTTCCCTTTAAAAAGCTTAAGACTAGTAATATTAAATATATTATATAATTAAGTCCTAGGTAGTAACTTTAATTAATATACTAATCTATAACTCCTAATTACCTTTTTAATCTTATAGAGGCCTAGATACTTTATAGCTAGCTTCCTACTAGGTTATCTTAAATTAATATTCTTTATTAATAGTAAAATATAATTACTAACTTTAAACCTTATTAGAGTTCTTTTCTAGTTATAATATTTCTTATACTAAGTTTATAAGTTACTTAAAAGCTATTTAATTATAGTGTATTTCTCTCTTAGTGCTAAGACTTTACTTTTAGCTTAATTATTTACTAAAGGGATATCTATAACTACTTATTATAAACCTCTAGGATTATAACCTTATAATGCCTTTACTAGTGTGTAGCTATGTATTATATAATTACTTATATTATATATAAACTACGCTAATAATAGGTTATCTACCTAATTAGTCTATTTAGTATAAGTAAAAGCCCTTAAATAATATTCTAGGACCTAGTTTAAACATTCTATCTAGCTATCTATCTAGGGGTAAAAAGTAGTGCTAAGTAGCCGCTTAGTTATAAGAAGATAATAAAAAGTTATCTAGAAACCACTAGTAAATATAGAACCTTAGTCTATTATAATACCTTCTAAAGCTTTATAATCTCTAAAAATATATTCTAAGAATATAGTTACTAGCCTATTACTAGTTAGTTATATTAATATAGGAATATAAATACTATATTTTATAAATTAGTTAATAATAACTAGAATTATATTATAGGTCTAGTTTAAATCTTTTCCTAGTAAAAGTTTAGTAATAAAATCTATTAATAATTCTTAAAAAGGGTAATTAAGCACTAGTAGTATAGCTAGCTTACTATATAGTTTATAATACCTTAGTTTTAAAGTTTAATAACTTATATAAGTGCTAATATATACCTTTATATCTTTCTTTATTATTAGCTAATAATATTAGTTTATAATCTAATAAAGAGTTTTACTTACTCCCTAATACCTAGTAGTAAGGTTATTATAAGTTAGTAATAAAATTTCTTTTCTTATTCCTAGAGGGATAAAAATATAATTCTTAAATATTAATAGCTTAGAGAGTTTAATAAACTATATCTAAGATACTACTAAATTACTACTTTTAAGTAACTTTAATTAACCTATAGTAAAGTTATTCCCTTACTATACTTTATATAATAAGACTTAAATTAAGGGTTTTAATTCTAAGCTTTTTTCTAGAAAGTTAGAGATAAACTTAGAAGAGGTTCTTTAAATAAATTAAATCCTAGCTATAATATCTCTATAAGTAATTAGTTTAATAAATACTTCTAGTCTTATAAGTATATAGATAAGTAATATTTTTAAGGGGCGCCCTTGCTACTTACTAGTAATAACCTATGCTAGTTTACCCCTAATAGTAGTAGCTAGTCTAATAGGAAAATTAAAATAACTAAGCAATAAACTAAATATACGCTAGGTACTAGTAGTATTACTATAGCTAGCTTATTGCTTATTAATAAAAGTATTAAAAGTATTAAATAACCTTACTAATATAACTCTTCTAAGATTATTTAAATTATTAGGTTCTTTAGGAATATAGTTAAGTTATAATTTTTTAAAACCCTAGATATTAGCAGTATTATTATAGTATTATTATAACTAACTATTAGTTATACTAAGTAATGTTTTTATAGAACCTATAGTACTAATAGTATTACTAAGGTATTCCTATTACTTAATATCTATAAATTTAGATAAAAAGGTAGGAAGTTATATAGTTACTACTTTTACTTTTCTTACCTTACTTATAAAATCTAGTCTTCTTAAAAGTAAGTTAGTAGGATTTAATTTCCTTATATAATATATAATCTTAAAGTTAAAAGAATAAAGCTTATTAAGTATAGTTACCTACCTACTAGTAAGCTTAGGCTTTATAGCTAGGTACTTATAGTTTAAATAGTCTATAATAACCTTAATTATATAAGCTAAATAAGTAAGGTAGTGTCTTTATATATAAAAAGCCTCTTAGATAGCTAATAATTTGCTATTAGGTATTAAATAGCATAATTTAGTATTAGTTATCTTCCTTAACATAAATATAACTAGGTGCTAGTAACCTAGCATATATATTATAAGTATAGCCCTAATTGTATATCTAGATATATCTATCTCCACTCTAAGATATATAAGTAGGTTAAAATACACTAAAATTAGCGCTTCTTAAAATTTCTATTAAAGTTCTCTAAATATTACTAACTTATAGGGTTCTAGGTTAAATATTACTAGTTACTATTCTCTAAGGTAATCTATTAATAGAATAATAACTTTACTATACTATTTAATAAAATAGCGGTAAAATCTAGTAAAACTAAGGAATAACTAAATATTAAAGATACTATATAGTATTAGCTAGGTTATAATTACCTTAACTCTTACTAGGTCTATTATAATACCTTTTGCTAATATCTTAAAGCCTAAGAATTTAACTTCCTTAACTAAAAATTAACACTTCTTAAGGTTAATAAAAAGACTTATATTCTTAAGCCTATATAGAATTTATTTAATATATTCTATATACTCCTTAACTATACTACTATATATTAGTATATTATCTAGGTAAATAATATAAGTCTTATTAATAAGTCCTTTAAGAGTATTATTAATATACTCCTAAAAGGTTACTAGTATATTAACTAGTTTAAATAGCATTATAAGATATTTAAAGTGGCTATAGTAATAATAAAAGGCTATCTTCTACTTATTACCTAAGCAAATATATAGCTAGTAGTATATATCTTTTAAATTAAGGACTATAAAAATAACTATACTTACTAATTAATTAAGGATTTTAGCAATAAGGGGCAAAGAGGCCTTATCCTTAATTATAATCTTATTTAAGCCCTTATAATCTATATAAAGCCTTAATTTCCCTCCTTTCTTTAGACTAAATAAAATTAGGGCTCTAGCTAGGCTAACTAATCTTCTAATCTACCCTTTAAGCTATATACTTATAAGGTACTCTCTAAGAACTAATAGTTCCTTTTTAGCTAAATTATATATAGGCCCCTAAGGTAGTGTTTTCCTTTCTTTTAATTTAATTATATAAGTGCAGCCCCCTAGTTTAGGAAGCTTACTTACTAGCTCTTTAGAAAAAATATCTATAAACTCTATATATTCCTTTAGAATTATTAGTATAAGGCATTAGGTGCTTATACCTTAATTTAATATAGCTTATTTACTACTTATACTTTTTAAAATTAGTATAACTATAATACCTTTACTTTTTTACTACTAGTAAGTATATTCTAGTAACTATATAGCTACTTTACTATTTAATTATGCTTTTATTACTACTAGGTTCTCTAATTAGTCCTTACTCTTTTCTTTCTAATTTTTATTTTTTAGAATACTTAGCCTAATCTTTATTACCCTAAATAGTAATAAAACCACTACTTATTTTTTCTCTTTATATATTTACTACTTACTATAAATAAAGGAAAGGTATTCTATAGTTACTAGATATCTCTAAAATCCCTAATCCTAATATATAATTATAGGTAAATATTCTTTAGTCTAATCTATACCTAGTATTATCCCTTTACCTATATTAGTAATATAGTAGCTAACTTAATAGACTTTTATAAATCCTATACTATCTTTTACTTTTATTAATATTTTTAAGATCCTTTAATATAGAATCTCTTTTTAGCTTACACTCTTTAGTACCTAGTCTAATTAAATTATATTCTCCTAATCCTTTTTTAATAATAATTTAGAATAAATTATTAAGAACTATATGCCTATATTAAATAGTGCTTTTATAGCTAACTACTAGTTATCTTATTATAAAGATACCTATATTCTTATTTCATTATTTATAGGGTATTTTATAGTAAGATTATATTCCTAGGTCTATGCTATTTAAACTAGTATTATATTAGGTAATATAGCTTTATTACTACTTTTACTATACCTCTTAGTTATATACCTATTACTTTTATAGGTAGAATAGTCTAGTGCCTAATAAGCTAGTATAGTATATCTAGGCTTTCTATATTTATAATATACTAGAAATAGCTTTTTTGCTTAATCTTTGCTTTATTACTATACCTTATCTATAGGTAATATAGAGTATTACCTCTTTCTTTTAAGGTCTTAACTTTTTTTATTACTTTAGCCTAAACTTATTATAACCTTTACTTTCTTACCCTAGCCTTATAACTAGCTCTAAGTTATTAGAATCTCTTAGCTAATTATCTACTTTCTTATAGTATTATTTAAGCTATTTAGAAAAATAGTAATTTATAGATATATTAGGATTACTTTAGGTAACTTAGCTTTTACCTTAGTCTAAGCTTTTATAAAGGCTTAAAATAATTAGTTACTTTTCTACCTAAGATTTAGTAGTGTTCTTATTTCTTCTAAGTATTTTATACCCTTATTTATTATTCTGGTTTTTAGCTATTCTAGAAAACCTACCTATATAAATAATAAGTAATCTATATACTTATCTATAGCTATATAATATATTTATTATTACTTTATATTATTAGCTAGGTAGCTACCTATATACACTACCTTAGTAGTGTTATTCTTAAAGGTATAGTAATTTAATTTAAATAATATATCTAAATTTACTAGGAAATTCTATAGGTTCTTATATATATTCCCTTTATATATAGGTATTTTTATCTATATCTTAATAAGACTATTTTACTATATAATTACTACTAAGTTACTATAAACTACTAGTAAAACCATAGCTAAAGTTTAAGGGGTAATTATAGGTCCTAGAGAAGGTCTAGCTAATCCTAGATTTACCTTAAGCTCTCTAATCTATACCTTTATTTATAGAATCTCCTATATCTTCTAAAGGTAATATAGCTTAGCTTATATAACCTTATAGTATCTCTATAATACTCTATCTATGTTATTTATATTATCTATACCTTTACCTAGATTAGGATTAGGTAGTATTTACTATACCTTATTATTATCTATAGTTCTAGATTATAGGGGTTCTCTGCCTTCCTAATTATCTATAGCTTTATTATTATAAGGTACTAGCATGTTTTATATAGATTTTTAGAGCATTAGCTATATAATAATCTAGCTAATAGTTTATATCCTTAAAAGGGTTTTAAAGAGATTAATTTATTATAGCTTAAGCATAGGGTTAAATAAATAAAGTAATAGCTAAGATTCTTATAGTTACTAGTAGGAAAATACTAGCTAGGGGCAGGTATATAAAGGTTTTAATCTCTAACCTAGCACTAATAATATGCGTAGTCTTGTAAAGGGCTTGGGCTTTGCCTAAGCATTTCCTATAGCGCACATAAGTAAGGATAGTTCTAAGCTAGCAAGGATACAAAAAGGGGGCTAATATAAGGTAGTTAGGGGGTATAAGGGGCACTAGCAGGAATAGGTCTTCTACCTTTCCTTCTTCCCTTCTTAAGTTTCTTAATATTATATTAACGCTCTATTATAATTACCTAGGGGCTAGTCTATAATAATTAAAAAACTTCCTTTAGTCCTTATAATAGCTACTAAAAGATATAATAAATATACTAATAGATATACTAATAGATATAATAGGCATGCTTTAACCCGAAGATTAATATAGCTAGGGGATATTAACCCCCTTATCTAATGCTATAGAACTACTAGTAGCTTAATAGGCTTAATTTAAAACACTCTAACTTATACTAAATAAGTAAATAGTAAAGCTTACGTGTCTCTAATAATAAGTAATAGTAAATAGCATAGGACCTTTAACCTAACTACCCCCTATAGCCTAGCCTAGCACCCTAGAAGCTAACCCTATACTACCTCCTACCTCTAACCTAGTCCTACTTATACCTAAAGTAAAATAAAAACTAATCCCTATAGGTAACCTATATAATAGTAATAAAGCCTTATTTACTATATAGAGATTCCTAATAAAGTATAAGTTATAGGTAAATAAGGACTTTATTAGTACTAATAAGGATAGATAGGTATTTATTTACTAGAACCTATTCTCTAGAGTTTAGTCCTAGGTAGCTACTTACTTTAAGTAAGGCAGCGCTATTAGTTTTAACCTTACTAACTTCCTAGAATACCTTAGGTTAGTATTCTCTAACTTATATAGGTAGGAGATAGCTCTTATAAAGCTTAATTAGCTAGAATAGGGCCTAGGGGAGCTATTTTCTATATTCTTTATTTACTTTATAGAGAAGCTATTACTAGTAGGAGAGGAATATTAAGGAGATAATATAAAGCTAGTAAAGCTTTAATATATGCTTAATAAGTGTTTAAGGGAGATTAGTATAGGCTAGGGTATTAGCTAAAGTAACTAGCATATAGCTATTATATAGTATTATAAAATTATAGTTAATATTAAGGCCCTTACTATAGAGAATAAGTATTAGTCCTAACATAAACCCTAGTAGGCTAAACTTATACCCTAGACTAACTATAAGGGTAATATACTAATAACTAGGGTTTATATAGCTAGCACTTAGCTAGGAAGGTAAAATAAGCTAGCTAAGAAGGAGAAAGGGCTAAAGCCTACTATAAATATATAATAGGCTAAATAAGTATTAGAAGTAAAGTTAGCTAGATATTATTAGGAGGGATACTACCTATAATATAAATCTAAGGATTACTATATCTAGGAGTGTACTTTTCTCCTACCTTATTATCTATAGGTTAGTATTAACTTATATAGGGTAAATAAGGAAAGTATAGATAAGAAGGTAAATATTCCCCCTATAGAAAATAAGTAGCCCTTAAGTAAAGTCTTATATAAGGGCAAATAGGCTAGTTAACTATTACACTATAGGATAACTATTATAGCTATATAGAGATAGAGCGGGATATAGTATAATATATAGACTAATTACTATTCTTAATTCCTATACTCTTTAATATATATTATTATATTAATATTGTGTGCCATGAGATGCGCGCCTAGAAACACGCAATCGCGATGATAAGCATAAGGGATTACAAGGATAGATAACACAATAAGGGATGACGATATTAGTTATCTAGACTAAGGGACTATTTAATCTATAAAAGAGATCACCTATAGCTAGATTCTTTTAAGGTTCTGTATGTATGCCTAACTCTAGATTTTTTTTTTAACTTAAATGCCTAGCGCTGCTATGGCTAATATTATGTTTACTTTAATAAGATAAATTAATAAGATTACTTCCCTAACTTAACTAAAAAGTTACTTCTAATCTAATAGACTATTTAATCTAAATTGTCTCTATCTAAAGAGATAGGTTTAGCTATTATTATAATTGCTGCTATTAAGTTAATTAACCCTTTAACGTAAGCAGATATTACTACTACCTATGACTATAGGCTAGTATTATGTCTTTTAGGGTGTTATTTTCCGCTTAATAAAACTAGTAGAGAAATATAGTTTTAAACCCCTAGGACTTTTTCCGCTTTCTAGTTAATTTGCTATAGATTAAGATTAATTAGAAGCGAGTTTTTAATTATGCTTTTAGCTATTCCTAAGCTAACCTATATAAAGACCCCTTTATTTTACTTTCCTTATACTAAGATATAGATCTAAAGCCTTAACTAGAATTCCGTAATAGTTATAGTATAAAGGAGAGGCTAGCTAAGTACGCTAAGCTAAGGTAGACTAAGAGTATAAACTAGCGTTATATAAAAGCATAGAAAAGGAGGCTAGATAACTTAGAGGTATACCTTACAAACACTAGCTAAGCTATTAATCCCTTACTAAAAGTCTCTAAATATAAGACCCTAAGATAGAAAACGCTGCCTAGTGTTACAGACTATTTAATCTTAGGGCCTATAGCTAATTTTACTATTATTTAGCTATATATTAGGGTCTTATAGCTTATTATAAAAAGCTATATAATTATACTAGTGGCTTTTACTTATAGTTTGCTTATAACTATAAATACTACCCTATTAAAAGTTTTTCTCTATAGAAGTCTTATAAGTATTATAATATTTAGTTAAGCACTTGCTTTTCTATAAGATTAATTAAAAGAAATATTAACTAACTTTATATCTAAGCCTACTTTATCTTATTCCTAGTAACTAAGTAAAGTAGGACTAAGTAAGCACCTAAGCTACCTAAAGAACCTTTAGGATTCACTATTGCCTAGTACCCTAATTACTAGCTAGGAACTATTTAATCCTAAGATAGTTATTAGTCTAGCTTAAACTTGCTTTAAAGATTACTTAGGAAAAGATCCTAATAATAAACCTAAGGTACCTAGCCCTCTTAGAGGACTTAATATAGAAACCTTTATAAAACTTCTAGGGGAAATAATAGTATATTAAACCTCTCTTATTACTATATAGAATAGGTATAATATTTAGTAGTTTATAGGAGATAATATAGCTAACTTTATTAAGGACTTTAAGGCAAAAATAAAGGTAATAGGTATCCCTAAGATAGATTAGCATAAGATACTTAAGCGTAATATTAATTTAAAGCTCTAATAGGTAGTTAAGATACTAACTATATCTTAAACTTAGAAGAAGTCTAAGGAAGAAATGCTCTTATAGTTTAATATAACTAGCTAGGATTAAATAGAAAACGCTAGAGGGTAACTTAAAGACCTAAATTTAATATAACTAAAGACTATTAAGGAGACTTATTACTAGTTATAGAAGCATTATACTCTAATATTTAATATAGACTTAATAGGATAGAGAATTACTATAACCTAGTCTAACTATATTTATAAGGCTTTTCTAGAATACTTAATCTTAAGCTTTATAGATTAAAAAGGTTTTACTTATAAGGAGATCTTAGTAATAAAGTATAAACCACTTTAGATAGCACTTAATATATATATTTATATATGCCTAGAGCTTAAGAACAAAGACCTAGAGTTTTCTAATATAGAAAATCATGCTTTAGATAAAAAGGATTTTAGCTTTAAAATATAGTTACTATTTAATTAAGTAGCCTTTAATAGTTACTAGGCTGCTTAAAAGAATTGTTTAATACTAAGTAATTTATTTAAGTAGGATAAGAAGACTATTTTAATTAATAATAAAGCAGGATAATAAAGGACCCCTAGATTAGCTAAATACTAAGATTAAATAAAAGATCTAATAAAGTAACTAGTGGAGTTAAAAATTATAGTTATAGCCTAGGTAGTAAAGGAAATTAATATAGTAAAGTAGCTTAAGGAGAAATATAGTAGCTACCCTTAATATTAATAGCAAACTTATTAGATAAACTATATAAGCTTATTTAATCTAGATAAGGAGCGCTATTTTAAGATAAACGCAATATTAGGAAAAGGTCGCTAGTTAAATTATTATTACTATTGTAATAGGGAATTATATCTTGTAATAAAGTGTAATACCTTAAAATTTAATAAGATATTAAAGTTTACTATATATAACCTAAAGGTTTATATTTTAGCAATTAGGAATAACATAAGATATTAAATTATACCTCTAGTCTTGCTTATAAGATTTATTTCTATTAGTAGCTATACGCATAGACTAGCTATATTCTAGGTTAAGTACTTTAAGGACTATAAGATTATATATATAATTCCGCGAATTAAGGAATATAGCCCTTACGGAGGTTTAAGCTAGGAAATAATACTAGAAAAACAGGAAGTATTTAATCTAATAGAAGGTTTATTTAACCTAGCAGAATTTTAACCTAAGAGAGAGGTTAATATAATATTAATCTTAAAACGCAAGACATTAGGCATAGTATTAGCTATTACCTTTAAGAAGCTATACGTAAGGGAAGAGAAAGATAAAGAGATTATTATAAAAATCATAGCTATTAGCAAACAATTAGCAAAGCGCCTAAGAATCGAAGATATTACGGATAATAAAGTGAAAGACTAATAACCTTATATTTAACCTGCTTAAGAGAATCCTATAATAACTAAGGGTAAGAAAAACCTATTAAATAAGGTTAGATAGAGAATCCTAGATTAGTTATATAATAAGGTCTTTTAGAAGAAGATTAGAGTGCCCTTTTAAGATATCTACTATATTATACTAATACTAGTAGAGGTAGTTAGTAATAAATGTCTCTTACGAGTAAAAGGTATAGAGGATATCCGCTACTATAATAAAGATATATTAAGGCTAGCTTCTCCCTTAAAGATATTTAGCGTGAAACTAAATCCAAGACTAATTAATCCTAGAAATTAGATTAACTCTATCCTTTAATTAATAAAGGAAACTCTTAAGGAGAATAAGAAAAATAAAGCTATAGCTAAGAAGGGCTTACTAATAATACCCCTACTAGAGATTAATATAGTATTATAGGAGCGAATTTAGGAGAGACTAGGAGCTTGCTTAGAATAAGTTAAACCCTAGTAGAATTTAGTTAATCCTACTTAGATAAACTTTATACTTAATATAATCTTAGAGCTATAGGCTACTATTAAATACCTATAAGACTTACTATACCTATAAGTCTAGCTAAATAACCTAGAAGGGGAGCTTCTCCCTAGACTTATTAATATAGGATTATAAGGGAATGTAATTATAGAAAGCATAGCTAGATAACTTAGACTAAGGATTTACCTAATAGATGTGATAAATATAATATTATTTTTGTTATATAGTATTAAAATAATTAGGGAGGTATAAACAAGGCTATATTTAGGGAATGTCTAGATACCTACTAATTTTTATATTAGACCTAACTTAGTGAATATTAGTCTTATCCTTAGAATACTATTTTTTAGGCTATCCTAGATATAGTTTAATTACTTAAGAAGCAGAGAACTTTATGCCTAGTGCCACTTTAGTAATATTATTATTATCTTAAGAGTTATAGGAAGTATCTAATAGTAATATACTAATAAGTAACTAGTCTAGTAACTATCTATTAATATTATTATATTTAGTTACCTAGAAGCAAAGGAAGATTAAATAGTTTATAAGGGTTTAGAGAAGGAGTTAGATAATAATAAATAGCTAGTCCCCCTTATAATAAGAGAAGGAACTAAAATCTTCTATAAAGTAGTAAAGGATATAATAGTAAACTATACCTAATAACTTAAGGTAGTTATAAAGGATTTCTAACCCCTATAATAACCAAAACCACCTAATCTTATAATAAATATAATATATAAGCGAAAGGCTAATAAAATTCACCCCTATAATAATATGCCCTCTAATAGGTTAACACTAAAAGGGGACCTAAAATAGAAGATAAAGAAATAGGAAGAAGCGAAATTATATCTAGATATATCTAGGAAATACAGCGAATATATTACTAGGAGATTTTATATAAAACTATAGGGTTTTAGAATAACCTAGGAATAATTAGATTAAATAGTTAAAGGGGTATAAGAATATTTAATATAAGAGGAAGTTAATGTTTTTAAGGAAATTCTTTATAACTAGGAAGCAGCGCTAGCCTAGGACTTATTAGAATATGGAAAAGTTAATCTGCTTATTATGCTACTATAAGTTATAAAAGTTATTAAATATAAGGTATAGTAAGCAGGCTTAATCCTAATACCCCTTAGGTTATAAGGGAGACTAGTTAATTTACTAAAGAAGAAACTAAAGTATAAACACTTAGAGGAAAGTTATAGTTCCTATAGAAATCCCTACTTTCTTATTATAAAGAAAGATAGAGGGATTTGCCTAATCTTATCCGCTATAAAGTATAATAAGGTAATAATATAGGATACGCTAATCCCTTAAGGCATAAAGGCATTTAGCGAGAGCTTTATAATATACTAGATCTTATTAATAGTTAACTTATTATTAGGGTATAATTAAGTAGTGTTAGTAGAAAAGAGTAGGGATATAATAATGATTTCTACTATAATTAGGCTTTTGTAGCTTTATTGCTTACTATAGAGTGCTACTAATTTAGTAGCCTAATTTATTAGAATTATTAGGTAAATCTTATTTAACTTAATCCCTTATATTTATATGCCTTTCCTAGATAATATTGCGATAAAAGGACTAACTATAACGTATAATAAGGAGGAAATTATACTAGGAGTGCGTAGATATATAATAGAGTATTTAATTAATATTAATAAAGTTTTAGTTAATATTAAACTCTCTAGTTATATAGCCTTAGCGGTTAAGTTAAAGTTCTGCTAGAAATCTATAGAAATTATAGGATTTATATGCGAAATAAACGGATAGAAGCTAACTAAAGTAAAGGTAGTGAAAATTCTAGATTAGAAGGTCTGTTAAGATCTATTAGAGGTACGCTCTTTTATTAGATTAATAGGTATTTACTATATCTAGGTAAAACATTATGTATAGAAAGCGAAACTACTAGTAATTCTATTAAGGAAGATAAAGGAGTGGGAATAAGGACTAGAGTAATAAGAAGCTATAGATACCTTAAAGAAGGTAATAATAATAGCTCTAGTCCTAGTTTCACTTAATCTTAGACTAGACTTTAGAGAGATTATACTAATAGTTAATGTAAGCTTGCTTAGATAGGGGGCTATATTATTATAAGTGGTTAATAGGAAGCGATATCTAGTTTAATATAAAAGCAGTACTTAGACTATTGCTAAAGCTAAGTATAATATAACTAAGAGAGAATGCTAAGTAGTTATTTATACGCTAAGAAGACTACGAATTTACCTTTATAAAGTTCTATTTATATTAGAAATAGACTTATAAGTCCTTATTTATTAGTTAAATAGTGCTATTAACAATATGCCTAGAGCCCTTATTACGCAATAGATTAGTTATATCCTACTCTTTAACTTCTTAGTATAATATATCCCTAGTAAGAAAAACTATATTATAGATACCTTATCTAGAAAAGGCCCTAGAGAAATAGATTAATTAGATTAAGATATTAAAGGAGATATTAAAGACTTTATTAACTTATATCTTAATAGTGTTTAGATTAAGGAAGATAGTAAGAAAAACTACTTAGAAGAGATATAATAAGTAATTAATTTCTTATTAACCCTTTAAAGACTAATTAATCTTAGTATAAAAGACTATAGAATGCTATATAATAAGGTAAAAAATTTTACTTAGAGAATAGCTACCTTTAGAAAAGACTAATAAGGATTATAAAGGGGCTAGCGCTAGTTATTAATATACTAGAATAATAACGCATAATTATTAAGGCTATCTATAAGGAACTTAGCTATAAAGGAGTTAAAGTGGTTTTTTAGGCAATAAAGCAGTAATATTAGTAGAAGGGTCTCTAGAACATAACCTAAGAGATATTAGCTTACTGCGAAACATGCTAGAAGTTCGTACCCTAGTGGCTATAAGAACTTTTAGTGCTAGTTACACTAGGGAACCCTATAAGTAAGATCTATATTAATACTTAGTATCTTCTAATTAATTATAGATATAAGTACCTTTTAGAAGCTAGGTATAATCTAACTAGTTAGGTGGAAGCTACGCTAGTTAGGAATGCAATAATACTAGTAATTAGGAAGTTTCTCTTCTCCTTAATTAGCAGATTTAGACTCTTCTGCTTTATAGTCTATAATAGAGGACTAGAAATATAAGGAAACCTTAAGGAAGCACTAGTAAATATTAGTATAATAGGGATCTAGATATCTAGGTATAACGCAAAAGCAAACTCTCCTATTAAAGCTAGACACTAGTCTCTTGTATTTACTCTAGCGAAACTAGGTAAATTAAATAGATAATAGTTAAAACACCTTAACAAAGCCCTCCTTATAAACTATACTACTATCTAAGAATTATATAGGAAGTCTACCTTTTATTTAATCTATAGATAAGAACTGATTTTACTATTAGAAGTAGAATTCCTAACCTAGAGATTAATTAATTAGGATATAGTTACTACTAGGCAAGACCTATTTAAGGCATAAGTTTAAATACTTAAAAGGAAGGCTAAGAATATAAAGAAGGCTAGGAAGAGAGTATTAGAGTTTAGATAGTAACTTATAAATTAAACTAATAAGAACTAAGCTACTTCTCTTAGAAAAGATTAATTAAAACTAAGGGATCTTATCCTAGTATATAATATCTAAAGGAATATTAATATATCTACTATAAAGAAACTTATAATAAGGTAAAATAGTCTATTTTAGATTTATAAACACACGCTAATATCTAGAGCCTATTATCTATAAACACTAGATAGGATTTGCCTCTTAAAAATAATATTAGGGGACTATATTAAGAAGTTTATTCTAGACTTAGAAGGCTAGTGGATATCTACTATAAATAGATAGTTATATACTCCCTAATAAAGCTAGGTAAAGGAAGTAACTGCTAATAAGTATAATAAAGAAGTTTTAGCTATTATACTATTAGTAGCTTAGTATAATATATCTAATTAAATAGTTAATAATTAATAAATAAGCGGGTAAGAAAAATCTAACTAGGAAGTAATAATCCTTAAGGAGGAAGAAGTTAAACTCTTACTATAAAGGACCCTATATTAGGGAATTAAGGTATAGCTACCTTAACTAATAAATAAATAATATAAGGAGTATATAAAGTACTCTTCTATACACTAATAGTGTATAGATTAAGAAATATTTCCTTTATCTTTCCCTATTTTTCTTTAAAGTATATAAGTAGTAAATTAGATACTAAAGATTAAGTAATTAAGGTATAGCCTAGTGGCTAAGCTATCTATCCTTCCTTTATACTCCTTTCTTTTCTTTAATAACTTACTATATTTTTTCTTCTTCTTCTTTATCTTATAATTATAAATTATTTAGAAAGGGGGGAGGCATATTAATTACTAGGTAAGGAGAGTTTATAAAGTTAATAGAGTTTAGATTAAGTAGAAGGGTTCTTACTGCCTCTATAGACTATTCCTTACCTAAGAAAGGAGCTAGAGCTCTCTCTTATAATAACTAAGGATAATACCTAGAAGCAAAACGCTACTTATAGCTTATAGCGCAAGAACTATTCTAGATATAATTACTATAGGTGCCCTTGCTAACCCTAGGAATTAAAACATAGCTATAAAACAGAAAGCATATATGTTTATTATAGAATATAATATGCTATATATATAAGTTTAAGTAATTAGAATAAAAGATACTATTTAATCTTCTATATATAGATACTAGCAAAGCCTAGCAATGCTTAGGACGCTAAGAAAGAGCGTATAGAAAATACCTATTAGAATAAGCTACCTTAGCAGGAATAAGAACCTAATAGTAATAGCTATTTTTAATAGTAAGGGCTAAAGCACTATTAGCCTTAGTATAGCTCCTTATAAACTCCTTTAGTAGGTTTATTTTCTTTATAGAGGTAATAAGGTAAGGAGAAGCTCCCTCTAGGATATTATTAGGATTATAAAGGGAGATCTCTATATATATTAGGACACTACTATAACTAATATTAATCCTACTATACACCTAGAATGCAAAAAGAAACTTATACTATAGTAATAGTAAGTATTAGTAAATACTTAGGTATAAGATTAAATAACCCCTAAACTTATATAATCTTTGCTAATAAAAAGAGGGAAGAATTTAGTGTGGTTAGACTAGTTAAGAGTTTTTATTAATAAGAGCTTATACTCTAGGATACTTACCCTTATAATAGTAGTAATATTAGGAAGCTTTTAATAAGCTATATTAAGAGACTTTACTATAATTAAATAGTTATAAGAGAGAATAAGGGTTTAAGAGAGAAAGAAAGAGAAGAGAAGAAAAGAGCTAAGCATTAGATCTATAAAGATACTACCTAATAATAGGCAGTGGTAACTAATAAGTAATAACTACTAACGCTAATTTATAATACTATAAAAGTGTGAATTATAGGAGCCTACTAGCCTCCTAAGGGTAACTATAGATAGCCGCTAATAACCGCCTATATAGCTAATAAGGGCTATAAGAATAATAATAAAGCTATAGGAACTATTTAATCTTACTTCCCTCTATATTATTATATTATCTAGATCCTTAAGATATTTGCCTATTTATTACCTGTTTATATCTCTTGCTCTTATTTATCCTAACCTAGTAATATTAAGCAAATTACTACCCTTTTATTCCCTTTTTATCTAAAATACATTTAATATATATATTATTTAATTATACTAAGAAATAGTGGATTATAAAGAAAATATAGTTAATAAAAGCGCTTACACTAATGTAAATAATAGTATAGTTATATATTTTCCCTATAGTAAGTGTCTTACACTATTCTATATTTATATCCTAATATATAAAACTAAAGGTTCTTTCTTTAGAGAAGATAAGGGAAGTACTATAAAGCTTAACCTAGTTAATCTCTATAGTTAGTAACTACTATTATTCTATCTAAGAAGGGACTAGCCCTAACTATTAACTAGGTTTAAGGCCTATTAGGATAGTAATAATTTTAGCTAGGTAATGCTAATTAGACTAGGGTAGATATAGTTAGGCTAGCAAGATTATTTAATAGATATCTATAAGTTCCTAAGAAAGGCTTATAAAATGCTAAGTAAAGACTAGCTTAATTAATTTAAGTTAGCTACTATAGGGAAGATTATAATATATAGCCTTAAAGCAATAGTAGCTATATTACTAAATATATTTAAGATTAAACTAATAGAGGATTTTAATTTAGATACTCTATAAAGATTAATTAGTTTAAAAGCTAGAAGACTTTATTCTAACTACTAGCCTATTAATATTAAATATAGTTTAAAGTATAACCCTATTAATCTTTACTTATATATAAGTAATTAATATATTATTATAGGATTTACTTTCTTTATAAATCACTAGATATATTTTCTATTTAATTAAAAATAAGGGTAACTCTACTACTTTAATAGTATAGAGAAAGGCTAGTTAAAGAGGTTTACTAATTTTATAGGAGGGTAGGGATAGATTATATAGCTACTAAATTACCTATATAACTTTAAAGTAATTATAGTCCTAGCAATAGAATAAAAAGGAAACTAGAAATATAGATATACCTATCTAGGGTTTCTCCTATAAATAATCCGCTGCTAAGTTAGATATTAAGCACTTAATCTGCTTTTAGAGAACTAGAACATACTAAACTAATATAATATTAATTTTAAATAACTACATACGTTTAGTGGAGATTTATATATTAGTTATTGCTTTAAGCTCTATCTAAGAGACTAGATAATTACTGACAATATCTTGGACCTAAGATATAGCTATGCTAGAGCCCTTATAAGAACTATAAGAGTTCTATAAGATATAGCTATAAATAAGTTAGGGATTAGAGATTAATTGCCTAGAGAATTATCCTACTAAAAAGACTTTAACCTTTAGCACCTAATACGTAATATAATAAAACGCTAGCTGCCTTGCTTTATAACCTAGATAATTAGTAGAGAACTGCCTATTAGTATAGTAATTATAGCTTAGGAATATAAAGTTAGTAATAAGAATTACCTAATTAAATAGTACACTAAAATAGCTTAAAGTAGCAGACTTTATATCTAGGACTATTAGGAGCCTATTATATATATCTTTACTAAGGATCCTAAAGTCTTTAATATTAGTGTCTAAGAAATATTATAAGAATAGGAATAATAAATATAGCGGGATATAGATAGTAAGTAGTGTTAGGAAAATACTAAAGACTAAAGATTAAGTAAAAGGGTAAGTTTTTAAGCGTTATAAGAATCATTATTAGGGTTATTATTTATAGCTAGATATAAAGAGATGCTATAGTCTCTAGCTATAAAACTTAAAATACTCTAATAAGGTAGATAAGAATAGATATATAATATTATAAATTAAATGCTTTAATAATAGTAAGTAGTAACTAATAAGTTATTCTAAATAGATATTAAGGATTAGCTAAGGTTATAGTGAATCTTTAGAGTTATAGGGGAAAGCTAGGCATATAACTATAGGACTCTAATTAAGTAGGCAAAAGAAAGCACTATATGCTACCCCCTTAGAGATATAGGATAAGCTATAATAATTAATCTCCTCCCTTTTCTTAACTTAGAATAAGTAGCTTAGAGGAAAATAGTTACTTAGTTACTAATATTATCTATATACGCTTTAGTTATGCTACCTAGCCTAGTTTTTTATAGAATATAGCTAGAGATTATTAAAGCCTACTAGTAAGAGAAAAAGCATGCTATAGGATTAATTAATTAACATAAGAACTAAGAAAAGAGAGCAAGCTAGTAAGAGTTAAAGTAACCTATAGTCTGCACTCCTTTGCTAATATTGCCTACTACCTACCTATAAATACTAAAGATACTAAAGCTCTCTAGGGAAATAAAAAATTTAGGTCTCTAGCTAGGGAGGTTTCTTTTTCTCTTATTTTATCCTATTGTTTCTCCTTTTTTATTTCCTTTTCTTTTCTCTTTTATAAAAGTCTAGGACCTATATATACCTAATTAAATAATACCCTTTTTCTAAAGTATAGTATTAGGCTACTAGTTACGCTTAAGAATACTTTAGCTATTTCCCTTTTATAACTATTTTCCCTTTCCTAGGGGCTAGGAAGGGAAAATAGTTAGGGAGGTGTTATATGCTATAAGATGCGCGCCTAGAAACACGTAATTATAATAATAAGCATAAGGGATTATAAGGATAGATAACATAATAAGGGATAATGATATTAGTTATCTAGACTAGGGGACTATTTAATCTATAAAAGAGATTACCTATAGCTAGATTCTTTTAAGGTTCTATATGTATGCCTAACTCTAGAATTTTTTTTTTTAACTTAAATACCTAGCGCTGCTATAGCTAATATTATGTTTACTTTAATAAGATGAATTAATAAGATTACTTCCCTAACTTAACTAAAAAGTTACTTCTAATCTAATAGACTATTTAATCTGAATTATCTCTATCTAAAGAGATAGGTTTAGCTGTTGTTGTGATCGCTGCGGTTAAGTTGATTAACCCTTTGATGTGAGCAGACGTCACCGCTACCTATAACCGTGGGCTAGCATCGTGTCTTTTAGGGTGTTGTTTTCCGCTTGACAAAATATCTAGATTAATTATAGTTATAATTACTATAGTGCTATAAGTAAATTAGTAATAAGGTAACTTAGCCTAAAGCTTATATAGTTACTAAAATAGAGGCGTATTTACACTATAGTAGAAATAGAAAGGAGAGGGAAGTAGGTTAAGGAAGATACCTTTTCTATAACCTATATAGTACGCACTAGAATTAATATAGATAGCTAGGAGTTATTTATGTATTTATATATTATCCTAGGTCTTACCTAGAATATAATATTTAGAATGCCCTAGTTAGAATAGTATAATATAGTAATTTACGTAGTAAAGCAATAACTAGTTATTAAAGTAGCAAAGAGCCTTTATATCTCTAAGGCCTTTACTAGGGGGTTAGAAGTACTAGTATAGGGAATTATTAAATCCCTTTATACTGCTAAAGCTTATAGGGTATAATAAAGTAAGGACATTACTATAAGGTTTATTACTATAAGCCTAAAGGAAATAATAATAGTATTGCAAATTATAGCGCCTAAGTTAGAGCTATTAGCTCCTAATATATTAATATTACCTAAGGAGTTAGTAGACTTTATAGACCTCTTTAATAAAGCTAAAGCTAATAGTTTACCCCCTTATAGGGGTTCTCTTAACTATTATATATATATATATAAGAACCTAGATAAGTCTAAACTAACACTTCTATAGGGACTATTATATAATATACTATAGGATTAGCTCCTAAAGGTTTAGCGCTAAATCATGGACTTAATAAATAAGGGTTAGATCTATGCTAGCTCCTTATTAGCTATAGCTCCTATCCTTCTTATTAAAAAGGCTAATAAGGGATAGTATTTTTACATAGACTACTATACTCTTAATAAGATAATAGTATAGGACTATTACCCTCTCCTATTAATTAAAGAGACACTATACTCCTTATCCTAGGTATACTAGTTTATAAAAGTAAATATTTATATAGTATTTTATAAACTATAGATTACTAAGGGTAAGGAGTACCTTATAGCGTTTTATATAAGGTTTAGTTTATTTAAGTAACTAGTCTATCCCTTTAGCTTAGTAAGCATGCTAGTAACCTTTTAGTATTATATTAATAAGTCCTTAAGGGACGCATTAGGGGACTTTATTATAGCTTACCTTAATAATATCTTAGTTTACTTAGGGGGTTTAAGGAAAGATTACTTTGCTAAGGTTTAGCTAGTTCTAGGTTACTTAAGGGCTATAGGTTTATACCTTAACCTTAATAAGTCTATATTTACTATAAAGGAGGTTTAGTACCTTAGATATATTATTATAGTAAGGCGTTTAATCCGCCTAGATTCTATAAAGATTATAGCTATTAGGGAGTAAGTAGCACTTATAAAGCTATAAGGGGTCTATAGCTTCCTAGGATTTGCGAATTTTTATTATAACTTTATTAAAAACTTCTCTAAGTTAGCTACCCTACTAGTATAACTTACTAAGAAGAATATTCCTTTTTAATAAGAACCTAAGGAGAATAATGCCTTTAAAAGGTTAAAAGATACCTTTATTATATATCTAGTCTTAGTATAATAGGACCTAGATTATCCTATAGTGGTAAAGGCTAATTATTTAGGCATAGCCCTTAGTAAATACCTCTTATAATAAGGTCCTAATAGTATCCTATATCTAGTTACTTACTATTCTACTAGCCTTATATCCTTATAGAAGAATTATATAATTTATAATAAAGAGTTACTAGCTATTATCTCCTATCTTAAGGCATAGTTAGCAAAGCTCTAGGGGGTGCCCTGCCTATTTATAATTTATATAAACTATAAGAACTTAGAGTACTTTATATTTCCTTAGTTAATATTAGAGCAATAGGCTAGGTAGGCAAATATACTTATGCTATTTAACTTCTACCTTTATTATAAGCCTAGTATATAAGCTTAATAGCTAGATACTCTTTCCTAAAGGGAATAGAACTAGAATAAGTTAGCCTTAAGAATAGGATATATTTTATAGCTTATTACTATTATAATATTCTCCCTATCTTTAGATATATAAGGGGATAGCTTTAACCTAGATTTATGCCTTATATATATATTACTACTACTAGAGAGAGAGGCTCTCTTTACTACTAAGCACCTCTAGACCTTATAGGACTAAGCTATTATATTAGACCCTATATATAGTATCTAACTAAGGGCTATCTAGGAAAGGGCTTAGAAGTTTCCCCCTAAGGTATTAATAAGGGAATAGGTTATAGATTATTCTATAAGCATACATAGGGCGCTCTAGTTTAGGGGCTATACTTAGATTCTAACCTAGGAACCCCTTATAATAACCCTTATCTAATAATACTATAATTCGCTAGTAGTAAGATACCTAGGGCATAACACTATATTCTAAATTCTATAATAGTAGTTTTATTAGGATAGGATATTATAGGATATTACTTAGTTTATTTATAACTACTATTACTTTAGTAGCTATAAGAGTTATTAATAGCGCTAGGGCTTACTAAAACCTTTACCTATCCTTAATTAATTTTAGTCTTAAATCTCTATTAACTTTATAATAAACTTACTAGCATTATCCCTAGAGAGGCTATAATACCTTATAGTTATAATAGATAGGCTATTAAAGTTTATATAGTTAGAAGCTATAATTTCTATTAAGGCTAAGGAGTGCATAAAATAGTTTAAAATAGTATAGTAAAGGTTTTAAGGATTTCCCTAATCTATTATTATAGATTAAGGGTTAGACTAGCTAGGAATATTTTAGATAATATTATATTCCCTAGTTAGGATTAATTAGTTACTTTCTACTTCTTATTACCTATAGACTAATAATAGTATAGAGTAAGTAAATTAAGAGGTATAAGTAATATTATAAGTAATAGTCTCCTTCTTATAGTTTAATTAGCTAGAATATCTAGCTACTTACTAACTTATAATTAATAATAAGTCTTCTTTAGTAATAAGGGTTAGCTTAAATAAGTTACTTTATAGCTATAACTTAGAGCCTATTTAGTTATAACTAGACTAGTCTTTATTAATAACTATACCTAAGGGGTAAGCTATATAATTCCTTAAGTATTTATAAAAGGGGACTCTTTTAGCGTAAGCTATAATAGCTTATATATAATAAAAGCAGTAGGACACTATATTAGCCTCTAGATAGCTAGCAGAGCGGTTTTATATTAGTAATAAGGTATAGCTTTTACTTAGGAATATTAAGATAAACTATCTATTATAGAAACTTAATTAGGTTATAGTAAAATATATAGTTATTAAAGTACCTATACTACTTATAGTATAACTTAATATCCTAAGAGGTATTTACCTGGTTTTTTATATAAACCTTATTAAATAAGCTATAAAGAACCCCCTTCTTAGTTAGGAACTCTAGGACTCCTATCTAGGGCTGGAATAAGTCCCCTTAGAGAATAATATTAAACTTATTAAGAAATATAGAGTAAAATAGATCTTAGTAACTTATAATGCCTTAGGCTAAGGTAAAAGATATAATATACTAGTTAAGTAAGCAAGTTATATATAACTAATATAGGAACCACTAGAGAGTATAGCATAGATATAAGCCCTTAATAAGTTTAAAGCAAAATAAGAAAACATATACTATAATAATAAACTAAATTAATTATAAGCTACTTATTTACCTATAAAGACTTTAGCTAGTATATAAAGTGCACCTATTTTATAATCTATTTCTTTTTATTTACTAATAATATAAACTTACGCTCCCTTATTTACTATATTATAGAAGTTACTTATACTATTAGTTAACTTAGCACTATTATTAAATAGGATAGGAATTAGTATTACCTTATATCTAATAAGAGTAATAACTATATTATAATAAACTAGGTAGCTACCTTAGTTCTAAATAATATAAGTAAACTAGTAGTTAAGGGGTTTAAAATAAGTATATAGTAAGGGAGCTATACTTCTAGAATATTTACTAGTAAGTAAGGGAAGCTAAATAGTAAATATAGCTAGGGTATAACTAGTAGCTAGGGTATATTTACCTATAAAGAGGGGAGGCTAAGTATTAGTAATAGCTTAGGAATAACTACCTAGGGTATAGTTAGTATAATAGTTAATAAGGCTAGATTTAGTTCTAAGTTAAGAGCATTCCTAGTAGTAATAGAAAGGTAATTTATTACTAGATTTAATATAGTATATATAGCTTTAGTTACTACTATAGTAGTAAGGCAAGAGTACCTTAAGGATAAGTATAAACTAGTTATAATATTCTTAATATATAGTATTTATACTACCTATAAGCTACTAGTTCTATTAGAATAGAATACTAGTAACTTACTATATAAAGTTTCCTATACTATACTTACCTAAGGGACTACTACTAGTATAAGGGATAATATTAAGTCTAGTTATATTTATAGTAAAGGAGTTAGTAAATAGGGATAGCCTAAGGGCTAAATAAACTAGTGCTAGATTAAACTAGGCTTAGTTTAGAAGAGTAGTCTATTAGCTAATAAGAGCGTAGAAACTCTAGGAGAGCACTAGTATTTTCTTCTTTATTATTATAGTCTTAGTAATACTAGGGGTAATAATATATATACCTAAAGTAATTATAGCTTTAATATCCTTTAGATAATATTAGAGTTAAGGGTTAGTAAATAAGAACCTAGTTAGCTAGATATAAGTTATATAGTTTTACTAATATAAGGGGTAAGACTCTTTACTCTTAGGGGTATAATAATCTAAAACACTTATAGTAAGGTATCTCTTAATATATAGGCTATAAGGTCTAAACACTAACTTAGGAGTAGTATACTCCTTATTATTTAAGTTTCCTTTTATAAGAAACTTACTAATAGCTTATATAGTTAGTATAGTAAGGGCTACTATAATATAGGGTAGAATATAACTAAAGAAGCTATGCTAAGCTATGTTTAGTAAGGGTTTAATAAGGGAATAAAGAGTATTTAAAATACTAAGGTAAGAGAGAGTAATAGAATTATAATAGTTAATAAAGGGGGTTATATAAGGAAGGTAAGGTTATATAAGGAAAATAAATAAAAGATTCTAGGTAATGGATTTTACCTAGGGTAATTAAGTTATAAATAAGTAAGGGGTAAGGTTAAGGGTTATTATAATAATAGGGTAGGGTTAGGGGAATGTATTTATATATATTATTAAATACTAGCTACTAATTAGCAGCACTTATTACGTATTAAGGGGGTAATATTCTATATATAACTTAATTAAATAATAGCTATAGGGGGGTAATAATACACTACTAAGCTAGATATACCTTATATATTTATATAAAGACTATAGTTAAGGTTTATTAGAAGGAGGAGAAGTAAGGGTATATATAAAGGGCTTAGGCTTTACCTAAGTATTTCCTATAGTATATATAAGTAAGGATAGTTCTAAGCTAGTAAGGATATAAAAAGGGGGCTAATATAAGGTAGTTAGGGGGTATAAGGGGCACTAGTAGGAATAGGTCTTTTACCTTTCCTTCTTCCCTCCTTAAGTTTCTTAATATTATATTAACGCTCTATCGCAGTCGCCTAGGGGCCAGTCCATAACAAGTCTTTAAGAAATACCTTACTTTACAAGCATGTAGCTATCTTATAGCTAGCTAGCCTCTTTGTTATCCACGCGGCCTGAAGGTTCTCTGAAGATCCGCTCTAATGAACGTCCTGTCTCTGACCTCTGCGCTCCTGACAGTAAAGGCTTTATATAGATCTTTAAGGATATTTATATATTTATTAAAGATAGTCTAATTATTTTCTTCTATATAGATAACTTTATTACCTTATTTACTAAAGGGAAATTATCCTTATATAATAAATTTAGAGTAAGACTCTTTATAAAGTATAATATTAAGGACCTTAGAGAGCTATAATAGTTCCTAGGAGTTAAAATTATTAGAGATTATACTAATAGGAAGGTATAGCTTAATTAGAAATCCTATTATGATAAAGCTACTATAAAATTTAATATAAAGATCCCTTAATAAAGGCCTATAGCCCTAATAACTACTATATTATTAAAGCCTTTTAAAAAAGAGATTAGTATATAGGACCTTAAGAGATATTAATCTCTAATTAGAACCCTACTATATTTAATAATAGTTTTAAGACCTAATATTATTTTTATAGCTTTATAACTCTTATAATACCTATAAAACCTAGAGCTATAACACATAGAAGTAGTAAAAAAAGCCCTTAAGTATAGGTATATATAGGTAAACCTAGTAATTAAATATAGTAGTAATAACCCTAAATTAGAGATATATAGTAATACTTCTTTTACTAATAATACTATAATATAAAAAAGCTTATAGGGCTATATTATAAAGCTCTTTAAAGAACCTATACTCTTTAAGGTAAGTAAGCAAGCTACTATAATAATATTATTAACTAAAGCAAAGCTCCTAGCGCTTTCTTATTATAGTAAAGAGCTTATAGCCTTTAGATAATTATATTAAGAGGTTAGGCTATGCCTAGGTAATAACACACTTAAAATTAAATATAATAATATATAAATAATCTGCCTTCTTAAGAAAGAGTTTATTAAGCTTATTATAAAGCTCTAGTATATAGATATTTATTATTACTAGCTTTATTAAGAGGTTATAAAAGAAACCTTTAATATTACCTAGATTACTACTAAAGAGATAATTACTAATAGCCTTATAAAGTCTCTTATAAGGAATGCTTTTATAAGCTTCTATAAGGCATTAAGGCTTATATAACTACCCTTTAGTATACTTAGTAAAGAACTATAAGAATAAGTATTATATAATAACCCTAATTTAAATAAACTTATAATTAATTAACTATGTTTTTTATACTATAGAATTAATTTAAATATTATAAGATTAATTTAACTAATTATATTAATTTAGATTTATTATAGGAAACCTTAAATAAGGTCTCCTAGGGGGGTATATTATACCTATAAGGGTATAATTTATCCTTACTATATAATAGTCTTACTATTTAACTAGCTAAGATAAGAGTCTACCCCTAGCTAGTTATTTTCTAAGACCTCTGTAACTTTATAGTATGTTTTAGCACTATATTAGTACCCTACTAATAGTAAAGGTACTTAGGTATTTAAGCCATAGTTCGCACCCTCTTATAAGGTTAGACAACTTAATAGAGACGATCACATTGAACCCTAGCTACGCGGTCCAACATGCAACGGTGGAAATTACCCCGCACAACGCACGCACGCTCCCCTTTTCCCCACAAGGTCCGATTTATTGGCCTCTTGGCGACTACCCCACAGCCACATAAACGAAACTATTTTTCTTACATGTAGAACTCCTCGGCAACACACAATCTTCGCGGTAACTATAGTACGAATCAGATCCAATCCTCAGAAGCCATCAACTCCTCGAATGATAACTTCTCGTCATGGTTCCTCATGTAGGTGAGGTTTGCGATTGGACCAATTCAAGGAGGGGGGGGGGCTGAACTTGCTGAAAAATTCCTCCGCAGAAAATGCATTACGCAATGCTAACCCTGGCCTCTCTCGGAGGCAACCAGGAGAAGAACAAAATTGCCTCCTGGACGAGCAATATGGGTATATGATGAGTTCATGCTCTCCAGTACAAAGCACAATTAAGAAGCATCGGGGATGTTTGGCTTGGGTCATTTATTGGCAGGGATGGTGGACATGTCCGCGCAATAAACCTGGGCCCATCGCCCAAACCCGGTGGGTGTCTCATCCCCGTCCGTCCATGACGGAGAGAGGAAGCCCTCAACAAAACCTTTCGAATCTTGGCGCACCAGAGGGGAGGGAGGCATCCGGGGATGGCCCAACCACTAGAACGCACATGCAGGACCATACCTTGCTTGGACCAACCTCGGAAACAGCAAAATGGCAGTAAAATGCAAGCAAGTAATCCGTATGACCCTATCTGACATAAGCTCCAATGTAACCACACTCAACAAGGCCTCGGATCCCCGTGAAGGTCACACAACGGCCTCACGATACATTCCTCCGGAACCGAGGAGCGCCTCCGATAGGTCCGACAACTTGTGCGGGGCAACACCAGATCGTCCGGACCATCGGAGGCCAGACAGCCGGAATCAATGTCCCGGCCAGAGATCCGACTAGATCTACTAGTTTCGATCGGAGTTGGAGGGCATTATCTGTTATTTTGATATTTCGGCAACGCGTTTCGGCGGTATCAAGCGAGGTTCTGAGCACTAAACTAAGGCAAGGCTTCTAGCACCACTGTCCCAAAGCTTGCAAAGTCACCACACTCGTATGCTATTAACCTAGACCAAAAAAAAAAGTTTGCATCCTTTGAGGATCGTAGGCCTGTAACTATACGTGAGCCACTATCAAGCAGCATTAGCGACTGACGGTCTTCCACGCGCTATCTATTCAAGTAAACCATCCACTATGCTACCAAAAGCAACCATCTCTAGCCTGAAAATATGCCAAGAAAAAGTGTATGGTGTTGATCGATATGCATCCATACCCTTCATATTGACGAAAAGCTATCACTTCGCAAAGCCGCACGCCGATTCGGACCGCCAATCGATACCCTCCGCCGCCCTACGAGTAGCGTTTCCTATTAACCTTTTACAGTACGCACGCGAACACGAAAGCCAGGGGCAGGCTAAGCTACCTTGAAGATAAATTGGCAACTATTCCTGGCTGATCACATTAGGGCGGATGTGTTTTAATATCCACAGCTTAACTTCAGCGCAGTGCGACTCTATTGACTATTTAATGACTATAGACTACCTATCATTGACTGCTTCCCCGCTGTGTTAGAGAATCTCTCGAATGGTCTAATTATTCAACATGTAGTTTTCTGCAGTCGAGTCCGACGCGTCTGGACGATTATTGAGGTTAAATGTGATATAGAATTCTGTGTATTTTTACTTATATCTTCTGTGTTATTGTTAGGCGGGGAACATGGCCAGGCGCCTACTATTGTTCTTGTTAAGCATCTATGTGCTCATTTTTCGCAGCTACTATTAGGGGTGCGCACTCCGTTTTTGGCCTGGTTGGCCTAGCTGTTAATAGTTCTAGCTAACTCTCGCCTATGACGATAGTTTAGCGCAGTTTTAGGGCGTGATCCACGAGCCAGGTGAAGGGGGGGGGGGGAAGGTGCGAGGCACCTGCCCTCACCTAGCACAAAAACCCTACTTAGCAGATTTTTTAGGAGGGGATTTTTATAGTTTAACTATTATTAGAATTAAATTTTATTTTATTAAAAGCTTTATCCTTTCGATTGTTCTTTATTTTCGCGACTACGCTAGGAGTTAGTGATTGAAAACTTCCTTAAGCTTGCCTACAGTTAAGTTGTTTCTTCACCATCGTCGTTGTCGTTAGACCAGGGTGGTCTGTTCCTCTCACATTGTCATTTTGTCTTGATCCTTGCTCTTCTTCCTGCAAGAATCCCTGTTCTCGCGTTGTTAGTTATTGTTAACCTAGAGGCCTAGGAGTTAGAGGACTCCCAGTGAAATCCTCAGACAGCAGCTGTGTACCCCCACCAGAGTATTGTTTGTATTGTATTTATTGTATTTTTTCGGGAAATCTTGTATTTATATTGTATATGAAAAAATTTGTATTTTATTGTATTATATTATATTAAATACAAATTATTTTATAGTGTAGTTAGTGTAGTTACTACACTAACTACAAACAATACAAATGTATTGTTAGGTAAAAAAAAGTGGGACTTTTTATTAACTAAGGTTATTATTAGGATTAAAAGATAATTAGTTAATACAACCCTTATATTAGTAGCTATTTTATCTAATTAGTTATATAATTTATAATATTATACTATTTTAAGGATTTTACTATAACTAGGGTTATATATAATATTATAACTTTTTAATAACACTATTATACTTAATACTTTATTTTACTGATAAAACGTAAAGAAAAACCTTCTAATTATATTATTTACTATTACTATTAATTATTTTCTATTTCTAGAAATTATTACTTATATTTTAATTAAAAAATACCCTAAACTATTATAATAAAATTGGATAAGAAATCTGAATAAATAACTAGAAGTAAATAAAGTATATACTTAGTACTTAAATATTATAAGTAATATAATATATATTATTTACGCTAGTTAGCTCTATAGATAGCTATTACTAGTACTCCTACTACTAAGTTAAAAGGGAAAACCCTAATCTAGGAAGAAAAACCCTCTTATATTTATATTTAAGCTAGCGCTAGCCCTTTAGTAAGTCTATACTACTTAGTATATAGCCTATTATAAGTATTTTTTACTAGCTTATACTAGCCTTATCCTATAGTAAAGAAAAAAGAAAGGAAAAATATATAAAATAAGTATTCCTAGGCTTTTCTAGCCTTATTCTAGTATAGTAATAAGTTTATCCTAAGTCTCTTTACTTTTATATAGGGTAGAGTAAATCTAAGTTTATAATATTAATTTACTTCTTATTTACTTTTATACTAACTCTTTTATAGCCTTACTTTTTAGCTAACTCTAGCCTAGTCTTACCTTATTAGTCTAATAAAATATAAGTACTTAGTTTTACTTAGTTATTATAAGGAGAGGGTAGCTTTAACCTAGGACTAGGATAGTTTTATATTAAGGCTAGTTATATATTATTAGATTTATTAAGCCTATTATACTTTATTTTTTAAGTAAGTTATCTAATTTATTCCCCCCTTTTTCTTAGTAAGTATAAAAGAAGTTTTTCTTCCCTTAAGGACTTAGTCTTTTTTCTTTTTTTATATTAAACTTCTTATAGGTTTTTCTATTTTTCTAGACTATTTAGGGCTATTCTAAGCTAGATTTAGGTTAATTAGTAATATTTATTATAAATTATAAGGAAACCTAGTATAATATTAATAAAGCCTATAAGTTTTCTAATATTACTATATTTCTAGTTCTTACCTACCTAGGAATCTATAGAGTATAAGGGCTTTCTAAGGAAGTCTATAACTACTAAGTAGTATAAGTAAGTTAAGAATAAGGGTATCTTTATAGGTTATATTTACTTCTATTCTAAGCCTATTTTACTACTAATTTATGCTAGCTTAGTAATTTAAAATATATCTAGTGTATTTTCTATAAGTCTTATTTAGTTTTAAAGCCTAGGTATTAGTGCTATATTATTATTAGTAAGTTAGTTTTATTCTAGTTTAGTAGTAAGGCTAACTTACTAGGTAAGGGTAGTTACTAATACTTATTTTAACTATTAGGTATAGAATTATTAATATATTAAGGTAATAATTACCTCTCTTTTAGCTTAGGTTTATAACTAATTTACCTAGTAGCTAAATATAACTAGCTAGTAAAATAAGCACTAGTAGCTAGTTAAGACTTAGGCTTTTATAGCTACTAGGAATAATATAAGCACTTCTAATTTAGCTTAGTAATAGCTTAGTAATAGCTTAGTTCTAGGGCTAATATCTTTATTCTAGGTCCTAGATAGCTTCTAAGAGTAGGTTAAGAAACTTTATACTAGTAATTAGGCTAAAAAGAAGTAAAGTGCTTTTATAGTAAGCCTAGACTAGGCTAGTTCCTTTAAGAAATAGTACTCTAAGCTTATCTATTAGCTCTAGTGTCTTAATATATATATAATAAAGATAAACTATCTCTTACTTATTACTATCTTTATAAAGAGTTATATAAAGATAGTAAAGAATACTATCTTTATTTTAGAAAAGAAGTAATATAATAGCTGAGCGTTGCTATTCGGAGCTGTGTTTTCTTGCTAGTCGGCGCTGTACCCACAATATAATACGGCCATATCCCACATCCCACGCCCTGCCACTAAATTTATATAACACTCCCTAGCAAAAAAAAATAGTTAGTATTATAGGCTTACTATACCTTTAAGCGGCTATATTAGTAGCTACCTACTAATTCTCCTAGGCGTAACTAACCTCCCTTCTTTAATATTACTACTTTTATTAGTTACGCTACTATATTTATTAATATTATTACTAAAGCATTAAATTCTATTATAAAAATGTCTAATCTTATATAGTATGTTTAATTTTCTAATAATTTTATTATTCTATATAGTATTGATTTTTATAATTTTTTTTAGTATCATTGGTTATCGCCAATGCATCTAATTTATTACAACACATAATTATTACTAGCAATACCTAGCTAGTAAAATAATTAATAACTAAATTCTTATAGCTATAGTAATAAATAAGCTTTAAGGTTATAAATATAAGGGGCTATAAGGTTAGAGTAAAGTTTATAATAAACTTTATAGCTATATTAGTATAAAAGTTATAATTTATAACTATAGTTAAACTTAAATTCGTTTAAGTTTTGCTTATAGTATAAATTAACGTAATTCCCCCTTTCTCTATAACTATGTTTTTTCTATCTCTTTATATCTCTTTTATCTTATAGCTTACTACTTATACTTTAAAGCTCTAAGGCAAACTAAATATAACTTATCCTTACTTGTCTCTAATTTAATTTATTATAATCACTAGGTAGGTTTTAAATTACTAATTAACTAATTAACCCCTAACTAATTAGATAATAGTATAGCTAAGGGTAATAAAAAGAATACTACCTTATTTAAAATATTAAATAATATAGTAAAAGAAAAGAAAAGTAAAGAGAAGGGAAGTAAAGATAAATCTAACCTAGAGATAATTAATAGTATTTATACTATAAGGGAAAAAATACTAAAAAGTAAAGGCAATATAAATAATAAGATTTATAAGGCAGATAAGAAGAAGATAAAAGAATAGGGCATTGGGCTATAAAATACTAAGCAGTTTTACCTTGTGCTTAGGAGGGATTCTATATAGTATAAACCATAATATACCTATTAAAAGTAAGCTAATAACTATAATCCTACTACTACCCCCCTTACTATAATTTAATACCTTTAATAAACTCTATAACTTCTTATAATAATAGGGCCGCTCTTATAGCTATGCCTTTACTAAGAAGTCTAGTAGTAATTATTAACTAATTCGTAAAGAGCGCGCTATAGTAAATATTCTAATCTATTATAACTATAGTAAGCAAAGACTTTCTAAATCTTAAGGTATTTATATAACTAGTACCTAGCTCTATAATTACCTATTTAAGCTCTAGGTAAAATGTAGTATAAGAACATATAATACTTAGCTATACACTATTTAAGTTACTTATTATAATCACCCTTAATCTATTAGCCCTAATAGTTATACTCTTTATTAGTAATGCACAGTAGCTTATAGGGCATTACTTTAAGAGATTATATAACTATAAGGCATTCCTACTTATAAGGCCTATTAATTACTTTAAATTAAATTCCCTAACTTAGTAGCTATAATTAAAGATATCTATAATAACCATTAATAAATCCAAATTAAGGCTCTTAATAGGCTTATAGGCATATAGCGATTTATACAGTCTTTAATTAATAGTAGCTACCCTTATAGGATTAATCCTAACCCTAATAATTAGCTATAATTAGCCTTCTAGACTACCTATAAATACATTAATAAATAGAAGATTTACTCCTATATTATTAGTATTAATAATACATATAAAACAAATAGCTTTAGTGTTAGGAGCGCAGAGGTCAGAGACAGGACGTTTATTAGAGCGGATCTTCGGAGAACCTTTAGGCCGCGTAGATAATAAAGAGGCTAGCTAGCTATAAGATAGCTATATGCTTATAAAGCAAGGTATTCCTTAAAGACTATATATATTATTAGTACTAGGTTAGAGATTAAAACCTTTATATACCTACCCCTAGCTAGTATCTTCCTAGTAGTAACTATAAGAATCTTAGCTATTACTTTATTTATTTAACCCTATACTTAAGCTATAATAAATTAATCTCTTTAAAACCCTTTTAGGAATATAAACTATTAGCTAGATTATTATATAGCTAATACTCTAAAGATTTATATAAAATATACTAGTACCTTATAATAATAAAGCTATAGATAATTAGGAAGGTAAAGAACCCTTATAATCTAAAACTATAGATAATAATAAGGTATAGTAAATACTACCTAATCCTAATCTAGATAAAGGTATAGATAATATAAATAACCTAGATAGAGTATTATAAAGATACTATAAGGTTATATAAGCTAAGCTATATTACCTTTAAAAGATATAGGAGATTTTATAAATAAAGGTATAGATTAGAGAGCTTAAGGTAAATCTAGGATTAGCTAGACTTTCTTTAGGACTTATAATTACCCCTTAAACTTTAGCTATAGTTTTACTAGTAGTCTATATTAACTTAGTAGTAATTATATAGTAAAATAGTCTTATTAAGATATAGATAAAAATACCTATATATAGAGGGGATATATATAAGAACCTATAGAATTTCCTAGTAAATTTAGATATATTATTTAAATTAGACTACTATACCTTTAAGAATAATATTACTAAGGTAGTATATATAAGTAGCTGCCTAGCTAATAATATAAAGTAATAATAGATATATTATATAGCTATAGATAAGTATATAGATTACTTATTATTTATATAGGTAGGTTTTCTAAAATAGCTAAAAACTAGAATAATAGATAAGAGTATAAGATACTTAGAAGTAATAAAAATACTACTAAATCTTAGGTAGAAAAGTAACTAATTATTTTAAGCCTTTATAAAAGCTTAGACTAAGGTAAAAGCTAAGTTACCTAAAGTAATCCTAATATATTTATAAATTACTATTTTTCTAAATAGCTTAAATAATACTATAAGAAAGTAAATAATTAGCTAAGAGATTTTAATAACTTAGAGCTAGTTATAAGGCTAGGGTAAGAAAGCAAAGGTTATAATAAGTTTAGGCTAAAGTAATAAAAAAAGTTAAGACCCTAAAAGAAAGAGGTAATACTTTATATTACCTATAGATAAGGTATAGTAATAAAGTAAAGATTAAGTAAAAAAGCTATTTTTAGTATACTATAAATATAGAAAGCCTAGATATACTATACTAGCTTATTAGACACTAGACTATTTTACCTATAAAAGTAATAAATATATAACTAAGAGATATAGTAAAGGTAGTAATAAAGCTATATTACTTAATATAATACTAGTTTAAATAGTATAGACTTAGGAATATAATCTTACTATAGAATACCCTATAAATAATAGAATAAGAATATAAGTATCTCTATAATAAGATAACTAGTAGTTAGCTATAAAAGCGCTATTTAATATAAGTATATAGTTCTTAATAATTTATTCTAAATTATTATTAAAAAAGAATTAGAAGAATATAATCTAATTAGACTAGGTACTAAAGAGTATAAGCTAAAAAGAGATTCTATATTAAGGGATCTTAAAAATATTAATAAAAGTAAAAGATAGTATAGGATTTATAAAAGTTTATTAAGTTAGCTACTATATTACTAATATAAGTAAAGGGATAATACTAGGTATAGATTAGACTAAAGAATATTTACCTATAATTATATATTAGCATTAGGGATTTTAGAGATATCTAGTAACTATAGAATACCTCTCCTTTATTTATAGTAAGTAATAAATATATAAAGAGAAAAAATAAGTAGTGGTTTTATTACTATTTAGGGTAATAAAGATTAGGCTAAGTATTCTAAAAAATAAAAATTAGAAAGAAAAGGGTAAGAACTAATTAAAGAACCTAGTAGTAATAGAAGTATAATTAAATAGTAAAGTAGCTATATAGTTACTAGAATATACTTACTAGTAGTAAAAAAGTAAAGGTATTATAGTTATACTAACTTTAGAAAGTATAAGTAGTAAATAATCTATTTTAAATTAAGGTATAAGCACCTAATACCCTATACTAATAATTCTAAAGGAATATATAAAGTTTATAAATATTTTTTCTAAAGAGCTAGTAAGTAAGCTTCCTAAACTAGGGGGCTATACTTATATAATTAAATTAGAAAAAGGGAAAATACTACCTTAGGGGCCTATATATAATTTAGCTAAAAAGAAACTATTAGTTCTTAGAGAGTACCTTATAAGTATATAGCTTAAAGAGTGGATTAGAATATTAGTTAGCCTAGCTAAAGCCTTAATTTTATTTATTCTAAAGAAAGGAGAGAAATTAAGGCTTTATATAGATTATAGAGGCTTAAATAAGATTATAATTAAGGATAAGGCCTCTTTACCCCTTATTACTAAAATCCTTAATTAATTAGTAAGTATAGTTATTTTTATAGTCCTTAATCTAAAAGATATATACTACTAGCTATATATTTACTTAGGTAATAAGTAAAAGATAGCCTTTTATTATTACTATAGCTACTTTAAATATCTTATAATACTATTTAGACTAGTTAATATACTAGTAACCTTTTAGAAGTATATTAATAATACTCTTAAAGGACTTATTAATAAGACTTATATTATTTACCTAGATAATACGCTAATATATAGTAGTATAGTTAAGAAGTATATAGAATATATTAAATAAATTTTATATAGTCTTAGGGATATAAGTCTTCTTATTAACCTTAAGAAATATTAATTTTTAGTTAAGAAAGTTAAATTCTTAGGCTTTAAGATATTAGTAAAAGGTATTATAATAAACCTAGTAAGAGTTAAGGTAATTATAACCTAGCTAATACTATATAGTGTCTTTAATATTTAGTTATTCCTTAGTTTTACTAGATTTTATTATTATTTTATTAAATAGTATAGTAAAGTTATTATTTTATTAATAGATTACCTTAGAGAATAGTAACTAGTAATATTTAACCTAGAACCCTATAAGTTAGTAGTATTTAGAGAACTTTAATAGAAATTTTAAGAAGCGCTAATTTTAGTGTATTTTAACCTACTTATATATCTTAGAGTAAAGATAGATATATCTAGATATATAATTAGGGCTATACTTATAATATATATACTAGGTTACTAGTACCTAGTTATATTTATATTAAGGAAGATAACTAATACTAAATTACGCTATTTAATACTTAATAGTGAATTATTAGCTATCTAAGAGGCTTTTTATATATAGAGACACTACCTTGCTTATTTAGCTTATATAATTAAGGTTATTATAGACTATTTAAACTATAAGTACCTAGCTATAAAGCCTAAGCTTACTAGCAGGTAGGTAACTATACTTAATAAGCTTTATTCTTTTAACTTTAAGATTATATATTATATAGGGAAATTAAATCCTACTAACCTACTTTTAAGAAGACTAGATTTTATAAGTAAGGTAAGGAAAGTAAAAGTAATAACTATATAACTTCCTACCTTTTTATCTAAATTTATAAATACTAAGCAATAGGAATACCTTAGTAATACTATTAGTACTATAGGTTTTATAAAAACATTGCTTAGTATAACTAATAGTTAGTTATAATAACACTATAATAATACTACTAATATCTAGGGTTTTAAAAAATTATAACTTAACTATATTCCTAAAGAACCTAATAATCTAGATAATCTTAGAAAAGTTATATTAGTAAGGTTATTTAATACTTTTAATTCTTTTATTAATAAGTAATAAGCTAGCTATAGTAGTACTACTAGCACCTAGTGTATATTTAGTTTATTACTTAGTTATTTTAATTTTCCTATTAGACTAGCTACTGCTATTAGAGGTAAACTAGTATAGGTTATTACTAGTAAGTAGTAAGAGTGCCCCTTCAAAATATTACTTATCTATATACTTATAAGACTAGAAGTATCTATTAAACTAATTACTTATAAAAATATTATAGCTAGGATCTAATCTATTTAAAGAATCTTTTCTAAGTTTATCTCTAACTTTCTAGAAAAAAGCTTAGAATTAAAACCCTTAATTTAAGTCTTATTATATAAAGTATAGTAAGGAAATAACTTTACTATAGGTTAATTAAAGTTACTTAAAAGCAGTAATTTAGTAGTATTCTAGATATAGTCTATTAAACCCTTTAAGCTATTAATATTTAAGAATTATATTTTTATTCCTCTAGGAATAAGAAAAGAAATTTTATTACTAACTTATAATAACCTTACTACTAAGTATTAGGGAGTAAGTAAAACTCTTTATTAGATTATAAACTAATATTATTAGCTAATAATAAAGAAAGATATAAAGGTATATATTAGTACTTATATAAGTTATTAAACTTTAAAACTAAGGTATTATAAACTATATAGTAAGCTAGCTATATTACTAGTGCTTAATTACCTTTTTTAAGAATTATTAATAGATTTTATTACTAGACTTCTACTAGTAAAAGATTTAAACTAGACTTATAATATAATTCTAGTTATTATTAACTAATTTATAAAATATAGTATCTATATTCCTATATTAATATAACTAACTAGCAATAGGCTAGTAACTATATTTTTAGAATATATTTTTAGAGATTATAGAGCTTTAAAAGGTATTATAATAGACTAAGGTTCTATATTTATTAGTAATTTCTAAATAACTTTTTATTATCTTCTTATAACTAAGTAGCTACTTAGTATTGCTTTTTACCCCTAGATAAATAGCTAGATAGAATGTTTAAACTATGTTCTAGAATATTATTTAAGGGCTTTTACTTATACTAAATAGACTAATTAGGTATATAACTTATTATTAGCATAGTTTATATATAATATAAGCAATTATATAATATATAGCTATATACTAGTAAAGGCATTATAAGGTTATAATACTAGAGGTCTATAATAAGTAGTTATAGATATCCCTTTAGTAAATAATTAAGCTAAAAGTAAAGTCTTAGCACTAAGAGAGAAATACACTATAATTAAATAGCTTTTAAGTAACTTATAGACTTAGTATAAGAAATATTATAACTAGAAAAGAACTCTAATAAGGTTTAAAGTTAGTAATTATATTTTACTATTAATAAAGAATATTAATTTAAGATAACCTAGTAAGAAGCTAGCTATAAAGTATCTAGGCCTCTATAAGATTAAAAAGGTAATTAGGAGTTATAAATTAGTATATTAATTAAAGTTACTACCTAGGACTTAATTATATAATATATTTAATATTACTAGTCTTAAGCCTTTTAAAAGGGACCTAACTAATATAAAAGATATATTCTTACTATAGGATAATATTAAAGATAAGAAATAAGAGTTTAAAGTTAAGAGAATTATTTTATACTACTATAATAAAAGGTATTATAAATATCCAATTAAATAGAAAGGCTATAATACTTTAGAGAATTCTTAGGTATTAAAAAGGGATTTTAGCACTAGAGAAATTATTAATAACTATAAGTAATAGTTAAGTAGTAAAGTTAATATAAGATAGTTATAATTTATAAGTTAATATAGTAAGATATTAGAAAATAAAGTTAATTTACTTAAATAACTTAAATAATCTATTATATAGCTACTAAGTACCTACCCCTTTATAATAAAGTTAGTTACTAGGACTACTAATTCCTTAGTAATAATAGTAGCTATAGTAACTATAAAGGTAAAGTCCTTAGGAGTATCTTTATTATTAGAATCCCTCTCTTTATATATATAAACCTAAAGTTTACTAGGGAGCTTAATAAGACTAATATAATTAAGTAGGTTAGTAGTATAAGGTATAAACTACTAGTAAGTTAGTTAGGCATTAGCTATATATATTAAGAAAGCTTACTATTAGGATATTCTAGGCTATAAAGTAAAGACTATTTAAAATATTAATCTATATCTTAAGGTTTATAGTATTACTTAGTAGTATTATTATAATATACTTATTACTCTTTACTTTATAAGTAGTATTAGTAGTTATTTAAGTATAGTAAATATATTTATACTTATTAGAATTTTTATAGAATAGGATAGTATTCTATAGCTTTTTCTTTACTTTTATAATAAACTACTAGTAAGTTAGTAGTAATCTAGTATTTAGGTAGTAAAATTATACTTACTTTATCCTAATAGTAATAGCTACCTTTTAGAGTAGCTTTAATAAGTTTAAATAGCTTATTATAAAGCTATATAATTTAAGCTAAATACTAGTAGTATATTAGTAATAAGTAAGTAAATTCTAGATAAGAAAGATATACTATAAGGTAGTTTTTATTATTTTAGAAGTAATAAGTATATTTTATTAAGTAATCTATTAGAATATTAGTAATAAAGAAGTAATAAGTAAGTAAAGAAGTTATACTTATAAATTCTTTATATTTTATAGGGAAGGTCTTATTATTAATAAGATATCCTAGAATATTATAAGTGCTATTTTTTAGTAGGATATTCTATATTATTACTTACTAAGAGCATTATATATATAGAATTTTCTTACTTATTATACTACTAGTAGTAAGTTAGTAATAAAGATACTATAAAGATATAATAAACTTATATTAAAATTTTAGAAGTAGTTTACTTCTAAGGAGATAACTTCTTAGAAGACTTTAAAGAAGATTTCTTAATAGCTTAACCTTTAAAAGCTATTAATAAAAGAGAAGTTCCTATATAAGTATTAGATATAGTAAACTAGCTATAAGTTAGCTATAATAGACTAGATATAAATTATAACTAGAAGTAATAAACTAATAACTAAGAATGAGATAAAAAACTAAGATAAATAGTAATAAATAATAATAATATTTAGAGACTAAAAAAGGTTAGTAATTATAGTATAATAGTAATAAGAAAGCTACTATTTAGTAAGTAAGGGTAACTTATAAGGTTAAGGATTATTATAAGTAAAAGAAAGTATATAAAAGGGGGGAAAAATTAGTCTTTTTTATATTAACTATAGACCCCTTAAGTAATCTAATATACTATATATAAGTAATCCGTGAATTATAATAATAACCGTTAGCTTTGCTACTTATATATATACCTAATAGCTATAAACTTATAGTAACTATAATACAAGCCCTCTAGTTAGACTATCTAAAACCATTGCGTTAGGTACCTTATTTATTTAAACTAATTATAAAAATTAATATAAGTTATCTATTTTTTTTAGTCTAGCTATATAATAGGTAATAATATTTGTTTTACTATATTAAAGCTATATATAGGCTACTATTTAGACACTATTACTTATAATAAAGGGGGTTATTTATAATTAGTAATATTATTATTATTATTTTATTTACCTATATATTTAGTTATAAGGTACCTTATCTTATTTTTCTTTATAAGCTTTATTATAGTAACTATACCCTAAGTAAGTAGCTTATTTTATAATTAAGGTTAATTATATATTAGGGAAGTATTATATTAGAAGCATAAAGGTTAGAGATAGGATATTTATTAAAGCAAATCTTTAGAGAACCTTTAGGCTATATAAATAATAAAGAGGCTAGCTAGCTATAAGATAGCTATATGCTTATAAAGTAGGGTATTCCTTAAAGACTATATATATTATTAGTGCTAGGTTAGAGATTAAAACCTTTATACACTTACCCCTAGCTAGTATCTTCCTAGTAGTAACTGCAAGAATCTTAGCCATTACTTCATTCATTTAACCCTACGCTCAAGCCATGACATTTAGACTCTATATAACAGTAGTAACTACTATTACTAATTAGAATATAGTCATAAACCTTAGCTTTAGGCTTTTATTATCTAAAATAAAGGAAAGCTATAAGTAGCTACTTATAATATTAAACGCGGTCCGTAATAAACACTATATTCCCTGCCCTTATATTATTATTATAGACTATAAGATTACATTAAAAAACGCCCTTTAGGTAATCTTTCCTAAAGCATAGCAGTAGCTCTATATATAGCATATCCTTATAAGGGTTTAAGCTTAAATTCTTTGCAATTAGAAGGATATTAAAGGCACTAAACCCTCTTTTATAGACCTTAATAATAAAAATATAATACCTTTAATAATAGCCCTATAGGGCTTTTTAAAGCATTTAAGCTACTAATATATAACTATAAGGTTACTTCCTTAGATACTAGTTAGCAGAGAATAAAGGATATATATAATTTACAGTAAAAGGATATTATAGAGTATATAAGGAACTAGTAGCTTCCTTAGTATAAGCAATAGGCGCTTTATTTTATATTATCTTACTATAATCTTAGGCAATATACTAATAGCCTAACTAAATTATCTTATTAGAATCTAAAGTCTTATATTATTATAGGTATTAGTAATCTTCTTTATATCTTTCTTATAGTAATATATATGCTAAAGGATATATATAATAGATATACTAGCTTACTTATAAAGAATATAATAAGGTAGAAGAAATAGTATTTTAAAAGGGATTAGCTTAGTAAGCTACTTACTAAGATTACCTCTTTTACTATTTATCTTCTTCTTTAATAGTTTAATCTCCTAAAGGCTTTATAGTTAAGGCTATATTTACTCCCTCCCTATAAGTAGCCTTATTAATTTTAATAGTAATTTTTGCTTTCCTATACTTATATTATTACTAACTAAATTAAATAACACTAGATGCTTATAAGGTATAATATTTATTATTACTAGTAGCTATAAAGCTTGCTATTATATTAGTAATTAACCTTATATATGGTTTATATATAGTGATTATCTTACCTTTATTACTAGCTTTCTAATAATCTAATGCTTTAAATCTAAGACTCTCTTATTATTAATTGCTACTATAGGTAGCGTTATAATATAAAAGGCAATTAATTTAAACCTATAGAGTCTTGACCCTTTATTTAAAGCTCTTAATAAGGCCCTATAATTCCTAAACTACTGCCTTAACTATAGCTACTATTAACTTAAGGCTTAAAAGGCTCTAGAAGACTAAATTTAAGTATAAGGTATATAAGAATATAAGTAAAAGTTAAAGAAGCATTATTATAATAGTTAATATAAGGGAGGCTATAAGGGAGACCTTAAGGTTAAAGAGGGTTATAAGGAAGATTGACTTTATATATAATTATAAGGTAATTATAATTAGCAGTAGAATAGGCTATAAGAAGCTTACCTTTATTATAACTATAATTATAGCTATATAGCAGCTAGCGTAAATAGTTAAAGAGGTTAGAAGAGGTTAGAATAATTAGTTAGGCTAGCTAAAGTGTTTATAATTAAAGAAAACACTAGAAATCGCGTTTTTAAGCGAATTCGCAAGCCTTATATGTATTTAATTAAAAAATCTACTATTATTATAATATAGTTTAGAGTGTGGGGTTTAATTCTATAATATTGCGTGTGTTTTCTACGGGAGGGTGTAGTAATTAAGCTAGCTAACTAAATGCGGCTAGGACAAATCCTTATGTGAGTACAGCGCTAACTAGCAAGAAAACACAGCTCCGAATAGCAACGCTCATAATAGCTAGTCTTTAGTTTAAAGTAAGGGTAGTAGTAAGCTAGTTAGACTTATAATACCTAGAGTTTTTTAGTTAAGATTAATCTAATAATTATTCTAGATATAAATATTCTTTATTATAGCTATAGTATTAGGTTTGCTTTTAGCTTACTAGTGCTTTTATACTACCTAATCTATCTCCTATTCTATATTTATATTTAAATAGTTTTCTATTTATCTCTAGAATTAGCCTAGGTTTTTTAGTTTTCTAAGTTAGTTAATAGCTAGTTTTTATACTAATAAGTAATATTAGAGTCTTACTATACCTAGAAACTATCTAGCTAGGAATCTTACTTTAAGGGGATTATTTAAGGCTAGCCTTACTTCCTATATATAAGTAAGCTATCTTTATTAAGGCTATCTATAGTTATAGTTACTATAGTTAACTAATATATAGTATTAGTTCTTTACTACCTAGCTATAACTATATAAAGGCAAAACTACCCTAGGGATATTCCTATAAAATAGGAATTTATTAAGGCCTATCTTCCCTATATAAAGTTAAATTATTATTAATAAGATATATTTATCTAGCCTTATATAAAACTTTTAGATCTCCTTTAGGTTATAAGTAAGGGGGTAGTCCTTAGTTAGCTTTTTAATATATTTACTTTAGGCTAGCCTTTCTTTATTATATTAGTTTTCCTAGTAATATTTCTATTCCTTATATAAGTCTATATTTAGCTTATTATTTACTAGGAGAGTCCTTCTCTTATAGTATAATACTATTACTACTAACTTAGCTATAGCTTAGATTTTCTTAGCTATTCTATTATTTATAATCCTATCCTTAAACTTCTATTTTATACTATTTAAGTATAGATTAAGAGAGGGAATATAAGTCTTAATTTCTAGTTATATAATAGGAGTAGCTTTAAATATCCCTATAATAATCTAAAGGTAAGCTAATTAGTTTACTATAAAGCTCTTTACTACTTCTCTTAACTTTTCTTCTTTCTTAGTAAGGGTATAGTAAGCGCTTACTTTATAAGTAAGAATAGGTTAGACTACCTATATATATAAAAGCTTAGTATCTTTAAAGCTATAGCCTTATACTAATACTACTAGTAAGAATAGTATAAGTTACTACTAGGTAAATTTACCTTTAAGGATATTCTTATAAGTACTTTAGTTAAGTTTTCTATTAACCTATACTCTAAGGAATTTATATAACTTTATAGGCACTATCTCCTTTATACTAAGTTAGACCCTAGTCTAGAGGGGTTTATAAGACTTACTAAAGTATATAAGTTTAGTTTTAGCTAGGTTAAACTTAACTTTTACTTACTATATCTATTTCTTATAGATTTTCTATATAGCTTTAAGTCTTTTCTAAGTCTAAGTAATAGTCTTACTAAATATTACTATATTTATATTATCTATAAATCCTATAGTTACTATACTTAGTATAACTTAGAGATAAATATAAAGTTTTACTAAGTAAAGTAAGAAAAGAATTAGTAAAAAAGATAAGCCTTATAAAATACTAGCCTTATGTCACGGCTTGTTCGTAGGGTTGAATGAACGAAGTAATAGCTAAGATTCTCGTAATTACTACTAGGAAGATACTAGCTAGGGGCAGGTGCATAAAGGTTTTAATCTCTAACCTAGCACTAATAATATACGTAGTCTTTAATAAATACCTTGCTTTATAAGCATATAGCTATCTTATAGCTAGCTAGCCTCTTTATTATCTACGCGGCTTAAAGGTTCTCTAAAGATTCGCTCTAATAAACGTCCTGTCTCTGACCTCTGCGCTCCTAACACCTTAATCTTAAATAGTCTAGAGATTTCTTTATTAAAGCTAAGCTAGCTTATTTTTTTTATAAGAAAGCTTTAAATTACTATAATTAGCTATTATAATACTTTTATTTTAATAAGTAAGTATATTAGGTATAGGTAGCTAACTTTATTAAATACTACTAATATATTTATTTATACTAGTAAGGTAATACTACCCCTTCCCTAGGCCTCTTTAATATACTTTATAAGAACTCTTATTATAGTCTTTATTAATCTATTTACCTTATTACTTATCTATATTTTAGGGAGTAGTTCTTTAGCCTTAGTAAAGGCTATAAGCTACCTTATAATTACTATTTCTATAATTTTTGTAACTATATTAAGTAATAAGATAGGCCTTTATATATTAGCTTTTCTTATTTCCTTAGTTATTTTACCTAGTTTCCTAATTATTACTACTCTTATAGTTTAGAAGTAAGCTAGGAAGTAGCTTATTTCTAGGACTATATTTAGGAGCTAGGCTATAGTATTCTTAGCTAGGTCTTTATAGGCTTTAATAAGGCTTACTAGGAGTTTATTATCCCCTAGTACTTTCTAACTAGCTATATTTAATAGGACTTTTATAATCTTTTCTTATTTAAATTATTCTTTATTTAGAAATAGTATATTTTTAAGCTCTAAGAAAGAGAGGTTTAGGATATAAGAGAGGTTTACTATAGGTTTAAGGAAGAATCTTTATGCTAGTATACTAGCTTTATTATTATATATAGTTACTAGGTTAGGGTTATTTTTACTTCTTTCTAGCTTAGGGAGTCTAGGGAGCTTTAAGGGGGCCTAGCTTTAAAGCTAGGCCTATTTCTCTAGCCTCTAGACTTCTTTATCTTTCTTCTATATATTAACCTTTTATAAGGTATCTCTTTATATATTTCTTCTTTTTTCTCTAATAATATATTCTTAATCCTTATTTACCTTAGTATAGGCTTACTAGTTTATATTAGTTCTCCTATATTTTTACTATCTCTTAGCTTACCTTACCTTACTAACTAACTCTTATACTTTTCTTAACTATATACCTCTAGGCTAAGAAGTCCCTGAGGCTTCTTTAAGGCTACCTTATCTATAATTTACTATAAGTTTATAATAAGCTAGGTTATATAGATATTAATTCTCTCTTTATTATAAGGGACTAGTATATTTTTAGGTTAGAGTTAAATTATAGCCTTTACCTTTATATATAGTTTATTTAAGGCTCCCTATATATATCTAAGGGCTTAGGGGGTTGCTTTCTATTATTTATTTAAAATACTAATTAGCTATAGAATATAGTTAAATTTAGTAAGATATTCTATACTATTATAATAGACTCTAATATTTAGCATAGCCTATACTAGGTTAATAGTACTATCTTTATTATCTTTATACTATCTTATAGGTTTACCCTAGGGTATAATAAGTCTAAGCCTTTACTAGCTTATAAACTCTAGTAATTTATTTACTTTATTAGTTATTCTATCTAGCTTATCCTAGAGGGGGTGCTTTTAGTTAAAGTTACTTATAAATATGCTTTAGTTATAAGGCTTCTCTAAGTTAATTATATAAATAAGGGTATTTTAGTTATTACTATATCTCTCTAAATAAAGAGAGTAAATATTAACTCCCTATAGTTTTACTAGTAACTAGTTAGTTTCTCCCTAGGCTAACTATAATCCTATACTATATTTCTTATTTATATTCTAGAAAAAAACCTATAATATTATTATATTAATTAGAGAGGTTATTAGTTACTACTATCTTATACTAGCTTTATTCTAGCTTTAAGTTACTTTATATACTACCTAATGCTTCCTAATCTTAGTTATTTAGTATTATATTCTATATTTATAGGATATTCCCTTTTCCTAGTAGCTATAATAATAGGTTCTAAGGCTATACTAAATCTCTTATAAGGTAAGGTTAAGCCTTTACTTAAGAAGTAAGTAGTAAAGTAAGAAAGTTATTTAAGATATCTTACTTTAGTAATATAGCTTATTTAGAAATAGTTATAGTATTATTAAGGCTATAAAGTCTTATTATATAGTTTAGTTTAAAATAGCTTTACTTTAAAGACTATATTATTATAGTATCTTTTATTAGTATCTTTAACTTTAGCTAGGCCTAGTATTAGAGTAGTCCTTTAGATACCTTTACTATAAGGTTACCTTACTATTACCTTAACTATATTTACCTAATTAGCTTTTCTAATTTCTATTGCTAAGTTTTTAGTAAATATATATTTAGTTAGAAATCCCTTTATAATAATACTAAGTATATATTAGTAAAGGATTACTTCTAGCCTAAATATATTAGTAATCTATTTTTAGTCTTATTTATTGTGAGAATAATGATAGCTAGGCAAGAGGTATAGGGGACTCTGGTATATTAACTGAAGCTTGCTAGGTCTAAGTGTGTTATACATGCAAGTCGCTAGCTTATAGCTAGTGGCTTGCTAGTGTTACATGGATATAGCCCTAGTGTATAGCCTACCTATAGGGTGCGCTAGTAATACGCTATATTATAAGTAAGGCCTTATAATTACCCCCTTACTTATACCTAGGCTTTTAAATAGCTTTTACTAGCTATTCTATAGCTATTTACTAAGTAATAGCTATATTAAAATAATAATAAATATTAGGTAGTATTTAAGTATAAATTCTCTTAGAACACTCCTTTATATTATAGGCTCTTCCACAAAGTTTATCGCAAACTTTGCTCTAACCTCACAGCCCCCCGTATTTATGACCTTGGAGCTTATTTATTACTGTGGCTATAAGAATTTGGTTGTTAATTGTTTTACTGGCTAGGTATTGCTAGTAATAATTATGTGTTGTAATAAATTAGATGCATTGGCTATAACCAATGATACTAAAAAAATTATAAAAATCAATATTATAGGCTTTTCTTTTTTATATTTATAGTTAAACTTTTTAAAATATTATTATACCTTTAGTTACTATTATAATTCCCTTATTAGTTACCTTACCTTTACTATAGAATAGGATTATATTCCCTTAAAAGAGTGCTCTTATATATATTACTTATATATAGAATACGCTAAGTTTAAGAAAAGCCCTCTTTTAAAGCCTAAACTCCCTTAGATAAACTACTAATTTCCTTAGCTATTATTTACTATTATTATAGCAAAACACTCTAAATATTATATCTAGTATTATAAGCATAGTAATACTTATAATACTATAAGTATATTACTATTCCTATATCTTTTAGTACTTTATTACTAATATCTTTATATAGGCTATAGCTACTATAAAGGGAGATTTCTTAGACCTTTTAGCACTCTTAAATTAGGTATAAACCCTTATAAGTGCCCTTAGTAAAGATAACCCTAAGAACCCTAAAGACTATGCCTTTTTAAAGGATTCTTACTATAGTTTTACTAAGGCCTATCTTAATTTAATAATAGGTTTTAATTATACTAATATAGTATACTATATTATATTTAGTCTTACTAAGGCTGCTAAGGTTTACTAGGTTTATCTCTTTCCCCTAGGTTTACTAGCTTTTTACTTATATTTTAGGTAAGGATATATTAATTTTATATCATTAGTATATTGATTTTTATAATTTTTTTAGTATCATTGGTTATAGCCAATGCATCTAATTTATTACAACACATAATTATTACTAGCAATACCTAGCTAGTAAAACAATTAATAACTAAATTCTTATAGCTATAGTAATAAATAAGCTCTAAGGTTATAAACACAGGGGGCTATAAGGTTAGAGTAAAGTTTATAATAAAGTTTATAGCTACATTAGCGTAAGATATAGTTATAATTTATAACTTTAGTTAAACTTAAATTCATTTAAGTTTTGCTTATAGTATAAATTAACGCAATTCCCTCTCCCTTTATAACTATGTTTTTTCTATCTCTTTCTATCTCTTCTATCTTATAGCTTACCACTTATGCTTTAAAGCTCTAAGGTAAACTAAACATAACTTATCCTCACTTATCTCTAATTTAATTTAAATCGCTAGGTAGGTTTTATATTACTAATTAACTAATTAACCCCTAACTAATTAGATAATAGTATAGCTAAGGGTGACTAAAAGCTAGGGGTAATAACCACTAGGCTATAGAACCTTTAGGCTATCTAAAAAGCTAATAAAAATCCTAATTAAAAGGAATTTAAGAAAAGTAAGAATAAGAAGGGGAATAAAAGACTAGAGAAAAAGGCTAGATATTTGGAAAAGATGTTAAAAAACATAGAACTTTAATCATTTAAGCAGTTTTACCTCGTGCTTAGGAGGGGATATAATTAGTATATTATTTCCTACTAGTACAGTTATAATATTTCTAAGTCCTATCCTAGGGGTAGTAAGTATTCCCTCCCTTTTTATTACCTATTTACTAACCTTTCTATAGTAAAACTATTATAAACTCTTTACTACCTAGAAAGTAAGAATAACCTTATATTTAAGGTCTTATAACCTAGGTTTTATGCCCTAGGGTATAGTAAAATATTGCTTTTACCTAGTAATATAGGAGATAATTATAGGGGATAAGAATAATACTAAGTACCTTATTTATAATAGCTAGGTTTTTAGGTATATAAGGGCTATAATAAAGGGGTTTCCTTTAAGTCTTCTTACTTTATAGGTATATTTTCTTTTATTTTTTAATAGGTAGTCTAAGGTTTTTAGTTTAGAGTATAATAGTAGCTAGGAAGGCTAGGCCTTTTCCCTGGGAATATTATATTTCTTTACTTATAACTTACTTATATCTTACTACCTTTCTTACTAGACTTACTTTAGTAAAATACCTATATTATATATTAGGCACCTTCTATATCTTTTACTAGGACTTACTAGTTATATTTGCTAGGCTAACCCTTCTATTTTACTAGGTATTTATTACCTTTATAGGTTTTCCTATAGTTCTTAATCTCTTTAACTTTATACTTATTTTCTTTATTCTTAAGGTTTAGTATTAGTATATCTTCTTCCTTAGTGCCTTTATACTAATTCTATAGCTTTAATAAGCTAATATAGAATATATTATATAGTTAGCTATACTTCTTAGGTAGTATAAGTTAGTATACCTATTTTCCTATAGTATTAAGCACTTAGAATAGCCTAATAAACCTAGGGGTTAGCTTCCTTTTTATATCCTTAAGCCTAATATTCTTTACTAATAGTAGTACTAAGTTACCTCTTTTTAAAGTTAATAGCTAGTAGTGTTTATTATAGTATTTTACCTAGGTTTTAGTGGCTTTTACCTAGTTTTCCTTTAGTTATTCTTTAACTTTATATAGCTTTATAATATAAGCATAGGCTTCTAGTACCTTCCCTTCCTTAATCTTATCCTAAGAGCTAGATAAAACTTAGGTAAATAGCTTATAAGGGAGTAATTTAGAGAGTAACCTATAGTTTTATTTACTATATTATTATATATAAATTAAGCTATTAGTAGTAGCTTAGGCTATATTTATTAGTTTTCTATAATAAAATATTAGAGATAATGTTTAAGCACTAAGTTTATTCTCTTTATTTACCTATTAGTTTAGGGGTAAAATACTATAAAAAGCCTTTGCTTTATGTATAAGAGATAGTATAAATCTAACTAGAATTAGCTTATAAAGACTAATCCCTTATTAGATATAATACCCTTTAGTACCTTAAATTATAGTTTAATTTCCCTATAAAATGGCTTTGCTAATTTAGCTATATTAATAGTAGTAGTTATAGGTAGGAAAACAGAGTACTTAGTAAATTAGTTTATAATTACTAGGATTATATTAGTTTCTTACTTACTTACTTATATAATAAGTAGTCCTATAATAAAGTCTATTAAAATCTCTACCTATAGTTACCCTAGTATTAGTAGTGATTTAAGGCTTCTATATAAGCAATGTCTTCTAGCTACTACCTATTAGTAAACCTTATAGCTTATAATATAGTCTAAAATAGACTTACTTATAGCTAGCTACTAGAAGTAATACTTTAGTAGCTTAAGAGTGTACTTAGTCCTAAAGTAACTTACTAGTAAATTATTATAGTGTAGCTATAGAAGCTCCTATTATAAGATAGGCTCCTAGGGAATAACTACCTAGTCTTAGTATATTAGAAAACCTCTTATACTATATAACTATAGACTAGCTTTTCTCTTCCCTTTTACTAGGGATTTATTTATCTTACTATTCTACCTTTATAGATTTAAGTCTTAACTCTATGCCTTCTATAGTAGTTATACTAATAGTTTATTTAGCCTAGATTAGTAAGGATTTAGTAATATAATAATCCCCTATATCTCTTATACTATACTAATATCTTAGATATACACTACCTTCTCCTAGAAATTACCCTTATTTAGCTAATCTTTTACTAGATTTATAGTAGCTATCTAGTCTCTTAACTAGGCTACTCTAGCCTAAGGAGCTCTCTTTATAAGGGCTAGGGTATTTTCCTCCCTTAAAGATATTTTATTAAGCCTCTCTATATTTAAGACTAAGGTATTTTCCTTCCCTAAAGGTATCTTACTATATTTTCTTTAATATATTAGTATCTCTTTTTTTACTACTTCTTTAGTAGTGTTAGGAGCGCAGAGGTCAGAGACAGGACGTTTATTAGAGCGAATCTTCAGAGAACCTTTAGGCCGCGTAGATAATAAAGAGGCTAGCTAGCTATAAAATAGCTATGTGCTTATAAAGTAAGGTATTTATTAAAGACTACGCATATTATTAGTACTAGGTTAGAGATTAAAACCTTTATATACCTACCCCTAGCTAGTGTGTGGCTAGGATTGTGACCTCTGGAGGCCTCTCTCACAAGACCTCGAGCCTCTAGACCTCAGCATCGTCGGATCAATCTAGCCATATCGGATCCCTAGTCATGTGACCTTCTAGCTAGATAAAAGCCCTAGATTCCCTCCCTTTTCATAGAAAATCAACTCTCCTTTCGATGCCTTTGGCTTAGATTAATCAATTGATTAGATATAACCTAATATTAATAAAAGAGAGCTCTAGCTTGGATCCTAGGCGTGGATCGCAAACCTTCGCTATTATAATACAAGGATAAGGAATTTAACATAGATTACTCTCTTTTTCGGCTTGGATCCTCGCAATGGATTGCAAATATCGCAGACCTAGATCCCAATATCTAGGTTTCGTTATCGAAGTCATTGAAATCATTCACATTATTAATATTATTATTTTCGTTGGTTTCGTCAGCTTCGTTATCATTATCAAATCCGTCGTTTTTAGGTGGTTATTTTTGCCTGTCAAAAATAGTGGAGAAACAGGGAATAGTCCTGTTAGACCTTTTACAGTTAAATCCAATAATAACCCTCTCCTAATATTGCCTTTCTTGTTATTATCCCCTTTAGTTATCCCTTTGTATAATTATTATAATTATTAGTAGCTTTTTACCTCTTTTCCCTTTAATCTAGGTTACTAGATTAAATCCCTTCCTTCTAATTAATTAACCTAGGTTATCTAACTAGTCTAACTATCATTAAAATCATTAGATAGTTAGGTTAATTAATCGCGACTATTATAACCTTTTTCCCCTTAACCTAGGTTAGCTAGGTTAAACCCTTTCTTTCTAACCTTTTTTAACCTTTTAACCTTTTAACCTTTATTTCTAGCTTTAACCTTTTCTTCTAATTTTTAATCTTCTTTTCCTAATTTTTAACCTCCTAACCTACCCTAGCTTGCTAGCTAGCTTAAATTGATTTAATACCCTAGTTTTTACTTAGCTATCTATTAGGGAGGCAAGTAGCTAGACCTTTGAATTCGACCTTTAATAAATCAGGTCTTCTATGATTAGACCTTTAACCTAACCTTCGTTAGCTAGGTCTTCCATTATTAGACTAATTAATCAGGCTATCTAATAAGGCCTCTAACCTTTAAAGACCTCCTTAATTAACAATTCCTCTAACCTTTAAAGAGGAATCTAACTATTAGAAGGTCTTCTAATAAGGTCTCTGCTAATTAACAAGGTCCCTTATCACGGATTAATTAATCTGACTGTCTAATAAGGCCTCTAACGCTAATAAGGACCCTTCATAAAGATTAATTAATCTAACTATCTAATAAGACCTCTAACTATTAAAGATCCCTCTAACTAACGATTCCTCTGACTTTTAAAGAGGAATCTAATATTAGAAGGTCTTCTAAAGAGGTCTCTAACTATTAATAAGGACCCTTTATACGCATTAATTAATTAGACTATCTAGCAAGACCTCTGACCTTTAAAGACCCCTCTAACTAATAATTCCTCTAATAATTAAAGAGGAATCTAATGTATAGAAAGTCTTCTAATAAGGTCTCTGCTAATTAATAAGGTCCCTTATCATAGATTAATTAATAAGACCTCTAACCATTAAAGACCGCTTTAACTAATGATTTCTCTAACGATTAACAAGGAATCTAATATATAGAAAGTCTTCTAATAAGGTCTCTAACTACTAACAAGGCTTCTAACTATTAAAGACCACTCTAACTAATGATTTCTCTAATAATTAATAAGGAATCTAATGTATAGAAGGTCTTCTAATAAGGCCTCTAACATTAATAAGGTTTTCTATTATTAGATTAATTAATCAGACTATCTGACAAGGCCTCTAACCTTTAAAGATCCCTCTAACCAACAATTCCTCTAATATTTAAAGAGGAATCTAACCAATAGAAGGTCTTCTAACAAGGTCTTCAACCGCTAACAACCCCTCTAACCTTTAAAGATCCCTCTAACTAATAATTCCTCTAATATTTAAAGAGGAATCTAACTATTAGAAGGTCTTCTAACAAGGTTTTTAACCGTTAAAGATCCCTCTAACTAACGATTCCTTTAACAATTAAAGAGGAATCTAACTAATAGAAGGTCTTCTATTATAATTTAATTAATTATACTATTAATAAGGTCTTTAATAACCCCTTTAATTAATTAATAGATAGGGGGGGGGCCTAAAAATCACGAATTTTTTTTTATCTTATAATTTTACTATTTTCCCTCTTTGTTTTTTTTTTTAGTTACTGTTTTCCCTTTCCTAGGGACTAGAAAAGGGAAAATAGTTAGGGAGGTGTTATATAGCTAGGATTATAACCTGTAGAGGCCTCTCTCACAAGACCTTAAGCCTCTAGACCTTAGCATTGTTGGATTAATCTAGCTATATTAGATCCCTAGTTATATGACCTTCTAGCTAGATAAAAGCCCTAGATTCCCTCCCTTTTCATAGAAAATTAACTCTCCTTTTAATGCCTTTAGCTTAGATTAATTAATTAATTAGATATAACCTAATATTAATAAAAGAGAGCTCTAGCTTGGATCCTAGGCATGGATCGCAAACCTTCGCTGTCATAATATAAGGACAAGGAATTCGACATAGATAGATTACCCTCTTTTTCGGCTTGGATCCTCGCGATGGATCGCAAATATCGCAGACCTAGATCCCGATATCTAGGTTCCGTCATCGAAGTCATCGAAATCATCAACATCGTTAATATCGTCATTTTCGTCGGTTTCGTCAGCTTCGTCATCATCGTCAAATCCGTCGTTTTCGGGTGGTTGTTTTCGCCCGTCAAACTAGTATCTTCCTAGTAGTAACTATAAGAATCTTAGCTATTACTTTATTTATTTAACCTTATACTTAAGCTATAATAAATTAATCTCTTTAAAACCCTTTTAAGGATATAAACTATTAGCTAGATTATTATATAGCTAATGCTCTAAAGATCTATATAAAACATACTAGTACCTTATAATAATAAAGCTATAGATAATTAGGAAGGCAGAGAACCCTAATAATCTAGAACTATAGATAATAATAAGGTATAGTAAATACTACCTAATCCTAATCTAGATAAAGGTATAGATAATATAAATAACCTAGATAGAGTATTATAAAGATACTATAAGGTTATATAAGCTAAGCTATATTACCTTTAGAAAACATAGGAGATTCTATAAATAAAGGCATAGATTAGAGAGCTTAAGGTAAATCTAGGATTAGCTAGGCCTTCTCTAGGACTTATAATTACCCCTTAAACTTTAGCTATAGTTTTACTAGTAATCTATAGTAACTTAGTAGTAATTATATAGTAAAATAGTCTTATTAAGATATAAATAAAAATACCTATATATAAAGGGGATATATATAAGAACCTATAGAATTTCCTAGTAAATTTAGATATATTATTTAAATTAGACTACTATACCTTTAAGGATAATACTACTAAGGTAGTATATATAAGTAGCTACCTAGCTAATAATATAAAGTAATAATAAATATATTATATAGCTATAGATAAGTATATAAATTACTTATTATTTATATAGGTAGGTTTTCTAAAATAGCTAAAAACTAGAATAATAAATAAGGGTATAAGATACTTAGAAGTAATAAGAATACTACTAAATCTTAGGTAAAAGAGTAACTAATTATTTTAAGCCTTTATAAAAGCTTAGACTAAGGTAAAAGCTAAGTTACCTAAAGTAATCCTAATATATCTATAAATTACTATTTTTCTAAATAGCTTAAATAATACTATAAGAAAGTAAATAATTAGCTAAGAGATTTTAATAACTTAGAGCTAGTTATAAGGCTAGGGTAAGAAAGCAAAGGTTATAATAAGTTTAGGCTAAAGTATTAAAAAAAGTTAAGACCTTAAAAGAAAGAGGTAATACTTTATATTACTTATAAATAAGGTATAGTAATAAAGTAAAGATTAAGTAAAAAAGCTATTTCTAGTATACTATAAATATAGAAAGCCTAGATATACTATACTAACTTATTAAGCACTAGACTATTTTACTTATAAAAGTAATAGGTATATAACTAAGAGGCATAGTAAAAGTAATAATAAAGCTATATTACCTAATATAATACTAGTTTAAATAGTATAAACCTAGGAATATAATCTCACTATAGAATACCCTATAGATAATAAAATAAGAATATAGGTATTTTTATAATAAGATAACTAGTAGTTAGCTATAAAAGCGCTGTTTAATATAGGTATATAGTTCTTAATAATTTATCCTAAATTATTATTAAAAAAGGATTAGGAGAATATAATCTAATTAAACTAGGTACTAGAGAGTATAAGCTAAAAAGAGATTCTATATTAAGGGATCTTAAAAATATTAATAAAAGTAAAAGATAGTATAAAATTTATAAAAGTCTATTAAGTTAGCTACTATATTACTAATATAGGTAAAGGGATAATACTAGGTATAGATTAGACTAAAGAATATTTACCTATAATTATATATTAGGATTAGGGATTTTAGAGATATCTAGTAACTATAGAATACCTCTCCTTTATTTATAGTAAGTAGTAAATATTTAAAGAGAAAAAATAAGCAGTGGTTTTATTACTATTTAAAGTAATAAAGATTAGGCTAAGTATTTTAAAAAATAAAAATTAGAAAGAAAAGAGTAAGAACTAATTAAAGAACCTAGTAATAATAGAAGAATAATTAAATAGTAAAGCAGCTATATAATTACTAGAATATACTTACTAGTAGTAAAAAAGTAAAGGTATTATAATTATACTAATTTTAGAAAGTATAAGTAATAAATAAGCTATATTAAATTAAGGTATAAGTACTTAACGCCCTATACTAATAATTCTAAAGGAATATATAAAGTTTATAAATATTTTTTTTAAAAAGCTAGTAAGTAAGCTTTCTAAACTAGGGGGCCGCACTTATATAATTAAATTAGAAAAAGGGAAAACACTACCTTAAGGGCCTATATATAATTTAGCTAAAAAGAAGCTATTAGTTCTTAAAGAGTATCTTATAAGTATATAGCTTAAAGGGGAAATTAGAAGATTAGTTAGCCTAGCTAGAGCCTTAATTTTATTTATTCTAAAGAAAGAAGGGAAATTAAGGCTTTATATAGATTATAAGGGCTTAAATAAGATTATAATTAAGAATAAGGCCCCTTTACCCCTTATTACTAAAATCCTTAATTAATTAGTAAGTATAGTTATTTTTATAGTTCTTAATTTAAAAGATATATACTACTAGCTATATATTTACTTAGGTAATAAGTAAAAGATAGCCTTTTATTATTACTATAGCTACTTTAAATATCTTATAATGCTATTTAGACTAGTTAATACACTAGTAACCTTTTAGGAGTATATTAATAATACTCTTAAAGGACTTATTAATAAGACCTATATTATTTACCTAGATAATATACTAATATATAGTAGTATAGTTAAGGAGTATATAGAATATATTAAATAAATTCTATATAGGCTTAGGAATATAAGTCTTTTTATTAACCTTAAGAAGTATTAATTTTTAGTTAAGGAAGTTAAATTCTTAGGCTTTAAGATTTTAGTAAAAGGTATTATAATAGACCTAGTAAGAGTTAAGGTAATTATAACCTAGCTAATACTATATAGTGTCTTTAATATTTAGTTATTCCTTAGTTTTACTAGATTTTATTATTATTTTATTAAATAGTATAGTAAAGTTATTATTCTATTAATAGATTACCTTAGAGGGTAGTAACTAGTAATATTTAACCTAGAACCCTATAAGTTAGTAGTATTTAAAGAACTTTAATAAAAATTTTAAGAAGCGCTAATTTTAGTGTATTTTAACTTACTTATATATCTTAGAGTAAAGATAAATATATCTAGATATATAATTAAGGCTATACTTATAATATATATACTAAGTTACTAGCACCTAGTTATATTTATATTAAGGAAGATAACTAATACTAAATTACGCTATTTAATACCTAATAGTAAATTATTAGCTATCTAAAAGGCTTTTTATATATAGAGACACTACCTTGCTTATTTAGCTTATATAATTAAGGTTATTATAGACTATTTAAACTATAAGTACCTAGCTATAAAGCCTAAGCTTACTAGCAGGTAAGTAACTATACTTAATAAGCTTTATCCTTTTAACTTTAAGATTATATATTATATAGGGAAATTAAATCCTAACTTACTTTTAAGAAAACTAGATTTTATAAGTAACGTAAGGAAAGTAAAAGCAGTAACTATATAACTTCCTACCTTTTTATTTAAATTTATAAATACTAAGTAATAGGAATACCCTAGTAATACTATTAGTACTATAGGTTCTATAAAAATATTACTTAGTATAACTAATAGTTAGTTATAATAATACTATAATAATACTACTAATATCTAGGGTTTTAAAAAATTATAACTTAACTATATTCCTAAAGAACCTAATAATCTAGATAATCTTAGAAAAGTTATATTAGTAAGGTTATTTAATACTTTTAATTCTTTTATTAATAAGTAATAAGCTAGCTATAGTAATACTGCTAGCACCTAGCGTATATTTAGTTTATTACTTAGTTATTTTAATTTTCCTATTAGACTAGCTACTACTATTAAGGGTAAACTAGTATAGGTTATTACTAGTAAGTAGTAAGAGTGCCCCTTAAAAACATTACTTATTTATATACCTATAAGACTAGAAGCATTTATTAAACTAATTACTTATAGAGATATTATAGCTAGAATCTAATCTATTTAAAGAACCTTTTCTAAGTTTATCTCTAACTTTCTAGAAAAGAGCTTAGAATTAAAACCCCTAATTTAAGTCTTATTATATAAAGCATAGTAAGAGAATAACTTTACTATAGGTTAATTAAAGTTACTTAAAAGCAGTAATTTAGTAGTATCCTAAATATAGTCTATTAAACCCTCTAAGCTATTAATATTTAAGAATTATATTTTTATCCCTTTAGAAATAAGAAAAGAAATTTTATTACTAACTTATAATAACCCTATTACTAGGTATTAGGGAGTAAGTAAAACTCTTTATTAGATTATAAACTAATATTATTAGCTAATAATAAAGAAAGATATAAAGGTATATATTAGCACTTATATAAGTTATTAAACTTTAAAACTAAGGTATTATAAACTATATAGTAAGCTAGCTATATTACTAGTGCTTAATTACTCTTTTTAAGAATTATTAATAGATTTTATTACTAGACTTTTACTAGTAAAAGATTTAAACTAGACTTATAATTTAATTCTAGTTATTATTAACTAATTTATAAAATATAGTATTTATATTCCTATATTAATATAACTAACTAGTAATAGGCTAGTAACTATATTCTTAGAATATATTTTTAGAGATTATAAAGCTTTAGAAAGTATTATAATAGACTAAGGTTCTATATTTACTAGTGGTTTCTAAATAACTTTTTATTATTTTCTTATAACTAAGTAGCTACTTAGCACTGCTTTTTATCCCTAGATAGATAGCTAGATAGAATATTTAAACTAGGTCCTAGAATATTATTTAAGGGCTTTTACTTATACTAAATAGACTAATTAGGTAGATAACCTATTATTAGCGTAGTTTATATATAATATAAGTAATTATATAATACATAGCTACACACTAGTAAAGGCATTATAAGGTTATAATCCTAGAGGTTTATAATAAGTAGTTATAGATATCCCTTTAGTAAATAATTAAGCTAAAAGTAAAGTCTTAGCACTAAGAGAGAAATACACTATAATTAAATAGCTTTTAAGTAACTTATAAACTTAGTATAAAAAATATTATAACTAGAAAAGAACTCTAATAAGGTTTAAAGTTAGTAATTATATTTTACTATTAATAAAGAATATTAATTTAAGATAACCTAGTAAGAAGCTAGTTATAAAGTATCTAGGCCCCTATAAGATTAAAAAGGTAATTAGGAGTTATAGATTAGTATATTAATTAAAGTTACTACCTAGGACTTTATTATATAATATATCTAATATTACTAGTCTTAAGCCTTTTAAAAGGGACTTAACTAATATAAAAAATATATCCTTACTATAGGATAATATTAAAGATAATAAATAAGAGTTTAAAGTTAAGAGAATTATTTTATACTACTATAATAAAAGGTATTATAAATATCCAATTAAATAGAAAGGCTATAATACTTTAGAGAATTCTTAGGTATTAAAAAGGGATTTTAGCACTAGAGAAATTATTAATAACTATAAGTAATAGTTAAGTAGTAAAGTTAATATAAAATAGTTATAATTTATAAGTTAATATAGTAAGATATTAGAAAATAAAGTTAATTTACTTAATTTACTTAAATAACTTAAATAATCTATTATATAGCTACTAAGCACTTACCTCTTTATAATAAAGTTAGTTACTAGGACTACTAATTTCTTAGTAGTAGTAATAGCTATAGTAACTATAAAGGTAAAGGCCTTAGGAGTATCTTTATTATTAGAATCCCTCTCTTTATATATATAAACCTAAAGTTTACTAAGGAGCTTAATAGGACTAATATAATTAAGTAAGTTAGTAATATAAAGTATAAACTACTAGTAAGTTAGTTAGGTATTAGCTATATATATTAAGAAAGCTTACTATTAGGATATTCTAGGCTATAAAGTAAAGACTATTTAAAATATTAATCTATATCTTAAGGTTTATAGTATTACTTAGTAGCGCTATTATAATATACTTATTACTCTTTACTTTATAAGTAATATTAGTAATTATTTAAGTATAGTAAATATATTTATACTTATTAGAATTTTTATAGAATAGGATAGTATTCTATAGCTTTTTCTTTACTTTTATAATAAACTACTACTAAGTTAGTAGTAATCTAGTATCTAAGTAGTAAAATTAGACTTACTTTATCCTAATAATAATAGCTACCTTTTAGAGTAGCTTTAATAAGTTTAAATAGCCTATTATAAAGCTATATAATTTAAGCTAGATACTAGTAGTATATTAGTAATAAGTAAGTAAATTCTAGATAAGAAAGATATACTATAAGATAGTTTTTATTATTTTAAAAGTAATAAGTATATTTTATTAAGTAATCTATTAGAATATTAGTAATAAAGAAGTAATAAGTAAGTAAATAAGTTATACTTATAGATTCTTTATATTCTATAGGGAAGGTCTTATTATTAATAAAATATCCTAGAATATTATAAATACTATTTTTTAGTAAAATATTTTATATTACTACTTACTAAGAGCACTATATATATAGAATTTTCTTACTTATTATACTACTAGTAGTAAGTTAGTAATAAAGATACTATAAAGATATAATAAACTTATATTAAAATCTTAGAAGTAGTTTACTTCTAAGGGAATAACTTCTTAGGAGACTTTAAAGGAGATTTCTTAATAGCTTAACCTTTAAAAGCTATTAATAAAGGAGAAGTTCCTATATAAGTATTAGATATAGTAAACTAGCTATAAGTTAGCTATAATAGACTAGATATAAATTATAACTAGAAGTAAATAAACTAATAACTAAGAATAAGATAAAAGACTAAGATAAATAGTAATAAATAATAATAATATTTAGAGACTAAAAAAGGTTAGTAACTATAGTATAATAGTAATAAGAAAGCTATTACTTAGCTAGTAAAAGTAACTTATAAGGTTAAGGATTATTATAGGAGAAAGGAAGTGTATAAAAGGGGGGAAAAATTAGTCTCTTTTATATTAACTATAGACCCCTTAAGTAATCTATAAATTATAATAATAACCATTAGCTTTATTACTTATATGTATACCTAATAGCTATAAACTTATAGTAACTATAATATAAGCCCTTTAGTTAGATTATTTAAAACTATAGCATTAGGTACCCTATTTATTTAAACTAATTATAAAAATTAATATAAGTTATCTATTTTTTTTAGTCTAGCTATATAATAGGTAATAATATTTATTTTACTATATTAAAGCTATATATAAGCTACTATTTAAACACTACTACTTATAATAAAGGGGGTTATTTATAATTAGTAGTATTATTATTATTATTTTATTTACCTATATATCTAGTTATAAGGTACCTTATCTTATTTTTCTTTATAAGCTTTATTATAGTAACTATACCCTAAGTAAGTAGCTTATTTTATAATTAAGGTTAATTATATATTAGGGAAGTATTATATTAGAAGCATAAAGGTTAGAGATAGGATATTTATTAAAGCAAATCTTTAGAGAACCTTTAGGCTATATAAATAATAAAGAGGCTAGCTAGCTATAAGATAGCTATATACTTATAAAGCAAGGTATTTATTAAAGACTATATATATTATTAGTGCTAGGTTAGAGATTAAAACCTTTATGCACCTACCCCTAGCTAGTATCTTCCTAGTAGTGACTATAAGAATCTTAGCCATTACTTCGTTTATTCAACCCTACGCTCAAGCCGTGACAAGTAGCTACTATTTTCTTTTAAAGCTCTAGTAAAAGTGCCTTATTTATTAGGGGTTTACCTTTATAATTAGACCTTCTTAATAGCGTATTTACTAGGTTACTCTTCCCTAGCCTATGCCTAATTATAAAGTAAAAGGTATAAAGGAATATATACTATCTAGCCTACTTTCTATTTAACTTTTACTACCTTATAAAGGTCTATAGGTTATAGTAGTCTAATAGAACCTTAACTAGAGTTACTATGCCTTTAATATAGTATTACTAGTATTTAAATAACTTTACTATAGTAAGTAATTCCTAATTAGCTATACTATAATTATACTTAGTATTTATAAACTTCCTTAACTAAAAGGCTACTAAATACTAGTGTTCCTTATTATCCTATTAAGATAGGATACTTACTATTATAAAGACTAAAGTATTTATCTTAATACACACTAGCTAACTTAGGTTATAATAATAAAGAAAAAGTACTTACTAAAAAGCATCTTTTAGCTAGCTAAACACTAGCTACTCCTTTACTTTAAATATAAACTTCCTAGTCTAAATACTATTTTAACTACCTTTTATTAGCATATATAAGGGTACTATAATCCTAGAGTATTTATAGATAAACTATTAGTAAAAGTTATAGAATCTAAGGAAGGACTATATATCTTTAAAGCTCTTAGGCTTTTTCTAATCTTAGATTATATTAACCCTTTATATATCTATTAAAATACTATTAACTAATAGAATAAACCCTAGGAATTCTATAGATTCTTAGTAAAATAAATACTTTAAGGGTTTTATATATAGCTTTACTAACCTTATATATTCTAAAACTTTCTTAATATATATAGTATGCTTCTCTTATATTTTTAAGAAGATAAGGATATTATCTAAATATACTATATAAATAGTATTAACTAGCCTATAAAGCACTTTATAAATATAGCTTTAAAAGGTAGCTAGGGTATTAGTTAACTTAAAAGGTATTATAAGATATTTATAGTATTTATAATAAGTATAAAATATAGTCTTTTACTTATTACTCTCTTTAATATAAATTTAATAGTAAGTATTCTTAATATTAATCTTTAAGAAGTAGTAAGCTCCTTAGTACTAGTCTAGGATCTCTAAAATTAGGGGGAGAGTATAGTAATTCTTCTATATTACTTTATTAAGTCCTTAATAATCTATATATAGTTAAAGTATTCTATTCTTCTTTAGTATAAATAGGATAGGCATACCTATAGGGCTCTTAGAGGGTCTTATCTAGCCTTTTTATAGGTTTTTATTAATATATTTATAAAGCTCCTTAAGCTTACTTTAGGAGAGAGAGTAAATTAGTCTATATAGGGGTATAGCCCTAGGTATTAGGTTAATTATATAATTAGTCTCTTTTCTTAATAGTAAGCTTCCTACCTTATTTAATATAAATATATCTTTAAACTTATATAGTTCCTTAGGGATATTCTTAATAGTTTTATATACTTTTGCCTCCTTATTATCTTTAAGGGTAATAAACTTATTTTCTATAACTTCTATAATAGTATATATAATAGTCTTATTATATATTACCTTTATAAACTTATAAGGAGTTATAAGTAAAAAGGCTATTCTTTTTTTCTTAAACTATTACTTTTATAAGTATAAGTAAAGATATATATATTCTTTAGTAAGTATATATATTCTAATTAAGAGAGGGCTTTCCCTTACTCTTAAGTTCTTATTTATAGCTATATATAGTAGCTTAAGGTTCTTTTCTTCTCCCCTTAAGTCCTTAATTATAATAAGTACCTTATAAATACTATATTAAGGGACTATAAGGGCCCTTACTACCTTAAGGATAAGTGCTATAGCCTTAGCCTAGTTAAGCTTATAGTTCTTTATAAATTTAGTACTAATAATATTAATCTTAGTATAGCTATTAAGATTTGCTACTATTTTAATATCTTTATACCTATAAATAATAACTAGTATATAGAATCTATACTTTATTAGCACCTTAGTATTTAAGGTAAAGGTAAGGGTATTTACTTTTGCCTTAGTATATTTCTCTAGTTTTCTTAGGGCTCTTTCTTTAGCTTATTATAGTTATAGGTAAGATATTTTATATTACTATAGTTATAATATTATCTTTTACCTCCTACTTTACTATTATTTAGGTAGGTAGCTAGGCCCTTTTTCTAGTTCTTATTCTTTTAATCCTTATAAGGTTTATAACCTTATAGGGAATTATATCTTTAATATCTAGGGGTTTTATATAAGCCCTTATCTCCTAAATACTTAGGCTTTTACTTGTTTTTTAGTATTACCTCCTAAAATCACTAGATAAGTTATATAACCTTTGCTTAAGTCTATTCTATAATTAAGGAATATAGGTTAATATAGTCCTATAGGTTAGGGAGTAGTTTTATAAAGAATATAAGAGTATAAGACTTTTTAGAGGCTTTTTCTAAATATTTCTCTAGTAAATCTAAGTAAATACTAAATTTAATAAGGCTTTAGCCCTTATATTGCTTTGCGTTCTTTAGCTATATAGCTATTTATATATTATAGTTTATAGTATCTCTAAGTAGTATAAGTATCTAGGTCTAGAAAGTATCCTAGTTATCTTTAAGGTTATCCTAGCTATTAGCCTATTATTCTTTAAGGTATTTATCTTATCTTACCTAGTAGTTAGTATATATATAGTTAAGTATAAAGAGAATCTTTTAATAGTTATACTAATACTTCTTCTTTACCTTATTAAAGGTATAATTTAGGTTATTAAGCTATATCTTATGCCTTTATAGGTTTATAAGGTATTAAAGCTTAGTAATATTCTAGACCTTAATCTCTTAGCTACTCTAGCTTAAGGGGATACTAGCTCTTTACCCCTATTTCGTCTATAATTTTCCTTTATTTAGCTATAATAAGGTAATAAGCTTCTATTCTTATTCTTATAGTTTCTAGATTTATTTAAGTTAGGTAATTTACTTTATTATTACTATAGCTTTAGCGCTAAGGGTAAAGGGTCTGATTTTAAGTATAGCCTCTATAGAATATAGCGTGTTCTTATTTATAGTACTACCCTTATTTAATAGGCCCTAGTTATTATCTAATATTACTCTAGTGAATTAGGTAGTTCTCCCCCTTATATTACTCTTAGGTAGCTAGTAAGAGAAGCTTTAGAATTATAAGAATAATAATAGCTAGGTAAGAGGTATAGGGGACTTTAGTATATTAACTAAAGCTTGCTAGGTCTAAGTGTGTTATATATATAAGTCACTAGCTTATAGCTAGCAGCTTGCTAGTGTTATATAGATATAGCCCTAGGGTGCGGCCTACCTACGGGGTGCGCTAGTGGTGCGCTGTGTTGTGAGTGGGGCCTCACATTTATATTAGGTAGTATTTCCTTTAAAGGTAATAATAGTATCTTTACTAAGGTATCTCCTAGCTACTACTACTATAGCTTAGCCTATAGCTTTATTAACTACTATTACTATATTTTCTATGCTTCTATACTAGAGTAATTCCTAGATAGTATTCCCTTTAATAAGTACTTCTTAGTCTTATTTACCTAGGATTTAGAGAGGGGAAGGTAAGGTATTTAGTTATTTAGAGGCTAGGCTAGTAATAATACTTACCTAGGTTAGGGTATTACTCTCCTTAGCTTCTTCTTTAATAGCCTTCTTAAGGGCTTATTTAAGGGCTTTTTTAGTAGTATAAATATTACTATTATTATAGTTTATTATTCTTACTTTAGCTTAGGTATAGTTTACTACCTATTTAGTAATAGCTTTAGTAATATACTATACCTAGGTAACTTTATTACTAGAGATAAGGCTTGTGATTTTGTTATAGAATTTTATATTATCTAAGTATTTAAATTAGATCTAATCTATTATTAAGTTATTCTTACTACTCTAGATATTAAACTATCTAATTCCTATATTTAAGTAATAGTAGCTCTATGCTAGCCCCCTTTCTACTATATTAATTACTATTAGTATTCTAACCTTATACTTACCTCTAGCAGATGGAAAAAACACGGTCGCAGAGGAAGGGGGAATCGCGTCAATTTATGCTGTAAGCAAAACTCAAACGAATTTAAGTTTAACTATAGTTACGAATTATAACTCTTCCGCTAATATAGCTATAAAGTTTATTATAAACTTTGCTCTAACCTTATAGCCCCCTATATTTATAACCTTAGAGCTTATTTATTACTATAGCTATAAGAATTTAGTTATTAATTGTTTTACTAGCTAGGTATTGCTAGTAATAATTATATGTTATAATAAATTAGATGCATTAGCGATAACTAATGATACTAAAAGAAATTATAAAAATCAATACTTACCTCTAGCTTTATTATAATATAATATTATAGGGGGGGTAAATAGAGGTAAGGAATTTAAATATTAATATAGTTTGTATTTTAGAGGCAATTCCGGACCTTTAGAGCGGTGCGGAAGTTTATGCAAAGGTTTATAAAATAATATATTATATTATATTATATTATATTACTTGTGCAGCTGTGGCCGGGCAGTAGAGGACTAATACCACATATTAGTTAACTGCAGTAACTATGACCACAGACAACCCTGACGGAGATGGCCCGCTAACGCACGGGAAGCGAGGCTAGCCCTAAATAACCCCCTAAAAGCGAGATTCCTAGCAAGATAGTTCCTAGGCATAGGAAGACTCTAATACTACTTATTATCATAAGAGCTAGCTATTAACTAACTTAGAAGATTAGAGAATCTAGGCTAATTTTAGATATAGATAGAAGATTATTTAAATATAGATATAAATTAGGAGATAAACTAGGTAGTGTAGGAGCGCTAGTAGGCTAGAAGCGAACCTAATGCTATAGTTATAATAGAGAACTTTTATATCTAGAATAGTTATTAGATTAATTTTAACTAAAAACTCTAGGTATTATAAGCCTAATTACCCTACTACTACCCTTACTTTAAACTAAAAACTAGCTACTATATTACTTCTTTTCTAGGATAGAGATAGTATTCTTTACTACCTTTATATAATTTTTTATAGAGATAGTTTATCTTTACTATATATATATTAAGGCACTAGAGCTAAAAGATAAGCTTAGAATACTATTCCTTAAAGAAACTAGCCTAGTCTAGGCTTACTATAAAGGCACTCTGCTTTTTCTTAGCCTAATTACTAGTATAGAGTTTCTTAACCTAGTCTTAGAAGTTATCTAGGACCTAGAATAAATAAAGTTAGCACTAGAACTAAGCTATTACTAAGGTAGATTAGAAGCACTTATAGTACCCCTAGTAGCTATAAAAGCCTAAGTCTTAACTAATTACTAGTGCTTATTCTACTAGCTAGTTATATTTAGCTACTAGGTAGGTTAGCTATAGACCTAAACTAGAAGAGAGGTAATTATTACCTTATTATATTAATAATTCTATACCTAATAGTTAAAATATATATTAGTAGCTACCCTTACTAAGCAAATTAGCCTTACTACTAAGCTAGAATAGGACTAACTTACTAATAATAATATAGTACTAGTACCTAGGCTTTAAAACTAAATAGGACTTATAGGAGATACACTAGATATCTTTTAAATTACTAAGCTAGTATAAATTAGTAATAGGATAGGCCTAGAATAGAAGTAAATATAACTTATAAAGAGATCCTTATTCTTAACTTACTTATACTGCTTAGTAGTTGTAGACTTCTTTAGAAAGCCCTTATACTTTATAGATTCCTAGGTAAGTTAGAGCTAGAAATATAGTAATATTAGAATACTTATAGGCTTTATTAATATTATACTAAGTTTCCTTCTAATCTATAATAAACATTAGTAATTAATCTAAATCTAGCTTAGAACTACCCTAAATAGTCTAAAAGAAAAGAAGAACCTATAAGAAGTTTAATATAAAAAGAGAAATAAAAATAAATCCCTAAGGGAAGGGAAGCTTTCTTTTATACTTAATAAAAGGGGGGGGGGATAAATTAGATAACTTACTTAAAAAATAAAGTATATTAAGCTTAATAAATCTAATAATATATAACTAGCCTTAATATAGAACTATCTTAGTCCTAGGTTAAAGCTACCCTCCCTTTATAATAACTAAGTAAAACTAAATACTTATACTTTATTAAACTAATAAGGTAGGATTAGGCTAGAGTTAGCTAAAAAGTAAGGCTATAGAAGAGTTAGTATAAAAGTAAATAAGAAGTAAATTAATATTATAAACTTAGATTTACTTTACCTTAAGTAAAAGTAAAGAGACTTAAGATAGACTTATTACTAAACTAGAATAAGGTCTAGAGAGCCTAGGAATACTTATTTTATATATTTTCCTTCTCTCTTTTTTCTTTTCTATAAGATAAGGCTAGTATAAGCTAGTAATAAATACTTATAATAAGCTACTTACTAAGTAGTATAGGCTTACTATAAGGCTAGCGCTAGCCTAAACATAGATATAAGAGGGTTTTTCTTTCTAGATTAGGGTTTTCCCTTTTAACTTAGCAGCAGGAGTACTAGTAATAGCTATCTATAGAGCTAACTAGCGTAAATAATATGTATATATATTATATTACTATTTCATATAATAAAATATATAATAAAATATATAAAATAGGTATTAAAACAAAGAGACCTATTTAAAATAGTTAAAAAATCACAATATAAACTACATTTTAAAAAATATACTAAGTTCCTAAATACCTATAATTAGCTTATTCTTAGCTTATTATTATAAATAAGCTAGGACTTTAGAAATTTATAATTAAATGAGTAAATTATATATAAAATTAAAGATAGAATATTTAGATTACTTAGAAAATCTACTATATAATAGGTATATATAATACCCTACTTTTCTTTTAACTTAATAATACATTGTATTGTATATATTGTATTATATTGTATTGTATTTTTAATACAATATAATACACAATACAATACATAGGGCAATACAATACAATACAATACATTGAAGGGCTAAAAAATACAATACAATACAATACTACAATGCTCTAGCCCTTACCTAGCACAAAAACCCCATTTAGCAGATTTTTTAGGAGGGGATTTTTATAGTTTAACTATTATTAGAATTAAATTTTATTTTATTAAAAGCTTTCTCCTTTCGATTGTTCTTTATTTTGCTAGTGTAAAGTTTGCACTGACTTTGCATGGTTTAAGTTGTATATGGATTTATATGGGGCGGCCACTTTGTACTGTCTTTTTATGCCTATTGCAAACTTTATTATAAGCAGACTACGTAAAGTGCAAAGTTTGTGCCTAAAAAATGGCAGATTTTGCCTTTTTCTTAGCATCGAGGGTCTAATCCACGAGCCAGTGTAAAGTTTACACTGACTTTGCATGTTATAAGTTGTATATTAATATATGTAGGGCAGCCACTTTATACCATGGGAAACTCAGAATGATGCCATACCTTCTCTTTTAGTTTTTTTTTTTTTCTCGTCAAAAAGTCTCGTGGCAAATCCACCGTCCTTGTTTTGGTGCACGAATGGTGTTGCGTTGCTGCGGAAACGGGCCGAGCAGCTGCACGTCACGTGGTAGGATGATCCTGTAAAAGTCCATCTTATTGTTCGCTCAACACCACCAATTGATCTTCTCTTGTACACTGCGTCATGGCTGGACCCTCGAACTGCAGCATCTCTTCATGGCTTCAGAATCTTCCAGAGTCCTTTGATTGTTCAGAAGAGCCTCCGAACGCCCCTTCCGTGCGGTGGTCGCACGAGGCAAAGAAGCGCAAAGCTAGCCATCTACTAACCCCCCCCGCGTCATACTGCAACATGGCCGACATCGAAGCGACAAACCTGAGAAAACGAGCTCGCCGCGGGGAAGATGCTGAAATCACACCGCGCTCTCCACGACGAACGTTGACAGCTTCCTCTACTTCCACCAGTAGCCAAGCCTCCCGTTCATCTGCGCCCCTGAAAAGACAGCTGATGGCGCTGCGTCTCGATGAATCTGGTATTGTGTTTCGATCTCTCCAGATTGACAACCCACCTCTCTCGGCTGCCTCGGATTTATTCTCTGACCTTCGCAACATCGGTAATGGGATTGAAATTCTTCCCGAAGACCTGCGTGACTCTATCACGAACGGCCTCTCCATCCGTGGGCCGACTGCTGACGCGTGGAAATACTCTTTCAGGCCAGGCACGGCGCGTGATCTACCTGGTTACATTCCATCGCCGACGGCCATCGCTTTAGTTCATGAGTGGGCTAAGTACTGCCATGAGGCCAAACACGAAGAGGCTGCTTGGGGAGAGGAAGTTCACCACCGACTGTTGGAAGCCATATTCCGAGTTGCAGGCCCTGCCAAAGGAGAGCAGTTCAATTTCACCTCGTGGTATGCACCCTTTTTGTTTCTTCTCGCGGACCCTCTCATGTTCCTCAGCGTGGCTAACTACTAGCGGATGACTAGCCAAACTGCACGACCATATCAAGCATGGCTCCCACAATCTGCGAGAGCCAACATGATCGACAAGTGCATTTATTATGATACAAGCAACGAGAGTAACTATTTGCGGGCACTGCAAGAACTTTCCCGACATTCGCCGACCTTAACCGTCAACCACACGGATTTTGCGGCCCTGCAGCTAAAAATTATCTTGGTGGGTATCGAAGTGAAGAAACGAGGGGGGCGGTCGGATGCAAACCTTCAGATGGGCACCTGGCACGCTGCGCAGTGGGCGTTCTTGCGATGGGCGGTCCTCGCGGCACTGCAACGGCGTGAGCCCGACAAGGATTCATCGACACTGGAGCAGCAAGCCAAGGACAATCTCTCACAACTCCCTTTTCTCATTGGCATTCTTGTGGAAGGTCATTCGTGGGCATTCACCATATCAACGCGGGAGCAATTGAGGACTGTTCATTGGGAGGATCATCGTTTTGGGACTACAGAGAATAACCTTGATGTCTGCAAGTCCGTGGCAGGGGTGAGAAGAATCACGGCATACGCGAAGGAGGTGTACGTGCCATGGTTTAAAAGGTACATATTGGACGGTTTTAGAACGGATGATTCCTAGTGAGTAGGTCCAAACTGTTGGATAATACCTTAAACTAAGTCTTGACTCCCTGCTTCCTAATGACTACTAACTAGCCTTGAGAGATCCGCGCTTCGTCGCCTCGGTACTACTACCCTTCACTTTATTCGTTACCCTTAATAAAGTAAGTGAATTAAAATACACTAGAACTAGCGCTTTTTAGAACGTTTATAACTAATTGCCTTAGAAGAGTGTAACTAGTAACCTTTAAGCTAGAGCCTAGCGAATTAGTAGCGTTGAAGAAACTCTAGCAAAGATTTTAATCATGGAAGCTAACAAACGTGTCCGGCGCTCCCCGTGCGCATAATGCAACGCAGAGACAATCTTTCTCCGAAGGTATCGCAAGTTGTTTTAGTTTTGCAAAGAGGGACAGTGTGTAGAGATATGAAGTTTGATGCGTTTGGGTTCTCGAGACGGACTAGCATGAACCAAGGCACTCTATAGGCAGGAGGATTGGATGAAATGATCGCTGTCCCTAGCACGGAAATCTGCTGACAAGCGAGTAGTTCCAGCACGATTGGTATACAGTAGCCCTGCAGGCCAGGTCGCTATCTCCAAGCTTGATGATTTTAATGACAAGGTTCGTCATGATCAAGTTGATAGGTATTCCTTGAATGTCCGCGTGCACAGGTGAATAGACGGTATCGCATGCCGGCAAATATAACACGCTTCGCGATAAATCATAACCATAAAGTGGGTTTTATTATTTGTGACTAGCAATATCCCGTGGAATCACGCCACCAAGCCGCAAAGGACAAGCGACAGACTGATGACGTTTCCTTCAAAGTCCATTCAGACTAATTCGCCTTCATCGTTGACATACCATGCACCCTGCGTGCGCCATATGCACCATATACACCGGCCAAAACAGAATTGATCAATTCCTACTTCTTACTCTTTATGCTTCTTTGCCGTGCCTGGATTTGTGAACGTTGTGCTTGGTGTAATTGTTTCTTGTTCAGCATGGCTGGACTGACTGTTCTGTTTACTGCGAAACGAAAGCAAGTCCAGATCTGACTGGGTCAAATGGTGACTCTGCAAATCCTGCGATAATCCTGCTGAGGGTAATGACGGGTCATCAAAGTTCAGTTCCGAAGGTAATTGGTCAATAGCCGAGCATAACCTCTGGAAATGGGACGGTACCCATAAGTCGTACAGATTTTTTATAAAACAATACGACGTCCACTTTTCTTTACCGTCTAGTTCTATGAAGCTGTAATTGCGGATTAGGTGGCGGTAGTACTTTGTGTTTTTTCCTTCTAGCACGGGATAGTGGCCGTATATCCTTACAGATCCGTGGTCATGAGAGATAGAAAAGGCTTGTATATGTCGGTGGACCTCATCTTCGCGGTTAACTGCACGAAAGAGCGCGGCAATAGCCCGCACTGCTAAAGTCATGCTATGAGCATTCTGGCGATCAGCCACGTCTAGCGCAGCAGCGCCGCATTTTACCTCGCATGTCAGGAAGGGAAAGTACATATAGTAAGTTGCCATAAAAAGGGACTGGTCTCCGCTAATAAAGTCGCCAATGAATGGCGATAGTTTGGCCAGCTGGAGATCGTTAAAGGCCTCACGCCTAAAGCCAAGAGAGAAATCTGGTTGGGGGCGGGTCCCAGTCAGTGGCATCGAGTTATTCCACCCTTCGTTTACGCTTTCAGTGAGGTGCCTGAGGCTCTTGAGACGCAGAGCAAGCGTTTCCGCAGAGGGGACGATTAGTCGAGAAATGTCCTGAATCACCCTAGCTTCATTTCTATTCCGTAAGTTGCGGCAAGCATTTACGAAAACGGAGTCGTCAAAAATCGTGTCTTTGGGAACCAGCTGTTCTCCTGCAAGGAGATCTTGAATTATGCGCTTGCTCGAGTCCGTAATACCCAGCTCGGAAGGATCCATATATGAACCTTTAGTCTGGAGTAGCAGCTCATATCGTGCGTCTCTATACGGGGCGCTTTTTTCTTCTCTCGGCCTCTGATCGCTAGGCGTCGTAGAGGTTGCAGAAATCGACCGCTTGCGATTAAGAGTCGGCACAGGCCTTTTTCGGGCAAGTAGTTGCTCCATTCCTGGTTCGAAGTATCCTTGCGGCCACTTCCTTTCTTGAATCCAAAATTCAACAGGGTCGATCGGCTCAGTGATGTAAGCGCCATTCACGTCGGGTCTGCTGGTTGTATTATTCGCGGGAGAGAACCGAGGGGATCGTCGTGGCCGCTTCTGGATGGAGTCTGACTCCTGATTGAATACGTCGATGCGTCGTTTCGTACCACGTTGGCTAGCTGCACCAGGTGCCTGCGGCTATTAGCCCATTTGCCTGCGTAGATAATAGCAGACACTGTACCTGTTGGGACGTGATCTTGTTGATGGGAGATGGATCTAAATGTTCACGTCTGGTACGTGGGGGGGGCGGTTGTTCCAGTGTTGTTGGCGCCTTCCCAGCCTGGCGGGAGCTTCTTCGCTTTTGAATACCAAGGGGTTGCTTGCCTGTTATCGTCAGCCAGGTCATCACTCGGCGCGCTTCATGAAACACATACGTTGTTCTCTTGCCGCCGACGATGCGCGACCCTTCTGGGAAGCCTGCTGCAGGGAAGCGTGGGTCATCGCGGCGAGAAAGAAAAAAGCTATGATCCAGTCGTCTTATGTGAAAGGAGGTTCTTTTTTTTTTTATTTTTTTTTTTATCTCCAAGGAGTAACTCCGTAGGAGAAGAACCAACTAATCACGGGACCCACCCGCACTCCCTTGGCACCTTTTTGAACACGAGCCAATCATTTGGCGCCTTGGCTTGGCTCCTCCCAATTGTGTAGTGTAACAAGGCATGTGGTTGCTGATGTTTACGACTGCTCAACCCGTTTATCCTTGCCCAATGATTCACTTCCACTCTAGAGCTTGTCTCACGTTGTCCGTTTGTGGACCACGCGATGGAGTAACAAGAGGAGAGGCCGTCTGCGCTCGCCTGGCTCTACTACATTCGTACGTACCTGTGACCTGTTTCATTGTCGTGCGTGTGACTTCCCCTTGCAAGTCCTTGCTCCGTCCATTTCTGTTGGTTTCATTCTCCCATGCTATACTAGTATTAAATTGAGTAGTTTACTCTTTATTATGTGCTTACCGCTAGATGGAAACACCACAAATCCCTCGCTTGCTTATTCAGCATCAATAGTATTAATATATTAATAGTATCTTCAACTATGGGTATCCGCACTATCCCGTTAGCACCGCCGCGTATCGAACAGCAGCCACTATTTTTGCCTCTTGGGTCTATCCATTAGAAATCATTGTCCGTCCCGCCGGCAATAGAAGCATATCCGGGTAAGATCCTGCACAATCCCAATCGACAATCCATAACTGCCCGTCAGGGGCAAGTATAATGCAGTAAAAGTCATCATCAGCCTGGACAATTCGGTGAATGTGTGGGACGCGGATACCAAGCTGAGATGCGAATTTCAGGGCGCTTGCAGCATCTTCGAGCTTCGTCCCCCGCATAGCCCTTGGCCAAATACTTGGCATATAATGGTACGATGTTCGAGAAGTTGGATAGGCTGGGAAGAGAAGTGATATTTTGGGTAAGTTTTGTATCCGTAAAGCTAAAGAGCCCCGTGTCGTCAATGTTTGAGTTCATTTTGAGAGCAATGTTAAGTGGGAGTAATGTCAAGTGAAAGAGTGCGAATCTCAAAGCTCACGCACTTCTAGTCAATCACTACTAGACAATCCTTCAGGCCCACGTGCTCGACATCACGGATCTAGCACTATACCTATTAGTACATAGACTGCATTCGTTAGTGCTCCCTTCTTCGGAAATGATGCAAAGAATGGAAGTAAGAGATGTAGATAATAAATAAAGAATAGACGTGGGATCCTCAGAGTTTTTTTATTAGATGGCCAGGTGATTTCATCACTCAGATCGTGTCATAGTCACGAACAACTGTGCCAATTATATCTTGGAGGAACTTGGAAAACCTGGTAATTTAAAGATGCGTCCCAAGAACCTGAACATGGGCTAAACGATATGACCACTTCCCCTGTACATCCTACTGAATTTCATTGCTCCCATTGCCCACGGTCAGTAGCTTATCAGTGAACCGAATCACACACGAAGGATCCATAACGAGTCCTCTGGAAATTTTTAAGAAGCGACCAGTCGAAATTTCCATCATTATGAGATCGTCGTCCAATCTCTTTCCGAAGAACGAGTCAGCCGGTCTCGGATGCCTCGTGGAACCCTCAATCTGAACTTGACCCTCATCCTTCCATTCAATGACAAGTCCATTCAAGGACTCCCAGCTGGAGCTCGGAACAACACACTCCATGAAGCTAGTATCGCCCTCAAATTCAGACAGTATGGTATACAGGACATTCTCCAGGGCAAACTGACGGAAGCTTGCTCCAGGGCTGGGCTTGACAGCCAGAACATCCTGGAAGCGTGAGGCAAAGGCGACTTCCTGGGACGCAGCCGACTTTTTCCCCTCTGCAGAACCCTCTCCTAATTCGTAGATTCTTCCCTTGGCGGCGACATAGACGTATCCTCTTGCACCGCTGGGATCGGCACCAAGCCACGTCGGGGCATCGAGCCAAGTAAAAGTCGCCTCTGCTGCCGCGAGGATCTTTCCAGAAGACGTCAAATACCATTGCGGCGGTTCAGAACCCAACATGACGACGGTTTCTTCATGGCTCCATGTCTTCACCAAAGTCGCGAGTTCTGCACTGAGATCGCCCCGGTTCTGCTGCCAGACTTTGTCGACACCGTAGAGCCTCGCACTTCTCTCGCTTGCAAGAATCAGGACAACTCCATCTTTGGTGGTGTACCGTAATCCACCCTCTGTCAAAGCTACTGTCTTGAATGGGTGCTCTACGAGCACGCCACGACCATCTGGCACGGCTTCAGCTTTGACAAATGGAGCCTTGGGACTAAATACTGTCTCGAGTTCCTTGCCCCGTACAGTAGGCTGAGCGTAAACGTGGCCGCTGTCTTCCGACTCGATGTGCCACAGCCAAGCCTTGGATCCCCCTTCTGTCAGTCCTGCCATATGCCGCGGTTTTCCACGTAGAGAGGGTCCTGCAACGACAAATCGGTCACTGCAGAGCCAAGCTTGAACGGGGGAGTCCTCGGCATCGCGAAGGCCAACTATGGAGACAATTGCTGCGGCGTGGTCTTTGGCGAGCTTTGGTAGTGCAGTCCACCAGGGGCCGCCGTCTACGTCCTTTTCGCAGTGCTCGAGCCACTGATGATTTACGGCTTCCAGAGCGAGTGTACAGTGCGTTGTCAAGCGGAGTATGAAACCCGTATCCGTAATGGAAAACAAGTCATTATTGACACACAAGAAGTTTGAGATGGTTCCGAACTCGGGGGAAATCGTGACGGGCCTTGGTTTTTTTGCCTGTTTGCCGTTTCCTTGTTGGATGACGAGATTGTGTTCTTTATATGAGAAGAAGCAAAACTTTTCATCACCGCCATCTGTCGAAGCGATAGTTCCGACAAGCAGGTATTCAAGGTGAATGTCAGGATGGGGTTTGATAACAGTTCGGTCGGACATTCGTATCCAGAACCGATGGTGAAAGTATCGATCTTCGCCTTTTGGTCCCATGACAAATCATATGAGGATCTATCGCCGCATCGATATCGGCTCCAGCTAGGGATCCGAATGGCTTGGGCTTGGTAATCATCTCGCTTGGATCAGTATAGTAGTCTTCCAGTAGAAGTTTAGCCTCGCCTGTCCACTTGTCTAGTCCATCGAGCTTGGCAAGCAAGGCAGGGCCTCCAATCATGCCAACGAGGTTCATGCTATCGGCGGTGAGGACATAATTGAGATGTCCGAAATAATTGTTGCTCAACTGGTGGCGGAAAATGGCGTGAATGTGATTGTCCGCTGGATAAAAAATTAGTGACAGAGGTACAGGTACGCTACTTGTATGAAATAATTCCACTTACCATCTACCCAGACGCGTTCAAGGGTTCTTTTAGAAGACGGGCATAGATCATGGTACTTTGCTTCACAGACTCCGGTCGAAACGTCCACACGCCAGATGGCACTATGCTCTGTATTGTAGAAGAAGACTTTTCCTCCAGCAGTCAGGGCACCAACCTGCGCACTGTTGGTCAATTCTTCAGGCGCATCGATGGTGTAGAGAAAACGTTTGCTCGTCGGTTCGTAGAAGGCGCGACCAACAGACTGGCCAGCGGGCGTTGTATACTTGTCCACGACGATGAACTCGGTGCCAAGCAGGTGCTTGTCGCTCAAATCGTTGAGATGCTCTGTGAGCTTCTGGCTTCCTCCCTGGTACCTGCCACCATCTTCCTTTATGGGGAAAGTGGTTCTATTGGGAAAGTCCACTTGTAGGATCTCGCCGTTGGGTTTGCAGATGAGCATGGAACTGAATAAGGTGTCTGCCAGGTTCACCCGAAAACCTGAGATTGAGACAGCCCGGGCCTCAATCACGATGTTCTCCCCGTCCAACTTTCCGCAGTCCAAAACCCAACATGTGCTGCTCTTGTTCGAAGACAAAGTCATGGCCACGCCAGGATTGAGCCCGATGGTGTAATTGGCTCCTGCGCCATGTATGGTGTATTCAAGGACATTGTGTAGGCTCTTATCCAGTTCTGCCACTTGAACTCGCACTGACCGACTGTCGAGCTTGACCGCAATGGGCGTTTTCACAAACTCATGTGTGATTTTGTGAATGATGTATTCACTAGGAAAGATGTAAAAGTCATAGTCGAATCGCTCGTCTTCTTCAAGTCTCCGGATCACATCGAAGCCGTAGTGATGTCGGCCTGTACAGAACGGAAGGATTTGCCATTCGTAGCTGATGTATGATTTGGGCGTGGCGGGGAGGATGATTGCGGTGTAGTCCCTAGTATTCGCAAGTTTTCCGCTGGCCGGGGCTCCAATGCCTTCTCGCACATTAATAGCCTGGGACTTATCGTAGATCATTCTGGGCTTGTCGCCGACCCAGAAGAAGTAGTTGATTCTGCCCGACCCTGTGGATCCGTGCCAGGTGCGATAGATGTGTTGGCTGTCGAATTTGACGTTACCGGCCGCGTCGACTTCGCTGATGACAGCACCAAACAGAGGAACAAGAATCTTATGCTTCTCATCGTACTTGAATCCTCCAGCTTTGTAGGCCTCGTCGGCGTCACCGAAATACCGACCCACAGCCTCTGCTTTTGCGGCAATTTGTGCAAAGCCGGATGCCAGAGCGCCCACGCCAAAGGCCAGTCCTCCGAGAATAACACTGACGCCTCCCAGGACGGCGACGGCGGTAGTGGCTCCTATGAGTCCGGCACCAACGGTACCAACACTTGCTAGCAACGTGACCGAATCAAAAGCCAACTGTGTGCCAAAGACGGCTCTCTGTGTATCATTGTCCGTGTGGGCAAGCTCGTAGGCGTCGAGGATAACGTTGGCACCGCCAAGGAGCACGCCGAAGCCTTCTGAGGCATTGCCAAGACCTTTGACAAGAGTTGACAGCGACGATTTGGCCACTTGCCCCGTCTCAAGCATATCCTTGACGAGATTGACTATCTTTCCCACGTCGCCCAAAGTCTGGTGGCCCATCTGGGTGAGGTTGAGATAGCTGTGTATCCTGAGCGCGTCTGCGAGCTCGGCGTTGGTCTTGCTCTCTTCAGTCTTTTTGCCGGCAAAGTGCTCTATCAGTGTTCTCACAATAAACATTGCATTCAAGCCATCAATGGCTTCGGCGTGCGCCAGGTTTTCCTTGCGCATAAACGACCCTGACTCGAACTCGTATGTTTTGCTTAGAGTCTCGAGGTGCTCATCAAGACGCGCCTTGAAATCTTTGATGGCGGGACTTTCCGTACTAATCCACTTGGTCTCATTCTTGTTCTTAAGATTGATGAATTGCACCTCATAGGACCCTTTCTCACTGCCCTCCTTCATCGTTTCAAGGATGGGCATCCAGTGCTCACCCGTACCAGTGCTTTCTTCCAGCCTGGCTGTGGCATCGCGCCAAGCTGCCTCCCCCAAGCCCAAGATTTCCAAAAGCTCGGTTTGGGCGCTAAAATTGCGGGAAGACGTCAACTGCGCAGGATCCTGTATGAAAGTCGCCCTCTTATGCTCGGAGGCCATGGTCTCGAGCAGGGTCTCCGGCTCAACCAGGTCGGCGACGGTCAAGTTGTGGTCAAACCCGATGCGAGATACCTTTTCCGCATCAATGCGGAAAAAGTCGAAACTGGGTGTCTGACCCTGGGCTTCGTAGACTTTGGCGAATCCCGACTTTTCGAAGAACTTGGTGGTGGCTTCAAGTAGCGCTTTCCCTGACTTGAACGTGGCAATGGCGAAGTTCGGATCATAGAAATGCCACGAGGTTGAATTGCCATTCTTTGTAAGGCCCAGCAACATTGCATGTACTTCTGTGTGCATTGCTAATGTGGTGGTTTCGGCGCTTTTCTCGAGCATGCTGACAGCCTCCTCAAGCGTCATGTTGCCGATGGGTCTTGAAGCCTCTGCTGCTAGGTAGCTGGTGTGAAGATCTTCCAAACATCGCTTGAGCAACTCCGCGTTCTTCATGTCGGCTTGATTGTTAGGGGAGAGGCCGACCAGCTTGGCGCAGAGTTGGTCAATGGCGAATTCCGACGATGCCAGTGCCACTGACATGACATAGACCAGAGGATAGCAACGGCCGCCGCCATACTCATCGGGAATTGCATGGAGAAGAATGTCTTGTGGCATAGGTTTCGTATAACCCCCCATCTCTTGGAACATAGCAATGGCGTCGTTGGTTTTCTGCCAGATAGACTCATTGAACAACTCCTTTCTGGCCAAGTCAATGCAACGAAGCAACGCGCCTTGTTCGGTTTGCGTCAAGCTTTTCGACGATCGGTCGAACAACTGTACCATTTCGGACAGTGTCATGTCATGCTCGTATCCCGAAATCTCGACTGATTCATATGTATTGTATCCCCTTGAGAATTCGTTATCGCCCGCTAAAAGCTCCCTGAACCTTTGTTCGGAGAGACGTTGGCCGGCTGTGCCTCCTAGAGGTGTTTGCCGATGCTCGCCTTCTCTCACGACTGCTGCAAACCCCCTTTCCTCCTTTTGCTTCAGCCAGAGGTATGTAAAGTCATATTTCTGAGAAAACGTCATGGTTCGCTTAACAAACCCTTCGCTCGGAAACAGCTGGTCGCTGAGTGACACCAAGTTCTGGGCATTGAGTTCAGCATTGGGTTCAGCTGGATAAGGGCTCCTATTTTTGAGAATGCCTTCAAGATCGGTTCTAAGTCATTGTGAATAGCGAACGGCTTCATTGTCAAGACTGATGTGGTTTTCTTCGAACGGTTGAAATTCACCATCCTCACCATGAAAGGGATCGTTAGAAAGCTTCGTGCGAGCGTCCCGCAAGCGCTCCAGGCACTTTTCGCGACTCTCATCGAAACGCGATTGAACTAGCTCCGGGTTATACGATTTTGGCACCATCTCAATCAAGGGCTCTACCCCTACTATGGATGGGCCATCTCTCGGCAGCGGATCGTACAGGACAACACGTCCATTTTTAGTCCAGTTTTGCCTCTGGAAACACAGAGACCAGCGACCTTCGCGATAGTGCATGAATGCGCAGGCAAACCCAGTACTAGGTTCGAAATGTTTAGTCTCTGTAGTCAACTGCCATGACGACGTTGTCGTAGAACAACGAGCTATCCTGTCGAGAGTCGTGATAGACACGGTACTGGCTGTCGTTGAGGTCCGTTACTATGACGGAGCAACCCGAGAGAGAGCCTGTGAAAAGCAAGTTATGTTCAGGGTTTATCTTGGGGATATCGATTTTGGCGGGCGTCCAAGATGTCTGCGCGCCTCCATTGTATCCCAAGTAATACGCCGAGACGGTGTCGGCGCCAGCGTTGGGTCCATGGTACCTAATTTCGAACGCTGGTTGATCTAGATTTCCGACGCTCTCAAATCTGAAATGTCCTTCGTCTCCGATAAAAACAGTTGGACCTCCAGGAATGTTGTCGGAGCTGATGACGGCAAAGCCTTTTTCGCCCTTCTTGATAAAACCAAGGGGATCTTTCGAAAATTCGACAATGGACGATTTGTCAGCGCTGCAAAGATACATGTTAGTCCGATCAAGGACAGAACGAATTAGAAAAGAATAAAAAAAGGGAGAGGGGGAAGCTCTTACTTATGAGCCATGATGGGTCATATGAACGGGAAGATGAACAATAATTGTGCGATATGTCTAAGTGTGAGCAGCCAAATGTAGAGACTTGAGAGCGAAACTATTACTCGAAGTAAGCAAGCAGCAGCGCGCCTTGGCATGATATAGGACAAAGAATACAATGCAATTTAATACAATTTTTTCCAATATAATACCATTTTTCCAATATAATGCCATACAATACATGTCATTCGTATGTTCATTATCATACTAGCTAGGTATTGAGAGCAATCCCCACAGTATCTTCCCAAATCCAACGCATTAGCCATAAATTAGCATCCTATGCAATGCTCTGCCAGGGGGCTAGCTAGGTAGAAGCAAGATACAATACCGGATAGTTCGGAAGCAAAGGATTAGGCCGGATAGCTCGGAAGCAAAGAACTAGGCCAACCTCGAAGTTTGCGCGCATCTTGGCTGCCCGCTGATAGGCCGTGGCACGCGGATCTTCATTCTGCGCGAGATCGATCGCACCTAACCGCGGCTTTTTACCTGCAGAAAAGCGCTACATAGGTGCGGTATGCAGCAGGAGGCTGCATGCCTTTATGATACTATTACTAATTAGCCGTGGTTATTATTAATTATTGTATTATTGTAATCACTATATTATTAGCGTCAGGGGCGCGGAGGTTGCGGAGGGAGCACGGTCTTTCTTACGGAGTACACACGGGCTACTTCCTGCAATGGCCCCACAGCGGTTCGGGCCGCTCTCTATCTACAATCCGAAGCCTCGGCCTCAGAGACCGTTGGACCGGGTTCGCGGCCGGCCGCCCCGTCGTGGGATCCCGAACCATCGCCGCGGTGAAGTGGAATGAAAATGCGAAGAGCCGGAGGGCCACGAGAAGAGACCTTTGCAATTTCGCTTTTTTTGTTCTGACCCCTCACTTCGGCTTGTTGGACTGGCGATGCGTGCACGACAGTCTTGGACTCGGGAGGAGCCTGCTCGTGTGCGTGCACCCGGAGTGTCTGGTGGAACACGTTAGCGGGCACACAGTAAATCTCGGCTCTAACAAAGTTCGTCTCGTATCCAGGATGGAGTATCTAAATCCTAGTCAGGTAATTCGTAGTCAGTGAAAAATCACTGTATATACTAAGCATATGCCAAGGACCACAGTATAAATTTACACAATCAGTCAATTAGTCGGACAGTCGGACAGTCGGACGATCAGTCGATTCGATCAGTCGATCATTCGATCATTCGATCATTCGATCAATCGATCAGTCAATCAGTCAATCAGTCAATCAGTCAATCAGTCAATCAGTCAATCAGTCAATCAGTCAATCAGTCCATCAGTCCATCAGTCAATCAGTCAATCAGTCAATCAGTTGATCGGTCGGTTAGTCAATCGGTCAATCAGTCAATCAGTCAATCAGTCAATCAGTCAATCAGTCAATCAGTCAATCAGTCCATCAGTCCATCAGTCCATCAGTCAATCAGTTGATCGGTCGGTTAGTCAATCGGTTAGTCAGTCGGTCGTTAGTTAGTCGCTCAGTCGGTTAGGGGCTATAGGTAGTATACCCTATAATATACTGATATAATCCAGCATATGCCCTATATAATTCATACAGTACGTTAATAGCATACCGTACGTTAGCTCGCACCAACAAGGGGTTGGACTGCGTGGGGTGTGATCAAGCGGAAGGGCGCGGGGCAGGACCGGGGGTGAGATCCGGACCTTGGCCCTTTTCTTTCCGACCAGCCTAGCTAGGTCACCATCTGGCCATCTTACCGACATCTTTTTGCTGCCTTCGTGCATCGTTCTTCTCCAGAAGCCAAGAGCCGTTTGAAAAAAAATTTAAAAAAAATTGAACAAGATGTATGCTTGGCAACGTAGAAACTCATCTAATCACAATCTCCCCGAGAAACGTAAACAGCTCTTCCCTTCCAGGATGTGGGCAGCGTCGACGGCGGCAACGTCTTTGTGGCCTAGACCACAAACATCTGGACCAGCTCGTTCGCCTTCACGAGCCTGTCTCTCCCCTGCTGCGCGTGCTCCGTAGCTTTGTCTTGACCCTGTGTATCCTGTTCTCGTCGATTTTGGATGCTACTTCAAGGACATGATGGACGGATTGAAGATTTCGCCCCATACACAGCCGCGGGTTGTACACATGTGCACCAATCATCACCTCGGCGAGGCTCACGAGCCATCGCCAAGCTCCTCTTCAGCCTGGCGCAAAGGATATTGTTTGAGTACTTCAACGTCTTCATGCATACCCTCGTCGACTATAATGTGCATGTCATAATGGGCAGGATCTTCAACAAGCCAACCAGTCAGATCTCGCACATGAACGCGATCAAGAAGTCGAGCGGGCAGAGGAACGCCGTGCGGCTGACGGAGATCAACAGCATCATGGTATCCACGGTCGTGCGCATGAGCAACCCCATAGCCCCCTCGACTTGCCATTAGAAGGAGGAGGTTGGTGATGGACTTGAATGACCCTGTCGTCGAACCCCGTCGTAACCACGTTCAGGATCAGGGGCTCGATCTGAAGCGCCGCTAGCAGGAGGCATGAGGCCAAACACGGGCAGGCCATCGACTATACGTTCTTGATGACATTATCCATCATGCACAGGACCGGATCAGACCCATGAACCTCGAAAGATTAACTACGACCGCGAAATAGTGTGGGGCAAACTCTCTCGAAACATTCTTACAATACAGAGTGACACAATCTCGCCTGCAGAGAAGGACGAGGGAGGATACGATGTTGGACGAGCTCGACCGACGGCCCTCATTCGAAGCCCCTAACACCCGCTGGCTTCAAAGTTCACGGGGACAATGGCAAACATCTTTGCGCTACAGGGTCGGCGACGTGACTGACTTCTCTCGTGGGTACCGAGGCAATCTAGATTGATGGCGACTGCGGCGTTGGCGGAATCGTGGCTGGATCGTCCATCCATATCTACAAAGGCGGGGCGAGATGAAGGTGGAATTAAGGTACAATGAGTCTCTTCCATCCGTGTACAACAACAGCTTTTGGCTGTCGCGCTGTGAGTAAGGTGGTGATATATTGATGAGTGATGATGCAAGCTTTCACGTACCCTCACCCCCGATGGCCGCTATTTGGTGGCTGCCCCTAGAATTTTCATTTCCATTGCTGCTGCGCCATCGCAATTAAGAGGGCCACCACGTAAGGCTCGCTCGCACTGCGGCATGACAGACAATATGGCTTCGATCAATGTGAGCGACGGATGGGTGGCGCGGACCCGGCATCGTCCCCGGTGCTTTAGTCCCGATAATACTCCGTAGGCCCCGGAGCGAAAAGAAAGGTCCACACTACTCGGATCCGGTCAGAAGAAGGAATTGTGGAAGCGAACCAATGAACGAACGACTTACAACCACTGCAACTTGCAAAGGAACTTCGGAGCCGCCCATGGGCCATCAGACAACGCATCGCTCCATCTGTGTCGCCATCTCCGGGACGAAAGAAGCGCTCACACAAACTTTTTCTGGCGGCCATCATCGCCAGATAATTGCGCTACGAGACGAAGCTTTGCTAGAGCAGATTTACATATTACGTGCCCAGTCTCGGAGAATTTGACGTAGGATCCTAGAATCCTAGAATCCTAGACCGCCCTGCCCTCGTCTTCTTGTGCAAGCGAGCAAATCTGAAACAGCCAATCCCCATCCCCAGGGGCATCGGGGGGGGGGCTGCCACCCCACTCGACCAATCGCGTAGGCTCCTGTGACTCCGTCAACAGTAAACCCTACATTATTTTAGACGAGTAAGTCAATTAATTGCATTATTCTTTTCATTTCTGGACATCCATCTTGAATGACTCTTTGTACATGTATCTAGTCAGTTGGCCAACCGTGGCCATGGACTGACTAGTTGAACTGGTGTTGTATTAATTCATCGTGGTACTCCGTACGTAGGTAACCTTTGTACGCGAAACTGCAGACAACATTCCCAGTAAACCCAGCGTTCTATTGCGATGCACCGCATCTAAACGATGATCGAGCCATCGAAATCTATATATATCTATACAAGAAGTGGAAATGTTGCTACAGCAAGCTTTGCACATGAAATGCGGTGAAAAAAGACTCCTGCCGCCCATACTCGTACAATGAATGCCTGTAAGCCAAGCAGCCATTTAAAATCCAAGCCCATAGGCCCTCTGGACAACGCAGTAGGGCGAATTGTTGGCATAGTTGAGCTGGCAGGTCTGATCAGGGGCACAGTCGGCGACGCGCTAGTAGCCATGTAAGTAATAATAAACCGTAGAGTCAACGACACATTAAACTTACCACCCAGCTTTGGGAAACGCCGCAGACTTGCCAGCCTCGCGAGTCAGAAGTGCACGAGTAGGCGCCAGGGGTACAGGTGCCGTCGCCCTCGGCAGGCGTGTCGGGAGTTTTGGGGGGAGCAGCAACGGGATCAGGCTGGGACGTCTGGGAAACAACAGAGGTTGGGGTAGAAGGCTTGGTCGGGCCGTTGTTGGCCGGGGGCCGCTTGGTGGGCGATGAGGGCTTCTTGCCTTTGGGGGGAGAAGAAGGCTCCTTGTCTTTGGGGGGGGAAGAAGGCTTCTTGTCTTTGGGGGGGGAAGAAGGCTTCTTGTCTTTGGGGGGGGAAGAAGGCTTCTTGTTTTCGTTTCCGTCGTTGTTGTTGCCGGGCTTGGGCACGGGGGCGGGCGATGAGCCATCAGAAGTTGATCCGGGACAGCTACCAGTGGGAGGAGCAGTCTTCTTGGACTCCATGTCGACATCGGGGCCAGGGTTAGGGAACATCAGGTCGGTGCCTTCGGTGGTGCCACAGCCCTTGCCGACATTGGCAACAAACATGTCGGACGGCTCTGAAACGACTGGGTGCTGCCGCGCTTCTTTTTGCCACCACCCGTGATGTTGATGACGGCGCAGTTCATGTACATTTCGCGGTTTCCGACTTTGTTGAACCAGGTCCAGGCGAAGATGGCCTCGCCAGCGGGGGTATCGGAAGGCACCGTGAACTGATCCTTGGACTCGCCCGAGGTCGGGCAATTTCCGATCCACGAGTGAATAACCTTCCACGACTTGCCGTTGTCGAACGACAGAGAGGCCTGGCAACTTCCTCCGCTGTGGCTGGCGCCGCCGACGACGGTCAAGCTCTGGGGCTGGCCAGGAGCCCAGTCGGCGACGGGCTTGGCCTGGGGCGACCCGAGAACTCTCAAGTGGCCCCTGCATGGGAAGTTGGCGCCGTCATGTCGTAGTCGGTATTGGTAGTGAACTTGTTAAACTTGGATCGCAGAGGCGGAGGGTCCTTCATCTCCATGTGGGCTGCGGCAAAGCCAGCCGCGGACAGGATAGCGAGAGCCGTGTTGGTGGTGGAAAACTTCATCTTGGAAAAAGTAATCAGGATTTCTCAAACGATCAACGTGAGATATATGAACAGAGAAGTATATCTTCGGTTTAGGAAAAGACTGTAAGTTTGAGCTTGTCAATGAATGAAAGAAGAAGAAGACGAGACAAAAAAAAAACACGAGAAAAAGAATGAAATGGTGATGATGGGTGAAGGCGGAGGGATTGCGCTCAGATGGGATGACTTGCTGGCTACTTTATATTCCTTCTTGAACCGGCCCCCTCTTTTATCCCCTCTTAGACTGGCCATTGTTGTTTTTCTCTGTACATAGCGCGTCCTCGGACTGCAGATCGAACCTTGGCGCGGAATATCGGACAAAATCATCCTTGATCGGACGGAAAATTCTCGACTGGCGACGCAGTCGACCGACATGGATAATGTGACGGACATGGAGAAGGTGGTGGAGCACGGCCCCTTAATCGCCTGATCAAGATGGCAAACTGGGAACTGGGTCAGTCGTTTGCCGATGTGGTTAAGTTAAAGCGCATAGGAGTCGAGGTGTCGTGTGGTTCCCCGACCTTGATGCAGATGGAGTTGTCTCAAGGATTTATTAGTAAGTTACCGCACTTTGGCAGGCGCCAAGCCCCTTCCTCCTCATAGTAGCGCGAACCTGAAACCCCAGTCTTGTTTAAAGCATCCCGTCTAATGCTCCGTATGCGGAAAATTAACGACCAGGAGAAGAAAGAAGAAATGGCGAATAGGGCAAGCTGGGCAACATAGTATTTGCTGCGGGCATTGCCGACGTAATAAGGCCGCAGCTGACTGATCAGTCGACACGAAGAAACACGCCCTGGACCCTGGCCCATTTCAAGAGAAAACTTCTACTTTTAGCTTGACTCTCATCACAGTGTGAACAAAATCTCACTCGAACCCTCCATCCATCATCACACTCATACTCCTCATACGGCTGCTCTCCGACATGAGCGGGCGTCTTCTGCGGCCACGGTCGTCGCCGTCATCGTCTCTCAAAACATCGCTCTCAAGCCCATCGCTCATGGTAAAGCTTCCTTAGTTGTCAATGGTACAACGATGGGCCATACAAGATCCGAAAAGACCAGCAGAAAGTGCTTTGTTTGCCATGGTTACTAAAGTCATTTCGGTTCTCTAGACGCCCTGAAAAGCGACGGGCGCCTTTCAATTCCATGCATGTTTGACTGCTTTCGTACAAGATGTCTCTCTCTTTCGATCCATCAACGGTAGCAAGTCTGTGGCTGCTGCCGTCGTATTCATCTCATGATATCAAGAAAGGATTGACAGAATTTTCGACAAACCCTGCATGTCGCCCTCTAATTTCGGATGACGAGGGTGCAGTCATCTTCGGTTTCGTGTGTCTCCCAAAGGGCGACGTCGTATTTTGGTATTTTATCCATAAAGTATGGTGTGTTTAGAAAGGGAAGCAGGTTCCGGCTGCTCGCAGACTGTGCGCGCGGCTACCAACGAATTTACGCCTAATAACTTGTAAGAAAACGGAATTCTCCTCGACTCGGTTGGCTCTGCACACATCTCCAATGAGGAGCTCTCAGCCAATCGCTGTTTAAGTGGTCGATCGGGCAGGGCTTATGCAAGTGAAGTCGTAATACCAGATGAACCGGCAGGATTTTCCAATCCAGAGGCAAACACTTCGGCTTCAAGGGCCTCCATGATTGATATCCCAACCACGATTTACTTAAGCCGGTGGCAGGTCGTCGGGGAAAATACCAGTCGACAAACTACATATACATGTACTGGAATCTCCAAAAGTTCCAAGTTCTCTGTGCCATGTGGCTGATGCCAGTGTGGCTGAACTACGGGGTCCCCGATACGAAGTTTCACCGACCCACCCCTTGTTATCGCTATCGGCAACTTGTCCAGGGAAAAAAAGAAAAAAAAAAAAAAAAGTTTGGCAGGGCGACAGATTTGGCAAGCCGTACGTTTTCTTGCGAAACGCGCCCCATTCATCTTCCTGTTGCCCAAATACCTCCCAAACCATACATCATGGGCGGTGGAAGACGCATGAACAGAAAGCAGGGTGCTCCCGAGCCCCTATCGGAACAACACTTTGCCAGACTCAAGCGCAAGGCCGGTCTGCCTGTCGACGCACCCACAGAGACATCCGACAACAAGCGAAGGAGAACAGGGAAGAAGAATGCACAACCCAAGGGCAACAAGGCCAATGGGGGGTCTGCGTTGCCGAAAAAGACGGCCAAGGCAAAAGGGATCAACGGCGTTGCTGCTCCCAACAAGACTGGGGTGAAAAAGGCCAAGCCCGTGTTGGAGGACAAGGACGAGGGCGAGGGCGAAGACGAGTTCAACGCATCAAACTTGAGCATGGTCAAGCTATCCGATTTGGAAGAAGGCGAGGCGGGGGCGAGACTAGGCGACGACTTTCTGGGCTCAGAGTCGGATTCGTCCGTATTCGACTCTGATGCGGAAGACGATGTGGAGAAGCCCATCTTTTCGGAAGACGAGGACGAGTCGGACGCGGAGGAGAAGCTGACGGCGGCGAACATTGAGGGTCTGTCGCGAAAGCTGGATCTGCAAAGGGCAGAGGAGGAAGCGGCCAACGCGGCCGAGCTGGCAGAGAGCGCCATGCAGACCAACATTGATGGAGACAAGCCTCACATTGTAGACGACGACGATGAAGACGACGAGCTCTCGGGCAAGACGAATGCTCTTCTCGCGCCGGATCTGCAGCTGCTGCGTACCAGAATCACCGAGAACATCCGCGTGCTCGACGACTTTGCCAATCTCGCCGAGGAAGGGCGGTCGCGGTCAGAATACACGTCGCAGCTCATCAAGGACGTGTGCGCCTACTACGGCTACTCCGAGTACCTGGCCGAGAAGCTGTACAACCTCTTCACGCCCCGCGAGGCGTTTGCCTTTTTCGAAGCCAACGAGTCGGCGCGGCCCGTCGTGATCCGGACAAACACGCTTCGCACGCACCGTCGCGACCTCGCCCAGGCCCTCATCAACCGCGGCGTCACGCTCGAGCCCGTCGGCAAGTGGTCCAAGGTCGGTCTGCAGGTGTTCGAGAGCAGCGTTCCCCTCGGCGCCACCCCCGAGTACCTCGCGGGCCACTACATTCTCCAGGCGGCGTCCTCTTTCCTCCCCTGCATGGCCCTCGACCCGCAAGAGAACGAGCGCGTGCTCGACATGGCCGCCGCCCCCGGTGGCAAGACGACGTACATGGCCGCCATGATGAAGAACACGGGGGTGGTGATTGCCAACGATCCCAACAGGTCCCGCGCAAAGGGCCTCATCGGCAACATCCACCGCCTCGGCGCCCGCGAGTTCCCCAAGCCCATGGGCGGCTTCGACCGCGTCCTCCTCGACGCCCCCTGCTCCGGAACCGGCGTCATCGCCAAGGACCCCAGCGTCAAGACCAACAAGACGGAGATGGACTTCATGCAGCTGCCTCACGTCCAGAAGCAGCTGCTCCTCGCGGCCATTGACTCGGTCAACCACTCCTCCAAGTCGGGCGGCTACGTCGTCTACTCGACCTGCTCGGTGACGATTGAGGAAAACGAGCAGGTCGTGCAGTATGCCCTCTCGCGCAGGCCCAACGTCAGGCTCGTCGACACGGGACTGGCCTTTGGAAAGGAAGGATTCACGAGCTTCATGGGCAAGAAGTTTGATCCCAGTCTTCGCCTGACGAGACGATACTACCCGCACACGTACAACGTCGACGGCTTCTACGTCGCCAAGTTCAAGAAGATTGGGCCGTCGCCCGCCGCCAAGGGCTCCGCCGTCCGAGACAAGGGCGGCGCATCCGACAGCGTTGTCCCCGTGGACAGGACGCCCATTTCCATCATCGAGGACGAGGCCGCCGAGAAGGACGACGACTTTGGCGGCTGGGACGAGGACGAGGACGAGGCGTACATGGAGAAGGGGAGAAGGAATGCCATGCGCAGAAGGGGCCTCGATCCAAGGAGCACCTCGACCAAGAAGACCAAGGGGAGCAAGTTGAGAGAGTGAAAAAAAAAAAAAAACCCTATAAATTGTTGGTCGCGGTCAGAAGCCAGCCTAGCCAGCCATACGGTTCTTTATGTACTTGCAGGAGTTCAAAACAAGAATTTTGTTAATTTAATGTCCACTTACGCCGAGAAACAATGACCGTCCCCTTTGAACCTTTCCATCCCGCCAGTGTGCTAAAGTAATATAATTCATCAAACATCATGTCCGTCATCTCAAGTCGTGAAAAGTAACAAATATAAACCCATCCGTAGCAAACTCCCCCTCCCACCCCCACTTTTTTGTTTTCATACATGTCTATTGCCCATAAAAATCGAACCGAACCCCGTCATCACACGGCCAGCTCGTGGAACTGGGAAACGAGATCCCGGATGGTCCACCTCCACATGTCTCGATCTCTTGGACCGCGACCAACCCACTTCTCACACTTCTTCCTCCACCGATCTTCCTCTTCCCGTTGTCTTCGAATGAATTCGGGACCAACGTCGAACTCTTCTCCCACGAGCCAATCATCTTTGATGTCGGAGACGCGGCCGCCACCACCACCCTCTCCGCCACGACGCTCCTCTTCTCCCACATTGTCATCGAGATCGGGAATGTCCTTAAAGACGTCACCCTCGTCGTCGAGAGCATCAAAGCCGTCCATTGTGTCGCTGGTGGCCTCCGACCTGGCCTTGCCCTGGGGACCCAGCTTCAACCAGCACATGTTTTGGGGGTCAAACACCATCCCGCTGACGACTTGGACACCCTTGGTTGCGCTGATGTTGGTGATGAGAGCAGGTCGAGGGGTAGACGTGTCCTTGTCACGAGCCTGGTGGTAGGGGTTCGTGGCTGTCGTGGCGGAAGCAACAGCAGCAGTGGGTGTGGAGACTGTGGCATCAAAAACGTGAAGTGCGTTTTCGTTGCCTTCCCATCGAAAGGTGTCGGCGTTGTAATACATGCCATTGACCACCTTGGAGTCCTTGCCCGCGTTGAGGTTGGAGATGAGGTGCGGCTTGAGCTGCTGCGGCCTCTTTGTCTTTTTCTTGGATCGTATCGTCGCCTGGGGCAGGCTGGGTGGTGGTGGGTGTGGATGGCTCAAGTTGGGTGTCTTGGGTCCGAGAAGAGGAGCGTGAGCTTCACGCTGGGCCGTAATGGTGGATAATGGGCCGTGACTGGGTGCGCGGTGGGCTCGCGATGTCTCGCGCGCGATGCGGCTGGCAGTGGTATCGCGGGCAAATCGTGGCGTGTGTGTCGTCGTCGTCGTCGCCGCCGCCCTGACTGGAGAGAAAGTTGTAAGGGGTGCCGGGGTGGCGGTTCGGTCGGGCAGGATATTTTGGTAGAGCCTGTTTCGGATCGTGGCTTTGGCGGTCCCACCGGTTAGAGGCTGCTTGAGAAACCGCGTCTCTGATTCTCGCGAGGTGGGAAGATCGTCGAACCCATCAAGTTCGTGGCCGTCGCCAAAATGCTTCTTGTTCTTGGGCTTGCTGAGGCGCTCCCACGTGTCCGCGGCGACCCTATATCGATGCGGGCTGGGAGATCGCACGCCCGACCTTGAAAAGACCCGGGAAATGGGTCGGAGGTCAATGGCGTTGTCCGAGTCGTGACGGCGGAACTGGCGGAAAGACTTGGAGGCAACGTGCTGCGATTTTCCTTGGGAGGCGCCGGCAGGTAAGAAGGGCTGGGGTTTCCGCGTCAACGAGGCAGGGCTGTCGGTAAGACCCGAGCGCTGGTGTCGCTCCACCGGTGTCTTGGGTCGCAAGTTAGACTGCGGACGGCCCGTTGTCTCGCCCCTCGACTGTGGACGATGGGACGACACGGGCTTGGAATGAGAGTTGTTGAGAGCGCGCACCGCGGGCAGAGAACGCTTCTGTTTTGGGAGCTGAGAACTCGTGGACGAAGATTCGCCCTTGAGCGAAGAAAAGGATGATCTGGAGCCCACTTCGCGACCGCGCGGCGTGGATAGAGGAAAATGTCGACCGGGAGAGGTGGTTGTTGGCGTGGGCAGACTGGCGACGGACGACTGATGTGAGTGACCTAGGCGAGACTGCGAACGACGACTGCTGCGCCAGGGAGCTCCCAAAGCGCCGCCAGTGCTTTCATATACCGGTTCCAGCGATGTAGAATGCGCGCGTTCATGGCTCAAGCGTGGAATTCTGGTCTGGGAGGAGGAAGAGGACGCAGACCCGGCGCCCGTCGTCGTTTGTTTGTTTGTAAAGGTCAGAGAAACGGCAGTCTTGGGCCGTGCGGGACTGGCCGGTTGGCTCTCCTTGACCTTGATGTTGCGGTGCAATGTCATTCTGCCCGGGCCAAAGACGTTGCCGTCTCCAATGTCCAGGTCGTCAAAGAAGTCCTCGCGATCTGCTTCTGCCTGTGAGGGCTTCTTGGACGGTGCTGTTGGTGCTGGTGTCGCCGTTTTTGGTGACGGCGGGGACTCTTCGGGGATTCGTTCGGGAGAAAAGCTCTTCTTGCGCTGCTGGAGACGCTCTATGAAGTTGAAAGGCCCAGGCGGCAGAATAAGTCCGTCAAAGGTCTCATCTTCGCTCTCGGCGGTGATGGAGCTGGAGATGCTGGGGCTGAGGGCAGACGCTGAAGAGCTTCGTGCCGAGCGCCTGTCTCGTCGAGTTCCGCCGTAGCGGGTGCCCAGACTGCCCTCGCCCCAGTCCGGATCGTCGAGGTTGGATGAGCATGATGACGGAGTCTTGGGTATGTCCCTCTTAGTGGACAACCGTAGTCTGCCATCAGAAGGCAGTTCAAGATCTAGTTCAAAGTCGTCTTCGGGCTCCTTGGCCTTTTCGGACTTTTGCGGGGTAGGTGGTGTGATGAAAGAGACGGGTCGCGGTGGTATTCTTCCCTTGGAGACTTTGATGGTGGCAGATCCGTCGCCGAAGAAGTCATCATCGACCTCCGTGTCCTTGAATTTGTCTAGATTGAAAGCGGAAGATGGTGCACTAGCGTTTGATTGCGGCGGCTGGGCTGATGAGCTGCCGCTCACTTGGCGAAGAGTCTCCGGAAATTCCACATCCGTCTTGGGTTTGACGCTTAACGCCTGCGAGGCATCCGGAAGTTCAAGATCAGTTTCCCAGTCTTCCTGAATAATCCTTTTCAACTTGCGTCCTCCCAGCCGTTTGATCGTGCCCCCCATCAAAGCTGAGGATGGAATGTTCTTGGGCAATGGGATCCCCGCATGCTCTGCGGCGGCAATGGCATCCGAGGTGGAAGATTCATCGTCTCCAGGCAAATTGAGGTGCTTTTCTTCTCCAGCCACGGATTCCAGCTCTGATCGAAAGGATACATGCGACGAAGTTGAGTCACGTCGCCGAGAGGGTGGTCTTGACAAGGCATGCGAGTTGGCAGGCCCAGTGTTGGTGGTGGTGAAGGAGCTTCGAAATGAAAGCTCGTCGCCTTCTACGAGAAAGTCCTCGTCATCGTCCCAATTTTCGATTTCATTCTCCACGGGCTGCCGTAGCTTCAATCGTAGAGGCTCCATACCTGGCAGTCGCGCAGGCAGGGACGTGACGGCAATAGTGTGTCCGATGTCGGATTTTTTTTTGTTTCTTCTTCTTCCTCGTCTCTGGGATGATTTGACAAGAATTTGGTTGATTTTCAGTGGGTGTGCGATTGCGACCAGGGTTCGGTATCACTGGGGCCGACTCATAATCATCACCTGCACAGCGTTGATTTTGGTGAACCGTTCCGAAAATATCTCAGGCGCCGCACAGCCAATTTTTATTCCTTTGTTGTCGTCGTGAATGTTGGGTTGAGGTTGTTTTGTCGATTTCCGGTGAAGAGAGTGGAGATCGGTTCGGGGTGATGGTAAGGTCTGTCGAAAAATGCGGCAACGGCGATGGCTCCTGATTGCGCGACAGCTGTCGAAAACACTGCGCGATGAGAAAAAAATAAACCTGGAATAAGTTTGTCGTTGACTCGTTGATGTGGGCGTGACGTTGAGAAGCGACTTGGCGATGCGGTCAACCGGTGCGGTGCGATCGATGATTGAGGAGGCGGGTGCAGCTTGCGAGCTGCTGGGAATTAGGAATTGGGGGGGGGGAAGGCTGGGAGGGGGCCACGGGGCTCAAGCAGCTCACTGGCAGAATGTGGGCGATGGCATTTTCAGGGGTGGCTGGCATCTTCCCGGGGTCCCGAGCCAGCATGTGGAGGCACTCAAGCACTGACGGTGGCCCTCCAGCGTTGCCCTCCAGCGTTGCCCTCCAGCGTTGCCCTCCAGCGTTGCCCTCCAGCGTTGCCCTCCAGCCGCCAGCCGTCCTCCAAACCATTCTTCAGCGCCAGATGAGCTCTCACTCTCAACCCAAGCTTCTCCGAAAGAAGACTAGCGTCGACGCTGCCTCAACTGACCGAGATTCCGAACGACATTGATTGCAAACTGATGTGATGATACATTTCCATGTTCCTCTTCTCTACGGAATACTCCGTGGGAGGACTCCGTGGGATGCGCCCCATCGTTGTTGCGAGAGAGTGTCAATCTTGGTGCATCCATTCCCAATAGAACAAAACAAACTGGTCAGGGACAAGGTGGCATCAATTGGCAAGCATGCACGTGCTCTCTAACAAGGAAGCGGAAAGAGGCCGCCGTCAAGACTCAAAGGACAGACACAACAGGCAACTGGAAAATCGAATGCGCAGTGACGGAGTACGGAGTAGCGACTCAGGCTTCAGTTCTTTCTTACATGCTACGCGTTCTACGAAGTATTGTAGCAGGTTATTAGAAGGGGTTCTTTCTTGGACGGCCTGTCGCAAAGACCCAAACCGGCTTTCGCTAAAAGCGGCACCAGCCAGACTTCAAGCCCTGACTGAACCTGATTGGAGACGCAAAGTCGCGTTGCGGCCAAAATCAACAACGTGCGCGTCGGGTTCGCGCCAGAGGCCGCACAACTTGGTAATTAACAGCATATGCCCAGCAAACATGTTCTGCTAGGCGTCAATGTCGATGTGATTGATCCAACGTGATGAGCATCGTGCATCTTTTTCACAACATGGTTTCTGGCGTTTCTGGCCGACCAAAGGGCCCCTAGCGACCTGCAGAACGTACGGAGTACATACTCCGTAGCATTGACAAGGGGTCCCACATGAGCTTGCATGCATCCAATGAAAGCCCTGCTTGGCTTGGCTTGGCTTTGTGCTTGCAGCAAGTTCACGTTGACAGGCATCTAACGTGGCATTCGTCCAAGTTGTTCGAATGGATCCTTCGTCCGCTCGAATAGCACAGTCTCGTTCCGGGATCATGGCGCCGAGAGTGCTCAAATTTGTGCGAACGGACGAAGAATCCTCCTCTGTTCTCGTCCATGTCTCATCCAAAGGTTCAAAGGCTCTCGACCTCAAGTTAGTAGGGACCGAGGGAGCAGCTCCTTATGCCTGCTCGTGTGAGTTGTATTCTTTCACTCATGCTACCTCTGTCTAACAAGCGCAGTGAGGCATGACCGTGTCTCTTCCCTTCGCGTGAAGAACTGTCCCGTTTCCGAAACGGAATGGCAGAATATTCTCATCTCCATATTCCAACGAGAACTCCACTCCGATATACAAGTAACCGCCACAGTGCAGAGTGAATCATCGATAGTTCTCACTGTACGAAAACAAGTTCAAGGAATTACCGTAAGCCAAAGTTCATCTCCACCAATTCTTTCCTTCAGAGAGACCTGACATGTGATAGCAACGCCTCGGTGCTATCTCATTAAACTATGAAGTGAATGAGACAATCGAGTTGTTTGACTGGTGCGCCATCTCTGTAGATGCTTTGACGCAGATTCAAGAATCTGCCACCGAGTCTGCGGGCAAGTTCAGTAGCATGCAAGCATCGGTAGACGACCTCAAGTCTCAGCTGGACGAGCTGATTCAAGCCAAACAAGAGGACGAGGTCGCACTTCTGCAAAAGTTAGGGATTTATTGAATGAGAAAAAGGTCAAAATCCGGCAACAACAAAAGATAATTATGGAATTATCAGTCAATGAGAGGGGGGCGTCTGAAGAGCCAAAGTCAAAAGATGAGCAGCCTGGATCGAAACCATCAGGGACGAGGGCGACAAAAAGAAAGGCAAAGGCCGCCGACCTCGAGGAGCCTGCGGAGGAGTTAAACGTGGCAGTCAAGTCAGAGTCAGAGGATTCGGATGGTGGTCACACAACTGAGGCGACTGCCTCTGTTGCCAGTGATGATAATGATGATGACGACGACGACGACGACGACGACGACAATGCTATGGATGAGCCGCAGGGAAGTTGTCAGGGCGCACATGAATCGAAACCGCCTCAGAAGCAAGCAGTGGCTCCTCCTCCTCCTCCTCCAAGGAGTTTGCCGTTCCAGCGGAAGAAGCCTGTAGCCACTGCAAATGATACTGACTCCGATGACGAGTTGTAGCAGAGGCTTCAGATGTTCAGGAGGAAAGTTCTGTCTCATTCTATATCTTATCCATTCTACAGGAAATGGTTCAACGTTTGTCATTGGCGTCAAACCTTTAACTGAAATTAAATGCCCTGAAATGCTTCTTATTACCTGCTTCTGCAATGCGAGCAACCTCTTCATTTGTAAGCGAAAAGAGAGGCAAATTGGCCAGGTAGCCCTCCAATCGATCTCTTTTTGAGCTTGTAGTCACGGCCACCAACCCTTGATCTATAACCCAGCGTAGGCCAATCTCGGATTCCGAGACGCCATACTTGCTGGCCAGCTCGGACCAGATCGGATCGACCGGGCCGCCCTTGACCTTTGTGATTGGGACCAGTGGCCCGTAGCACGCTACCGCTATATTGTGTTTCTTGTGAAAGGCAACGAGATTTCCATGTTGGAGATAGGGGTGGAACTCAATCTGGTTGATGGCGGGAGGGATCTTTGCCGTCTTGAGAATCGCTTCGAGGTGTTCTTGGACAAAATTGGAGACCCCGATTGACTTGGCCCGTCCTGAAGCCTTGATGGCCTCCAAGTCCGCCCATCTCTTCTGCAGGTCCTCGTCGGAAGTGGCAAACCGCGGCGTATGGATGAGGTATAGGTCGACATAATCCAACCCAAGTTTCTTGAGAGATTTTTCAAATGCCTCCTCGGTCGGCTGCTCCTTTTTGCCAAGAATTTTGGTAGTGACGAAGAGTTGGTCTCTGGGGATTCCAGATTCTTTGATTGCAGCGCCAAGTTCTTCCTCGTTGCCGTATACTAGCGGCGTGCGTCAGCGAGGCATTGCGTCAGCAGTTGACGTATTTCGACGCTCGTACCTTCGGCTCCGTCAAGGTGACGATAGCCAACTTCAATAGCTTGTTTTGTCACATCCACAATGCGCTGGTCGAATGAAGAGTCTGACTTGTAATTTGCTGTTCCGAGGCCATACGCAAGCTGGCTCGTTAGTTGGCAGCCAGTCTAATGACGTACGCGAGACACACATACTACTGGAATCTCGTTGCCGTCATTGAGTTTCAAGGTCGGCGGAAAGTTTCCCTTTGAAGTTGAAACGACAGGTGTCATTTTGAGAGACGTGGCTTTGGCTTTTACTACAAAGTATCGACGTATCGACGTATCGACGTGCTGGTTGATGATGAAGAAGGTAGACCTTGAGTTGGCTTTGACGGAAGCAAGCAAGTTGACAACTTGTCCCCGCCGAGGTGCATTGGAGGGGATGCCCGCAACGGGAAGGCGCCATCGCCGGAATTCGGAAGTGAGAGCATTGATTGCGAATACGATCCAACCGAGTTCCAATACCCATTCTTACTAATTATCGCCGGTCTGATCCACGAGTTGAAAAGATGACATATGACTTGTACGAGCCAACGCGTGCAGAATAATTGATTGGTGGCTGTGATTGACATTCCAGCATAGGGTAAGCACAAGCTGCGAATAGCTAATTCACATCTACTGACCGTTTCTGCTGATTACTTGCCCAAAAAAAAAGCCCCATTATTTTGCAGCTAATAACACACGCTGGAGAATTTTCTTGTACGTGATGTACGTGATTCTTCTGTCGCTGCATCTCTTTGAAAGCTGGCGCGCGTTGGAGGAGAAGATCCGGCAGTCCGTGATAAAGTGGGGCTCAGATTTGGATGATTCTGTCAATTTGACCAAAAACAGTCCCCAAACTCCGAATGAAACCCTTAGAGAGAGTTCTTCAATAGTCAGCCACGGCCAGTGAATGCAAGTCGCCTTTGATGCTTTCCCGTGCAGGTCTCCCGCGAGCCATATTGCGACTTCAAACTCCAGTCATCATGGCGGCCAAGCACACTGCAGCCGCATCTGGCGCACCGTATCCTGGCGCAACGCTTCAAGACCTGCCAAAATCATGGCACTTTACTGAATCACTCCCTGCAGACTCGGAGTATCCGACGCCGGCCGCTTCGCACAAGACACCTCGTGATCAAATCCGGCCGCGACAAGTGCGCAACGCCGCCTTTACCTGGGTGCGACCAGAGGAGCAAAAGGACCCAGAGCTTCTCGCAGTCAGTCCAGCAGCGCTTCGTGACCTCGGCATCAAAGCAGGCGAAGAAGAGACGGACGATTTTCGCCAGCTCGTCGCGGGAAACAAGTTATATGGCTGGGATGAAGACAAGCTGGAAGGAGGGTACCCTTGGGCTCAATGCTACGGAGGGTTCCAGTTTGGTCAATGGGCTGGCCAACTCGGCGATGGTCGCGCAATATCGCTCTTCGAAACCAAGAATCCCGCGACGGGAAAACAGTACGAGCTACAGCTCAAGGGGGCTGGCCTTACCCCGTATTCCCGATTCGCCGACGGCAAGGCAGTCTTGAGGTCCAGCATCCGAGAGTTTGTGGTATCCGAGGCCCTTAACGCCCTCGGTATTCCAACCACTCGAGCGCTATCCCTTACCCTTCTGCCTCATTCCAAAGTCGCACGTGAGACCATGGAACCAGGAGCCATAGTGCTACGATTTGCAGAATCTTGGATCAGGCTGGGCAACTTTGACATACTCCGCGCTCGGCAAGATCGTGATCTGATTCGGAAACTGGCCACGTACGTTGCCGAGGATGTCTTTGGCGGATGGGAGACCCTGCCCGCGAGATTAGAGAACCCCGAAAAGGTTTCTGAGTCGCCGCCACCGGGGCACGGAGTTGGGGAAAAGGACCTTCAGGGACCAGCTGAGACGGCAGAAAATCGTTTCACGAGGCTCTACAGGGAGATAGCTCGTCGCAGTGCTAAATGCGTCGCAGCATGGCAAGCGTACGGGTTCATGAATGGCGTTCTGGTAAGGGAACCCCCCCCCCCTTTTCCCTCCCTCCCTCCGACAACCTTATTAGACCATTTCCAAAACCTAACGACACAAACAGAATACCGATAATACGTCAGTGTACGGCCTCTCCATAGATTTTGGCCCGTTTGCCTTCATGGACAATTTTGATCCATCATATACACCAAACCATGATGATCATATGCTGCGATATAGCTACAGAAACCAACCAACCATCATTTGGTGGAACCTCGTTCGCTTTGGCGAGGCGGTAGGGGAGTTGATGGGCGCTGGTGGCCTTATTGACGATGCCACTTTCATCTCGGAGGGGGTCAAGGAAGACCACCAGGAAGAAATCATCTCACGAGCAGAAAAACTCATCATTCAGACGGGCGATGAGTTCAAGGAGACGTTCCTGACCGAGTACAAGAGGTTGATGGCGGCAAGATTTGGCTTGCGCCGACTCAAAAAGACGGATTTTGATGAGCTGTTTAGCTCAGCACTTGACATATTGGAAACATACGAGCTCGACTTTAACCACTTCTTCCGGCGACTTGGCCATATTCAGCTATCAGATATCACCTCACATGAAGTCCGAAAGGAAAAAGCGGCCGTCTTCTTCCACAATGACGGCGTTGTTGGAGAAGATGAAGCCCGGGAACGGCTGGCCAAGTGGCTAGAAAAGTGGCAAGCACGTATTGTAGAAGATTGGAAGGACGAGGGCGAGCAGGTCAGTGATACTAGAGATCAAGAGAGAATCCAGGCCATGAACCAAGTCAATCCCAACTTTGTACCCAGAGGCTGGGTATTGGATGAATTGATTCGACGGGTCGAAAAGGAAGGCGAGCGTGATGTGCTGGATCGCATCATGCACATGACTTTAAATCCCTTTGAAGATGAATGGAGTGGCAAGTCATTTGATGGCAGAGAATACAAGGGTGATGCCGAAGAAGAGCAAAGATGGGTTGGCGATGTTCCGCGAGTGGGTAGGGCGATGCAATGTAGCTGCAGCTCATAAAGCTACATTGCCATGAGGAAGCACGTGTAAACAAATCATTCGCTACTTTACGATACCAAGACACTGCGCGCAAATGAATTGTTTCCTGGCGGAGAAAAAAAAAATGTCACGACCGGCGGTAAGAGGCAACGCTCAACGAGATGTTTGAAATCTCTCCCATGCTTCCATAAACGGCGTAATGCAAAAATTTATCTTGAGCACAAGATAGAGGAAGACTCGACTGAAAGCAACGCGTCCACAGATGCAAACGTGAAGCTCAAGCTCACCTACAATAAAGTGTGCCCGTGTACAATTAATTGAGAAAAAAGAAGGAAGGGGGGGACTCGGCAGCTTGGCAAAAATTCTTGTGAGAGATGTAGTGCGCTGCAGAAAGTGGGTGGGTGGCCTCAGGCAGAAAGGGTGCGATCGACCAGCCAATCAGTGCGAATGTAAATTAATCGATGTCTGTTGGATCATTCATTGCTAATGCTTCCGCCGGGCCAGTTCTCTCTTCCTGGTGGACGTCAACGGAATGAGTCTTTATCTCGCCGCCGCCCGCCTTGTATCGCCCATCTCCCCTCCCTACTTCCGTCAAGGCGACACGATGCTCCGACAGTCTCTGGCACGTTCGGCTTGGCGGACAAGCAGGCGGACCGCCAACGCCTCGCGGGCTTTTGCGACAACTCCTAGACGTCAAGCAGAGGTCGAATTGACAGTTGGTGCGTAGCTTCTTGCCCCCGGAGCCATTGAGGGTTGGATCCGTGCTAACATGGTGCCAGATGGAAAAAAGGTCTCGATTGAAGGTGCGACATGACGATTGGATGAGTCGAATTTTGCCTTGGACCCCCTCAAATCATATCTGACCGTGTCGTTTTGCAGCTGGCTCTGCCCTGATTCAAGCTTGCGAGAAAGCAGGCGTAACCATTCCAAGGCAAGCGGATGACGACTGAGATGAAGCTTTCTGGAAAAATCTAACTCATTTCACCATAGATATTGCTACCACGAGTACGATTTCCTGCCCCTACGACGAGCCGAGCATCCGCAAATTGATACCTAACAAGTGACATAGAAAACTAATGATTGCCGGAAACTGCCGAATGTGCCTGGTCGAAGTGGAAAAGGCTCCCAAGCCCGTTGCCTCTTGTGCCTGGCCAGTGCAGCCCGGCATGGTTGTCAAGACCAACTCAGCCATCACACACAAGGCCCGTGAGGGTGTAATGGAATTCCTGTTGGCCAACCACCCCCTCGACTGTCCCATTTGTGACCAGGGAGGTGAGTGTGATCTCCAGGACCAGTCCATGCGATACGGAGCCGACCGTGGCCGATTTCATGAGATTGGCGGCAAGCGTGCCGTCGAGGACAAGAATATCGGACCCTTGATTAAGACGTCAATGAATCGCTGCATCCACTGCACTCGATGTGTACGATTTGCCAACGATGTTGCCGGTGCCCCTGAGCTCGGCTCCACCGGCCGCGGTAACGACCTCCAGATTGGCACCTACCTAGAGCAGAACCTGGACTCTGAAATGTCTGGAAACGTCATTGATCTTTGCCCCGTCGGGGCCTTGACGTCGAAGCCGTATGCGTTCCGAGCCCGTCCTTGGGAACTGAAGCATACCGAGTCCATTGATGTTCTCGATGGTCTTGGCTCCAATATCCGTGTCGACTCCCGTGGTCTCGAAGTGATGCGCGTCTTGCCCCGCCTCAACGATGACGTGAATGAGGAATGGATCAACGACAAGACCCGATTCGCCTGTGACGGTCTCAAAACGCAGCGACTGACTATGCCCTTGATCCGTCGCGAAGGAAAATTTGAACCTGCTGACTGGCAAGAGGCGCTTACTGAGGTTGCCAAGGCCTGGGAATCCAAGAAGCCCCAGGGCAATGAGTTCAAGGTCATCTCTGGTGCCTTGACCGAGGTTGAGTCCCTGGTTGTCGCCAAGGACATGGCCAACAAGCTTGGATCTGATAACCTCGCTCTGGATACACCCACCGGCAGCCAACCCATTGCCCACGGTGTCGATGTCCGATCCAACTTCCTGTTCAACTCCCGAATCTGGGGCATCGAGGAAGCCGACTGCATCTTGATTGTTGGCAGTAATCCCCGACACGAGGCTGCCGTCCTCAACGCCCGTATCCGCAAGCAGTGGCTCCGATCCGACCTCGAGATTGGTGTTGTTGGCGAGACATGGGATTCCACATTCGAGTTTGAGCACCTCGGAGCCGACCACGCTGCCCTCAAAAAGGCTCTCGCTGGTCCCTTTGGCAAGAAGCTCCAGGCCGCCAAGAGGCCCATGGTAATCGTGGGATCTGGCGTGACGGACCACGTCGATGCCAAGGCCTTCTATGAGACCGTCGGTGCCTTTGTCGAGAAGAACGCCGCCACCTTCATGACTCCTGATTGGGATGGCTACAATGTTCTTCAACGAGATGCCTCAAGGGCCGGTGCCTTTGAGGTTGGCTTCACCACACCTTCCGCCGAGGTTGCCCAGACCAAGCCCAAGTTTGTGTGGTTGCTAGGTGCTGACGAGTTCAGCGAGGCCGACATCCCCAAGGATGCCTTTGTCGTCTACCAGGGCCACCACGGTGACCGCGGTGCTCAGATTGCCGACGTTATCCTGCCTGGTGCTGCGTACACGGAGAAGGCTGGTACCTACATCAACACCGAGAGCCGCGTGCAGACCACTCGTGCCGCCACCTCTCTGCCCGGTGCTTCTCGCACTGACTGGAAGATCCTCCGCGCCGCTAGTGAATTCCTCGGCGTATCTCTGCCATACGACAACCTCACTGCTATTCGCGACCGCATGGTTGAGATTTCTCCTGCCCTGGCGGCCTACGACGTGGTTGAGCCCGTCGCTCTGCGACAGCTGAGCAAGGTTCAATTGGTGGATCATAACAAGGGATCAAAGGCTACCGGGGAGCCATTGAAGAAGGTCATTGACAATTTTTATTTCACAGATGTCATCTCTAGAAGGTATATCTTCCATTGACCCCCCTTCTCACGCGACGCACGTCCACGACTTGCAACTAATAAATTTGAACTAGTTCACCAACCATGGCTCGTTGCTCAGTAGCCAAGGCTACCGGCGACCCCAGAACGAACTTGATGGCCCCTGGAATGGAGGAGGACAGGCCCATGGGCCAGGCTGCCTACGGATCGTAAAACATACTATTGACGGCGGCTGTACCAAGATAAAAAGAAGTCTCTTTTGTTATTAATTTTTCCTACGCGGGAGAAGCGCGTCGTTTTGTACATATATGATGTCAGGGAAGGGGGGGAGGGGGGCAAGACAGCAGAGGACTAGAGGATCGTAGTCGCATCGTAGTCGCAGAGGTAAATAATTCTTTGCCGTAAAAACTGTGCACAGGTCCCCCCTGGTGAATATGTCATGTCGGGTCATCAAATCGAATCAACGTGCGCTCTCGTCCATGATGGTATCCGTCTCGGCAGGCAAACGCACATCAAGATCCATTTCGACCGTCGTGGCCCCCTTCCCCCTCTCCTTCTCCCTCTCCTTCTCCAACGCCTCCGCATACCCAGCCTTGACCAGCCCAACATGCCTCTCATACCCGCTCATCTCAATCATGGTCCTCGACACCGTGGCCATCATCCTAATCTCCCTCGCCTCCTCCGGGCCAAAAGCAGGCCATGTGTCAAAGTCAGGCACGGCGGGCAATTCCCGACCGGCGGCGGACCCCCTCGGCGCCTCCATATTCGCAATCATGGACCTCCTGTCATCGGGGTGCAGACCCATTCGCTCTCGCTCCGGCGAATCCGCCTGCTGCCGCGCGGGCAGCTCGCGGGCGATGCGTATGCACTCGCGCCTCGTCAGGGCCAGGATATTGGCCTTGACGGCAGAGGCGTGTGCGTCGAGGGTGGCGAGGCCGGCGGCGAGGTGGGCCTCGCGCGTGGTGGGCGCTTCGAAGGTCTTGACGAAGAAGTCGGGCGGCGTGGGGACGTACATTGCTGGGGTGACGGATGTGAGGACGGGGATTTCTGAGGGTGGGCGCTGGCTGGCCCGAGGCGGGGTCGGCGGTCTGGGGATCATCGTGGTTGATGAATATGGACGGGTTGTTGACATTGGGTTGTTTGGGTGGACTGGGGGAGAGTTTGATGGGATTGGATGTTGACGAGACGAGGGGGGGTGGACCGTGACGAAAACAAGATCATGGTTGGCAAGTCAAGTCGTGTCGCCGTGTCAATTCCCCCGATGCTTATCCAGACTTTCGCCCCCCCACGGACGTAATTGAGGACGGGTCCACAGGGCTTGTGGCAGCCTTGTGAAAACACGGCTTGTATCTGATTAGAGTAAATTATATACATTTCATTGCGCATGCTTGCATTGGTCTATCTGGCACTTGTATGCTGGCATGGACCTGCTCCTGTGCATTTTCAGCACAAGCGGGGAAGAAGTCCATGTTCGTCCTCAAGCTCATTTTCAACATGAGCGCTTGTGTTTGGAGAAAGCTGGTTCTGATTGGAAACCAATGTGATGATGTCTTAGCGAGTGATGGGCGCCAGTTCCTCTGTCAGCAGTTCTGCTTTGGGCTTTGGCGATAACAAGACTCGCCTGCCTTGAAGCGAGTTCCCACGCGGCCCCGGAAAACTTGGTTGTGACACGTCTTGTTTACTCCGCTTCATCTGTCGTTGTGAAGTACTCAGTGGCTCAATCACCTTGTTGGCAGGACCTTTTGTACATATTCTCTGAAAAGCTTCAACGTAGATCGGACCAAATCCTCGAGTCGACGATCCTTGCGTTTCCGCATCCATATCAGGACAATGGCAAGCAGGACGCAGTCGACGACCAAGTGCTTCAACATCACCCATAGTATCCAGCCAAACCACGCGTGGAAGCTTCGGTCCTTCTTCGACCGCCATTCCCTGCCCGTCGTAATCTGCTCCCGCAAAGCAGCAACCTCTGCCGACAGTTTGGTCACGGCTCGCTCGACCTTCTTTTGCCACCTCGACGACTTCTGTTCCCTACTTTCTTCAACCGCATCATCGACGTCCACCAACTTTTGTGATCGTAATTCGGCCTCGTCCTGTTCGCTCATGGGGCTTAAAATCTTCATCGGGCCCTCGGCTCCGCTCAAGGGCTGCTGAAATTGGCGGCGTGCCTTGTTTGAGGAGGCGGTCGCTTTGGGGGATGAGTCGGTCGAGCTCGGCGTGTTGTGCTTGATCTGATTCCACACGAATTCTAGCTCCGTCACGAGTTCGATAGCATCACTGAAGGGTGATTGTTAGCAGGGCTGTTTTTCAGTTGGATCGAGGGGTGGTTTTGGCTCGGCGCCAACGTACGTTGTGTTGGCATATCGATACATGGTCTCGATGAGGGCCTCGACATATCTCCGTTTCGCCTCTGTCCGACTCAGGCCTTTTTGCGCATTCCACGCATCCCACTTGTCTCGTTCTCTTTGAAGTTCTTCTGCTGTGAGAAAGGGACCTGCTGTGGGTTGCTCCATGACGCCATCGACATCCCCCTCCATTGCTTGCTTGTAGAGGCCATAGAGACGTAGTCGGTCAGAGGGCGGCGGCCGCGACGCACCCGTCTTGGGAATCTTCTTGACCGTGTTTAGCGCATGGACGAATACGCGGTCTGTTGAATTAATGCACGACGTCAACAAAAGGACAATATCGAGTGGGGAGACCTCTTACGCACCCACAGAGTCGGCCATTCCCGAAACTTGGTGCAGCGTCTGCCGCACCCGATCGTGTCTTTGACTTGCTTCTCGTTGCCCAGACGAATTCTGCGCGGTGACGCGCTTGGCTCCGGACACGGCGGGTCAGGGTCTGGCGTTATCGTCGACGTCTGGTGTACCGCGTGGGTACCTAGACGGCCCACGATACCGATTCTCCCCGCGGAGAGCAGCTGTTGCGAAAATTGCGAATCCCGAGCGCGGAGGAGCAGGGAGTCGAGCTTTGTTAGTGACGAAAGCCAGATGATACGGATGCTACGGATGGTGGTCGATGGATGTCTCTGTTTCAACGTTGAACGGACCGAGGCCCCTAGGCTGCTACTATCAGAACAGGTTGGCACAAGTAGCACAAGCACAAAATGGCAGGTGCTGCCCCCCCCGAAACGCCGCTATGTAACTAACCGAGGCAAAACGGATGCTCCCTATTCAGCCCGCCCCGCAGAGCACCACCCGCAGAGCACCACCCGCAGAGCACCGCCGGGCCGGGTAAGTCGTCGGTACATGAGTTAATATTGACAAGTGTAGGGAGCGGTGCAGGACGGACGTGATGATTTTAATTCTTCTCAGCAACAAAAGCAACGATGATCAATGAAATCAACAGAGACACGTATGTATTTACACTTTCCTCGTGTACATGTACACATTTTTGTATTTGGCTATATCCATCCATACACCACTGTGTGCTCTCATCCATTGGCCTTTTGGGCCTCTTCTTTCTTCATCTTGTATAACTTTATAAGCTTCTTGTTTTCCAAAGCCATTGTCGCAGCCTTTTGGCCTGCCTCCTTCTTTCCCAGAGCTGTGCCCCAGCCGAGCAACTTATCCTTCTCTCCCCACCCATCGAGGTAGACGCCGACTGTAAACAAAGGCAAGCCAGAGTGCTTATCTTTGGAGGGTCCCGGCCTATCCTCGTACCGCAATTGAATCCCTTTTGTCCCGATATCTGCCCGTAACTGATCCTTAGCACTGAGTTGGGACGTCTGCACATCCCCCTCTCTGGCCGTCTCCTTCTCATTCTGCAGGATTTGCGTTTCAATGGTCCTGCCGAACAAGGTTTTGAGCCATGATGTTGTGTTTTGCATGCCATTTTCAGCATCGGACATGATGGCGGCAGCTACGTACGCTTCAAACATGTTGGCATGGATTTTGATCATGTCCTTGTCGTTTGATTTACCCTGGCCGCGGAATTTGTGAACATCTGGCGGCAGTTGTGCTTTAGCGTCCAGACCATATTCACGAAAGTATTTTGACAGATTTTTGTTGCAAATCAACAGTTCTCGAAGCTGTGAGCACTTCCCTGATGGAGTGGTGTGAAATGTTTGAAAAATAAGACTCGATGCTATCAGCTCCAAGTAAGCGTCTCCTAGCCATTCAAGGCGTTCGTAGCTGGGACCCGCGGTACTTAGCCCAGGATGACGGAATACGGTCTGCTCAAGTCCTGCATCAAAGATTTTTGGCAACGGCGGAAGAGTCGCAGTGATTTCTGATGCCCTCCAAGGCTTTACTGCAGGCGGCATGGTGGGAACGGGAAAATGAAGGCTGCAGGGTTTGCGTTGAGATTCGTCATGGTCAACGTTTGGCTGGATAACCCGCCTTTTTGAACCACGATCCTCGTCACCGTCTAGAGTAGGAGCTTCTCGTTTCGACATGTTTTGCTTCACCAGTGTTGAAAGTCATGTCAATGCCAACGGGGCCCAAGCTGACGCAAGTCCAACCAAGAAGCGCCAAAGTTTGGGATCGCGCTTGGGGGTGCACCCTGCTGTAGACAATGGAAAAGTGCTGGCGAAGTAAACGAATGAATATATTTGTGCAAGATGTGTATCTTCAAAGATGTTGATGAATTTGGACGGTTGTTCAAACTTTTATGGTCTGGTAATTACTGGAGTTTGCCTACGGCTGTGAGCTGATGGCTCCACCTTTGAAAGTTATGTGGCCAATCAAAAAAGAGACCACGCCCCTTGCACTTATTCCACTTCCATCAATGTCAGTTCATCTGTCAGTGAAGGAGAAAAAAAAGGTTGGATTCGAGTGACAACCTCGACAACCATGCCAAGATGAGTGTTCCTCGAGCGCGACTGTTGGATTTGATGAAGGTGTGATGAGGCGAGCCCGGATTCCCAATTTCATGCTGACTATTTTGCAGGCGCAATGCCAAGTCTTTGCCACGACATTCAATCCCGAAGGTGTGCGCATGGGCAACAAGGTCCTGCGTCAACGATTAAAAGGCCCGGCCCTCGCAGCTTACTATCCGAGAAAGATGGCGACCATAAAAGATGTGAAGCGAGAGTTTGGTCCGGTTCTTGCGACATGGGACGAGGGTGAAGAAGACCGATTCGAGTACATTGAGGAGTACGTTGACCTTGGATATTGGTCCATGCTGGGTATCGCGAGATGGCTAACCTAATTGCACACAGGTTGAAACAACGTGGCAAGAGCGCGCCAAAGAAGAAGAATGGACCTCCTGGTATGTATTATTCTTCAGGGGGAACAACTTATGTTGCAATGTGTGCTAACGCATGACAGTTGAAAAACCTGGAAGGAAGCGATAAGCGGTAGCTGAGGGCAAGATTTGGTGTTGGGGCTGTACGATCGATGGTGGTATGACGTTATTCCGATAGGCAGGAAATAATCGAGAAGAACAACGCTCGAGTCGGTGTCACGGAGAGAGAGCTGCCACGGCAGGAATCCAAGACTCTCCACCGGTGGTGGCCATGTTGGAGAAATACTGATTCGAGAGGCGGAGTGTGTATATCTGTTGTACAAATTTTACCATAGAATCATGGGAATGCATAGATATGTTCCCGCGTCTCAGGCAACTTTCAGCTGCTACCTCCTCCCAGATCGATGGGCTGTTAAAGTCGCAGACATAATGTTCCAGAAAGTGACGGAACACCGGACCAATACATCACGCAGCGCATAAAGTTGCATCGTGAAAGGAAGACTCCACCAACATAAAGAGTTTGAAACACGACATTTCCGACTTTCGAGAGCATGTTGAAGGATGATGCACTGTTTGGCCTGTGGCTGGTACAAGTGACGCGCTTGATCCATCCCCTTCCACCTTCCACCTGCCACCGCCTTTGCCAGGTGTATGCGGCTGCTCAGGGCTTTCCCGAGCTTGGGCACGATGAGATCTATTCATTCTCCGGCCTCGGCATCTCTCGTGTCCCATCGTCTTTCCCATCTCCATATCCCCAAATCTCTCGTCAGAGGAGATGCTCGCTTGACACTCGATTCCTGCCATTTATTGCCCTGCCATTTCCGTCTAATCTGGTCCACGGAGATGACCTCAGGCAATTCAGCACCTGCCGGCACCTGCCATTTTCCTCCTTCAGTCGTTCTTTCGTCAGCTCCATTCAGCCAACGTCTACTGCAGCCATCTTCTTTCACAGCCATCTCTCCTTTTCTTCTGCTTCGTCCGCTTCTTTTGTTCTTCCATCTCTTCTAATTTCTCTGCACCCACTGTCTTGGTTTTTCCCACGTCACCTCTGTCTGCGATCTAACAGGTCTGTTTTTTTGAGTGAAATCTTCATAATCTTATTGGCTGTGCCTCGCGTGAAGAGCACAGTGGTTGTTATTTATTTCCTTTTCAATACATCTCAGCAGCTTTGGTCTGCACCGTCCCCAAATTGAACTCACAATGACCACCCCGGATTTCAGAGGCTCCCCTTCTCAACGAACTGGTGTCAATCCTGGAAGCTGTTTTCAGGAAGACTCTTCACAGGCTGACAGTGACCGGCCGTCACCTGTCAATCAAGGTAATGTAGGTGCCAAATTCATGCCCGTCTTCACACGAGTTCATCGATCCTTTCTTCTGGGGCCTGTCTTGTTTCAACACCCACTTCATCAGGATTTACAATCTTCTGCTAGGAAACGGGGCCAACCTATCAGGGACAACAAAGTGTTCAAGTGTTGGCATCATCAAAGCTTGTCAATCAAGGCTGTCCAAAGGTTAGTTCTACAGAACCGTGGTAGAAATTCTTGATCTGACACGGCTGATAAGCAGGAAATTGCGGATGGTCAGAAAATAAATGAGAGCTACCCGATGGATAAGCTTTTGGCAAAACTGTCAGAACAAAAGGCAGTTTTAAACCAGCAGAACGAAGCCCTCAGGTCTGGAGACGATAATATGACCATGTGTCAGAGGCTGCCAGGCCACACATCCTCCAGTAACTCGTTGCCCATTACGCCAGCCTCAGAGGGCTTCTCGTCTACAGCGCCCAGCACTCGTCCAGCTAGTGCCACCTTGGATGACGCTCGTCCTGAAACTGACGAGGTTCTTCGATTGAAGCTCCAGCTTGCACAAGCCCAAAACAAAATTTCCAAACTCGACCAGGAACTGTCCACTCGCTCCTTCAAAGAGGGCGAGTCGGACATGTATCCAATTCACATGCCTCGAAACATGGGCACAGCATCTCGGGAAAGTACTTGGTCCATTGTGGATGATGACCAGTCGGACATAAGCGACAACCTGTCTACGACTGCTTTTGGCCGAGCCAAAGGCATCTGGGGCAATCCAAAGGGGCCAAACTTTGCCAACAATGGGCCTATAGGTACAACCAGTAATGAGCCCCAACCAGGATCCTGGCTGGGAAATCGGGCTTTTAACACGGGATTTCCTGAGGCACCCGTCTCTTATCAGCTAATGGAGGGGTACCGTGGAGAACGCTTGAGCCCAGACTCGGATCTTGTGATGCGTCAATCCGCCAACCGTCGAGTGCATCGGTACGATCACCGAATCAGCAACTCACACCATCTTGCCAACATGGGGTACAACCCCATCGGCGGAGGGCCGATGGCCCAATACGAGGCAATGGGAGGAGGAGGAGGAGGAGGAGCCATGCCATCAGGGCCGTTGGCCCCGCCTCCTGGGCTAGGTGCTCTGGGCATAGGAGGTTATCCCGGCTATCAGCAACAGCCTGTCGGCACGCCACTGTCTCCTCACGCGTCTGAATTCACGTCCAAAACCGGTTGGAAGAATGAAGTGAGTCACTGTGGCAAAAACAAAAAATGATCTGCTCACTGACATCAAAGTTAGGGACTTGCTGCCGAGGGCCCGACATATTTGCCCCCTACTGAGCCTCTGAACTATCGCCGTCTGCTCGACCGTAATGTGACTTGCAATTGGAAATACATCGTCGACAAGATTGTGTGCAACAATGATCAACAAGCCTCCATATTCCTACAACAGAAATTAAAAGTCGGCACGCCAGATCAGAAATATGACATTGTCGAAGGTATTGTGGCACAGGCATATCCACTGATGGTGAACAGGTTTGGCAATTTTCTCGTCCAGCGGTGCTTTGAGCATGGAACGCCAGAGCAGGTTGTCAAGATTGCTCAGGCCATCCGCGGCAACACACTCAATCTATCCATGGACCCCTTTGGATGCCACGTGGTGCAAAAGGCATTTGACTCAGTGCCGGAAGAGTACAAGGCCATCATGGTGCATGAGCTTCTCCGCCGCATTCCCGAAACAGTTATACATCGATATGCTTGCCATGTATGGCAGAAGCTTTTTGAGCTTCGATGGACCGAATCTCCGCCTCAAATTATGAAATACGTCAATGAAGCTTTGCGAGGCATGTGGCATGAAGTAGCTTTGGGCGAAACGGGCAGCTTGGTGGTCCAGAATATTTTTGAGAATTGTTTGGAGGAGGACAAGGTAAGCTGTTCGATTTGACAAAGGCGGGCTGGCTCCATTTCTAATTTCTTTGTCCCCATTAGCGCCCTTGTATTGAAGAAGTTCTCGCCAATATTGATATCGTCGCTCATGGTCAGTTTGGCAATTGGTGCATTCAGCACATTTGCGAACACGGGGCACCCCCAGACCGTGGCAGGGCCGTTGATCACGTCATTCGCTATGCAGCCGAATACAGTACCGACCAGTTTGCGTCCAAAGTGGTGGAAAAGTGTTTGAAAATTGGCGGCGGCGAGTTCTTGGGACGCTATCTAGACCGAGTTTGCGAGGGCCGCTTGGATCGGACACGAATTCCCTTGATCGACATTGCGAGTGACCAGTATGGCAACTATCTTGTGCAGTGGATTCTGAACAATGCCACGCCCCAGCACCGAGAGGTAGTGGCAGCACATATCCGCAAGCACATGGTGTCTCTCCGCGGATCCAAGTTTGGGTCCCGAGTTGGCATGCTTTGCACCAACCACGCCGTCACCACTCGACCTGGTCCTGCTGTCGGCCCTGGCATGGGTGGCGGTAGGATGGGACCTGGTCCACGATTTGGAGGAGCATATCGTTAGGAGGGGAAAGGAGTATAGGGAGATACTGAGCCTCTGTTTTTATTCAGATCTTGAAGTCATTATCGCCTTTGCATAATATAGGAATTTTGCTTTGAATTGCATGCTGCTATGTTCTTGAATGTGATTGGACGGGCGACGAATGCCAAGGACAGTTTTAATTCACGCCGTTGAACAGCCTGGGCATCTTCGCACGATTTAAATGAAGAAAGGAAGACACCTCCCCGATGTGCACTGCTCGTGATGCGAAGAAAAAGGAGGAATTCCAGGATGCTACAGTCTCACGCAGGTTCCGTAGGGTCTGTATCGAGAGGAGGGAATTCGGTGTCGAGGGCCTTGGGGAGACTCAGATCTGGAGCCTGCTGAATGGTTTCCTTTTCCCAAGGCTTCTTTGGAGCTGCCCGCGCCCCTACAGGTCTCACTGACTGAAGATAAAATGTTTGTTAGGCGAGACTCCCAAGGCGGTACGATGAGGAGGGTTTGGTGCAGGAACATACGGGGTCTCTAGCAACGGTATTGGGGATCTGCCGTATGCCTGGAATTTCCTTGCCTTCCTGTAGCAACTTTAACATGTCAGCGAATCCCATCGGGTAGCTGGGTTGGCCGTCAGGAGAGCCCGCAGCAGCGGCTTTCCGATCAACGTAAAGGTCTGCTTTTGGAGCCGCTTGCTGCCAGGGGAGCAGAGGTTCGGTCTGGGATGCCAGATACTCTTCTGGCAAGACTTGGGCCGGCGAGTGATTTGGATTCTCGGTCAGCCAGGCTTTGTATCTGGCAAAGTCTATTTGCACGCCTACCCGCTGGGCATAGTAGAAGATGCGGGCGTGGACAGCCATGTCGGCGGGTGAGCCATTGGAGGAATTGGGGGGGCCAAGGATGGCGGAGAGGCCGGACTGAGAAGTGTCAGACGAATGAGACGGATTGTTGCTTGACCTTGCCTTGTTGATTTTTATAAGTTTTCAGAAGTGAGGCTCATACCAGGAACATCTTATCTTTTGTCCAGGGGTATGCGTCAAAGGCTTGGAATATGGAGTCATCGTCTTGGAGGGAGCGGATGCGCTCGGCTCCTGAGAGGCAAGGCGTTAGTTGGGCCATTGGGGCGCGATTTGGCGAGGATTCTGGACGTGGTTTGAGTTTGAGTTTGAGTCTGTTGTTGGAGGTTATGAGTGAGTGAGTACACAACGACTTTGATGAGTTGGGTCAATGTGGACCGGTCCGTACGGAGTATGGAGTAAGTACATACATACAATGCAAATGTCTAGCGTGGGACCCACCCCCAGTTGAGGCCGGCAGCCAATCCCGTGCTGGACCTCTCGGCATCGCAGTTTCCTTCAGCAGTTACGGATGTGTTGTTATTAGTTGCCAGTCGTTGCCAGTGCAGCACCACAATGTCAACTCCTCCTCCACCATCGCAATTCCTGCCTTTTCTTTTCTCTCAACGTTGGCACCCATGCTCACCGGAGAACAGAACTCGCGATCCTCACGTAACGGCGTCATCTAGGACAGACGACGTTTCTGTGGCAGAGTCATCGTTCCGCCTCTCCTCCGTCGTCCTCGACGATACTCTGTAGCTCTCGACGCTCGTGCCTTCCCCCCAGCTCGCCGATCCAATGCATCGAGCGGCCCTCAAAGCGTTCCGGACAACATCATCATACTTGAGCGCCGTCCGCAACCTTCCGCGCGCCTCGCGAACCTCAGGCCGAGCTCTCTTCTCTGCCGCCAGCCAAAACGCTCATCGCCAAACCACCGCCAATGAGCCTCTGAGATCATCCATGTACTTTAGACGCCTGCCCGTTGCTCTGGTATCCAGCGTCGTCGTCGGCTACGGCGCCTGGTACTCGTTCAATTCAAACCGCGTTCCCGGCACCCAGTCCGTCACACGCAGTTTCACCTCGACCCAGGGCGCCACCCGTGATGCCCTCGCCACCCGAACCGTTCTCGTTGTCGGAGCAGACGAGCTACGCCAGGGCACCATAGTCGGCGAAATGCCCATCTCCAAGCAAACGGCTGACGGACGCCGCTTCGTCGAGATGTTGACCCCGGACCAGGCGACGGAGAAGCTGCGAAACCTGGAGCAGTCCTTCTCGGTAAACCGTGGCCAGGGCGTGACGAGATATGATTTGGTGCAATTGCCGAGCAATGACCCCATCGAGGATGACCACGCCGAGAAAATCGTTCAGGTCCCCAGCCGATCCTCCGGCGTGGTGGACGGAACAACCAGCGATTGGATGTTCTGGGGCGTGTTCGACGGCCATTCGTGAGTTGCTCCCGCTCTTCCCAGCAGGCACAGCAGAACCTCTACTAATGTGAGACTTTCTTTTTATCTTTTTCTTTTTTTCCCAATTAGCGGCTGGACAACATCAGCAACGCTGCGAGAAAGCCTCATCAGCTACGTCGCACGAGAGCTCAACGAGACATATAAGTCTGCCGAGACAAGCCTACCACCCAACGAGGCCATCGATCTAGCCATCAAGACAGGCTTCAATCGTTTGGACGACGAAATCGTGCACAAGAGCGTAGAAAAGGTCTTCAAGGCCAGCTCCAAGGCCGTAGCCGCCGAACTGCTCCAGCCCGCCCTATCCGGGTCCTGCGCCCTGCTCTCCTTCTACGACAGCCGAAGCAACCTCCTCCGCGTAGCCTGCACAGGCGACTCACGCGCCGTCCTCGGACGCCGCTCTGACTCGGGCAAGTGGACGGCCACGGCGCTCTCAGAGGACCAAACGGGCGGGAACCCCAACGAGGCCGCACGCATGCGCAAAGAGCACCCCGGCGAAGAAAACGTTATCCGAAACGGCCGCGTCCTCGGCGGTCTCGAGCCAACCCGTGCGTTTGGCGACGCCGTCTACAAATGGAGCCGCGACGTAGCCGGCAAGCTACGCAGTAGCTTCTTCGGCCGCTCCCCCTCCCCCTTGCTCAAAACCCCCCCCTACGTCACGGCCGAGCCCGTCGTCACCACCACCAAGATCCATCCCGAAAAGGGCGACTTCCTCGTTCTCGCCACAGACGGGCTGTGGGAAATGCTCACCAACGAAGAAGTAGTCGGCCTCGTGGGCCAATGGATCGAATCCCGAGCCACCAGCTCATCATCATCATCGTCGTCCTCATCGTCCCCGTTCGAAGCAACGTGGTCCAGAATCTTTGGGTCCCGGAACAAACCTCTGCCCGTAGAACACCCCAAGACCGACAGCCTCGACGGTCAAAAGACGCCCATTCGTGTCCAGCAATGGGGCATCAACCCCGACGCAAAGGATCGCTTCACCCTCAAGGACAACAACGTCGCGACCCACCTGGTCAGGAACGCACTGGGTGGTAACAACGATGAGCAAGTCAGGGCGCTGCTCACGCTCCCTTCCCCCTTCTCAAGACGATATCGGTACGTTCACCTCCTCCCCTCTCCTCTTTCCTGCTCTTCACACTGTCACGCAACACGTTTGTATTAAACGGCCTTTGTAGCGACGATCTCACAGTCCAGGTCATCTTTTTTGGAAACGGCCCCAAGACAGGCGAGGTCACGATCAATCTCGATGCTACGGCGGATACTGCCGAGCCAAGGCCTAAGCTCTAGGTGAACAGGCGTTTCTGCACACCCGTGTACTGGCCTCTACGTCTGCACACGACTCTGCCTTTCGCGGTTGTCAAGCTGAGCTGCTTCGAAGAATTCCTCGTTGCGTGGGTCATCATGGCTGCGGCGGTGGTGGGCTGGGCTCGATTTTATTACTAAAAAGGGGGCTCTGGTCTGTCTGTATAAGAAGATTCCGTTGGCGACGAAATGCCTGCAATGAAGCATATGCATAGCGCGTTTAGCCCCTGAAGCGAGAGAAAGAAGAGAGTGTTTTTCCATCATTATGAAGCGAAAAAGAAGCAAAGACAAAAAAATGACTAAAAGGGCGAAATATCAAGCGAGGGACTGACGGAATCGCTGTTTGTACTATCTGTTACTTTAGGTTTTTAAACTAGTATTACATGCCGTGGTTCGACACCAGCAAGCATCCCGAGAGAGAAATGGAATCTTGACACGGGAGCACATGCTCTGCATCATACACCAAATGGTAGCCCAGTGTGAAGCAAGGATACGTTTGGACGGGAAAACGATCGAGCCCCGGTCTTTGTCGACTAGACATGGACATCCTGGGGCCAGAGCAATTTCCTGGTCCGTAGACAGCGCACCATGGTGATGAAGACGCCGATCCAAACCACAACGAGGCCGATGGTCATGACTGCACTAAAGATATGAATGCCCTCGTTGTTGAAGACGTCGCCCATAGTTTCTGTTGCCACGACCTTTTTGAAGAGCCCTGTTAGTTTTCTCTTCTGCAAAAAAAAAACGGGCAACGGGGCAACGACACGTCTTGCTTGCTACATACCAAAGCTGTGTTGGGAAATACAAACGACCACCACGTCATTTGAAATGGCATCTTGTGCCCCGACCGCGTATACTTCCACAGCGAGCCGACCGACACGAGGAAGAACCACATTGCGAGGCCCCAGAGCCACAGTCCCACGAGCACAGAAACCACTCTGATCACATCGGCCGTGACTGGCGTGTCGAGGAAGTTGTCAGGAATGATGCTCTTGGATCGGCTCCCAAGTTGCGCTGTCAATATCAGCCCGAGGCAGAGAAACACATCTACGACGACTTATCCTACCTATACCAGCGGCCGTGAATGCAAATGGTCCAATAGAGATGAACTGGGACTGGTCAGCATCGACCCAGTGGCTGATACTCTTCTATCGCGTGTATGAGGCAAACACTCACCACACCCGGCCGTTGCATGTCTCGGGGTAGCTTCTGCGTCATGAGACGGTAAATGAAGGCCGCTGAAATCATGAAAGCAATCAGACAGCCCGTTCCCTGCGTAGCGGTTGCGCACAGGGCTATGGCCGTTTTGTTGATGGAGAGCGGATGTCCAGCGACGTCTGCGGAGTCAATAAGGTGCGCCGCGAATGGACATGTGAGCAGGAGTGGGTAGGCAGGGAAAACCCAAGTAGGCGTCATCATGTGGATGGGAAATACTCTTTGCATGTTAGACGCGATTTGGTTTGATTTGGATTGGAGGGCAGACTTTGTACATACAGAGTTGACCATAGGACAAGATACAAGCCAGCACTGGCTACGGTACTTAAGCCAACATAGATCCAGAAACAAATCTGCATAGTCCGTGATAACCAGGCTCCGCAATGAGGAACTCCATATTCACAAATGTTGATAAGAATGATGGCAATGCTGCGGACAAGCATTAGTCGATGCAAACAAGACCAGGTCTTCGTGGCTTTCTCACGAAACAAACTGCCATCTGTTAGGTTTCGCTGTACAAGTCTGGATTGGAGAGACTCACAAAAGCTGGTATGAATAGTGATTCAACTTGATCGGTAAAGGAATTCGTAAAAGTGCCGGGACGCATATAAAAACGACAAGACAGGAGGATGCAGTTCATTACGAAAAGCGCCATGTTCAGGAGGCAAAAGCATGTGCCAACGATGGTGATCCAACTGCCTCGATAATATGCTACTACGCTGTCAGCGGTGCCGTCTCTTGCTTGAAACTGTCCCCTCGGCCGTCCCTACATGCATGAAGCACATTGGCCACACCACCCGTCGCCATGGTCTACGTGGTTCCCTGTCAGTCTCAATGCCGCAACGGGAGCATCTGTTCATTCATGCGCACCATTGTAAAGAACGTCCACTGACAACATGCGATTCGATCTTGCAGTGTCACCTTGCCGTCAGGACGCAGTTTCTCGGCCTTGCCAACGACATTCTGTATGTAGGCCTGGTTTGGTGCCGAGAGGTGCGGGCCAAAGGAGATTCTAGGACGAAGAGCAGTCATCGACGTCGTCGGCAGCAAGCTCGAGGCCGGGGCCGGGGCTTGGGCCGGGGCTGCAGCTACAGATGAAGGAAACAGTTGGGCTCGTTGCATGCTAGGCGTAGGGGAAGGCGACGAGAAGAATCCAGGCTGGGTTTGCTCATTGGGAGACTCATACCCGCACTCAGGTGAGTTTGGGCCAGTTTCGGCTGCATCTAGAACTTGGGCGTTGTTGGCGGCCATATGGCAGGGTCCAGATCTTCTGGTCGTCTGGCCAGAAGCTTGGATAGAAAGTAGAGCAGGACGAGCAGGCTGGGCTCAGCATGGGTAAAGGCCAAGCTGATATAGACCAGGTGGGTAATGAAGACGATTTGGTGCAGAACAATGGAGCCGACATTTGCTAGAGGCATACTACATTTACCTCTTCCAAGGCTCAGCTCTGCTCCCCTCTCAAAGTGTCGACAAGCACACTGCAACAAGACCGCGTAGTACTGGGCAAACTTGGAGCGACGTTTCTTTGTGATGATGCTGCGGTTTCGAGGTCAGTCAGTTGTGGATGCTGGGTTCCCCCCTGGGGCAGGCAAGGCCCGACTGTATCCGAGTGCGTGACGGAAAATCGATGGGTCGATATGATCAGTTGAGGAGCCGTTCAAACAAGTGCCCAAGAGAGAAATTCGCCTGATGACGAGATGTTGCCGACGCCGCTGGTTGTCGGTTGCTTGTGACAAGCTGAAGAGCTGCATGCAGTCTTGCGCTCGTTCTTTACTGCTGTGAATAGGCTGGCCTACTAGCAAGGGGTTGAGAAGGTGAAAATAGAGTAAAGGAATATAATATTGCGATGGAGAGGACTGCCAAGGTAGCGAACACAAGCGACGATGAGATGTGAGATGTGTAGGATTGGATTGGATGGCGACGTTGAGGTCACTGATGAGGTGCCAAAATGGATGGGATCGATTTATTATGGGTAATTACCGGGATGCCGGATGCCAGGGTGCTCAAGTGGGCAACTGCGATGGGCAACTGCGATGGGCAACTGCGATGGGAGCTTGCCAATTGTGCTCCGTATGCACATGCCTTCTACGGAGTACGGGGTCACGGAGTACGGGGTCACGGAGTCACGGAGTCACGATTATGCTTGCTTCCACACCTTGTTGAACAGATGGATATCGGCTTTATTAATGTTGTGCCATTGTGCTGGTAGGAAACCGAATCGGCCTCTGCTTCACCATTTGGAGAATCCACTGGCGGCCCAGAGAGCTGCACGTGACGCCCGTCATAGCCGTCGCCAGCGTCCCGCTATTAAATTCTCAAACAGGCCACGGCCCACGAAGCAATTTAATAACTTCGCGACGCCAGCATCTACACCAGCCAACTAGCTACGCTCCTTTCTCGAACATCCTGCGCGACTCCGGACGACATACTCAAGTCGTTAGTTCACCTGCCAGCCTTGGTCCCGAATTCTCGCGCCGCTTGGAACGGCCACTACCAGCATGCGTCCACATTATTAACGACACCACCTCCCACCACCTCCCAAACTACTTCCCAACTGATAAGACATCACCAACAAACAAAAAAACAAACAAAACCCTGCCATGACATTCACAAACGCCCCTGTGACCAGGTTGCTGGTTCTCGGTCTTGTTTCAGCATCCATCGGCGCCAGCATGCTCGATGTCAAACACTACTTCTACATCTCCATCGACACGCATCTGTGGAAGTATCGACAACTCTGGAGGTTACTCGCCTATCAACTATGTTATACCAACTCGACCGAGGTGCTGTTTTCAGCAATATCACTGTATAATCTGCGCGTCGTCGAACGCATGTGGGGCCCGCGAAAGTACGCTGTAAGTTTCACAACACGTCACAACACCTCTTTTGGCCCGCAAACGCGTACAACAAACTGAACAAACCGCTCAAGTCGTTTCTGCTTGTGTCGTCACTCCTGACCGCCATCATTCCGCCGATGATCATGGTCGTTCTACGTCCTTTCTCGGCCGGATTCTTCAACTATATGCCTGCGGGCCCAACACCGATCATCTTTGCCATCCTAGCCCAATACCACGCCATGGTGCCTCATGTATACAAGTACCGCGTGGCCGCATCGCAAAACTCGCACGCAAACGAGTCGTCCGGTGTCACGCTATCCGACAAATCCTACCAATACGCCTTTGCCATTCATTTATCACTCTTACAATGGCCCGGATCCATTCTCGGTGCCTTTGTTGGTTGGGTCGTGGGCAATGCGTGGCGAGGAGGCGTGATGCCCGCTTCCCTCATCTCATGGCGATTGCCGGGCTGGATGGTTGGACTAAGCTCTCACAGACGCAGCGCCGAATTCGAGGGCTTGCGTAGACGGCTTGAGGGAGAGAATGGGCCAGTCACTGGTGTATCATCCGGGGTGCAGTCTGAAGGTCAGCAGGCGGAACGGCGACGGACCATGGGCCAGCAGATTGTGGACCAGTTTCGGGAAGCTCTGTAGTCCCTTGTACGAGGAAGAATCGTGTTAGCAAGCGTTGGTGTATCAAATCAGCCATTTTTATATTTTTACCGTTAGCAGTAATCATGAAAACAAACGCAGTCCAGTGAATCTCGAAATCTCGTCAGACCGCGGCACTTCACCTTGTTGTCATGCTGTCTTTTGGCCGGCGTCGTCGTCTTGTCCCAATGATCTAGAACAGGAACACAAAGCCGGTTTGGTGTCTGACTAGCCTCCCAATTGAGCTGGCCCTTTCAGGGGAGCGTCCGAGTAGTGCAACCGGCATGCAGATACACAAGGACAAGGGCCAGTGCATCCAGAGTCCAGACGTGCCAGATGATAAACGCCCCAGTGCTCCCGTCTACTTACGGAGTAAATGTCGTTGTCGATGTCGAATTGGTGGTGATGCTCATGCGATTTGGAGGGACGCGCCGGGCCTTGAAGAGGCGGGTCTAGATGATCAGGTGTGTGTGTGCATTCCTCGACTCGTGGGTTCGAAAGACTGGGTGAGGCAGAGGCCCCGAACGGAAGTTCCTGTTTCTTTTTCCCATCAGCCATGCCCAGCAGGAGTGCAAGAAGTTGACACATCCAAAGCAAGTAAGTACTCCGTATGTGCATTTGATACGGAGCACATGATACACGATACATGATACTTGATACTCGATGCATGATGCATGATGCCAGAGAGACAAGTCTGGTGCTTGGGTGGTTTCACGATGCCATCCCAACAATAATCTTGGGGCCTGCTTTGATGACAAACCCCCCTCCAGTTGCTGCCGCTCGGGGGCCAGGGCACACGCGTATTGGTGCACAGTACCCACTTTCCCAGCCGCCTCCCGCCTATCGTGTCGTGTTGTCCCGCCCCAATCTGGAGGACTGCGACTGACTTGACTGACTTGATCTGTCTCCTTTCCCCTTTTCCGCTTCCGCTTCCGCTTCCGCTTCCACTCCAAGCCCTGGCCGCCTCCACCCCAATGAGAATGAGATGAGGCTACCTCATCAACCTCTCCTACCATTACCATCATCCCCACGCCCTTTTGCTCTCGCTTGCCGCCAACCTTGACCATTTGCTCGAATTTGCTATTGCTAACATCACCGTTTACGATTCTGCTACTGGGCAGTACATCACCGATACCGCGCAGCTAGATTTCTCCTTTATTTTTTGGAGCGCGCCGAACAACACCTGTATTCTGAGACACTTGCTTTTCTTTTTCTTCCTTTTGTTGTTGCGCGACATCTTCGACAATCCCGCACGGTTGATTCGGGACACCCACGACTGCGCCCCCAAGGACTCGACTTCATGGGGGCTTGAGTGACTGATTTGGCTTTCCAATACTCAACAGCTCTCTTTGCTCTTTTCTTGGGTGGGGGGGGGCCGCGTGTGTGCTTCTGCTTATATGCTTGCTTGGAAATCTTTGTTTCTTGAGGCACTCATGACTATACACGCGTAAAACGGGAGGAGACAAGCCACAACGACTACTGCTCTGCGGAGTACCATGAACAGCTACCAGACGGGTAGGACCCCATACGACTACGGGGTTTCCAACCTGACGCCTCCTGCCTCGAGCCCCAACAGCAAACAAGACGAATTCCGCCAGGACAGGATCATGAATGGGTTTGTTCAAGATGGATCACGATTCAATCAGGTAAGGGCTTTTTGTGTCACAGCAGCACAGCACACGTTTTATCACGGTTCTAAACATGAAGAGGTCTGATGCGTGTTCTCATGTAGGCTTCGGACCCGACGTCAACACGGCGGTCGCCGCAGGTTGACTTGAAGGACCCAATCCAGGTCCATTTACTCACAGAAACAGCGCTTTCAGACAGCAAGGGATACGAGATCCTCTCACAAGAGGAGGTGGACGAACTGAAGAAGCAGGCTGAATTGATCTCTCAGCGCGTGGAATCAACGAGATCCAACCTCGCCATCCAATCGAAATACCGAGATGCCGCGGCGTCCATGGCCAGGCTCGGTCAGAAGGGCGCAGAGAACGGTCGGTCCCAGGAATCCGAGCGCGAAAGGATCGAATGCGAGCGAAAATGTGACCAACTAGCATCAGAGCTACTTGAACTCGAAAAACGTCTACTCATCCCTCATCGCAAAATCCTCGAACACACGGCGGCCATCCTGCAACTGACACATAAGGCGTCAAAGAAGAAGACGTCGCCGCAAAATGGTCAACTGGTCAACGGCATTCCTGGCAGTCCCGAGAGCCTATACACCTACTCTCATAGCCGGAACAGCTTGGACCAGATGGGCGATGACACCTACTTTGACGACCCCTCAGGTTATCAGCTCGATGGGATGGAGCGAGCCCGGAAGAACGCCATTGAGATTCCGCTCAAGTCGCCGATCCGCGAACAGAACCAGATGCGTGTGGAGCTGGATCGTATGCGGGAGGAGAATACATACTTGCGGAGCCAAACCGACGGTCTGCTGAAGAAGCTCCAGGGCCTCAATTCGTCGCTACGGGACACCATTGTCCGATTCAACCCACAGGTCAACCATGGCTACGATGAGCCACCCCAGGTTTCAGCGGCTCCGGACATCAAGCTGGCCGACTTGCTCAAGAGTCAGGTGGAGTATCTCGAGAGCGGTTTATTCGCCGTGCAAGCTGAGCAAGACTCGTTCGCCGGCGCCAGTCGGATGGGCGAGCGCATCGAGGCCGTCAACCTGCAGCTCCGCGACCTCCTCATGATGTCCGACCCCCATTACTCGCCCACCATGCTCCCATCAGAATCCGATGTCAATGGCCAGATGGCCTATCTGGAAGAGTCCATTCGGTCCATCGACTCGCAACTTGCTCGAGCCAACTCCTCGCCGGACGCAAACGACGAAATCGGCCCCGTGCTTACCAGTCTATGGGACTCTATTCAGCGAGGATTCTCAGAAGCCAAGCAGCGCAAGGACGACCGCCGCAGAACCCGAGTCGAAAAGGGCCTGCCCGAGGACGACGAGGACATGTCTGATGACGAAGGCTTCGATGTTGCGGAGCCCTACTCGTTGGGTTCCTTCTCCAACAGGGTACAGTGGATGCACGCGCAGGCCATCACCTTGAGAGACCAAAAGTACGTCCTCAAGCGACAGATCAAGCAGCAGCGTGAGCTCAACAACAAATCCGATGCCGAAAAGGACGAAGAACTGGCCCGCAAACAAGAGGAGCTGGAGAAGAGCCGCCAGCTGCTCAGCCGCGCCGAGAAGGACGCCATGGACGCCCAGAGGATGCTCTCCGATACCATGACGGACCTAGAGGAAGCCAGAAACGCCGCGGGAGCAGCTGGAGCGGTCGAGGCCAGCATTCAACAGAGGGACGCCAAGATTGTAGAGCTCGAGAAGAACCTCAGGGCCGCCCAGGACAGTCTGGCGTCGGCCGAAAAGAGCTTATCGACGGTTCAATCGGGAAGCAAGGAAACAGGAGACAAGATGGCGGAAGTCACCGCGGAGATTGCAGCTCTGACACAGGAAAAGAAGGCGGCCGACGAGGCGGCCCAGGGACTCAAAAAAGAACTGGCGGCCAAGACAAAACAGTTCAAGATCAAGGATGACGAGGTCGACCAACTCAACATGACGATTGCGGAGCTCAAGACGGAAGTGACGATTGCCAGGGCCGAACTGGACGGTGCTTATGGATCCCGTGCAGAGCGAGCGGCGGAAGTGGCGGCCATCAAGCAAAGCTCCGAGTGTCTCAAGCTCCAGAACCAAGTCGACAGGTTGAAGAAGGAGCTCGGTGCCACGGTCGAGGAACTCGAGGGAGTCACCAAGGAGACGATTGGGTCTGAAAAGGAAAAGGCCGATGTCGAGGCCAAGCTGGACGAGGCCCTGGCTGCCAGGACGTCACTCGAATCAGAACTGCAAAAGGCGCGGGACAAGATGGCCGCGCTGCAAGAGGAGCTGGATAGCGAGCGTCTGAAGATTCACGACGATGGGTCCAAGCTAGGCGCTGGTGCGTCCGTGTTGAGCGAGCGCTTCAGGGCTACGATGAGGGAAGAGCGCAAGAAGTTCCAGGAGGACCTCAGGGTGCGTATATCAAATTCACGCGTCACTGGGCAATGACAACTTTCCTTCTTGGTACTATACTGACTGACTATACTGACTGCTTTCTACAGGAGGAACGGACACGGTGTCGCAAATTGGAGGAAGAATTATCCAGGTTAAAACGCAGCCAAGGGCCTGGCAAGAGTCCTCTGAGTCCACGGTAGAACCGACGGCGTCATTGTTCCTGAAGCAGCATTCTCAGCACACTTTATTTGTTAACCCTCGCGAGCCCGACTCCTCTCTGCATAACTCTCCGAATAATACTCGGGACCATTGTCAAGAGCCCACCTGATGCATACTCTTCACGTTCGTCACTTGTTCTTCCATCATGTATATAGCATTGCCATGCCGACACAGCATGGACAGACACCACAACCTGCCACCAGCATCAACCCGCCTCGAAATTCTCTGAGGAGCATTCTTCCAAAGGAGATGATGTCATTAACGATGGGGATCACGGTGAAAAGGGGGCTGTGGGACAGGGTTACCCTGAACCCCATCTTCCCTTTGTTTTATTTTTTTATTTTCATGTTCTTATATATACTTGTTGTCTTTATGCTGTTTTCTTGGTGGATAGAAAAGACGGGATGGGATGTTTGTTGGATGACGACATTCTAGGAAATACACAACTGATGAGTACTACTGTTTGTATGATGCGTTGACTAAAGCTTGTGTGAAGCGGACTGAGGGCCGGCAAAAGTCACTCGCGATGCTAGCACGTGAAGGCTGCCAGTCTCAGTCTGTTCAAAGCCGCAAAACAAGCCTTTGATGCCATCCCCGCGTTCTCCATGAATTCAAGCGCCATCGAACCCTTTTTATCGCGGCTCGCCAAACCCTATAACAAGAAAAAAAACCATGGACGCCCCGCTGTGGACCGCATCAATAAAATAAATAACTTTCCTCCCCAACCCCCCCGCCTCGGAGTTTAAAACATATCAGCTTGCACAGCGGCAGACATCAGGGTTTTTGCCATGCAAGGCAAACCCACCCCGTCAGACCAACAAGGTGATGATGCTTCCAAAACCTTCCACGCAGCCCTGCGATCCATGCCGCAAAACCCAAAACCTCGGTTTCGGTTTCCGCCCCCCGGATCCCCCCAGTCCCAGCCAGCACGCTCTGTAAATTGTTCCGTCAGCCGGGGGTGCAAACCCAAAAGTGTTGTTTCATCCACCCCCCCCCCTATTTTCAAGATATATTTCCCATCCCTGAATGAATATGTCTTTCCTGACAAGCTCATCCACCCAGATGAGATGATTCATGAAGAAGTCAAAAATGTTTCCACAAAGCGACCCGCTTAGATTTCCACTTTCACACGTGTTACACCGAATCTAGACCAGCCAGCTTCCAATCCGTGCGTGCCGCCACCCTGAAAAAGGCAAAAAAAAAAAAAAAAAAGGGCCCAATCGATAAGCCCTTTCCGGTCCCTTGAAATCTTTCCGTTTCTTCCTCTTTCTTTCTTAAATAAGCTCAGAGACCATGCATGACGAGTTTGCTTCTCGTCCGACTGTTCACGCCCGCAGCCAGGGTGCGTGCATATGGGGGCCTATGGGGGCCGGCAAACTTTCTTGGAGAGCACGCGTATTCGCAAGACGTGAGAGAATCACGCAAGAACCAACCACGACTCATTGTAGAGGAGCATTCGCATCTTCTTCACGGCCGTGGTCCAGCAGACAATGCCAAGTAGGACGAATCTGTGGCGTTCGTCACCAGATACCGTCACGACCCTACAACAACAACAACAACAACAACACATACACGCACATCATCAATCGTCATGTGATAACCCCGTAGTATTCATGGACTAGCGCCCTATATGCTGTATTGATGCTTCTCAATAGCCGCAGCCCTCTAATTGATTCGGCCAGAACGGGCACTCGAACTATCACTCAATCTTGGCTAATGCACAAAATGTATTGCGTCTGCGGCGCTTCCATACATCCTACATCCACTCCACTGGTGTCAGGCTTGCAGCCGCGAAGCTGGGGTAAACGTGTCTGGCTATATCTGCGCCGACTCTCTATCCCGCCTCTCATGAACGCCATGTCTGACAAAATGACGACGGATGAACCGAAAAAGAAAAGGCAAGTCTTGTCCCTGCGTGAGGAGGATCGAAAAGGGAGGGGGAAAGGTGCAGGGATAAAAATCAGAACTAGTATAAGCCAAACCTGCATGAACAAAGACGAAACAAAAAGCAGCAGCAGCAGCCAGTATGCAGACGCCAGAAAAGTATACTCGATCATCTCAATTGCCCAATCTACTCTCCAACTCCAACTCGCAGGGCCCAAATTGGGGGAATGCATCAACCTGTGTGAACGAAGAAAAAAAAAAGAATAATAAAGAAATGGATGATGTAAAAAAGAGTCGCAAGTCCAGCTAGATAGATATTGGTGTGATTCTAGATCATGCCAGGTTGATGAGCCGCGTCCCATTTCTTTAGGTGTCAAGCAGAAGCTTTGGTGAAAGCCCCGAGGATATCTTGTTATGGAAAGAAAAGATGGAATCTGCCGACCGAGATAAGATATTCTACCGCGAGTTGGAGACGGAGAGGGCGTCACGGGCGTCACGAGCGTCACGGGCGTTCCCGTGAAAAGACTAGCAGTAGAGCTAGGGAGGAGCATCAGTCAATGTGAATCCAAATTAGGACGTGGAATCCACGGCCATGTCTTCGTTGTCACCGAGATAGGCCAGCTGGGCCCACACACGCCAGTGCAGCACACCGAGATGGGCAAGCCGAGTTGCCATGTCCTCGATGCCTCCCTCGTCCTGTCCATCACGTAGCCCCGAGTCAAGGTCTCGGGCTAGATGGCTGCCGCCGCTGCCGCTAAGCCCGCGTCCGCCGGTGGCGACGGCGAAGAGGGAGACGCCGGACAGCGCCTTGAAGTTGCGTACTCGATTGGTCAGCTCGGCCATGAGCCTGCTGTGGAAGGCATGCTCAACCTCTCGGTAGATTTGCGAGTCAACTCGGCAAACATTATCCATGAGCCTCTCCTCAAAGGTCGGCAACAGCTCAGACGGTGCGTCCGTGTAGCGGAAGATTTGGAGCGCCATGGATGGCGCCATAGTCTGCCAGCGGCTTGAGTGTCGTGACGAGGGCGTGGCTGATTGAAGCAATGCGACGAGCGAGTTGTATACATTCTTAGACTTGATTCTCGACTCACTGTTCTCGGGAGCGACATAGGAAGGAATGACGAGAGAGGATCGTGGAGAAGAGGCGGTCGACGAGTCAGAGGCGGCCGACGAGTCAGAGGCAGTCGACGAGTCAGAGGCAGCCGACGAGTCAGAGGCACTGAGAACAAGACTCGACGGTCTTGAGCTTGAAAGGGGCGTGTTAAAGTTAAACTCTGAGCTGGATGTCGTCGACGAAGTGAGCGTCTCTTCATCCAAGGGCTGAATGTTGCGGCCAAGCATCTTGGCGCTGTAACGTCCGACCCTGTCTAGGTCCTCGTACATGCGCATGCAAATGTCCAGATTGATGGCATCAACCATGTCGGATCGAAGCTTCAAGATGCGCTCCTCGTCAAACAGGAATGTGCTAGGTACACGCTTCTCACCAGATGAAGGCAAGACCAAGCGAGACAGGGCCTCAAAGAAGACGCCCATGTCGCCAAAGTTGTGAGATGTGTTGCTGCTGCTGCTGCCGCCGCCGCCGAGGGTGGCTGAATAATTTCTGCCGGCATTTCTGTACCAATCTCGGGCGCCACCAATGTCCACTTTGCGAGACTGAATTTTCTTCAGGAAAAACTTTTGCTCAAAGTGTGTCGTATCTTCAATGAGGACAGGTCGCAGGCATCGGATCTGATGATTGGCAACATCCAGCTTCATGGCTTCCAGAACGCTGAGCAGGCTGCGCATTCCAGTCACCAATTGGTCCAGATCAGAGTCTCGGTTGCCATTGCTGAGTTGGGTGTACATTGTGTCGACCCACTCATCCCGCATCGGAGTACAATGAGACTTGAGAACGCGGGAGAGCCAAAGGGCGAGCTTCTCGAGGTCAGCGATGCCCTTGTGGAACTGCTGCATCAGGAGCTCGACGTTGAGGCCCTCGTCCAGGAACTGGCGGTCGCGTTGGGGCACTAGTGTCTGGATGATATCCTTGACGGCTTTCAGTAGTGACGGCAGCGTCCAATCGTCACTCTCACCGTGCTTGGCGTAGAAACTGGACCGGTCCGTGATGAACATGGCCAACTCCTCCTTCATTGCCTTCCAAAACTGATTGGCCCTCTCTTGCTTCTTTCGGCCCTTTTCTCCATCCAGATTGGGTCTGAAATGCAGTTCGGGATCAAAATTGATGTCGTGTCGCAGTTTCGGGTTGTGAATGATCTTGGACACATCCAATTCACTCAGTGTTGATCTCGTGACAGGGGGCTCCACGGGCCATGAGTGATGATGAGAGGATGTCCGCCGTGAGTGGCGGCGTGTTGAAGCTGGCTCAGGGGTCGGCGTCGATGAAGTCGAGGTGCTGGAGGGGTTCCTTGAGAGAACCGTGGATCCAGGGGTTGAAGATCGCAAAGCGGCCTCGCATCGCCTCGGTGATTCTTGTGAGGATGACTGCGTGGTGCTCGAAGTTGGCGACTCATCCTGAGGTGGTGCTTGCATCTGGACATCCGCGTCTTGCATGGATTCACCGTCGGTTTTGGGGCAAGGGGTTGAAGTAGAGAGGCTTCTGCGTGACCTCTCAACAGGGCCACCGGTGCTTTGTTCTGGTAGCATTTTTTGAAAGCCCTTTTTGTTTTTGCGTAACTGGTCAAGATTGTCGAGGAGTACGCAGGCTTGCAACCAGACGAAGTCTGCCGGGGAGATTCTCGTATTTAACAAATAGTCGTCGGTTTGGTGAATCAAGGTTGGTCGCTACACAGTGATTGCCCAGCCGTTAGCACCAAGACCCAGGGAGGGAGTAACAAGACAAGAAAAAAAAGACCCCATCGAATATGCAAACGCAAACAAGGCAGTGTGCAACAGAGCGCACTGTCACGAGGCACGGGCAGTTGCAGACTCAGGTCGCCTAATCGAGGGCGAGGTGCAGAAATCGTGTAGCTGAATCCCAAATGCAGGCCCGAGCAACACCGAAGTTGAACAGACATACACACGCACGCACGCACGCACACACGAGCCACGCACACAAGGACAAGCCCAACGACAAAGACAACCAGACGCTTTTCAGTCCCACTCCAGGTTCCTTCCTGTCACAGGCCTGCACTGCACGACTTGGTTTCGAACAACAGAAGAATCAAACATTGGCTTGTTGTGCTTACATCCAGGTATGTAGTAGTTCCACGGCGTCTTCCCCCGAGGAAGTATATGGGGTCTGCTGGTGTATCTCGCGGTTTCGTGCTTGATCCCCTGCTGCCGGTTTTGTAAAGGTGGTACAGTATAAACAGAAATGTCGATATCCTCCTGTTTGTCTTGTTGAGAGAGATGGTCCTCTTGCGGCTCAACTCAGACTTGTTTTGGCGAGAGAGTGTCGGTGCCGGAATTGTCGTCCTGTGGTTGGCAGGGGGGTATGTAGTAGATCGATCAATGTGAGTGGGCAGATCAAGAGAGTGTAATTGTTGTTCAGTCGAAGGAAAGAAGAATAGAAAAAAGAGTAGTAAATAGGAGAGAAGAATAGGGCAAGAGCAAGAGTTGTTCCGCGAGGGGATCGAGGACAGGATTGTGAGAGAAGGAGGGAAGTGGGAGAAGTTGGGAACGAAACCAGCAGATGGGAGGAAGAATAAGGAAAATAGATCCCAAACGGAAGGAGAAGGAGGGAGGACACGACATGACATGGACATGGTACCGGCTACAGGAGGTGAAAAGGAGGGCCGGGACTTTGGCAAGGGGACGGACTGTGGACGGTGGGTTGATCAGATTCGGTCGGATTGGCATGGGCAGACCAAGTGGATGGGATGGGATGGGTTCGGTCTTGCCAATGGTATGACTAGACTAGCGCAAGGGCACGCCGCCATCGATCCGGGCGCCGGGCAGCCATGAAAGTCGCAGACACCGTCTGGCGGCACGGCAGAGGGGGCGCCGCTGGGGCCCCGCCCATCTGTCTAGAATTAGTGCCATAGTGACTTTCCGGTGCCGTCGAGGCTTTCCATGTTCTGAAGGGGGCGGTCTGGTCAGTGGTGGGAGATGAGAGATGACTAGCATTACTCCGTAGTACGGAGTTGGAGGTACGTACCAGGTCCTCCTTCCTCCTTGTCTGGTGGCCCGGAGCACCGAATACATACAGGCAGGTACTCCGTGCAGGCAGGCAGGCAGGCAGGCAGGCAGGCAGGCAGGCAGGCAGGCAGGCAGGCAGGCAGGCAGGCAGGCAGGCAGGCAGGCAGGCAGGTAGGCAGGGAGGAAGGAAGGCGGGAAGGAAGGCAGGGCAGGCACGAGTAATGTCTGGCAATTTGAGTCTGGGCACGAGTTTGGGAGGGGGGGTGACTCGACTTGGCTCTGGGTGCTCTGGGTCAAGCAGCAACCGTCTCAGCTGCCGTACATGTACTGCTTGCTGGTGGGGGCAGCGCAGCTGGACGAGACGTGTTTACTATTACTGGCACTCAGACTGGTCCTGATTGCTATGTACCATCGTGCAGCGTGCAGCGTGCAGGTAGGTGGTCTGGCCGCCCGAGGAAAAGGGGGGGGGAGACGGCGGCAGCAGCAGCAGCAGCAGCAGTATCAGCGGCGGATTTGGCCACGGACAGGCAATAATCGCTCGAGTCTAGTAACGCCCGCCCGCCCCCATCTCACCTTTACATACTTTACTCCGTACCAGAGCAGACTCTGTTGCATTCGTATTCGCTCGCTGGGGCGCCTACACCACCGGAGTGAGCCACTGCGATGCAATGCGATGCGGTGCGATGCGGTGCGATGCGATGCGATGCGATGCGATGTGATGCAATGGTCTGGTCTGAGCAGCCATTGCTCACTGTGATGATCCTACAACCTGCATCTTGATAACAAAACCATCTGTGGCGCTCCGACAGCAGCGGCGGCGGCGGCGGCGGTCAATTCCTGAACCGCTTGCTCCCTCGAATAATTGCCAATGCTTCCAAATCCTTTCGGTCGGTGAGGACCGCCCCCTTGCGAGTCGGATCCAACAGAGGACAGTGGCCAGTGCCTCTCTGTTGCCTACTATTGCCTACTGTTCTGGCTCCGGCTCCGGCTCTGGCTCTCGTCTTGTTTCCAGCAGTGTTGGTCGTGGCTCATTTTACCTTTGTACCGTTACAGCGTGTGGCCACGGCTGTCCCGTTATTGCGCGGGTCTCGTGCCAGCCCAGTGCCGTTACTTCGCAAAGGTGGGATCTGGCGCCCCATCCCCGTTAAATGTGTTCTCCTCGCATGGGTCTTGATGGGTCCTGGGTCCTTTTCCGATGCGATGGGGACAGGGGGTGTGTGTATAAGTACGTGCATGCGTAAGCCTCTTTCTTAGTCTCAGGGGAGGGGGGCGTGGGCTTAGGCCCTCCGACCTGAACCGAGTGCGTGTCTTGACGTGGGTCACGATACAACAATATGAACGCCCAATTGCTAAATTCACGAGGTCGACGACAATACGCATAGATTTCGTAGGAAGAGCTGTCCAAAATATCTGGAAATTCGCACGAGGATGGCCCGAGGATACCAAAACAAACGTGGTATAATATCCGTAACTTCTACCGAAATCGTCAGCGTGGCACAACTACTTGCTTGGCATCTTTCGACAACTGTCAATTAGCCATCTTACTGCGGAAGTGCTGGCCGATAAAGCCCAATGCTGAATCATACAGACTGTTCTTGAGAAATTGGCCCATCCGCAACACACATGGCTTCTGATCTCGCACGCACACACCCCCCGGTCATCATACACAGCGTCGCCGTAATAATCTCACCATGCAGAATAAGCCTCTCACATCCCAGGGCAGGTCCCTGGTCGCAGGCCCCGGCCCCGGGCCCCGGACGACCGGCACTCTGTCCAGAGAGAGCCAAGAGACTCGGGACGAATTTGAAAAAAAAAAATTTTGTGAAGGTATCGAGAAGAATGGCATTTGGTCTGGCCTTTGTGCGAGTCGCTATTGTGCCAAGTGATGTTACTAATGCCAAGTCACGTTACCAAACATCTCTATATAGGGTTACTTCCGGCTCGATAGTTCTGGAAGCCGTGGATGCCAGTGCTAGAGGCCATTCTCGAAACTATCATGAAATGGCCGAGCCGTGTCTTCCAGTCTATCATTATGTACTAACAAAGTGACAAAGTGGTGGCGGCGGCGTTGGCGGCTTCCCGTAAGTGGCTTCTCGCTCGGCGCTCAGGCTGTAGCACTGGGTACCTGAATACCTACAGTGGTGCTGTATTGTGGCGGCCGCTCCGGTTCTGCCCAGACATTATGACACGGAGAAACACTGCAGGCAACATCCTCGGAGGTAGCTGCCCTTCCTCATGCCATCACGGTCATGTTATGTTTTGGTTGCCACAAGCGTCTGTTGGTAGATGTCCGCACTCTGTCGGCGATCAAAACATGAAACCGAGCAGAGCAATACAAAGCTCGCGGCGTGAGCCTTTGGTATTCACTTTTGTTGGAGCTGAAAAAAAAAATGATATGTTTGAGAGGCCATTGCTTGCCCTTGCATGTCTCTGTTGCAAGCCAGGGGTGATATCTGCTGTGGGCGCCTGACATTGTTGTTCTCCACGACGAATGTGTGCTCACTGCTCGCTCTTTCTCAATGAAAGGGGCTCGCTGCATTCTCATGATGACTTTTTGGTATACATAATTGGCCCGACTGAATCGTCTGTTGTTGGGGCTCCGAAAGGGATGGGTTGCAAACGCAGGGCAAGAGCAATTCCAACCTTTTGAATAAGTCCGACCTCTGGGGCGCATTTCGCTTTTCCCCCAAGATCCACGTCTAACAACGCCATAATAGTCCTTTCGTAAGATTAGCCGGCAACTAGACTTCGACAACCTATGCACGCCATAATTACCCTCCGCCCTCGCTGTCGAGGGTTGAAAAAAGCAACATGTTGCCGAGTCACGAGTCAATGTTGTATTACCCAGCGACTCATAATCTTGATTACTGACGCCGTCTCTATCATGTTGCATTGCCGAGTTGCTGCTCCCACGGGGCCTTCATCCTGACCCGTCGCGTACATGCACGAATTACTTACTGCATCGTCATCTTTTTTCAACATGTTGCACCTTCCCTTTCATGAGGCTGGACGCATTGGCGAATAGTTCTTCACAAGCAACAAGCACTGCGAATGGCAAGAGCTGGCCTGATTTCGACAACCTGTCTTTCCTACAATTGTCGCCAGCTGCCAGCTGCCAGCTGCAACTGCCTGACTCGTTCACCTGGCCACCTGACGTCTTGTGAGCCTTTGATTCCATCGTCATTCGGTGTCAAACCGTTCATTCTGGTCAGCCCATGTTCCCCGGCTCAACGCTGATCCCACGATTCTATGACCGGTTATTTTTCTTTTGCCTTCATCCTAAGCGGCCAGGTGACTCTTTCCAAGCAGCCGTGTGGTGCATGATTTGCCAGGGTTCTCTCATCCATCCATCCATCCATCCCATTTGATTGATATAATACTGCCACTGGCAAGCTGGAGCTGAACAGGACGACGCATGGCGACCTCCGGCATTATTTAGCGTGCATATCTAGCAGCAACTCCTCAGCCGTTTGGGTCACGACTCACAGCACACGCATCGCAAAGGGCCAGTAGACCCCCGAATTAGGCATGGTGGCATTCTCTCAGGCTCTAAAGCCCGGCCCCCTCCACACGCTCCTCGTCTCCTTCCTCAAAAAAAAAAAAATCAAGTCCTTCCCTCTCACAAGCACCCAACGCCAACTTCTTCGCCTTTAATTATTACATGCCGTGTGGCTGCCATGCCCGCAACCAACTGGTATCGTGCGGCACTCTCTGACCCATGGCCAGGGACGCCACACCACAGTTGAGCCTTCATTCTCAACTTACCAGCCTGGGTTTAGATCTGCCACTGCCAAGCTGCCTATTGGACGACAATACCCGGATCTCTGAGGGACCCTCCGACAATGTTACTATGTATGTTACCAGGCTTGCCGCTTTGCTGGGACTGGGTGGCCCGTGGAACTGGGATAAGTCTGGTGCACTCACTACATACATGTACACTTTGCTTTCCTGCTCCAAGCAGATGAATGGGTATGAGCCCATTTTCTCTTCACCAGGTCTCTTCGTAGTGGCACCTCCGGGTCATTTGAAACCGGATGCAAGGTAACAGGAAACTGTCGCCGTCAGTCCGTCAGTCCGTCACGCAACGCCCGCATCATTCTTTCCAACTATCGTTGCCCAAAGAATTTGTCGCAACCTGTCACTAGATGATGGCAGGGGTTTCACATCTGAGGAAAAGGGAAAATCCGTCATCAGATTCGGCACTCCTGACCCAGTAACGTGTAACCAACACAGTGTTACAACTGCAGCTCGTTCATGTAAAGGGAAACCACAGAGAATCAGCCCGGCAACGGCTTTGACTCTTATTAAGGAGTTTCACTCACGAGAGAGGGAGACGAAACTCCACAAAGCCCCTCATGCGACAAGGAATCAGCCCTCCTTGCTGCATGTGCAAGCAAGGGCACACAGCCCTTTGATGGGAGGGGTGGAGGCCAGTGCAAATTCAACCAGTGCCGATTCTCGACACTATAAATCAGATATTAAATTTCCCATGAAGACTTCATCACGTATATGTTGAGTCCATCGACGACATCGAGAGGAGATGTCTGATTCAAGAGTGGCAGGCTAAATAGCGTCTTCAGCTTGCCACCAACACCCGCATTCGTACGACACGCCGTTCCATCTATCATGATTTCCTGTGTGCCTGCCCGCAGAGTTGCTGGGATCAGTCCACATATCAATATGATGTCTCTGGGGTTCGTGCATGGGTCTCTGACATGGGCAATCGCTTCTTGTTCATGGCTTTCACACACACACACACACACACACACACACACACACATTGCATTATACATGCGCGACAGCTGCAGAATTCAAGTTGACAGCCTGTCTCCAAATCAATTTGATTTCCAACACTAGCTAGACCTTGCCAGTTTGGAGAGTATCCAGCGGACCTGATCATTGGTTACGACGGTCCGGCCAGCCGCAATCCTGGACATGAGTTGCCATGAATCCCCAGCTCCAGCTTCGACGCTCGTAGTCGCATTGCTGACCAAATTCGGACACTTCAAATGGGGCAGGCAAGTCAATAGGATGGCTCCACGCATTGAGCCAAACGCCACCACCACTGTACCAGTCAGCCAGGACTTGGCACGATGTGGCCAGTGGGTGTTTTGGAAGGAAGACTTCTCCCCCAACAATACAGGCAAGACGAAACCACCAGTCATCATCCTTTTGACAATGATTGCGGCCAATTTCAAAGGATGAACCCTCCACGTCAGCAGAGCACCACTCCGTACTCGGTGTAATATTAATAATAATAAAATGTATGCATGCCCACATTGCGAAAGGCTGACAAGCCTCGCTTATCTCCCGGAAGGAACTGAAACTACTGAAACACGAAGGCCGTTGTCATACATACCACGGTGGCTTGACATTTACAAGGGGGACTTCCATGGAGTCGGGTCCGTCTGCACGAGGTCGGCACAGGATGTTTGTTCCCTGCCAAAGGGACGTAGTCGCCAATAAATTACTCTTCGTCTCGAACAAATAGCAAGGCCGCCTAAAGCAGGCATCATCCTTGAGAGAACATGGGATCGTCTGGCGAACAAATCCCTTGTATCTTGTGTAATAGTGTAACCGACCACTCACGGATATGGGCACTACATAAGGAGTACCGAGTACTTGGCCAGTCTCTTCCGGCCATGTACTTTATATGATGGGTATTAACCGAAGGCAGAAGGCATCAGGCTGATTTCCTGTCGTCCCAATACCTCGGTAACGCTGGCCACGTTTTTTTTTTTTTTTAACAAGGTCCTGGTTCTGGTTGGGCCGGGCCGGGATTCCCAGCTCACGTGGCGGGTTATCGAGATCTCTTCGGTCACAATCAATCAAGTTAGATTATTCGGCTGGTGCCAATTGGCGCTGGTACTTTTGGCCCAAGAGCTGATTCGTCGACTTGCCAATGAGGTTTTGAAAGAGAAAAATGACGGCCATCAACAAGCAATTACGTACACCTGCCGAAACCGTGCATGCCATACAATTGAGTTGATATACTCTGTCAACGGCGTTTGCCTCCTTCCGGGTGCGCGCACACTCACACTTCCGGCGGAAGGTTGTGTGCGTCGGGGCGTTTGTCCAGGTGTGGCACTATTCGCACCATTCCGGAAGGGCATGATGGAGAAGGCGAGGCGAGAGTGAATTGCGACGGATCCGCTAGTTTTGTTCATGGTTGTTCCGACATTCGAAAACAAATTCTAGAAGCTGAGCCCACTTCCCCTTGTCCTTGTTGTTGTTTGGGGTTAACCACCCTGGATCTTTCTCAAAAGTCGAGGTAAAGAAGGCGGATCGATCGTATCCGTCGCCAAGTCCGAGGCCCGATGTGAAATACCAGGCACAGGTTGGGCCGCAAGAAGTAGCCAAAAACTTTGGTCCGTTTCGACTTCAAGATTTCGCCACTGGAACACCGAACCATCTCCGGCCCGATGCTTGTGTGAACCGAGGTCACGAGGTTTTTTTCACGTTCACGGGCACGGAGATGGCGCGCACCCAAAAACATGTCACAAAACAGTTTCGGGCTTTTGACTCGGAAAGAGCCTTCATTTCTAACACGGCGCGCCCGAGCCAGGCCGGCTATCTCAACTCAATTCAATGTCAAGCATCAAAGATGCAACCTCTGCCGCGGCGAGCCGGCAAAGCTCTTTTTTTTCGCGCCAGGGACAAGCTGGTACACGGAATGGAAACAGATCGCTTTCATCGTCAACGCACCGGCTACCATATCGACCGATTCAGCGGCATGTTCTGCTGACGCTCTTGCGAGGAAACCACGTCGACAGCGTGCACATCATGTTCGCCGAGTATCGTGGAGTCCAAGTGTCGCAGTATCAAAAATGCAAGACCACAAGTATGAACTTGTTTCATCTTGTCTGCATCCCATACCATCCCAAACGTCAGTCCGCATCCGCCAAAGCCCAAGCCGTAGATAAAACTGCAGTGTGATTCCGCTTTCCCTTTTCCCCCGTTCGAAACAGAGGTGACGCGTATCAAAGCGTAGAGTGGTCTAACTCTATCTAGTTCATGAGAATGGATGCCTTATCGACTGGTTAGCAAACATTTCCTATCGTGGCGACGGCCTGCCCAGTCACACCCGTCCAGCACTTACAGCCATGAGGACACAGCATATGCTAATGTAAGGACTGAGCCGTTCTCCTATTCTCGCGCATTTCCAGAAAATGCCCATGACACTATACATTTGTCAGTACAATCCGTTGCTCATGGCCATGATCTGGTCAGAGAAGCGCATCGGATTGCATCGTACCCGTTCTTATTTCGATCCATGATGCCGGGTGTGAAATGGTGGACGTATGCGCTCGTGCAAATGAGGAGGAGCAGAACGAGGAGGAGAGATCGGAAATTGAAGAGTGCGGACTGCGCACCACGCGCCAGGTTAGCGATGCTTCGTGGAAAACAAGTACAAGGGCATCTTTCACCATATTTTTTTGTCTCTCTCTTTTTTTTTTTTTTTGCAATGGACTGGACTGGGGAAGGGGACCGGGAAGGATGCAAATCCGCACAAATGTGCAACGTCGCGATGCTGGATCATGAACGGTTTCCGCTGTCGTAGCTCTCCCGGGTAACACCACGTAGCTCATGGGTTCTGGGCGGTGAAGGATTTGCCGCGCGGCGCAGGCAGTGACGAGCGTGTTGTGTCCTCCCTCCACCAACAAGGCCCACCCACCACAACAAAGCTCCTGCCAAACATTGAAATATCAAGAACTGCATTCCAGCATCACCACATCCCAACCCAGGCATCGCCATCTCTGCTCACTACACTCACTCACTCCATGCACAGCTCAATCGCTCAAATCAACGGCATCCACCAACGCTACCGTCCCAAGCCTCAAGTCTCGCATCGCATAGCAACTCATCAACATCGCAACACCCACCAAGATGGAACCCCGAGCACGCGCCGGCAAGAATGTCGGCAAAATGAACTTTTCTCACAACGAGCGTACGTCCCCATATCCCTTCTCCCTTCTCCCCGCACCTCCTGCACCACCCATAAAGCATGTCACTCAAGCCTCTCCAACTACTAGTAGCCCAGCTGCTCTACGCCCACGGCGACGTGAAGAACCCTCTCCCCGAAACGATACGCGTCCTCGACGAGATCCTCACCGACTTCATGCAATCCATCGCCTTTGAAGCCACCCGCGCGGCGCACTACTCGGGCCGTCAAAAGATCAAGTACGAGGACTTTGAATTCGCGTTTCGCAAGAACCCTGCTTTTCTGGGCAAGGTCCAGGAGGTGTTTGAGAAGCAAAAAGAGATCAAGAAGGCCCGTGAGATTCTTAGAGATGGCGAAGACGAGATCATGAAGGATGCGGCGGATGAGGAGAAGAAGAAGGAGAAGGAAGGGGTTGCTGGTGCCAGTGCCAGTGCCGGTGCCGGTGCCGGTGCCGGTGCTGGTGCTGGTGCTGCGGCAAAGAGGGCGGAAGAGGAGTTGGGTGAGGCGGATGATGATGCGGAGGCCGAGGCGGATGCGCTGGGGAAGAAAAGATGATGGGTTAAAGAAATATTGTTCTCTGGGATAAAATTTGGTTGCATGGTCATGGAATGGCGTTTGGGATTGGAATCTTGGAACTTTTGACATGGGAACCATTCATTTATGACTTTATATTGGAACCGAGGCACGGCGTTTTGATGCCATGGCTCTGGCGCTTGCATAAAGCATTGGACATTGGAACGGAATCATGATCAAGATCAAATTCATTTACCATCTGTGATCAGGCAGCACATGTTGTGCTGTGAACACATTTCGATCAATATAACCCGGCACACATATTCAGCAATCACAGTCAGCCCAGCCCATTCATTCCTTGAGGCATTCAGACCCTCGGCGATCTGGCATTGGGCCGCCCAACGCTGGTCCGGTGCTTTTCCGCCGACCCAGCAGCCGCCGAATGCGATATCGGGCTGACTGAATTCGCACTTATATACATTGTGGTCTTTGAGATATGCTTAGCATATGCAGCGATTTTTCACCACCTACCTTATTAGGATTCAGAGGCTCCACCCTGAATGCGACGAACTTTTTTGGAGCCGCGATTTATGCCCGGTCCGGGTCCAGATGGGGGAGTGCCATTGCCGTGCATTAAGTCGACGGCGCATGTGCGCCATTTTGATTGCAATGGTCCTCTTCTCTGTTTCCTCCCTCCCCTTTTTTCTTTGCAGTTGCCTTTCGGTGTGAAATGACGGACCTAGGAATGCTGTGTTTTCCATCTCGCTTCGCATTGCCCTCATTCTCGCAATAATAATAATTGGGTCACGGACCGAGGACCGCCACCGATGGCTTCAGCCGAGAATGCCAAGGCCTGGCCGGGATGCACAAGAACAATTGCGCAAGGCAGAGTCTCTGCAGATAACACCATGGTTTCCCAAGATGTAGCACCAACAAGTGCATTGTCTCCCTACGGACGGGCGAGTGACAAGGCACTCGCAATCGAGGACGAAGAGCGTGGAAGACTGTTGTCGAGTCCGGCCCCGAGCGGTCGCCTGTCGCCAGTCCCTCATGGATCATATCACGGTGAACTTCTAATAACTGGAAGAAAAGTGCCGATGCTGAAGGAATTCTGGACAGCCAATAAGCCTTCCATACTTGTGGCCCTATCGCAGCTTTTTTCTGCTCTGATGAATCTGAGTGCGCGGTTTCTGGAGCTCGAGGGCGACGGCATGCATCCCGTGCAAATGCTGCTTCTGCGACAGAGCGTGACATGGTTATGCTGCTCATTGTACATGTGGTGGATGAAGGTTCCCGACTACCCTTTTGGCGGAAGGCAAGTTCGATGGCTGATATTGGTGCGAGGCATTGGCGGCTTCTTCGGCATATTCGGCATTTGGTGGTCCATGATGTACTTGCCGCTCGCCGATGCCACCGTCATTACGTTTCTGGCGCCCGGCGTCGCTGGCTTCGTGTGCTATTTCCTTCTGAAGGAACCATTCACACGTATTGAGCAGCTGGCAACGCTTGTGGCGTTGCTTGGTGTGATTCTCATTGCCCAGCCGACGGCTCTCTTTGCCAACACTCCCTCGGACGACACGAATCATCGCAATCATGAAGCCACGGATGCGGAGCGACCGCACGGTTCCGTCCCTGGCGCGGATCACCATACCACGCCCCATGAACGGTTGCTGGCCGTGGGTGTAGCTCTCTTGGGTGTGCTCGGTGCTGCTTGTGCATTCACAGCCCTGCGCGCCATCGGCAAACGAGCCCATCCCCTCATATCGGTCAACGTCTTCGCCGCGATATGCACAATCATCTGTGCCACATGCCTGGCTCTCGGGCCTGTCTTGGACATCGGTCAGCCCTCACTGCGCTGGATGCCACTAACCTCGATCAAGCAGTGGTTGCTCTTGTCGTCACTCGGATGGTCTGGCTTCATTATGCAGTATCTCATGACAGCCGGACTGGGGGCCGACAAATCCAACCGGGCCAACGCCATGGTGTACACGCACATGCTTTTTGCTGCCAGCTTTGACCGGTGGATATTTGGCCATCAGATGGGGCTGATGAGCTTGGCTGGGTGTACCTTGATCCTGGGGAGTGCTGTTGGTGTCATCGTTCTCAAGAAGCCGCCTCCATTGCCAAAGGTCGGCGACGTGGAGACGCAAAGCAACTTTTCCGGTGAGGCAGAAGGCTCGTCGGTGCTGTTGGGTGTTGTGAACTCGGAGAGAATGCGATCGGGCTCCGTCTAGTCGAAATGGAGTGACCGAGCACAAATAGAGATTCATTCGCAAGGGAAAAATTTGCTCCTGCCGTTCCAACGTACAAAACCAACCATCACGCAATGCTTCCGTGTGAGCCGAAGGCCTGGAGCCGACTTGACAGATAAAAAGTCCTTTTTTTTTTTACTCGAGGCGCATGCAGTCTTTATGAACGTGAGTTCCGAGAATAGAGTACAGGGTAGTTTCGAAGCACGTATCGCTATCATCACGTGACGCGATCGCAAAACCCGCGTTTTGTCGCGCGAGCGAAACCTCCAAGGGAAAAGGAAAGCTCGGGCGGGATAGAAAGAAGTCGAAAAGGAAAAAATCTCCGTCAATTGCGCACCCCCCAACCCCCCTTCAGCTTTCGTCCGAAAACCAGCATCAGGATCCCGACTCCACCATCTTTTTCTTTGCTTGAACGATTGACCCTTCTTTCCCCCCCCAAAACTCATCTAACCCGGACCAAGAAGGCACGGCATTGGCAAACCCGCCAAGATGGTCCAAATCAGCGAAGTCAAGGGCAACAAACGGGACAACCGTACAGCTGCACACACACACATCAAGGGCCTTGGATTAAAGTTGGACGGACGTGCAGACAAGAATGGTGCTGGATTTGTCGGACAAGCACCTGCCAGAGAGGTATGGACCAAGTATTCTGTTTAAAGCCCCAACGACCAGGTGTACCTGACTCTTTTTTCGCTTCTTCGTCATCTTTCTTTTGCCACAGTCATGCGGTGTTGTTGTCGACTTGGTTCGAGCTCACAAAATGGCGGGACGAGGCGTTTTACTCGCTGGTGGTCCAGGAACCGGCAAGACAGCGCTCGCGCTCGCGATTAGCCAAGAACTGGGCACAAAGATTCCATTTTGCCCCATTGTCGGCAGCGAAGTGTACTCCACCGAAGTGAAGAAGACGGAGATGTTGATGGAGAATTTCCGGAGAGCGATCGGTCTGAAAGTCCGGGAGACAAAGGAAGTGTACGAGGGCGAGGTGACGGAGCTGACGCCCGAGGAGGCTGAGAACCCGCTGGGCGGCTATGGCAAGACGATCAGCACTCTTCTCATCGGGTTGAAGAGCGCCAAGGGACAGAAGAAGCTACGTTTGGACCCTAGCATCTACGAAGCGATTCAAAAGGAGAGAGTTACTGTCGGCGACGTCATCTATATTGAAGCCAACACGGGTGCTTGCAAGCGAGTCGGCAGATCAGATGCCTATGCGACCGAGTTCGACCTCGAGGCCGAGGAATATGTCCCCATCCCCAAAGGAGAGGTTCATAAGAAGAAGGAAATCGTGCAAGATGTGACTCTTCATGATTTGGATGTCGCCAACGCCAGACCCCAAGGTGGGCAGGATATCATGAGCATGATGGGCCAGCTCATGAAGCCCAGAATGACTGAGATTACGGAGAAATTACGTACTGAGATCAACAAGGTGGTCAGCAAATACATTGACCAAGGTGTGGCTGAACTCGTTCCCGGTGTCTTGTTCATTGACGAGGTAAGTGCATTCACACACACAGAGATATATAAAAGAAAGCCCTTTATATTCTTTTTTGTTTCACTCCTGTCTGCAACGCGCCCAAGAGATCTCATGTGCGGGAAGAGACACGAAAAGAAGCTAACAACTATGCTTGGGGGGGGGCGGGTAATGATAGGCACACATGCTTGACATAGAATGCTTCACCTACCTCAACAGAGCACTGGAATCGCCGATTGCCCCCATTGTGGTATTGGCGTCAAATCGCGGAATGTGCACAATAAGGGGCACTGACGACGTTGTCGCTGCCCACGGCATTCCTACTGATTTCCTCGCCCGACTGCTCATTATTCCTACAGCGCCATACCAAGCAGAAGAGATCAAGCAGATTGTGCGGATAAGAGCCTCCACCGAAGGCGTGGCCATCACGGATGCGGCAATCGATAAAATTTCCGACCACGGCGTACGAATCAGTCTGCGCTATTGCTTGCAGTTACTTACCCCAGCAAGGTATGAATGAGCTAGAAGAAGCTTTCCCTCCCGCTTTGGCGCGATTTGAGCCCCCCCCCCCCTTTCTCTTCTGTCGTATTCCATCGCTAGCACTAGACCGGCACCTGTGTCAAATGCTGGCGTGGTCCCCTCCACATGATGACTATGGACTGTCTAAGACATGGTCGCTGACGACACGACGCAATAGCATTCTTGCAAAGGCAAATGGCCGCTCCCAAATTGACATTCAGGACGTCAGTGAGTGTGAGGACTTATTCCTCGACGCTCGCCGTAGTGCCACGCTACTGAGCAGTGAAGCCGGACGAGGTTACATTTCGTAGTTGAGTTTTGTTTTTTATAGTAAGGCGTCCAGCAGAGGGTTAGTTTCAGTTCTTTCCCGTGTCCTCTATAGGCACGTGTCCTCTAAAGGAGACAAGTTTAGACGGCGCTGGGATACCGGACGTATTTCAAATTAAACTTTTCTTTGCCTGTCTTTCAAATACCCACAGGGTGTTTCCTGCCGTTTTCAAGCTTATAGGAGAGCCGAAACGGACTAGTGTACTTTTGTAGCGCTGATAGTCGACGAAACGGTCGACTTTGTCGAGACGGCCAAGTTGCTCACAAAAAAAAGCTTCGGAGTGACAGTGGTAGAGCGCAGAGGGAGAGCGCAGAGGGAGAGCGCAGAGGGAGAGCGGGCAGACATGCAAGGCACGGAGCGCCAGACACAAAGGGATATAGCAAGACACAATGAAAAATGCTCAAAATGCAAGCGCCGCCAACTTTCATCAAGTCTTTGACAGAGAGACAGCCTTAAAGTCATGACCATTCTTCTGCGAGGCATAGTCACACTACGTCGGCTTGCCAGTCTGAGACATCCAGGGACTGAGAAAAAGCACCACCTACGGGGTACCAGTACTCCCTCCGTACAACAGAACGCATCAGCCACCACCCTGTTTGTCTGTCCACTTGAGGGTCGATAGACGTGCCTTCTCCGCCTTGGTGCAACGCACGCACGGCATGATACAACCTGCAGAGGCAGATGGTCATGGATTGGCGCATATTGAGCATCACGTGCAGCAGGAAATGTCGGCCATGTCCGGATGGTGAGATATAGTCTTTGTCTCAGGCATTGTAGCATTCCAGAGGCCAGCCGTCTCACATTCCTGCGAGGATTGAGCCTGGCCATTGTCGTCGCTCAGTGAGGTTGGGGCGGGTACGGGTGGTGGGAACAGGAGCCTTTTCGTCGAACGGACTGGGATGAGAAAGCCACACGGTGGCAATCTTTTAGTGGATGCGAATGTAAGATGGCCGGCAGCTCGAGACGCCCAGACAGGCAGCTACGTGCTCCATTTTCCCCTAGACATGCTGCATGAGGCAGCAGCAGTCTAGTAGAGAGACGGAAGTGCGTCTGAAAGCGAATTTCGACATTGACCTGAAGGAGGTTTTAGTTGTCAGAACTGAGTTGCCCCTCCTGGCCCTGACACTTTTCCTTTACCGGTGTCATGGAGAGTTTTCCCATCTGAATTGTCATTATGATAAAAGCCCGAAATAAGAAACAACGGTCAATGGTGCAATCCGTAGTTGAAGTATAATCCCGACTTGCTGGAGAGAAGACCAAGCTCCCCTCGCTTTGCCTGCTTCCGATCTTGACCGGCGATCGAAACCTTCTGACAAGCCTGGGGCTGGCTGCCGAACCCACTCTGAACGTCTCCCGAGACATGTAAAGGCGAAGCAGTCCCACGAGCTAGAATAATGGCGGCAGGCTAGCGAGCATGTAAGCTGGCCAGCCATGAGCTTGTCCTAAGACGGGCTGTTGGCAAGCCAGTACCTGTCGACGTTTGAGGTACAGCTGACGGGTCCTTTGAGGTGTGAGAATACCAAAAGGCACCAGTTCCAAACGAGCAAAGAGCGCTCTAGCAACAACCTTTTCCCACCATTCCGACTCTCGAGCATTCTTTATTATCCCTCGCCATCCAGAATACTTTTTTCTTTTTTGCTTTGTTTCTCTTGCTCCTCTTCTCCAAGGTGTTTGAGCAGCCACACCTAATAAAAAAACCTCTGCCGTTTAGGTTTGGGGACAGTGGTGTAAGCTGAGGACACACAACTGGGTTGAATGATTCTGGTCACGCCGACTTCACCGACGCTTGCCCCCCTTCCCCAGCCCACCGCACCATGACACAAGTGCTGTCCTTGGCCACTCAAGACATGGAAACCGTGGGTGCTTCAGTTCACCATCACATGAGCCTCGAGAAGCCCTTCAGAAGCCGAGGAGGTTTCGATCTGGCCCAAGATGGGAGACTCTCTCCTAGTCCGTTCAGAACAGGGTTGGGGAGGAAAAGAGCATCAACGATAAACACTGCCCCTGCCAACAACGGCATGTTTGAACCGCTCAGCATCAGCACGTCTGGGCAGGCCACGCAAGACGGCCCTCGAGACATCATCTGTCTTTGTACTCCAGCGCCAAAGATACCCAGGCCAAGGAATGGTGAGCTGTCCCACCCCGCGCCAATTCGTTGAATACATCCTCAAGAGGCTGTCGTGAAATACTCGGCGTCTTGTCGAGTTGCATGCTGCAATTCAGCAATGGGCTAAATAAACAAAAACCTCTTCCAAGTCCAAGTCCGCTCCTAGAAGACGTTATTCAACCCCGCATAAGATATCTGACTGACGAATTTCTTGTCTCAGCATTCATTCTATACCGTCAACATCATCAGTCCCAGGTTACTGCAGAGAATCCCAAGCTTTCGAACCCAGAAATCTCAAAAATCATTGGAGACAAGTGGAAGCATGAGAGCGAAGATGTCAAGGACAACTGGAAGAAGCTCGCCGAGGAGGAGAAGCAGCGACACCAACATCAGTATCCCAACTATCGATATCAGCCCCGGCGAGGCACCAAGACGCAGGGAAATTGGACGAGCACCTCCCCGACAGACGAGCATGGTCGGTGCCCTAAATGCCATGGACGTTCCATCTCGACTCCAAGAACGCCGTCGACCCCCTTTTCGACATCGCCGGCTGGAAACCATTCTTTTGCTTCCCAGACGCAGCCCTCATTGAGGCGCCTGGACACAGCTGCTTCCTCTCGCCGATCAAGCTTTGAGCAGTCTCCAACCAGCAGCCTACCATTCTCACATCAGCTGCCTTCTGTCCGAGACTTTGACAAGAGCGAACAAAATTCCTCCGAGGTCAAACGACGACGCGCCAACTGTGCCGGCGGTTACCATGCTATCACGGGAGCGCCTGGGGCATACACTATCAGGCCACCTCCGGATTTGAGACGAACGCCACCAGATTCTGCGTCCAACCTGATGAGGTATTATGCAGGGACAACGCTGCCAGATCTGGCAAGTCTCCCGAGATCACAGAGCGGTCCTATGCCTCCGCCTTTTCGCCCTCTGGGGTCTTCTTCCTGGGCCACTGACAAAGAGCCTCTCAGTCGTCGACACAGCGGGTTTGATGAATCCTTGCGGTTGCCACCGCTTCAATCATCAATTCCTCCCTCTCCCTCCGAGTCCTCAGTATCAGAGGGGAGGCATGTGGGCATCCCGTCAACAAGATTAAATGTCTCACCAACAAGGGACCAGCACTCACGCAATTTGGACGCAAAGACGGCATCAATGGAACCAACTCTGAATCAAAAGCTTGAAATCCTTTCAATTGTTTCTGACCCATTGCCGTGTACGGGTCACCACCGAACACTTTTTGATAAGCGAGGTGCATTTATTGCTGTTGAAGGGGCCAACCCAGCTGTTCTCGATCAAGTGGGTCGATCCCTTGAGAAGGTCCTCGTCGCTGGCGGCGATGTTACCCTCAAAGTCTGGACAAATGACGAGTTGGGCGAATCTGATACACCGGGCTCGGGTGTAAGAAAGGATAAAGGTGTCGACGCTGGATCGGCGGCTGAGGTTGAGGGGGATAGTTGCAAAGACGATTTGCTCTCATCATATTTCCAAACTATTCTCTCGTGGAGGCGGAAATCGCAGCAGATTGCCTACCATGTCACTGGTGGAGATATGGGAGGAAACTTTCGCAAAGGGATCCAGGACAAGAACTCCAAGGTCGCTCAAGCCTTTTCAACTGAACCATGCACTCCTCCCCGTGACAACAAGAGCCCAGCAGCCGCCCCCAAAATACCTGTTGCTTTGGTGAAGGGCGGGCTGAGCCTGACACTTTCAGACAAATATGCATCCGCAATGCCCATCTCGGACAGATACACGCCTGCGGACCATTGGCAGTGGCTGGCCAGTCTCTGGCGAGGAACGGCAAATCCTGACCTGGTGGTACATGTTCAAGAAAGTAATGACGGACCAGATGACACAACAGGAACTGTGGATGTGTCGAAAAGAATGGGGCTGATGGTTATAAGATTGCCAAAAGATCGAGGCTTGGATGAAGCAACGGAACGCCGGATGGGATTCGAGATTATGGAATGGATGAGGGATGGACCGTTTAGAGATGAGGTTCCCGCGAGATGGAGACAAGACTCATTTTGAGAGGCGAGATGGCCGAGGAGGAAAGTCTTCCTAACTCTCGCAGGAAAGCAGGAGATTTCTTCATGTATCATTACAAAGAGGAAGCGAATGAAGAAACGTTTGGCGGCTCTAAAGGAGGTTAGAATGTTCTGTATTGGCCCGGCTCGAGTAAGGCGCCCGATGGCGGTCAAGAAGAAGAATATTGATTGAGACTGCGGTGGACTGCAAAGTCTCCTTGGTTGAAATGAGATGTGCGTTTCTCCAAGTTCCGTCTGAAGCAGAATCGGGGATAGTTTCTTTTCGGTTTGTGCAACCGGAAATGGAAGCAAGCGTGGGTGCAGGTGGTGCAGGTGCAGGTGCAGGTGTGGGTGGGTGCAGCCGTGCCTTGTCTCAGATCTCCAGATGCTGTGGCCTCAGGTGTCAGGCATGAACATGCCCGTCCTCTACATGTATTAATACGACAGGTTTCAACAAGGCCCAAAATTTAGGCGCGTGTACCCCGTACAGGGCCTGTGACGCGTCTAATTGAGACGACAGCAACAAGTCGACCAGCCGCCCACATGCAAGTCTGGTGGATAACATGCCATCATCACCCCCTGACGGAACACAACAGCCAGCCTCACAACAATACCGCGTCAGCTCTACCGCCTCCAACAGAATCACGATGCTCCTACTTCTCTCTCGTAACTGCTCATAATGCCAGACTTTAAACCTGGCCAGACGGTGCAACTCAGCGATGGCCGCCAGGCTACCGTCCGATTTGCTGGGCAGACCAGCTTCCAGGTTGGAGAGTGGATTGGTGTTGAGCTGGAGGACAAGACGGGGAAAAATGATGGAAGCGTTCAAGGAATCAGGTACTTTGATTGTCCCGCGGGCTACGGCATGTTTGTCAAGCCCATGATGGCAACAATCATTGCCCAGCCCCCGACTACAAAACCGGCTCGGAAGCCGGCTCGCCCAAGCAGTTTTGCTCCTGCATCCGTGAAGACAGCACCCAGTGGCGATGTTGCGTTGGCCAAGAGGAGGAGTCTGAATGCACCTAGCCCCAGCCCTGTTCCCAGGGCTCGCCCGACTAGCCTGGTGAGATCTCCGGCGAAATCACCAACCAAGCAGCTAAGTGCCGCCTCGAGTACCGCAGTCTCACGAACGGGGACACCTTCTCATGCACGAGCCCCCTCTGCTTCTGCGACAGCAGGGGCTACTGCTTCGCGAACACGATCGTCGACGACATCACAAAGACTGTCGATGGGTCCACCAGCTGTGCCCGCGCCACGAGCAGCACGAGTGTCATCTGGGTCGACTGTTGCATCGAAGACAGGTGGTGCTCATACGAGGTCTGCGAGCGGCGTTCGCCCATTTGGATCCCTCCGAGCATTGTCCCGCCCAGATTCTGGACGAAGGCCTTCTGCTGATTCACAGGCCGGACGGGACAGCGGCTCCGCCGAAGATACCGGCCCGGGGTCTCCAACGAAGAGCGATGGCGAGATTTTGTCACCACAACCAAAAAGTCCCGTGGCGGGACGAGCCATTGCGTTGGAAAGAATGGCAGCCCAAACTTCTCCCGAGGCATCGTCCTCCATCGCGCCAGTATCGAAAAGGCCTACGGCTGCACCTGCTCAGCGATCTGTTTCGCATGCCGCGGCAGCCAACCGCGAGATCGAGGAACTCAAGGCGAAACTCAAAGTCTTGGAACGAAAGCGCTTGGAGGACAGGGATAAACTCAAACAATTGGAAAAAGTGCAGGGTGAACGAGACAACTTTGAAGGAATTATCCAAAAGCTCCAACAAAAATATCAGCCCCAGCAGCAGGAAATTGCAGACCTTCGGAAGCAACTCAAAGAAGCAGAGGCAAAGTTCGAATCAATTGAAGCCATGCAGGCCGAGAATGACACAGCTCTTGAGCTGGCGGCCCTTGACCGGGAGATGGCGGAGGAAACGGCCGAGGTATTGAAAATGGAGGTAGAAGCACTGAAGCAAAAGACGGAAGAGTTGGAGCTTGAGGCTGAGGTGCTTCGAGAAGAGAATTCGGAATACAGCAACGGCATGACACCCGAAGAACGCGCAAGCACTGGTTGGCTGCAAATGGAGAGGACGAATGAGCGTCTACGAGAAGCCCTGCTTAGACTCCGTGACCTGACACAAGCCCAGGAGGAGGAGCTTCGGGACCAAATAGTGGGCCTGGAGGAAGACGTGAAAGAGTTCGGCCAGATCAAGGACGAATATGCATCTACAAAGGAAAAGCTGGCGCAATCAGAGGCAGCTGTGGACGACCTCAGACAGCAACTCGATACGGCGCTCGGAGCGGAGGACATGATTGAAGACTTGACGGAACGAAACATGAGCATGTCGGAGCAAATCGAGGAACTCAAGGCCGTCATAGAAGACCTCGAGAGCCTCAAGGAGATCAACGACGAGCTCGAGGCCAACCACGTGCAAAATGAAAAGGAGATGCAGGAAGAGCTGGACTTCAAGGACAGTGTCATTACCGAACAAGCACGACGAGCTGGGCAGCAGGAAGAAGCATTTGAAGACATGGAGTACACGGTTTCGAGGTTTCGAGAACTCGTCACCAACCTGCAGAGCGACTTGGAAGATATGCGGGCTTCCCAGGCAGTCACTGAAGTAGAGTCAGAGAAGCTCAATGATCGCTCGCGAGCCATGATGGACCTAAACATGAAGCTCCAGATTTCTGCGGCCAAGGCACAGGTCAAGACGATTGACTTGGAATTGCGTCGCCTGGATGCCCAAGAGGCTGACCAGCATCTCGAAATCGTCAAACTTTTCCTGCCAGACACGTACCAGGAGGATGAAGACTCGGTGCTCGCCCTGCTACGATTTAAAAGATTATCGTTCAAGGCGAATCTTCTCAACGGGTTCATCAAGGAACGCATCAATGGACAGGCGCACCCCGGCCACGAGGACGATATCCTTGCGGGATGCGATGCCGCGGACAAGCTGGTGTGGGTGTCAGCCATGTGCGACCGGTTCGTCAACGACATTAGTCACTGTACGATTGAGCAGTTCTCCAAGTACCAAAACTCGTTACTGGAGCTGGAACCCGTGGAACGCGCACTAAATGCTTGGATTGATGGTCTCCGTCGCGACAATCTCAAGGAGAAGAAATGCGCCGATGATCTCCAGCGAACCATGGCCCTCATGTCGCACTTGGCCGAGGTGCATATTTCCGATGATCTCCCAAGCTTTGCGGATGAGATGCACATGTCATCGCTGGTGGTGCAGAGCCATTTGGACATGGCAGCGATTTCATTCAACACAATGAGAGCCATGGTCCAGCGAGCCATTCCCTCTCCCACGGCCGAGGGCGAGACCGAAGATGAGATGGGCCAGGCGTTTGCAAAGAAGCTCGAGTTTGTCATTACACAGACGAGAAGCACAAAGGTGATTGCTGGAAAGGCGGTCCGGGCGTTGGAAGATCTCAAGATGCGATCTCTGTCGTTGCTGCCCGACACAAGAGAGGTCTTTGAGAGGTGCGAAACTGCCAGTCAAGAGCTGGCAACCATGGCACGAGCCATGGGCAATAGCATCCACGCCCTGCTTACTCAAGATGAAGGACGCAACGAGCCATTTACGCTGGACGAGATTCAACAAGCTATCCACCAGGGTGTTGTGAGCGCGACTTCGGCAGGAGAGTCGGACACCTTCTCCGCGTTTCTGAACAAGCTGCGTGCAGTCACTGCCCAGATCAATGACGTGGCTGCGCTGGCGACGGACCTCGACCAGACGCAAGAATTCGACGTGCACCCTGCTCCATGGAAGCTTCGATCCCAAGAGCTCAGGGCCCTCAAGACTGTACCTGTCAATGCCGAGGAAGAGCTGCGACGTCTCAAGGAGGAGCACAACGAGGCACGCAGAACCATTGCGCAGCGGGACGAGCATCTCAGCACTGCGGTTCTCAAGATTGAGACTCTGGAGTCACGCATGCGTGACGCCCACGCCAATATTGAGCGCATCACCAATCTGCAGCAGCAGCTCGAGGCGGCAGGCGAGCAAGTGACTAGCCTCAAGGAGGATATTGAGAAGCAAGACCGAGAGCTCAAGAGCCTCGAAACCGAGCGTGACAAATGGAAGAAGATTGCCAGCGACAGCCGAGCATTTGCTGACGGTGCCGATGCGGCGGGCATGAAGGCCGGCCAAGAACGGGCCGTGGCCACAGCTCGTGAGATGGATGCCCTGAGGAAGGACATTGAGAGTCTTCAATCGGCTGTACGATATCTACGGGAGGACAACCGTCGTGCCCGCATGACGGAGCAACAAAACTACGACTGGCTCGCCGAGCCGCTCAAGAAGCCAGCGCCCATGGCTGAGCAGCGCAAGGCACTTGTCGTGGCCGAGGGCAAAGATGTGCTGGGCGAGCTCGTCAAGATGACCACTTCGGCAACCATGTTCAAATTTGCAGCCCTGCCAAAGGACAAGCTTGCCTGGAAACCAGCCAAGACGACTCCGCAATACCACGCTGCCAAGCTAATGGAGGACTTTGCCTCATGGAAAGCCTGGCAGGACTCTGTGCTCAAGAAATCGTCCCTCCTTCGCAACACCCAGGGCGCAAGCGACAAGGCAAAAGGTCGTATGCGAAACCCTGCTGCACAGCTACGAATCAAAATGCCCGGTCCAGATGGCAAGATGATGACGGGGTCTGGCCTCGGACGGAATGTCGAGATTGTCGGGTCTCGCGAGTGGGAGGCTCTCCAGAGCAGTAGAATTGCCGTGTAAGACGCCTGGCGTTTCTTTTGTCCCCCCCCCCTTCCCTTTTTTTGACCAAAGGTGCAAACAAGGAAGGTCCTTTTTTTGTGTATCCATCTCAAATAATTGTATTTAGATACCCTGTGGATATTGAATCAGAATCGGAGTTTGATTCCGTACAAAGATGCATCTGCGCGGTCCATGTCTCGACGATTGTGCAGGCACCTAGCTACACAGGCGGGGTAGCTTTATGTGTATTACCTCGATGGCTCACGGTGTCGTTGGCATTGCCACGGAGAAGTGGGCAAAATACAAGTGAATTTGATAGCGATGTTCCCTGCCATGCCATTCAGTATCCCGTCATTGTCATTGCCGACAACGAAAGCCCTGATATCCCGCCCGACACGTCGGCCGAACACGTTGTCTTTACCCACTTGACAACGTTCCCCCCTTTTTTCATGTTCACGTTGATGCATATAATGCCCTTGCCCCCCCCACCAAGACACACATTCTCATGATCTCCCCTTGCCCTTCTTATCCTTCTTCTTCTTCTTCCCTCCATGCCCAGCACCGGCCTCCTCGGCGCCCGCACCAGCACCCATCAGCGCCGCCATGGGATCCCCCCCGCCCTGCATCTCCTTCATCATATCCTTGAGCAAGTTCTCCGACACGCCGCCGCCCGTCATGGCGGGACTCAGATACGGCACGTACTCGCCCATCTTCCACCCCCTCGGCACGGCAGGCCGGGGGTAGGGCTTCCCCTCGGGCGGCTGCACCTGCCCGCCCATGCGGACCCTCAGGCCGGGACTGTCCTCGGTGGTGGGATTCTCCCGCAGGTGCTTCGCCACGAGGACGTACAGGTGGTGCTTGTTCCGGACCTGGACCTGGACCTGGACTCCGGCCGACCGGCTGCTGGGGGGGGCGGACGAGGACGAGGTTGTCGTTTTCAGGCCGACCTTGACGCGGCCCGGGTTCGCCCAGTCCTTGGGGTGCGTCTTTTCTGGCTCGAGGAGGGTGGGCAGGCGGAGGAGCGAGCAGGCGTTTGCGATTTCGCGCGCGAGGGGGTTCTTGACGGCGAGGGGGGAGGCGATGCGGCGGCCTTGGGCGCGGCTGCGGGTGGCGTCGAAGTAGACTGGGTAGAGGCATTGGTAGTCGTTGTAGGCGGAGCGGTCGGCGCCGTGGGCGAGGGCCGAGGACGGTGGCGCGAGCATGTGTTGTTGGAGTTGTTGTTGGGGTTGTGATGGCTGTTGGTGCTTCGGGGTGGTGCTGGTCCTGGAGCTGGGGACGCGGCGCATGATGTCCGAGTCGACAAAGTCGTCAATGTCGCCTTCGTCGGGGTCCGACACCATGTCTGGATCGCTGTCCGAGACTTCCTCTACGCGTGGGTGGGATATGGTGGGTGGGGGTGGCTCGGGGAGTTGTTGGACAAGAGGTTGTTGGCAGATGAGATGCTGATTTTTGGGAGTGGAAGTAGTTGTTATGGGTGGTGGGGTCCGACCGCTCGCAGGTGCTCTTGATGAGGCTTGATGAGGGGAGTGGTGGGCACGTGGTGGGGTTTTTTTATCTTGAGACACAAGTCGTTGGACACGATGCATTCTTATCACGGGCAAGAAACCAAAAAAAAAAAAAAAAAACCCTAAGCAAGGAAGTTGCAAAGCTGAGTGCCAATCTCATTCAACCTGAAGCTAGACAATCGAGAACCGAAATGTCTGTACACATGTGGGAAAACTATATTCAGTCGTCTCCCCAGCCAGGGCACTTGTAGTCATCTCTTCCGTGGCACTGGTTGTGCAAGCCTTTTTCCGGCTGATGATGACTGGCCGTTCGTCTTACCATTCATTACACCAGAAATGAGACGATCCTGTACCTCACGCTGTGCA